>JAMKPW020000004.1:0-747578 GCA_024184665.2 Zalaria obscura | reverse complement strand
AGTTAGTATTACCGTGGGTGACCAGGTGAGAATCCTGACTGCTGTACGTTTTGCATTTCCTTTTGCCCTTCTGTTTGGTAGGCAAGCCAGGCAGTCGACCGGTCAGTTAGTATTACCGTGGGTGACCAGGTGAGAGTCCTGACTGCTGTACGTTTTGCATTTCCTTTTGCCCTTCTGTTTGGTAGGCAAGCCAGGCAGCCAACTCTTTTACTTCCACACTTGTACACGACAGGATCGTCAGCCTCGCGAGTGTACTGTGAATTGCTGTAGATGTGCGGGCAAGGAGAGGCATGACATGGCAAGCCAGCTTGCAGGAACAACCCACCGCTCTATGGCCGCCGCATTGTGATCCACAGCACCTCATGCGCCCGGGTGTTATTATAGGTCACCGCTTTTGATTGGGGTGCTTGCTTGAGTGGCGATAGCCAACGATGGAACGCGATAGTGAGAGGCTACGCGTCTCATATTCGAAACTCTACCATAAGAAGTCCCGAAACGGCTGCCAAAGGTGTAAAGGTCGTCGAGCGAAAGCAGGCGTCTGACACTATGCACGATTTGAGAGGAACAAGTGCTGGCAGAGGCCTTGGGGAAGGACTCAGAGGCGACCCTAGGGGTGGGCTCGGTGGTGGCCTAGGAGTCCTCGGAGGCGGCCTTGGTGGAGGCAATCCAATAGGCGCGGTGAAGAAAGTCTTAGGAAAGGTAAGCTATCCGAACCCTACGCTTATGGTGATAGCTAAAAGGATAATAGAAGGTGTTATATTTGATGATCGTGAACATGCCTACGAACGAGGAGTGCTGAGGTAAACCGAGCTGCGGCTTCTACATTCGACATTCGGTGGAGAGCGCTAAGCTCGGGTGCAGGTGCTATAAACTGAGGGCAATGTAGAGCAGCTCGTGACAATGACCATTCCCTAATCTCGAATTAAGAACGTGGCGAAATAATGTACATGACTTCATACGGAGCACATGCTGTTTGCTCTCATGGCGGTGGTTATTTACAGCCCGGGGTCCAGTGCAGGTGAAGCTCACGTCGCCAAGACATGGCCCCTGCTTCACGTCGACCTCATCAGTGAGGCTGCAGCGTGCCACGCGTGGAGCTCTTACCTGGAACAACTCATATTATCATCACTCCATCCTTCTCTCATACTCTCGCAACCCAAAGGTCGACCTCACGACAAAGAAACCAACCTTTCAACTTCTCTGAAACAACCACATCGATACATTTCCGCACCACACCCATCTCACAAACCACCCGCCATCCATCACAATGGTACCTACACCCTTCCGATCCATCCAGCCATCCATCTATCCAACCGTCCCTCCCTTCACCATGAACCCACAAACTAACATAACCCCAGGCCCTCCGTATCGCCCCAGCCTCAAACCACAAAACGCACACCACCCCTCAACTCGGCGCCCCCTCCGCCCCGGGCGTTCACGACACCCTTCGTAGCAACCTCTCCCTATCCACGCCCGCCGCCTCCACCAGCAACCCCACGCCACAACTTCAGTCCTCGCACCCTCTAGAATCACGCCTCGCGCACTGGCGCAGCACGCAAGACGCTCTGAAGATGAACCTTTTACGGCGGGAGTTCGGGCTGGCCGAGCCCGTGAAGCGAGGGATGGAGCTGCAGATCTGCCGGGCCGGGGAGTGGCGGCCTGCAGTGCTGGGACCAAGGACTGGGGGTGTGCATGAGGAGATTTTGGCCGGTAGGGATGGGGAGATGGATTGGGAGGATGTTTACGTGGGGGAGATGAGGGAGAGGGCGGATTTCCATGCCGAGATGGAGGCGAGGTGTGGGATGAACTGGTAGAGGTCGAGGAGGAAGAGTTGGTGATGGGGTTGTTGGGTGGCTGGCTGGTGGATGGGGCAGGAGATGATGGATGTGGCTGGTTGCGATGGACAAAGCATGGTGGCTATGTGTACCACTAATTCATGTTCCATGTACTATCTAGGCTTTGGGTGTACCATCAGAAGCGACACAAGGCTGCAGGGTCACGAGATCATACAACAAAGATGCCAGTATCAAATTAGAAGAGCATCAAAAGATATATGAATTCCATAAGAGTCGATCCTGTACACTGCACAACGTGCCCGAGGCCTAGATCTTGATGCGTACCGAGTAACAATGCGTGCATTTGAACCCAACAGTACATGTACTGCAAACCCTCAGGAAAGTCTCTACCATGTCCTTTGGAAACTATACGCCTTGCACCGTCGCTAAGCAGGGAAAACCGAACCACATCATTACCAAGGTCTAACGTCCCCCAAATGCCCACTTCCCGTTATGCACATCGACCTTGTCTCTTTCTGCTTCCCAGACTGTCAAGCCTTCGTGTGTTATTTTGCTCCGACTTCTCACGTCAGACAACTACTCTACTAATAAATCTTCCTCGGCCGCCAAACATAGATGGTGCGACAAGATTAAATCCGTCATTGCGTTCGTTGACAAAGCTTCCAGGAACTGTATTAGCGCTTCGGACGCCCTTGCTGTCGTTGCTAGAAGTATGAGCGGTCGCATAGAGTACGCTAACCAAAGTGAACGCATATGGGGCAGAAGGGAAGCCGTGTTTGAAAGCGTGTTGTGTGGTATCATGTCCCGCCTGGATCAAGAAAAGGGATGGAACAAAACATGGAGGCGACCAGGGACGAAAGTGATGAGGGAAGACGTGTCTCCAGATATGGAAGGTTGCTGGTAGGCGTCGTTTGTGCCGTAAACCGGAGAGATCCAGCCTTTTCGCAACAGCCTCGAGCGAGGGGCAATACCCTGCCGCAACGCTGTCCGGCCTATTAGGTTAGCGCGCTGTTCATCCCGAGGAAAGGGTGACCGAGGAAAAGAGCTCCTGCTATCAACCAATTTTAGCGGAAGTTATGCCGATCGTGTTAATGTGGAAACTCACTGTTGACTGGACACAACAAACTTGTAGCGTATGGAAACAAAAAAGGGCAAAGCACATTGGCTCAAAGAATGACACAGCGGCAACCAGGCGTTCGCTCGCCTGCATCGCGATCACCCCTTGACAGGCTTCCCTTTCCTGTGCCCTTTCCACCTTCCTCGTCGTCCATAGTGTCCGCGGGCTTAACGCTCATATGTACAACGTTGGGAGTGGTGGCATTAAATCGGCAGTCTTTCAAGGCGGCCTTATCCTCCAAGAGGCGACCGAAGTGGATGAGGCGAATGGCAGACGGCGATGAAGGCTTGGTTTCCCACTCTGCATGCCACTGGCGTTAGCGCTTTGCCTACTTCAAGTAATTCGCATGTGTACATACCAGCTCTCCAATCCCTCCAGATGAGCTCTTTCAGCGTGTATACACTAATAACGAAAGGATCGAACGCTCCCCCTTCTCCCTCGGCCGTGACACCTCTCTTGTTCAAATACTTCTCGTCTATCTTGTAAGGGTGTCTTGCTCCAGTAGAAGTCAACAATAAATTGATGATGACTACTGGTCCTTGCTGTAGGGTGGATTCTGAAGGTCCAAGCGACGGAGTTGGAAGGTCTGTCGACGGACCGATCGCTTCGGTTTCCTGGCGGGTAATGGCAGGTGGTGGCATAGCAATGGTTGGGAGATCGTCTGAACGAGTGGCAGCAGACTGTGCGGGCTGAGAAGATGCTTGCGTGGTTGTGGTTGTGTAGTCACTAGTAGTGGTCTGCTGTGGTTGCGTTTCCGAAGTTGTTATCGCGGTGGCTGGCTCTTGCTCAGGGCTTGTGATGTTGCCCATCTCAACCGGTACAGTTGTATGAGGCTGTTCGCTGCTACTCCTGGGTTGCGACATGTTTGGAAATGTGTTTCTGGGAATGAAGCCGAGACAGGAGATGTATGAAGGGTTCGTGTCTCTTGAAACAGATACCTTGGCGAAGCGACAATTTAATGGATAGGCAGTGACGATGGTATCGCAGGCGGGTTGTGGAACGAATGACCGATAGACCGGCTAGATACAAGTGTTGCGCTCAATGTATTCGTATGGATGATGGCATATACGGCGGTCGAGTGAGGGATGGACTGAGATGGAGGCGGAGACGCTGGCAGGTGGGTCTATGAGCCGTAGTGACCCCAGAAACAGGCTGGCTTGGCCAACAGAGGCAGGCGGGAGCGGCGCATCTCGGCGACACAGCCGGATCTGCCATTTCATCGGCCGTCAGCCCGCCACCTGCACTGCTTCGCTTTCTGTCACGCAGACTTGTTCTGTGCGAGTACGCCCGGCTCTAGCGAGTCACTTTATGATGTTTAAGGCACATGAATATAAAGTCATGTCTTGCGCGTGGTGCCTTTTCGAACTGCTATCTACAAGCATGTACAGAAACAAGCTTGGGGGCGGTAAAGACGCCAGTATGCCATCCAACTCCTTGCTTAGGAAGCGGAGCGATATGCTCCGCAAAATTCAATCAGTAGTGCTTTTACTTCTCCAGCGCGTACTCGATCCAGTCACCGTAACCTCTTGAGTCTTCCATCCGGACACCTTGCATCTCTTCCCTCACGCCTAGGATGCTGACCTTGCCTACACTGGGCCCTTCCTCTGCCTGGGTTTTGACCTCCCACCCATCGAGTAATTTTGCCAGCTTCTGTATGACCTCTTCCTTGTCCTCAATCAGAAGTGCGATCGCATCATAGCCCCCAGCGCCAGGTACAACTCCGCCAATCACCCCCTCAATCTGGCAGCAGGCGTCTATTAGCTCGGTCTGTGCCGGAGGCTCTATCGGCACACCACTCATTGCGCTCATCTTCCTGATGTATGTTCTGATCTCGCCAATGCAGTCCTTGAGCTTATCATATGAGCCTCCGTTCTCCGCAAGATTGACCAACTCCTGCGCCAAGTCCTCGTTTGACTGCTGTAGTCTTCTCCATAGTTCCTCCGCTTCCTCGCCCGTATCCTGCCTCCATTTCAAGACTTGCTTAACCATACCCGGGGTCTGGCTGCCGCAGCTGACATCGCACATGATCAGTCGTAGACCTTGAGGGACCTTTACCCGATCCTTCAAGATCTCGGTATCCCATTCCGCTCCTTCGCCGCTCTCGTTGATCAGATTTCGAAGATTGGCCGCAAAGTTGGGACTAGCCGGTTCGCCTTGGCTTGTTAATATCGAGGGGGAGAAGCGACGGTACAAACAACTTCCGAAGACGGCGCTGGCAACATCGAAGCCTGAGCCTACCTTGCCTTGGGCTGCACAATGAGCGGCTTGTGCGAGATTATGTACACGTCGTCGACCTCGTTCACTGTGGAGGTCGAAAACGTTTGATGGCAGGTAATGGCTGAGTAGGGCAGCCGTAAAAGCAGTCACGAGAGCGGCCGAGGAACCAAGGCCTGTCTTGTGTGCAGCAGACAGAGGAACGCCAAAGTCGTGGAAACGGGACGAAGGAGAGCTGGTGGAATAGTAAGAGTTGTCGGCCAGAATAGTGATGTGTGCAGGCGTGATCATGCCCGGTACCTCATTGGAGATATATGACAAGGCGTATGCGAGAGCTGTCTCGATGAAAGGGTTACGGTTGAGACTTAGGTCTGCATCACTAGAGGATTGATAGTAAGCATTGCATTCGGGCACGCGTGGGTGTGAGAGTACCGAGAACAACTGTCGCCATACAGAGATACTAAGAAGGGACGTAACTGGAAGACCGACTCTGTCCATGGAAGTGCTAACATCATAAGGGATATCAAACAGTGATTGTGAACGAGCTCCGAGAGGTAGCACAGGAGAAGAGCAACAAGGTTGCAGATGTTGACAGACGTTCTCTAATGTAACCGAGAAGGAGAAGGCACTTACGCTCTGAGCTGGGTCACATTAATGCCACCACCTCCGCCGGCCAGTCTGTAGCCATACTCCCAGATGGCACCCTCGAACTGCGGCGATTCGACAGTGATCTCAGAGATGGTGACTCCGGTACCGGTGGCCACTGGCTTTATGTGAACGTGAATGCGGGCATCCAGACCGAAGACCAGGCCGGTATATTTCCTATCAAGCACCAAATAGCCTCCTGCTAGCAATACTTTGCCTGGGGCAGAGACTGCCACGGGCGGCAGCTGATCACTCATTTGCCCCGAACAGACAGACGGGCAGTTACGGTATAGTGCGTGACAAAGCGGTTGCGGTAGACGTTAAGGCAGCGAGTGGCTCATGGGGCATGGACGATGGGCGTGGTGCTTTCCGGAAACGTCTTCAGCCCTAAACGTGGAGTGCAGTGGAAGGCGATGATCAATTGAGGCGAAAATAGGAACCCGGGCTTCCCCACAGCACTAGGTGAGGTATGCACAGAACCCTGGCAGTAGCAAAACGTAGATCGTCCAGGGCGGGTTCCAAGCTTCGGCGATGGGTGGAAACGGGAACCCCAAAAGCAAATGGTATGGACCGACGTCTAATTGACGCGATATAGACGGGAAACAGCAGTCAGCAGGCCTCGCGGGACAAGGGACAGCTTCCTTGGTGCATCTTCACGATCCTGCTGATGGAGCATGTCGAATGTGTTCCGGAGCAGTGGCGGGAGGCTAGCCGCTGCAGGAATGGCGCCCGCGTCGGAGCAGCGGCGTGCCGACGCGAATGAACCGGAGGCGGATTGGTCCTCGCGCAGAGCCACTGGGAATGGGAAAGAGGCTGCGAAATGCTCTCCGTCATGCATTCTGCTGCCTGATTATTCATATCGCCTGGGTTGCAGCTTGTTTCGTCCCCTTTCATACCCTCGTTCTTCCTCAGGTTTCGTTTGTTACTGTAAGGCACATTCCGACCCTATTGCCCATTTCCTTCAATCTACCTTGATTCGGCTTCGACGTTTCGCTTTGCCTCCAGGCAACCACCACTCTTCTACTACACCTTTTCCCACCGCGCGTTCTTTTGACGACTCGTAGTCGTCAGATGAACCTGCTACGATACTATAGCCCGGGGAATCAAGTACGTACTACTCGACTACTCCAGCTTCGACGCGTCTCCTTCGCAGCACCCCATGCGACAATTCCATGCCATGAGTCACGCTGACCACTTTTCTCTTCAGTCTCACCCTTCCAATCTGAAGGGTTCTTCAATCGGTTAAATGGTTTTTGTAAAGCCGACCGTACACGTTTCACGCTTTGCAGGAACTGCACTTAAATCATTCACCCACGGCTACGCGCAAACCGTCGTCGCAGCCTCTCAATCCTCCTACGCCTCCCAGAATACTCCAGTAGCTCCTCTTGCCAACAACTTCCTCAATCGCTTCAACAACAAGTCCGGAAAGAGTCAGTTCAAGGATGGCCACCACCTTGCAACTGGTGCAAATCAGGCCAACGGCAGTAATGCCGCGCGCCACGACAATGGCCACCATGATGGCCTAGAGAAGTATTTCGAGGCTTGGCAGAAACACCAGAAAGGAGATGTGAGGGAGTGGCAACAGTTTTCATTTGCGAAGAGACTGGAATGGAAGCGTCCAAGCACCGTTCCGGACGAGATCAATGTCCAAGCACATGAGTCTGCAGTTGTGGAAGAGCTGCCAGAAGATGCGGATATATCGGAGGAGAAGGGTACACTGAAGCGCGCCTACACCACAAGTGCACTGGACAACTTCGGCAAAGCAATCGACAACGAAGCAGCGGAGGCACAAGCGCTGGCGCAGGTCAACGATGCTATCGCGGAGGAAATTAGCAAGCTGAAGCAGGAGATTGAGGTCGAGGCTGGACTGGATGTGAGCACCGCGGAAGAGAAGGTTGCACAGCAGAACAGAGAGTCTATCAGTGAGGTTTCGTCGCCAGGTGCCTCCTCGGCCGTTTTTTCAGAGAACACACTTGCCAGCTCGGTCTCGGAGATCGACCCGTACACACAGCAGCTCGACGAGCTTGCACGCAGCGAGCAATATGCACAGATCCCAGCTATCTTTGAGTCTATGCTGCGCTCAGGCGTCAAGCAGCCTTCTCAACTCGCCTACCGCGCACTCCTCACCTCCGCCATTGAACTCTCTCATGGCAGGCATCAGAAGGTTCCTCGGGCTTTGGAGGTTTACTCTGATATGCTGCGAAGGAAGGTGCTCCCAGATGCTCAGACATACTCTGCGTTGATCAATATCCTCGGCGCCAGGGCTCTGGATGCGCATACCACGAAGAAAGATCTCAATGCCAGGCGTGCACGTTACGGAGGTCTCGATGCTGAGGGCCAATTCATGTTCAGGTCGGATGAGCTGGAATATGCCATCATGGCTGAGGATCAGTCGTTGGCCATCGCTCTCAAGATCTTCAATGTCGCGACAAGCACGGCATCACTCACCAGTCAATCGTACGGTGTCCTTATCACGGCTTGTGCCAATCAAGGCCGCATTGCCGACATGCTGCAGCTTTACGAGCAGATGGAATCTCAGAAGCTTGTCCCTGTGGCTACCATCTTCCCAGCCATGATTAGTGCCTTTGCGGAGATTGGAGATCTTCGGAATGCTGTTGAATGCTACGATGAGTACAAAGAACTTGCCATCGCCAACGACGCTGGCAAGGTTGACATGCAGCGGATTGACGCCCAGGTGTACTCAGCTCTGATCAAGGCTTACGGTACGTGCGAGCGTCTTGCGGGTGGCCAGAAATTCTTGGAACAGATTGAAAATGAGGAGCCCATCGCTCTTACGCGTCAAGCCATCCGTGACAGCGCTGTCACCATGGCATTCCTACCTCTGGCTCTCAAGGCTGGCGAATTCGAAACGCTTTCTGAGTTGACCGACAAACTTTCCGAATCCGCTTTCGGAAATGCCATGAAGTCAATCTGTATCACTGCTGCTGATAAGAACAGTGTTGCGCTTGGCGAGAAAGCATTCGATGCGCTTGTTGCAACACAATCTCCGCTCGCCGAGGCTGCTATGGCCATGCTTGCAATGCATGTTCGCAACGCCAACGTGGAGGCCGCCGAGCCATTCTGGCGCGTGCTCGAATCTTCTCCTGCTGCGGTAGCCTTCATTGAGCCTTCAACCATGCGGACAATTGCTCTGATTGGTGTCGGTCAAGCTGCTCGTGGTCTCCGCCAGAGTCGGCGTATGTTCAGCAAGTTTAGGGAAGCTGAACAATCGAAGCAGGCTAAGCAAGATGCTGTCGAACGCGTAGATGAGGCTATCGAGATTCTTGGTCGCTTAGCTCTCAGGAGTGGTAAGCCACTCCAGCCAGAAGCAAGTGTTGAGCTCCTTCGCATGATGACCGACAACGGACATCTTGTCACACCGGTTGCTGAACACTTGGTAGCAGGATTCGGCGCGGACCAGATCCAACAGCTGCCTTCTTCTGACTTGGAGCTGCTCACTCAGGTCCAAGCGCGAATGATTTTGGATGAGTCTGCCGCTGACATTGCTGGGCCTGCCCGTTTCGCCTATCTAGTCGAGCAAATCGTTGCTCGCTCAATGTTGCCAGATGTCGCTACGGAGAACTTGATCGAGAAGACGCTCATCAACATTGATCGTAGCGACTTGAGCAGGTTATGGAACAGCTACCGCTACCCTGTCACCCCGGCATACTCTCCTGCTCCGTTCCCTCCCTTCGCACCTTTCGTTCAGCCTCCAGTGGTACCCGCTCAACCAGCATTCGACGATGCTTTCGATCCTTACGCTGCTCGCACGGACAACAAAGGTTCAATTGCCATTACCGACATGCTTGAGAAACCACATGGTCGATCAGGCAGCCATCTCAACGAAGCTCTGAACAAGTTCCGCAACATCCGTCGTGTTGGCCGCCACCCTCGCTTTTTCACTTACGCCAAGCTTATCACCGCCGCTGCAAAGGAGAACCAACTCGATCTTGCACATGATATCCTTGAAATGGCAAAGCAAGATGTGCCCTTCCTCCCGCAGTACCGTGTTGTCCGCTTTGGCTGGGTGTCAATCCTTGACTCCATGGTGGCTGCTTGCTTGACGGTCGGTCGACGTGATCTCGCTGCCAAATACCACCAAGATCTGCTTGACATGGGTGCCGCACCAACGGCGAACACATACGGTCTCTACATCACGACGCTCAAGGAGAACACCAAGACTTTCGATGAAGCAACATCTGCAGTGCAGATCTTCCAGCGCGCCAAATCCGAGGGTGTCGAGCCCAGCTCCTTTCTCTACAACGCCTTAATTGGCAAGCTTGGCAAGGCTCGTCGTATTGATGACTGTTTGTTCTACTTCGCCGAAATGCGCAACCTCGGTGTCCGCCCTACCTCCGTCACCTACGGTACCATTGTAAACGCACTGTGCCGTGTGTCTGACGAGAAGTTCGCCGAGGAGATCTTCGAAGAGATGGAATCGGCGCAGAACTACAAGCCGCGCCCGGCACCTTACCACAGCTTGATGCAATTCTTCTTGTCCACCAAGCGCGACCGCGCGAAGGTGTTGGCGTACTACGAGCGCATGACAGCTCGTGGCATCGAGCCCACCATGCACACGTACAAACTCTTGATTGACACTCACGCCACCCTCGAGCCCATCAACATGCCTGCGGCCGAGGCAGTGTTGGAGCAGATGCGTGCGAGCGGTCACAGGCCGGAAGCCGTGCATTACTCTTCGCTCATTCACGCCAAAGGTTGTGTTCAGCACGATCTCGAAGGCGCCCGAGCCCTCTTCGACCAGGTCATCGCTGACAAAGGTGTGCACGTGCAGCCGTGTCTGTACCAAGCGCTCTTCGAATCCCTGGTCGCAAACCATGCGCTTGCTCAATCTGCTGAAGCACTGCTCGCCGACATGCGCGCACGTAGGGTTGAGATGACGCCATACATCGCGAACGCGCTCATTCACGGCTGGACACAGGAGAAGGCTATTGAGAAGGCCCAGCAAGCATTCGGAGCCGTCGGTTACGCAAACAGGGAACCAAGCACCTACGAGGCCATGGTTCGTGCCTACCTGGCGGTCGAAGACCGCGAGAGCGCGAGGAAAATCGTGGCTGAGGCGTTGGGTAGGGGCTACCCGGCCGCCGTGGCGGGTAAGATTGCGGAGTTGGTCGGTGGTGGACGTGCTTAGATTTGATGCGAATATACCGGGTGGGTTATGGAAAGATGGTCATTTTCAAACACGGGCGCTCTTCGCTGGACTGGCGGGCAGGTGTTCGCAGGCGCAGGAAGCACACACACTATGGCTGAAAGCAAGGCGTTTTCATGGATGGGTTCGTTCATCGGGCGGGAAAGCGTGGTTTGCTCATTTGTTTTGTTGTAAGATACCAGGATTGCGACTCTCCACTCTGCTAGATCTTGACTGATCTAGGATTTCTTTGAATGCAAAAGAGATCAAACTTTGATACTTTCTCTGCCTATGTTCCTATGATTTCTGATTGTCTGTTCTACCGATACCGCCTGACTACAGCCCCTGGCCGGAATGCCATATCCCATGATTTACCAGTGCGCTCTAAGCACTCGAAAAACTGCACTGCATGCGATTAGCGAACTGTGCCGTGAGGGACCGCCCCTTTGTCGCGAGAAGCTGGTTTTACGTACCAGTATCGGGCCGTGAAAGATCATATACATTCATCCCCATCCTCTTGCAATCTTCCCTCCAACAAATTAGTCTTGTTGAGTAAACAAGTAATCCATATCCATATCCTCATCGATCCCTCAAAATCCCAGACCCACCGACCGCATTATCTGATACAGGTAGAGGACACGCCATCAGTCCCTCTTAGCACGAACAGTGAGCTCATCGAACCCGGGAGCAGAATCGTGCGGTGTGGCGTTCCGTGAGTGTCTCCATGGGGGATAGCGCCGGGGCATTATTGGTTTTAGAAAATGAGCGACGTGCTCCTCTACGAAGCATTTCCTCCCAATTCGAAGTGATACGAGTAGCATGCTGTAGGTGCGCGCAACCGGCTAGGGCTGTGGTGGCATGGCTTTGTGACAGGGGCGGGCAAGGGGCGGGTTTCTGGCTCTGCGAGGCGTAGGGAAACTTTTTCTTCTTCTCTTCCGCTTTCCCTGTGTCCCGCAACCTCGTCTGCCTCAAGGCAAGGTAACGATGCAGGTGCGTGCATTGCTTTGGGGTATAAAGGTTGCAAATGATCTGGCATCGATCACATCATCCCCTGCGTCACGTACCGATCCATAACCTCAAAGACAACAGCATTGTCGACCTTGCACTCCCTCCCATCAACTCCGCCACAGCCCAGCGCGGATTCGACTTCTGGCCCGGCTTGGTGGTTGAACTCCCGTATCACTTCCGCCGCGGCGTAGCAGGACGAGGTGTTGTCATAGCTGCCTTGATGCGGAGACTGTTGCTGTTGCTGTTGCGGTTGCTGTTGGACAGGCGACGGGTTTTGCCATTGCTGTTGCGGTTGCTGTTGGACGGGCGACGGGTTTTGCCATTGCTGCTGCTGCTGCATTTCGTCCATGAGTATCGGGTATTGGTATTGTTGTTGGGCGAAGATGTCGTAATGCGGCATAGCGGGCGGTGGTGGAGCAAAGTGTGCGCTCGTGGGGGTGTGCAGATTACTCTGAGGCGCACTCTGCGGACTCAGGTAGTTCGGCGCCAGGCTGTTGTGTTCCTGTGGCGCCGGCGCCATGCTCAATCGTGGTTGTGATTGTGGCGGTGGCCTTGCCGCTGGCTGAGATTGGGACTGTGACTGTGACTGTGTTGGGATCGCTGGCGCACAGCTCCGCCTCCTGGGCTCTGCGGTTTCGCTCGATGGTGAAGCCTCGCAATTGCTGCCTGGCTTGCATTCGCGCCGCGTCGATAGCATTTGTTCCAGCTCACCTGCTGCAGACGGATACTGCGGGTTCTCTACCGTACCACCGTGGAAAGCATCACTCGGTGAATGCATGCCATCGATTTCGGCGTCCGAGAAGCCAGTCTTCTTCAAGAGCAGTCTCAGCCGCTTGTTCTCGTCGAGCACCCTCCTCGCCGCAGCTTGGATCTCAGCCGAGGCTTCGACGCCGACCGCCTCGCAGGTTCTGTATTTGGTCTCGAGGTCTTGGAGGTATTCCTTGCGGCGGGCGCGGGAGCGGCGCTGGTTGTCGCGGATGCGGGCGAGGTTTGCCCTTTGCTTTTTTCACACGTCACGGTCAGCAAGGTGCTGCTTTGTTGCGTTGAGGCTGGATGACGGGTCTTACAGCGTCGGTTTGGTCACCCATCTTGGCTAATTCCTCCACGAACAAAAGCCGGGGCCTGGTCGTCTGGAGGAAGAAGGAAAGGATCGCAAAAGTTGGGAGGAGCGAACGATCGTGCTGCGGCTACAGAGCTTGCGTGTAATCAGATGGGCTCCCACGGTGGTGCATCTCGATTGGAGGAATAGCGCATGTGTAGCGAAGGGTGTGGCATGGGCATGGCTGGGGGTTGGGGTTTATCAGATCCGAGTCCGGGTGTAATTCGATCTCCAGCAACTTTTTCGCTGGCGGGAGTGGAAGTTGAGATGCGGAGTGGTCGCCACTCCAACCTTGGCAACCAGATGGCGCACGTTCTAGCGCTTCAGCGATCGAAGTTTCCCGTCTTCTTTTAGGTCACAGATTCCCGGTAATGCACTCAATGGGCGAAGTTACACCAAACCACCTCTGTGCCAGTAGCTGGTACAGACATGGTTGTGGCCGTCGGCTACTGCCGGGAGGCCCACGCGCGGTATACCAAAATCGATTTATCAGCCTTTTCGACTCGAATGTAGGCTGAGCCGGACCCAATTTAGACATGTACCCTTGATAATCTATGCGGACAAGTGGAAACGGCGTCGCACCACGTGCAAAGCAAAGCAACCACGCTGTTAGTCATAGGTACTGGGACGTCGTCAAACAGTAAGGTATGTGTGTACCTAATATCTCTCCTGATGTGGGCCTCTTTGATGCCAATTGAACACCCCGCCGCACGACTTTGGATATATGCTGTACATGTGACTGGTGGAATTGTAGAAACATATGTAGCCTTCTCTATTAGCTGTGCTACAAGAACAAGTCCTCTTGATGCAGCCACATGCCATGCAAAGTCTACAGCACCAAACAGCACCAAGCAAACGCAATCCCCGAATCCATATCAGATCACCCTTTCAGGCCTTGGCGGCAATACTGAGACTCACATTGCCGCCGTTGAAGACAACAAAGTTATTCTCGAACATGACATCGCCGTAGATCTGCAGTCCCGAGCCACCGTTGCTCTGAATGCCGCCGAAACAGGTGGAGCTGTCAACCTCGGCGAATGTGACGCTGGCGCTGGGAACCATGGCCATGAAGTCGCCGATGCCCATACCGAAGGCGGGGATATCAGCGTTGCAAGGATAAACGTAGCCGCCCACGCTGTCGTCATTCTGGGCACCTGAGATCTGAGCGTAGTAGGCCGCGACAACGTGGGGATCAACGAGGACGAGGGAAGTGCCGGTGTCGGCAATTGCTGGGGAGGAGCTGGTGCTCTTGTAGGTCTGGCCACCGATGCTGTAGGTATTCGACTGGAACTCCCAGTATCCGTTTGAGGAGTCGATGGCAACCGTGGACAGCTCGCCGGTGTACTTGGATGTGTCGATGGTGCCGAATTCATAAGTGCTCGCACCCTTCACTGACAAATCTGCAGTGAAGAGTGGCTGCTCGAGATCGTTCATGATGTTGTCAAACCATGTCTTCTGCGAGGTTGGCTGGACAGAGTTGATGTTGCTGAACCCCAAGCCAACCAGGCCATCGCTATCGGCATCCGACACGAAACTGCTAGAGACGGCGGTGGCTAGCTCGACGGCCTGGGTAGTCACTGTTGCGTCACCAATCTTGACAGTGTCTGTGCCGACAATGCCAGCAGCGCCGCTGCCGTCGCCGTAGGCGATGTTAAACGTAGCGCCATTCAACTGCTTGAAAGAGGAGCTCTTCGCTGAGCTGAATACCGTGTGACCGCTAGTCTCAGACGAGGGAAGCTTGTCGCTGAAGACCCAGCTTTGGAAAGGTTAGCGATTACACACGGAAAGCGAGTCCGGTACTTACAGATCTGCGGAACCTGTGTCGAAGTCGAGGTTGAGCTGCTGACCACCGATAGTGACCGGCGCCAAGTATTCAGCACCATTGTCCGCGGCTGTTGCAGCTACCTCTGAAGTGTCGTCGCCGCTTCTAGCAGATGCAGCAGCGGCAGCACTGGCGAAGGTGGAGGTGTCGGCATTGGAGTTCGCGCTCACGGAAGCGGCCGCAGTGGTGTTATGGTGGTGGTGGTGATGGTGGTGATGGTGTCCCGTGGTATTGGTTGCAGCAGTGCCAGTGGCCGCGTTCTGGTTGGCTCCGACAGTGAATTGCCAACCGAACTTGCGAAAGGCCTTAGCCATGGCGGTGGTCGGGTCAGGAACATAGCTACTGCTGCGAACGCGAGGGACGGTAAAAGAGCGCTTCTTAAGAGCGCGGTTAGAAGTTGGTGCGGCCAGCGCAAGAGTCGCCAAGATGGCGAAGAAGATAAAGGAACGAAGCATTATGTCGGGTTTCGTGACAAGATTAAGTGAATGACTGTTTCTCAACCAAGCGGGACAGACTGGCCTAGGCAGTCCGTGGAGGGCACAGAAGCGTGCAGAGAGAGTGTGTGTTCGAACGGGGTCGAGAAACGAATATAAGAAGGGAAGTGAACGTGAATTTTGCGAGACCAGGCGTCTCCGAATGTAGGTGAGGTTAGCGAAGAGGACAAGGAGACACGTCCATATCCGTGACGCGGTGGGGACAAAGTGCTTTTACATGTTGCGCAAACCGAAGTAGGCGTGCTCGGCCTACTGCATCAAAGCACGGTTGTTCCTCACATGTGTCAGAGGACTCTACCGTGAAACTACCATGGCCAGGTGTGCGTGTTACAGGTTAGGCCGATGCGGCTCCGCGTGCGCATGTGGCGCTATACAACGGGCCATCCGCAGGCCTGAATCGCGCTGTACATGTACGTAAAGTCCCTAGAGAGCATCAAAGGCGCAGCGGCTACAGCGTAGCTTGCGTAGTTCAGGGCCATTGGGGCCTATGGGTGGTGGCATCTCTTCGGCTGGCCGGGGCAGGGCGGTGCAGGGAGGTGAAGGGAGGAACTACGGCGCTTGGCAGGAGAAGGGCAGGTTGAGCACAGGTTCAGGGAAGGTTCGGCGGCCGTCTGGCTGGCCGCAGGGTGCGTCGTGCATGGGTCGTGCGTGCTAGCCGTGTCGACATCCGGAGAAGCGTTCAGGTTGGTTCAAGCCTTGGTTTGTCTCCAAAACGCGCTGGAAATTAATCTGAGGCGCAAGCGGAGTCCTGATAGGTTGGCGTGCGCTGCGGGTGTTTCAGAAAGCTGGGCGACCCTTGCTCGCCTTGGCGTGACGGGCCGGACTTGACAGCATTTGAACCCGGGGACTCCTTCCCATCCAAAACCCACCTCCCGCCCTTTGGCACCTCAGATCTGTGTCTTGAGATGCAGTGAAACCCTCTTTCTCCGCTGAAGCATATGCGCGACGTGTCTGAAGCGGGACGCGCAATTCGCCTCGAGATGGAAGAGTTACAGTGTCAAAGAAGCGAGGACGCGTAATAACTCTGAGATGGACAGTCGCAGCATCGAGACCTTTCTCCCGTCATCTCTGGCAGGCGTGAAGGAGATACAGTATACCAATGCAGTTTCCTGGTGTTCAGATGGTTCGAGACCCTTTCTAATGTCATTACTGGCAGGAGTGGAGGAGCTACAGTATGCTCACATAGTTTCATGAGGTTGAAGTGCTTGGCATGTGCAACTCGAATAGTTTCATAGCATCGTTAACGTCCAAAAGTATCTACAGTCAAGAGTATCCCCCAATAACCAAGTGATTCAACCAGGAACCAATCATGCAACCAGTGCACGCGTCATCCATCTACTTGCTAGTGTCCAGCACGTAGCGACCGGCAATCTTGCCCTCGTGCATGAGATCGTAGACCTTCTGTAGCTCCGAGAGGCCGACAATCTTGTACGGAGCCTTAATGAGACCGCGGCGGAAGAACTCGATGGCTTCGGCACCGTCTCTGCGGTTTCCGACGTAGGAACCCTTGATGGTGACCATCTTGATGACGGACTCGAAGACTGGCGCGCGGAGGTAGGCACCAGCGGGAAGACCGATGCACACGACTGTGCCACGTGGGCGAACGTACTGTGGAGATGATGTTAGTCGCCATATGTCTCAATAGTGTTTCGCTTGTGTCTGAAAGGGTGGGCGTGGGCCGAAGCATGATCACGAGTAGAACGTACCTCAGCAGCCTGTTGGAATGGCTTCTCGTTGACAGCGACCAGGATGACTGCGTGTGGTCCAAGTCCATCCTCAGTCGCGGCCTGTACGTCCTTGACGACATTCTTGCTCTTTGCAAAGTCCACGAAAGCGTAAGACCCCAGTTCAGAGCACATCTTTTCCTTGTCATCGCCAGTGTCGATAGCGATGGTCCTCAGACCCATAGCCTTCGCATACTGCTGAGCAAGCGATCCAAGTCCACCACCAGCACCAACGATAGCGACGGTCTGACCTGGCTTTGCTCCAGACTCCTTCAATCCCTTGTAGACAGTAATACCGGCGCAGAGAACGGGTGCAACAGCGTCGAGTGGGATGTCCTTGGACAACCGGGTCATGTGGGCAGCCTTAGCGATGCAGTATTGTTGGAAGGTACCGTCGACGGTGTAACCGGAGAGCAGGGCCTTTGGACATAATGGCTCGTCTGCTTGTTGGCAGAAGTCGCAAGCCAGACAGGTACCGTTGATCCACTGGTATCCTTTGTCAGCATAATCCAATACCGCTTCGGTCCTAGAATGGCAGCTCGAACCTTGACACCTCCATAGTCTCCAACCTTGATATCATCTACCAGCTCGCCCAGGGCCACCACGACACCTGCACCTTCGTGACCTCCTACCAAAGGGAGCTTCGTTGCGAGTGGCCAGTCGCCATTGACGGCGTGCAGGTCGGTATGGCAGACACCAGAGTACTTGATGTTGATCAAGACCTCGTCTGGACCAGGCTTGGGGACAGGAATCTCCTTGTATTCGACTGGGCCGCCGGTCTTCTCAATGACACACGCCCACTGCTTCTCTGGGATTTCCTGAGACATGTTTGACAACTGTATGGAGTTTGTATGACAAGGGAGTAGAAATGGAGGAAGGGACTGAGTCTGAGTTTATATGTATTTTTGAGAGAAGATTACTTGCGTGTTGACTGGCAGCGAAGGATGTGAGATGAAGAAACTGGTACGCGGCATGAAGGGCCTTTTATCTCACCACCTCAATCACCACACCAGAAGGAAGGGATCCACTGTTTACCCCACATCACAATGCAACAAAGGAGGGGGTAGTATGGAAGACCACCGGCCAGAAGGTCGATATGCATGAGGCAGGGTGAGCAAGCCGTGAGCTATCTGCGCAGCAACCCGGGATGACCGGCCACATGGAGGAGGCTTGTGCATCCAGATACACTACGTGATACTACGTGGATAGACTCAGCCATGGTGGTCGAGCAGCCAGTCACGAGAGGCAGGGGAGGCACCGAGGGCGCGTCCGCAACGCGCCGAGATCAGGGTGAGATTCCGAAAGCAGATTGACGATACGGACGAGCAGCGCCAGGGTCGTGCGGACTCGTGCCGGCGCAAAGCTACCCAGCTTTCCCCAGGTTTGTGCCTCGACATTGGGTGCGGGGCAATGGTATACGTACTCCCCATAGGCTCGTTCGAAGGGGAGATGCGCGGCAACCAGATCTGCGCGATCCTTCGCTGCTCGGTGCGTGACGGTCTAGGACGCCCGCGGTATCGGACATGCGGAACTCTGTCTGTCGGGTTGCGTGAAAGACGCGTTGTTGGCGCTCCGGTGCAGAGGCGATGGATGCAGCTATGGATGCGACGTTGGAGTTGCGGAAGGGCTTCCAACCCTTGGAAGTTCTTCGGGCAAGCGTTCCGTGAAGTCACCCCACCCCACTCCGGCAAGCCATGTGACAGGCACGATCGGGAATCACCTTAGAACAATTATAGTACCATATCGTCACCAAACCATCTGGCGACTGTCCAATCATCCGCCCCTATCCACCATACGCACAGGAACCATGACTCATGCTCGTCCGAATATACTGCCGAATCGTTCGTGGTTGTGCTCGAATTTCACTCTCTTTGGTTATGATACTATCACGGTACAAAGACAGGCCATGGAGATCAAGCGAGCGGTTGGAGAGAGAGGTTCGTAACATGTGGTCGAGGTTGAAGAAAGCAATTCAATTAAGGAGAGGGTATAAAGTATTATCTATGCATAGTCCGCTCCCACCCATCCCATTCCCATTATCCCAGACGAGCTTTATCCTTTCTGCAACACAGATTTCCGTGTTCCAATTCCCGTCATTACCCTCGGTGTCATTGCACAATATCATGTCAGATCCGCTCAGTAGTACACTGGAGTGGTGTAGATTGGTGGGCGGCCGCCTTCGGCATCCCAAGTAATCTTGTTCTTCTCGTCCAAGAATGCTCCCTCATCAGTAATAGGGATGATCTTCTCGGTGTCGCGGATCTCTTGTCTGCTGACGCCCATGGGGTCGCGAGGAATCCAAAGGAGAGGAGTCTCCGAGGTGATAGCAGGGTGGAAGTAGGCGTCGCGCTCAACCTCTGGTTCGTAGCGGATCAGAATTTCCTTTGGAACAAGACGACGCATTGTGGCGTAATCTGTGTAGACGTCCGGACGCAGCCACTTGGTGAACATATTTGGCTTCTTGTGCGGCGCTGGACCCACTCCAGCACTCGATTTGGTCGGCGTGCCCTTCTCGCCGTCTTTCCCGGCATTCATTTCCTCAAGGTCAGCTTCCATCAACCTGCGCTCCTCAGCCTCGAGTGACTTCGGTAGATAGTCAATCAAGGGAGACAGGGCAGCGTTGAAGGAGATGTGGTAAAGAATCGTAAAGATGAGGAAGAGGATCATCAGAATAAGAGGACCGAGAGCACCGATGGACGCTCCGGTTGCGATAGCGAAGAGACCAATGAGGCACAGCTCCGCAACGTAAAGACCGACAAACAGCTGCTGCAAAGCGCGAGGGTAGACGCGGCCTTTGGTGTCGATGTTAGCGTTATTGACGAAAAGCAGGTTGTAACGGTAGGCGAAGTAAAAGAAGTAGAGTCCGATTGCCGCAAAGATGAGGACCAGTGGTGCAATGCAGGCGTAGCAGATAGCTGCATATTGTTAGCTTCATAGTCCGCAGGTCTGCAAATCTGAGCAACTTACCGATCACCAGCAGGTTAGTGTAGACCGGGAACACAGTGCCCCAGCCGATGCCGGAAAGGGTGATCCATCTCTTGTACATTTTACGTGGAGTCTTGTCGAAGAGTTTACCCAAAACAATAAAGACGATCAATCCTGCCAGCGCCAGGAGGGTTCCGGAGAAGACACCAAGACCCTGGAGGATGAAGTATGAAAGATAAAAATTGGAGGCGAGCGGTATCTGTGACGCAAGGGTGGAGGTGATGCTGGTAGGGTTTTTGATGATTGTGCCCACCGACGACGAAGCAGCCGAGCCGAGCGTGGCTACCAGAAAGACCTGAATGACTTGGAATGCGAAGTAGTAGTTCTGGACCGATAGTTCGACGGCTGATCTTGTTGGGTCGCCACTGAGCTTCGCAACCAAGCGGAGGATAATTGGGAGTAGGGCCATCAATACAGCAAGCAGGATAGATGGCAGCAAGCCAGTGATGAGACCGAGCAGGACGGTGGGGAGGTTGTTGATGAAGCTTAGCCAAGGCAGAATTTGGATCAGATAGTTGATGTTGGAGATTGCGCCAACAAAGGCAACTGGGATAGACCAGAAGATGACCAGAGCGACAACGAACGAGTTCGTCGCGATGAGCCTCATAACACGCTCCCACCACTTGATCCTGAGGTTACTCCAAATGATCTCGCCAGGAGTGATGCCGGTGAAGCGAGGAGCCATGTGCAGTACATGATGGTGAGCAAGGCTTTGGTATGCAGACTGTGCTTCGGCAAGGGTGGAGAATTCGACGAATACAGAGTTGAGCGTCTCAACGTCGGCGGCCCGGTGCTTAGCTTGCATTTCTTCGACCTTTGGGATCACCTTCTGTAGCTCAGCACGGCACCAATCGATAGTGTCCACTTTCTTGCCAATCAAGGGCTTAAGACGATGCGTTGGTCGGTCCTTGGGAGAGATGTACTTCGCCGCAAGAGATCCAGATTCGAGGTCTTGACCAATGGCCGCTTCGTCCGAGGATCGGCGTCCACCCTTCTTCTCGGACTTGATACGGGCAGCGTTGGCAGCAACAACAAGCTTCGTTTCAGCAGCCTCGAGCTTCATGGCCGCCTTATCACGCTGCTCAACTTGGTCCTCAAGGTCCTTTGTCTTGCTTGCGACCCAGACACGCCTAACGCTGTCACCAAACATCCGCCGAATGTTGGCCTCGTTTTGGTAGTGTGCCGGGACTGAGGTGAACAGGACAGTCCTGGAAGACAGACGGCTGGCATAGTAAGGAGAGAGCAGGTATGCCTGGCGCAAGTTGATGTAGTAGATGCTTTCGCGAGTAATCATATAGATTACGAAACCTGGTTTTTGAGTTAGCCGGAATGTGACAACCCTAGTTCCTGGAGGCTTGGTTTTCTTACCAAAGAAGAGGTATGCGCATCCGGCATGAGCAAAGTACCTGAAATAGCTGTTCTTCACGTTTGCAAGCGTGAGGATGCCAAACTGCGACTGTCCGCCTCCACCAGTAGCGTTCACTGGGAACAGGACGGGGAATGTGATGCAGCATCCGACCAGACAGATGACGACGGCGACCTTGAGTAGGCGTAGGAAGAGGTAGCCATCAAGACTGTGGTGATTCAAGATGTAGGTGTCAGGAATACTGAAGAATTCAGGTATCCAGCCGAACAGTTTCGTGGAGATTTGGGGGGAGCGTTCACTGAATGTACGTTAGTTGATAGTTCTCCTGGCATGTGGAGTCGCGTGCTCACTTCTGGCGCAAGCTACCCAGGAAAGTTCTCGGGCGGTATTGTCTTGGGAACATGCGTCGGAAAACAAGAAAGAGGGTGAGCCAGATAATAGCGTAGACTAGGACTGGAGCCAGAGTCGTTACCACACCAGATGCGGAGTTTGCGCCGCCTCTGGAAGAGCCAATGTTGGAATCATCGCTCTGGCTCTGTAGAATTGATGACATTAGCAATAGGCTCAGTTCAAATGATTTTGTGTAGGGACTAGGGGCATCCGTATGTCCTTTCGCAGGGCGTGGGCTAATGCAATCGGGATGGATAATGTAGTTCAATACTTACGACTCGCTTCTCGAGCGCACGTGTGACCGTGTCGAGCGTGGCAGTTGCGACCGAAGCCATGGTCGCGTCGTCGTCTGCTGGGGAAATTGAGTCGACCTGCAGTGATGCGACCAGAGTGCGCGCGAACGACGCGATTGATTGATTGAATTGAACAAAGGCGGTATGTCGAAGTGATGTTCGCTCGTGGGCGGCAAGGAGTATTGGTCAACAGAGATGCGCAACGCTAATAACAGACCCTGGAAGCGATCTGGAGGGGAATTACGTCAAGGCGCGGGCTGGGCGAATTTGAATCCTGGAAATGTGGCTGGAGCTGGGAGCAAACAAATCACCGTGCGAACACAGGGTGACAGGCTTTGACTGATCTACGCTCTCCTGACGCGAAATCACAGGCCGTTGTACATCCTCCTGCTCCTGATGCAGCGACGGTTCGACTTATAAGTTAGCAGGCCTCCCTTCTGTCATCAGCAACGGTCGTGGCCGAGTGCAATCTTAGGGCGGGAGACCTTGCAAACGCTTCACACCTCATGCTACATGCAGCAACACCGCAGCTGAGCCAAGGACCAGGAGCATTGACGTGGTTCAGAATGCATGTGAAGCAGCTGTTAGCCACCAAGCCGAAGCTTGTTTGATTGCTATCCGTGCAACAACCTGAAAAGTACATGACCTAACCCTACCTACTTAGTACTGCTGCTACTTACGGTAGTACTGTACTGCTGGGACTTGGTTGGCGTAGCACCGCCATGACCTCACATATGGAGGAGCGTCAGCGTGCGTCCCGTCCACGGCTGGCTTTCCGGATGGCTGCTTGAGGCTTGAGATTCTGGTGGCTGCGCAATCGTCCACGCGGTCTAGATCCGGGCCCGTAATCCTGCATGCGCATCTCATTGCATCTGTCCTTGTAGAATATGTACCTCTAATGTTTAAATGGGAGGCTCTGCGCTCTCTCCGAATCAATGGTCAGTAAGATACATGTATACCTAAGGTAAGTTACGTGTGCCCTACAATGTCTTGTGCGGCGACGCCGACCAGAGGATCGAGCTGACCCTGCCTCGCCGGGGTCATGCCGTGCACCTGCAAGCACTTGCCACAAGTGGTTGGGGGGGCGAAGAATCCTTGCTTCGTGCCCTACTCAATAGTCAAACTATGTGTGAACTGCACAATAAGGTACGTCCCGTATGGCCGTCAGCAAGAACGAGATACTTTGTGAATTCCAGTGGTGGACAACAAAGCTGCCATGCGCACCTGCCCCACCCCACAAAGGTGCCTCCATGCAGCTGTCCCCGAGCGATCTTTTACTTCTATAAGATGTTGGCTCAAGTCTGGGGTTCCTGAACTTGCTCGGCGTAAAACAGCATCTTCGGGGGTTGATTTCCTACAGTAGGTGCAACGTGCAGTAGGTGCAATGTGCAGCAATCAAGCTACCTCTCCCTGCCTTTAAGATTGAGCTCAAAAGGCACTATCACAACGCCAGTGTTCCGCTCTGCCAGCAGCGCATCAGGGTATCAATCCATCTCATCATCTACAGCCTCGCCTTTGTCTGCATAGGCTTCCTCCTCGCCCTCCTCTTCCTCTCCTCTCCCTCCACCAACCCACTACTCCTCCCCTCCGCACCAGCAACCTCCCAAAGCGGTCCACCAACCAACTCCACCAATCCTAGTACCCTCCCTCTAACCGTAGCACCATCCCTCCTGTTCTTCCCCTCTCGTCTACTCCTCGATATACTCTCACAAAACTCCCACAACTTGCCCTCCGCTTTGATGGCCCTTTGAGCGTCCCGTACTGGCATCCACTCCTTGTCGAGTCTGACCTTGGCCGGGACTTTGGAATCGCGGGAGCGTGAGACGGAGATGATCCCCTCTTCCTCGAAGCGCGTGTAAGCATTCTTGAGCGTTTCTTTGTTTACAGCTTCGAAGTAAGAGAGGTCGCCTTGGTGGTAGAGAGTTTTGCCGAGGAGCTGGGCGCGGTCTTGCACTTGTTTCAGATCGAGCCATTCGGAGCCAGATTGTTTTGTTGCTGAGGGTGAAAGAGAGGGCCCGGTTGCAGGAGGAGTCAACATGAGCAGGCTGACTGCGCCAAGCCATGTGGCTTCGATGAAGGGCCAGATGAGGAAGCAGTAGAAGTCGAAGTTCTCCTGACCTCTGGCACGCTCACTTGCGCTGAGCTCGATCGTTGAGACTTTGCCATCTCGATCCTGGGTCGTCGTGATGACGTCGTCTGTTTCCAGTCCTTGAAGAGTCTTTGAGAGGTTGTCTGCAAGAGGCATGGTGGGGAATATGAATTCGGCACGGAACAGCTATGGACCACATTAGTATCTCTGCGTAATAGAATCGGTCGCAACAGCGACTTACCTGAGACAGGAAGAACGTATAATCGTAAAGTTCCTGGTAGCCCATTTTCTGGTTCTCTGGCCCACCTCCCCGCTTCACTTTCGTATACATGGCCGCACTAACAAGGGCCTCCGAGACGAAGAGGTGAATCGTCATGTTCCGGTAGAAGCTCAACTGGAATCTATCTACTGCGTAGTAGGTAGGCTCAGGCAGCCCTTCGACCACTCCCACAAGGTTTGGTCCAAGCACTTCAAGCCCTCTCTCAACCACGGTTGCGGTTGGGAGCCCTCCAAAATGCGCAACGCGGCCACCTTGCCCACGGACTCTTTCGCAAAGCCACTCCACCCGCCTCACGAGCTCAGCCTTGCCAACCCCACGTCCTCGCAAGGTCAATAAGACGGTGCCGATCAGTGCTGTAGGCATGACCACGGAAACGGCATTGATATCGGCAAGAACCTTATAGCCCAGTGTTGTTAACAGTCTCCGTTTGAGCGTCGTGTCATAGCTCGTGTCCATCTGCCGTGGTAGGCTGCCTATGCGCGAGCGTTGCTCCTCGACAAAAGCACGCAGGCTCCAGGGCTCGTGAAAACGGACGTCAACGCGGCCTAATTTGAGCGACAAAATGGAGGATGAAGAGAGGAAGGAGAAAAGGCTTTCTTTGGGCTTCGGTTGACCAAGGAGTTCCGAGATGTAGGAGCTTGATAGCGTTAGACATCAACGGTCGAAAACAAGTGATATGTATGGAGAATGTACTCACTCTACTTCAATCACCTTGTCGTACTGGGTACTGACAGGGCATATTATGGCGTCTTTGACGCGTCCAGAAAGGACACTATCAAGTAAAAAACTCAAGATGCCGAACTTCGGCTGTAACAGCTTTCCTGTTCGTGAGCGACCGCCCTCTGCTGTATATCAGTATGCACTCCTGGTCTATAGGTTGATGTCACTTACCAACGAAACATTCGAAGTTATAGCCGTTCTGTAACAGGGTATCGATGTAAGACTGAACAAGAGTTGTATACAAAGCATCCTCGCCGAAACTACGCCGTATCCACATAGCACCTGTCTCCGGTCAGCTCTCGAATACTCCATCACCGTGATCGCACACTCTTACCAGCATGCTGAAGAAAGGGCCCAACGACAGGAAAATTTAGGTTGTCTCCCGCAACGACCGTCGGTAAAGCAAGCCCGAGCCGGTAGCATATGAGTTGTAAAGAAACGTAGTCGACGTGAGAGCGATGGCATGGTAGGAATATGATCGATTGGTTCTTTTTCGCCGCTTGCTCTGCTACGGCACGGAGGCGCAAAACCTCTTCGCTTGAGACATGGATTCCTACAGGCAATCAGTACATCAGCCCCACAGGGCAGGGCATCGACTAGGTTTGGTTAGGAGAGTTTAGGCTTACCTTGATGGTACGCACGCGTGACCAATTGAGTACAAAGATAATATGCTCCCCGAATGAACCGTCTACTCTCCATCTTACATATCATCTTGTCTGTCCAGTCTGCTGCAACCTCCTTCAATTGGCCCTCGATCTCCCTCCTCCTCTTCTCGCTTGTCATGCCTGCATTTCCAGCATTCCTCTCTGCTTTAAACATGCCTTCTGAAATCTCCACATCCACCCTACGTTTTGCCAGCTCTTCGATCTTCCTCAAGAGTTGCGGGCTTTGCATCACCATGCCCCTCATCCGCTCGCTGAAGCCATTGTAGAATATATCTTGGCCGATAAAGGTATCGTAGGAGCGCCATCCTGTACCGGAGACATGCAGGCTAACTTCGCGAAGGAAGTCAATGGGTGAGGAGCGGAAGCGAGCGTAGGATGTTAGTAAGGGCTGCTCAGGCGATGTTTCTGGATCGTGCGGTAATTCGGGAGCGGAGGAGACGCCCGGCGGGAGTATTGTGAGACGGTTCCCCAGGATAGAGAGATCAGGAGCCGCGTCGGACGAAGAAGGTGACTTAGGGTTAGCCATGGCCAATGTCAGCTCAGTCGAGAGTCTATCATGGCGCGAATAAGTATTGTCGGTGGTGTAGATGCGTGCCGAGGTCAGATGGGGAGTGAGTGTCGGGCGTCTCGTCTGTGCCCCAGAACCCCAGATTCGCGTGGCGCGCCGCTGCATCGTGTCATGCGGGGCTCAGATCCGCGGACGAGATGTGCCATCTGTCGTCTCGCTTGGCAACACCCCGATCCCTCTTCCACCACTTGCCTGCCATGGCGACACAAGACCCCAATCAAAAGCGGATCGTGTTCCTGCATCCGGATCTAGGCATTGGCGGTGCGGAGCGGCTGGTCATAGATGCCGCCGTCGGTCTGCAATCGAGAGGCCACAAAGTCACCATCTTCACATCCTATTGCGACCCGTCGCATTGCTTTGAAGAAGCACGGGATGGTGAGCACTCCAGCTTCCAGGATTGGCTGTATAGCTGAGATCTTCAAGGATAATACTGAATTCTGCAAGGCACTCTCGATGTCCGCGTTCGCGGCAATTCGTTCCCTTCCTCCATCTTCGGCCGGTTCGCCATACTCTGCGCCATCGTTAGACAGATACACCTGGTACTGAGCATAGCACTCTTCTCACATGAGCTTGAGTCGCTTCGACCCACCGCATTCTTCGTCGACCAACTGAGCGCCTGCGTGCCTCTCCTCAGACTGGTATATCCGAACGCGAAGATACTATTCTACTGCCATTTCCCGGATCAGCTATTAGCGCAGAAGAGCTCAGGCATACTAGGTGTTGTCAAGTGGTTTTACAGGCTACCGTTTAATCTTGTGGAAAGTTGGAGCACCGGGTGCAGTGATGGCATTGTCGTCAATAGCAGGTTCACTGGAGGCGTGGTCAAAAAGGCATTCCCAAGACTGAAACGAAGACGGCTCGACTGCATTTATCCTTGCGTGGACATCAACGTGACTGATAGTGAGAGGAAGCCTTTGTGGCCAGGTAGGGAGGTTCTACTGAGCATCAATCGATTCGAAAGGAAGAAAGACGTAGCTCTTGCGATCAAGGCCTTCGCTGGGTTGAATGAACGGGATAGGAAGGCTGCGAGACTAGTCATCGCTGGTATGATCTTACCAATTCTTGTATTCACTGACACACTCGCTGACGAATCCTAGGTGGCTATGACTCTCGCGTACCAGAGAACGTTTCATACCACAAGGAGCTTGAGGTTCTGGCAGACTCCTTCAAACTCACGCACGAGACTCACAAATCGCTCCCAGATCCATCAAAAATCTCAGAGTCAACGCAGATTCTTTTTCTTCTCTCCGTATCCAACTCGCTAAAGCAATCCCTGCTCAACTCCGCCACCCTGCTTATTTACACTCCCCTGAATGAGCACTTCGGCATAGTTCCCCTCGAAGCCATGCTCAACCGCGTGCCGGTACTTGCAGCGGACCAAGGTGGGCCTCTCGAGACTGTTGTAGATGGATCAACAGGCTGGCTGCGGCCCACATCCTCCGCTCGCCCTTGGACTCAAATCATGGCGGAAGTGCTCGATATGTCGCGTACCCAGGTCGGCAAGCTGGAACTGGCCGAGATGGGCACGAGAGGGCAAAAGCGCGTACAGGCTGAGTTTTCGAAGGAGAAGATGGCTTGGAGGATGGAGGTGGAGATAGACAGCTTGGAGAAGGAGCGGCGCCAGGATATGTTTCCCATGTGGCTTGTGTGGACGGTAGTATTGTCGACTATCGCAGGTGTCCTGGGTTATGTGTTCATGAGGTTGCTGTTCTATATGTTGGAGCTGGATCTGGAACTTGAGCGAGCTGGCAATGAGAGCAGAGCACTGAGAAGCGCGAAAGGGGAGCTTTGAGATCCTTATGAGCTTCGCTGTACATAGTATGTGCATGCTCTCCGTTGTACAATAACGCTCCAGGAGCATCACGAATTGCTCAGGAATGCAATCCGACATGTCATCCTTCTTTGCGGGCCCTTTGGAGCATGTATGCTACCTCCTTGACCTGATATCCGGACAACAGCCTGCCTCCGTTGCGGTTGGGGACAGTTTCCTCCGATGTTCTGGGGCATAGTCAACCTTGTGCATTTCTTTGTCTTAAATGCCTTTAGCCCGGGTACTCCCTATCCATTAAATGATCAGGTATGTCTAATTTCCCTCAGTGCGTGGCAGTGGTTATCAGGAGCTACTTACGAGCGACCCGGAACGATGTACTTGGCGCTGTTTTTCGAAGTACATATTGAAACTACCCCACAAAATTAATTAGTGTTTACCCTGGTGAGGTGGCCGAGTGGTTATGGCGCTGCGTTTAGGTTCTTCAGACCCGAACAACTATTTCCCGCAGTGAGAAATCGCGTGGGTTCGAATCCCACCCTCATCATCATTCTTTTGCATCTCGAGAGAGCTGTTAGTATCTCCTTTTGTACTTACGTGCTTGTATACATGTAGCGTAGTATCGAATCTGGAAAGTGTGCTGGTCCAGAAAAAGTGCATGAGGCCGTGCGACACCGTGTGCGTGTAACCTCGGCGCTTCTGTTGCCCATCACGAATGATTATGGTACCATCCACCTCTCATCAAGTTCCCAAGCCAAATATACCTGAATCATGGTGCTCTGGTTTGGGTTGTTAATTCTAACTTTGGAAAGATATGACATGACGATACTCACTCATGATGGTGGTACGAGCATAAGGTACACAAAGCTCAACTCTTGAGAAACTCTTGAGATTGCTCGGAACACCGGAAGGAGCAAATATCGAACGTACAACCGCTAGGATGACTCTCGAAAGCGTATAGCAGGTACTCGAATCATGTCTATTGTGTTGCTGAGCTGACAGAGATCTCGGCTTCCTAACGACTGTCTCAGGTTACAATGTGCGATAAACCGTACCGACTTGAGCACTAATTCAGGTACATAGTTCTGCAGTACCATTTGTGTCAGCGGTGGGTCGCTCGCATGGTGCTCTCGCATGGTGCTCTCGCTAGGATCATTACGCCCTAAAAGAAGCGTCCCTTTGTTGGAAGAGTACTGTATCACAGCCTCTTGGCAGCACATGCCGAGGAATGTACGCTACTGGACATACCGAACCAATTCTCAAAAGCCAGACTCAATTACTATACACCTCCTTCAGCTCTGCCAAGGTATCGACGAGCTCCAGCAATAGGTCCACTGGAATTGCCTTTGAGCACACAGGTCTTAGTTGTCTTGGCAGGTGCTTTGTCCTGATATCTTTTTCTCGTTTGCGGCTCTGGGCCCTACGCTTTGTTCGCCGAAGCCGAACGACGATGTTGTATGAGAAAACTTTAGGAATACAGGGCAGTCAGCGATGTTAGTAAAGTGTGGATGTCGGTAGGCTCAGTTGCATATAAGACATGATGTTTTCTGATTGGCAGAGCTTTCTGACGTCGAGAGAGGTGGAAAGGAGTACCTACCTCACTGCTTAGTATCCGTATCCCGTAGCCTTTGTCTGCTTCCGTTGAGTCTGATGTCAAGGCTGTCGAGCCAATCTCCGGCATTATCTGGCCGTCAAAGGACCCGACGAATGGCACTCAGCCACGGCCAGCAATCAGGGATATCCATCATGCCCTCTCCGGCCAGCTCTTGGAGAGCCCGAATTGTGTGCCATAACAATATTGACTCCTCCTGTTGCAGCTCAGACAGGATCTCCTCATATTACGATACTATCGGGCATTACTACAATAGCAGACTCTCCAGAGCTTGCGCTTACCTTCTCATTCGGGTATCGAGGCAGGTAACCTTCATCCCGATACAACCTGCGCAAGCCACCCAGAACCTCGCTCCACGATGGCGGATCCATTGACTATGGGCCTACTTTGGCAGCATGAACAATCACTCAGGGCAGACTTCAGCAGCTGCCAAGTATCCCTGGGAAGCTTCCGAAGAAAGCTGAAACGGGCAGAAGAAGAGCTCCAGAAATCTACGAAGCGTGCAGAAAAGAAGAAGGCGAAGTACAAGATTATCAGGCACAAAATAGACATTACTGGGCTCGAGGCTCAGCAAGCTACCCTGATGGAGAACCTACGGCTTTGCCAGCTACAGCTTCACAATATGCAGCTTGCTCTGGCAGCAGCTTACTACCCTTACTCGCCGGCGCCAACTTACTATCCTTACCCACCGGTGTCAGCATATCCGTCTTTCGCGCAGCAGCAGCCAAACCTGATCTACCATGACCTCAGCCGCATGCGCGACTCGAGCCCGGCATCCCATACCAATACCGATGGCTCGGGCGCCGACTCCGGCTTCCATGGGCCAGCGATGTACGCGCAGCCGCTCGATCTCGATCTCAGCTATCAAGAACCGCAGCACCTTTTCGCACATGAGATGCTAGCTACGCCGCCACAGAATGCTGCGCCAGAGTATATGGGATATGCTATCGCCAGAACACCTGCTGTTCCGGCCTCTATCGAAGCCTCAGCTGCAACTTTTGGGAGCCCAACGACTGCCACGTTCAACGAAGTACGCAGCGAGCGGAAGAAGCATGAACGACGGTACTCGGAGGCCGCGATCCAGTTGGTTGAGTTGAGGCTCAGGCATCCCAGGAGTCCGCTTACGCCGAAGTTTCCCAAGGGGTGGCAGCGAAGGGGCCGGAGTATGGATCTGAAGAGCCCGCTTGATAGTCCAGTTTCGAGCGGTGTGAGTCCGAAAACTGTACTTAGTCCTGCGGTGCTGAGCCCCAGGCTGGAGAAAGTTGTTGAGTTGGAGGCGTGAATGCGCGGATTTTGTTCTTTGTATCTGTGGGTAATGAATGGGTTGCCGTCGCTTTAGTTCTGTTTCGGGCGCTCTTGCTTGGCTTGTTGTTCGGATTTTGTTGGATCGAGAGTGATGTTTAGATATCGCATACATGTAATAGAATAAAAGGCAAGGATGACCACTGTTCCGCGGACTTGTGCATGATCTAGCGCTCGCGTAAATGTACATGCATACATGTTACGTGATGTTGGATCGTTAGGGTGCCGATGGCATCGAGCAGACCCGCATTGCAAGAAGCCTGGAAGATCGTTTATGTATGCTTGCGACCCTCTTGGTCGACCACAAATGTACAGTACACGTACACTAGTGGTTATGTCGCAAAAAAGGACGTGCTGTGTCTCAAGGCCTTGTCAACCGCTGCGGTGGGGTACGTCTAGTAAGGCCGCAGAAGCAGAAGGAGATGCAAAAGAAGAGGTCGATCCCGGGTTCGAACCGGGGTTGCCGGAAGACCTGATTTTGATTGAGTTCAAAATCCGGAGTGATGACCACTACACTAATCAACCGCTTGCTTGATGGCAGCTGCTCTGCTAACATCAATAATATCATTTGGCATCACATCGCTTCACGCTGGCTTCGCATGAGCAGCTCAGCTCCAGGTTGCCGGACATCCTTCTCGCTCGACTATACAGTCTTTAGCATATCCCAGATCTTGATGGCAGATATGTCGGTCCAGGTCATATCAGGCGGCACGTCTTATACTACGAGACCTTTCTACCACAGCAGTACATACTTACCCTTGCATCTAAAGTCTAGTTAGCTTCAGTGCTATTTCCCAGTATGGAATCGTGCCATGAAACCATCTAGTCACTCATTCTTTGCGGGATCAGAAGAGTGGACTTTCTCTGCAATGGTCAGTACAACAAGTTCCTGTGCTGTGTCTCGGAGGAGATCGAGGGCACGGTCCTATAATCTAGTTCGGTGTATCTGTGTCGACTGATTCTAAGGTGATGTCTACCACGTTATTGGTGGATGGAAGTAGGTTATCTAAGGTGCACACCCGCCTGAAGTGACTGCAAACCAGGCCGTTCATCACGGTCAGTGTATTCGCTGTTCTGTTGTAGGTCGTTGAGGACCACGAATGGTCAGTGACACTGAATGAACTACTGAAGACCGCTTCGCAAATGCAAATTCAATTCAATGACCTAGAGCTACCTAGGTAGTAACGACCCTTGAAAATAGGTCGCGTTGAAGTCACGTAGACACATTTTTTTCCATAGTACAACAAACGTGGCCGAGATGATTCACACCCAACAGGAACGCAGGAATTTCTAGGTCAAGTCATAAGCTCGCAGAAAGCGCATGAAGCTACCTTAGGCCCCAACCGAGCGCAATTATGTCGGCACGCAAGATCGCATCGAGCGCTCTCAAGGAAAGTGAGTATCGGCGAGTAATGCCTTCTTTGCTTGTACCCATCACATTATTATATACACAAGGTAACAGTAGGTGCGGATAAATGCTCATCTGAGTCGTATCTGGGGCATTGACTTTACAGACCGTCTTGTCTCGGTTGGTATCAGCTTCAAGATCGTAATTCCAGCCAGTAGCCACGATGCTCAGTCGCCAGCCTATAAGTCCCTCGGCCTTGAAATCTCCATCCTACCAGGGCGCCACCAATCAGCGCCAAAAACGCCTGAGATCACTGTACTCTGCCAGCCAGAGAGCGCATATTGCAAGGGTATCCACTATCCTGCAGTCATTCGTAATCATATAACCCAAAACGCCCCTTCCCCCTTGCCAGCTCTTAAGGCGCATGGGTCCAAACTCCGAATTTGACCAGTCCACAGCACCGCTCTTCCAAAAGTGAAAACCTTGCCTCTCAGATGCCGTTAGTCGGATTGGTGTGTAGCGGAACGCGTGTCACAGTGTCGCTAGGTTCAGCAACAGGAGATGGTCCTTCGGTCGGGTCCACCTCCATCGGATCGTGTCCGTGATAAACGGCAGGCTGGGGAGCTTCGAATGATAACTTCTCGTCTGCTTCTTGAGGTCGGCTTCCGTTGGTGTGGTGTGAGGCCTCCTTTGCCTTCTTCTCCTTGTGTGCCTTGTAGGTAACGGTTCGAGGCACGACGTCGGTAAGAAATTCTAGGTTGTCGATACGAGCTACGGCGTTGGCTGAGAAGTCGTGAGTGAGATCACAACATGATGTCCGCTAGCATGCCAACTTACCAACATCCTTGTATTGGATATTCCTTCGGGGCTTCCTCTCTGACTTGACTACGTTGTGGGTTTGCTCGACAAGGTACTGTAGAAACATTTCGGCGGCTACTGTAATGACAAAAGCGGCGTTGTTCGAGCAGTTTGAAATATCCTCGTCGGCATGAATGATCTTCTTGACACGAGCAACTGCATATAAGTGTCAGTCACAGGACACAGGTTGCCGGCATGTTCAACCTACGGGGCAGGGAGACAGTGCCCGTGATCTCTGCGGACGGCGCAATTGGTGTGTTATTGTAAGGCATGACTGAGGTCGGCGCAGAGCGGAAAGGTTTTGAGTATGTGTTTCTGGAGGTATTGTAGATGGAACAGATACCCATTCTATGAAATGTCCGAGCGCGACATGGAGGTGGACGCGCCCTCGCTCGGGCCGACGACGCGACTCCAGCTGGCATGTGAAGCGAAGCTACGGACCATCCATCAATCAACAGCTTCATCTAACCCAAAGCGCCGACATACGCTCAAATCCTCGGCGCATATTTCCAGGCGCGAGAAATGATGCCATGAATCTTAGAGATGGCTTCAACGCTACTACTACTGGTCGTCGACCTTCGCTTGCCGCAACCCTCTCTTCTCGCTCCCTAGGCCGCCGCTTGTCCGCTCTCTCCACAGCAGAGCAGGGTCGCAGCGAAGATGTGAATAATGCCGATCAAGAGGTTGCGGATGAGATTGATGAGATCAAGAGATATGAGGATTTTACAACCATCGACTGGGTTCGGGATGCAGCGCGCGAGCAGCAGCGACGGAAGGCTAAGAGGCAAGAGAAGGCGGACTTCTTCGAAAGAGAGGGTGGTTTTGGATGGCGCAGGAAGGTCTGGGAGTTCTATGATGCTGGGCAAGCCTGGATCGTAGTCAGCCTTATAGGAGCTGCCATCGGCCTCAATGCAGCATTCTTGAACATAATCACCGAATGGCTGTCCGACATCAAGCTGGGATATTGCACCACAGCCTTCTACCTAAACGAGAGCTTCTGCTGCTGGGGCGCCGAAGAAGGTTGTAAGGAGTGGCACCGCTGGAGCTCCCTCTGGCCCATCAACTATGTCCTCTACATACTCTTCTCCACCGCGTTTGCGTATACCTCAGCCAGATTGGTGAAATCATTCGCTCCCTATGCTGCTGGATCAGGAATCTCAGAGATCAAGTGTATCATCGCTGGCTTCGTAATGAAAGGATTTCTAGGCTTTTGGACCTTGCTCATCAAATCTATTGCGCTACCGTTGGCTATTGGTTCCGGATTATCTGTTGGCAAGGAAGGTCCCAGCGTTCACTATGCCGTCTGCACAGGCAACGTAATATCGAGGTTCTTCGACAAATACAGACGGAATGCGGCCAAGACGCGTGAGATACTGAGCGCATGCGCTGCTGCAGGCGTAGCAGTGGCTTTCGGAAGTCCGATTGGCGGCGTGCTCTTTTCGCTTGAGGTTTGTCAACAAAACCATAATTGTGGATTGCCGCTGATTGTACCCAGGAAATGTCCAACTATTTCCCACTCAAGACATTGTGGAGAAGTTATTTCTGCGCCCTTGTTGCCACTGCTGTCTTAGCTGTACGTTGTCCGCCACCTGTTGTGAGGCTTACGACTAACCTACAGCAGGCAATGAATCCTTTCAGGACCGGCCAGCTCGTCATGTTCACGGTCAGCTACGACCGATCCTGGCATTTCTTTGAAGTCATCTTCTATATCATTATTGGTATATTTGGAGGTCTCTACGGAGCATTGGTCATCAAATGGAACCTTCGTGCGCAGGCCTTTCGCAAGCGATACCTTTCCAAGTACGCCATTTTGGAAGCCACTTTGCTTGCGACCTTTACCGCAATTCTTTGCTATCCTAACAAGTTTTTGCGCATCGATATGACAGAGAGCATGGAGATTCTGTTCCTTGAATGTGAGGGTGGCCATGATTACGATATGCTGTGCGAGTAAGTGCACATTCGCGCATCTAAAACTATACAGGCGTAGCTAATATTCATCTTAGCCGGGACAACCGCCTACACATGATCTTGTCACTGGCCATAGCAACTGTTCTCAGGATCTTCCTCGTCATCATCTCCTACGGCTGCAAGGTCCCTGCTGGTATATTCGTGCCTTCCATGGCCATAGGAGCTTCGTTTGGGCGAATGGTTGGCATCCTCGTACAAAGCCTTTACGAGACCTTCCCAGACTCTCGATTCTTCTCCGCTTGTCAACCTGACGTGCCATGCATAACCCCAGGCACTTATGCTTTCTTGGGAGCAGCCGCTGCCTTGAGTGGAATTATGCACATAACGGTCTCAGTTGTGGTTATCATGTTCGAATTGACAGGTGCTTTGACATACATCTTACCAACGATGGTGAGTTGAGTCTGCATGCTACCTAACAGATCATGACTAATTCTCGCCAGATCGTTGTGGGCATCACCAAAGCAGTGAGTGACCGCTTTGGTAAAGGCGGTATCGCTGATAGGATGATCTGGTTCAACGGCTTTCCTTTCTTGGATAATAAGGAAGATCATACATTTGGGGTACCAGTATCCCAAGTAATGATGAGCGAGTTGACAACCCTGCCGGCAGCTGGGATGGAAGTGCGAGACGTTGAGAAGGTGCTGGAAGACACTCGCTTCCAAGGTTTTCCGATAGTCGAAGACGCGGCTTCCATGATCCTCGTCGGTTATGTAGGCCGCACCGAGCTTCGCTATGCTCTGGACAGAGCCAGACGCGATCAAATGGCTCCGCCCCGTGCGAGGTGCTTCTTCACGGCTTTACCAGGCCATAATGCCATCACGCCCTCGACTCCTGGACCGGCAATTACCTTCGACAATATCGCCGAGACTGCTGGCCAGATGTCCATAGATCTGAGCAAGTTTGTGGATTCCACGCCGCTAGCAGTACATCCACGACTGCCGCTGGAGACTGTGATGGAGCTCTTCAAGAAACTCGGACCGCGTGTGATCTTGGTTGAACATCGTGGCAGACTAACAGGTCTGGTTACGGTTAAGGACTGTCTCAAATATCAGTTCCACGTCGAGGCCCACGACAACCCAAAGGATGACTCTTCACTGAGAGACTCGCAAGACCGTCTTTGGCACATGTTGTCCCATGTTGCAACGTGGTTGGGTTCGAAGAAGGATGCGCTTCTACACAGGAGTATCCGATTGCGAGGTGATACGGCAACTACGGGCAGCCCCCGTGCAGCTGGTGGACCATCATTCGAGCCAAATGCCTCAAATGGTAGAGGGTCTGTGACACTTGGTACAGCAGACGCCGTACGTGGAGGTGACGGCATGGAGCTGGAAAATCGCTAGCTAGGATAAATTCCATGCGTCCCAGCCCAACTCATAATGATGGATGTATTCTTTGCAGACGCCCGTGATGTGTACCATGACCTCAGTCGTATAGTTACTTACTATGCCATATGTTACCGTAGCTTATACTGGTGTGGTTGTTCCACCGAAGAGAAGCCTCATCCATTGCTCTAGTGTACCGTGCAGTTCCATGAATTCTCATTGGATGTCTCTCGTGGTCGGAAACGCCCTGTTCGAGAACATGCGACACGCCGAATCTGGACTTGGCGCTGGCCTGACTAACGACCCCGAGCTTCGACCAATCAGACAAGGTTTATATCATGCCCCGTATTCGGTCATCAACCAATCACAGAGGCGTTGTTTTTCCTGACTCTCATCATCAAGGGCGCGTCAATGTTGCCTCTGTTGAAGCCTTTACATCGCCTTGACAGCATTTGCACACGGTTTATTGCCCTCTTCTCGCCTGGTTCTGAAAAGTATTGAGCGCGCACACGCTATTTTGCCTGTGTTTAGCGCATTTGTTCCGACATCTCTTGTGCGCGGCCCCCTTCAACCACCGACACCGACTGGAGAAGGCAGCAGTTAGAGACCCGGAACCGCATCTCGTTCACTAGCGAGCCACACTCCGTGGCGCACTGTCTCCCATCGATGAGCCTCACGCTTGCATGAACACGCTTGGCTCCATCGCCACAATGTCTACCAACCAGACAACCACCGGAGGCTCGAACCCTGCTCCGCTTGCCCTCTCGCCTGCGCCAGCGATGCGCCTGTCAAGGGAACCGTCCAAGGAGGATCTTGAACTGGCTGAACAACTTGTAAACCATTCCAAAGGGATTCAGCAGAGACCACGCGAGGCCGCAGCGCAACCGGGCTCCGATACAAGTGAAGCCCCCAGCCATAGCGGTCCCGAACACCAGACGCATGGTGGTGAGGCTGGCGAAACGAAGACGCAAGCGGAACATGGTTCAGCGAACAATCTACCTGTGCAGCAGCCGGTGCACGAAATGCAGAACCCGCACCAAAGGCCCTCACTTGGCGTGCCTGCTGGCGGACAGGTCTGCAGGTATGTCGCGATACCTGTTGCCTTACCAGAAACGTGCTAACAGCGATTCCTAGCAATTGTTACACTACTCGCACGCCCTTATGGCGGCGCTCGCCCACTGGTGCAACAATCTGCAATGCTTGCGGTCTCTATCTCAAAGCCCGGAATCAAATGAGGCCAGTACATCTGAAACGCGGTACTCAACCTGTGTCGCAAGAACCGTCTGATGGACAGCCTCGTGAACGGACATCACCGCCTGCCAGAACACCCACCGGAGGTGCTACATATGTGACGACAGACAGTACGACGAACGGAACTTGTCCTGGTGGAGGGCGCTGTAACGGCACAGGTGGACATGACGGGTGTAGTGGGTGTCCGGCCTACAACAACCGGATGTCTAAGACAGCACACTTCACCCTAGCACAAGCGAGTGGTACTGGAAGAGGAGCTTCTCCCAACGTTCACCAACATAGCACACCTGCACCGGCAAACCATGGACCATCGCCTCAATCCGCCAGCAATCCTGCAACCAGTGTGGTAGTAGCTTGCCAAAACTGTGGCACCACAATCACACCCCTCTGGCGCCGAGACGACAACGGACACACTATATGTAACGCCTGCGGTTGGTGACCTTCATACGCAGCTTTTGGTCAACAGCTAACATTTCTTAGGACTGTATCACAAGTTACACGGCGTCCATCGACCAGTGCAGATGAAAAAGTCCGAAATCAAACGACGCAAGCGCGTCGTTCCCGCCTTTAATGACCAGCATCTTGTCCACCAGTATGCACAGTCTCCAAACGAAGCATCGGTCTCCCCAGACCCAACGATGGGGGCTTTTCAATCTGAAGGTTCTGCTCACCCGATGGACTACAGGGTCCAATCACCTACACCATACGCACCTCCGACCCCTAGTCAACAGCATACACGGATAAATAGTAAGCCTCAGCGTATGCCGGTCGCCGTCGATTTTACGAATTACTTCGGCCGGCCGTCACAACCTGAAAGTATTTCCGATGGGCCTTCCCCAAATCCAAGGAAGCGGTCCTTTTCAGCAAGTGAAGAGGGTGAAGGCAGCCGACATGCCGCACCACCGGTGCAGGCAGCCCGCAGCAATGTGGAAAACATCGACCCTTCTCTGTCCTCTATGACAGCCAATACACCAGGAGACCTCGCGCTACGGTCGAGAGAGGAGAGGAAGGCCGCATTGGAGCGAGAAGCAGCCAGAATGAGGGAGATGCTACTGGCGAAAGAACGAGAAATTGCAGATCTTGGGCGTGATGCAGGCTAGATATCTGACCTGACGGGACGAAGACACGCACGGCACGGCGTGGCATGGCATGGATACTGTACTGGAATGATTGTGGCTTTTCCAGCGTGGAGCTTGTTGGCGTAATGAATTCGGCATGGGCATTGGTCTGGGCAAAAAGGCGGCTTCAGCGCGAAACGCTACTGACATGGGTTTGGCTAGTAAGGCGTGGCAACGTTCTGCCACGCTGCGCATCGTAGTACGAAGTTAAGTAAGCGTGGCATAGTGGTCAGCATCTGCACATGCAGGCGAATCAACATTGCGTACCTGGCAAGGTTTCTGCCGAAGCGGGTCATTATACATGTGAATTATCCCAAACGGCCCCAAAAAGGCTCCAAAAGTCTCCAAAAAGGCCCAAGAAAATACTGTACCTTATGCGGCACATCCGGTCGGCATTCGGCAGTAGCCCTTTAGCGCCCCACTGTGCGCTGTGCGCGCCCACGAGGCGCGTCTAGAAGAGCACATGCAAGGGAATTCTTAACTTGCATTGATTTGTACTGTAGAAGTCTAGATCCCTGGGGCTTGTCCAGAGTTTCATGCGGACTCGGAGCAAGCACCGTCTAACTCCGATGCAGACACAGGACTGAGCACAGTATTGCGACGAGGCCTCTGCAGGCGCTGTCGGCGTCCACCCTGATCCCCCACTAACTGCACCTGCTGTGACATTCCACTCGGCACCGCCTTCTTCCTCCATCTTTGCACGCGTCGCACGCCTACACCCTCCCGTTTCTATCTCGTGGAGTCCTCTCGTTTCCGTCAATCCGATATTCGCGAATGCTGGCGTCCTGCGCCCCCAGCCTGTGACACCTGGACGGGTCACCAAGTTTCAACCGCATGGATGTATACCATGCCCGGACGAGAAGCTCCAGACGGGGAGCGCGCCATTCCTTATTTCCCAAAGTCAGAGGGTATTAGCATTGCTTTCAAGGACACCACGCAGCTGCCAGAGCGCCCGCATGCCGTAGGGCCGATCTTTGACACCGACAAACTTCACGTACCGATCAAAGAGTTCGATCCTGTCACTCATAGCACAAATTATGCGGAACAACCGGATACAAGAGAGGCACCTCCAACTCCTCCTATGCCTCCCAATTTCTCGGATCCCTACCTGTATCCCTCTCTCACTCGGCATGAACGGCTACGCTTGACCATGATCTGGTACTTGACTCGGCAAATGATGGAAGACAAAGAGCTGCTGGTTCGGCTTCAAGAAAAGGTGGACATGGTACAGGAGTTCATAGGCTGGGAATTCACTATCATGGGCATTCTGGACAATTACTCCTACACGCGCGTAGTGACCGCTGGCTTACCTTTGGCTATCCTGCCTCGACGGGAAAGTACGTGCTCGCATACGATCAATCAGCCTTCCGGAACGGTCTTCATGCTCCCCGAGATGGGCGAAGATTGGAGGTTTAAGCATTCTCCACATGTGGAGGTTGGGGGTCTCAGAAGCTATGCAGGAACTCAACTCCGTTACAGGACCGAAAGTGGTCTTGACATTGCCATCGGCTCTTTATGTGTAGCCTCAAATTCGAGTGGGCAAGTCCTTTCGCCGAGCAAACAGACCGCCCTCGTTCGATTCGCGGACATGTTGACGCAAGAAATAGTCAACAAGCTCCGTATGGACAGACAGCGGCAACGTCACAGGATGTCGGAACTTGTTGCTGAGATCAAGTCGTATGCGGATGCGGATCAAGAGGTCCTAGAAAGAGTTGTGATGGAGTGTCTGCACGAAATCTACCCTCAAGCCACCATCAGCCTACAGACCGCTCGGGATGGTTACGTGCACATAGAGGGGCGGGGTACAGTACTTTTATCCCAGGTGCGCGATGGTCTGTGGGAAGATGCGGCGCTCATAGACCAGGTGATCATCGAGTCGAATCATGAAGAGCTACACTCCCAACTGCCTGTGCGCGCAGTCATCGGGCGGTGCAGTCAAGGACCTCTGGATAGAGTCGTCATCGTTGTTTCACGCGACATGCAACTCATCTTTGATGATATAGACGCCTGGTTTGTTGAGCGATGCTCCCTAGTTTTTTGGGGCATCCTTCAGGAGCGCTCTTTAAAAGAGGCGCTGCAAGCCAAGCAGACATTCTTGCGAGGCATCACACACCAGTTACGCACACCTATTCACGGAGTCCTTGGATCTGTTGACTTGTTAGCGGAAGAGCTGGCTGCGCGTAACCTATTGGATCCTGTTGATACTCATGATGAAGCACACGAATCGGCGCGTCCACATAATACTTCTGCGGTACTCACAACAATCCGAAACTCTGGCCGAGAATTGATGTCTACCGTCAACAACATGCTCAAGCTAAATCGATGGGCGGAAATGTCAGAATCTGCCACACCGAACACACTCCAGGATCTCGCACTTTTAGAATCCGACCTGCTTGCCGAAATTGCGCAGATGATCCCAGAAGATGAGCCCACACGTGTTACTATCATGGTTGATAACGAGCTGGCCCCGGACGTCAACATGATTGTGATGGATGTGGTGCTTCTCAAAGAGTGTCTACAGTCACTTATTCTGAACGCTATCCAATTCACGACTTACGGGAGCGTGATAGTCACGATATCTGCATCGCCAGACTACTCTACTCTACGATTCGACGTCAAGGATACGGGATGTGGCATAAGTCCGCAAGACCATCTGCGCATCTTCGAAGCTTATGAAAAGGCAGACATGCACACCAGAGGCGCTGGTCTCGGCCTGACTCTTGCGTCAAAGATAGCGACTGCAATGAACGGCGAAGTGACTCTGGTTGCCTCACAACCTGGACAGGGTTCACATTTCCGCGCCGAGTTCGCTGATCCGGCCTTTGGCTGTGCAACTCGTAGCCATACATACGCACCAGCGGAGCTCAAGTGGTTACCTAAAAAGTACACTGTGGTTCAGCCTGACTTCGGCTTACCAGTGACCCGCCACTTTGTGAGATATCTCGAACGACGTGGATTTACCTCGTCAGAGCGGCCAACAGATAGCCTCCACATTCTCACTCTGGGTCCCGATCCTGGCCAGAACCAGAAGTTGCTATCGTCTTTGGACGCCACGTTGACCTATGTGTGTTTAGTCTCCTTGGCAGACCGAACCAAGTATTACAACACGGCCAACCCGAGGCTGATGTTTTTCAGTGGACCGTTCGTGACCAGCGGATTGGACGAAATCCTACATCACGCTGACGAGCTGTTCCACAAACTACCGGGTGACTTGCAAAATGGAGATCGCAAGCCATCGGCTACAGCACTCCTAGAGGCCCGCCTAGAAGGGATCAATATCTCCAAGGGATCCGGCATCGACTCTCCACCTGTTGCGCTACTTGTGGATGACAATCTTATCAACTTGCGCATCATGAGGATGTATTGCGAGAAGCGAAAAATACCGTACGAGGTTGCCGTAGATGGACAAGAGGCGGTCGAAAAGTTCAAGGCTTCTCTACTCACAAGGCCGATCAACCTAGTTCTGATGGATTTGCAAATGCCGAACATGGACGGCGTTCAGGCTTGCACAGAAATTAGGGCATTGGAGGCCGGTTCCGCGTTGGACCGGTCCGTCATCTTTATTGGTAGGCTTGACTGTCAATCACCCCATACGTTCGAACGAGTGCTTACATTCTAGCAGTGACGGGACAAGACTCCTCAGAGGACAAGGTGCGGTCCGTAAACGCTGGTGCCGACGAGTTCTTTGTGAAGCCTATGAGTTTGAAAACCCTGGACCGCGGCATCAGTCGCTATTTCCAGAATGGAGTAGGTGGCTGAAGAGTGAAAGCGACAAAACAGTTCATAACGTTCATATCACGCCTTACGAGCACACGGATTTTCGCCCCCGGCGTTCAGTGTCGCCGTCCCCGGGACACCACGGCACTGTACCCTTTGTCCTGCATCGACAGGCGGACCATCAGCTAGTGCCATATATGACGAAGTCCTACGGCGTGCTGGCCACGCTCCCAAGGGTCCGTCATTACCAACATACGGCATCAGTGCAGGTCCCGGACAACCTGATTCTGCTTTATTCCCTGCCTTCACACGATAAAGGATGCATTTGGATCGGACGTTACTCCTTCAGCGTCGCATTTGCATGGACACGAGCGCTTCACATCTTTAGAGCATGGTTTCGTGAGCGGAGAGAAGGATACGATACTCCGTCATCCTTGGTGCCATTGGTATGGACTTTTGCATGGGAATTGGTTGCGTATGTTCAATGCCTTGTACCTAGGTACATCTGAGGGGTGTCTTGAAGCTGCGTCAGACCATTGCGAGATGGGGGCACTGTCGAACGACTGAGGCTATCATTTTGTGACGTACATAATGTATAGAAACGACACACGCCTAGGTAGTCTTGCAATGATAAAGAACATCATAGGATTCTTCGAGGGATACGGAAACGAATTCAATCAAGCTAGTGGTAGAAATGCTACGCCTGGTCCCAAACAGTTTGCCCTCCCTGTCCCACTCAGGTGGACTCAGCACTTCCCTCATACTACGCAGTGAGTCTGGTGATCTTCTGCACAAGCTCGCTGATCTGGAAAGGTTTGGATACAGAGTCGTCCATGCCCGCAGCTCTCGCATCCTCGACCTGCTGACCCCGGGCGTTCGCCGAAACCGCAATGATAGGAATGTGGGAGACGATGTTGCCCTGACGCTCGAATTCCCGGATGCAACGGGTACAGGTGATTCCGTCCATGACAGGCATCTCGATGTCCATAAGAATGATTGAGATTTCGGGGCCTGTGCCATTGGCCGACCTCCACCGGTTCGATTGCTTGATGATGTCGAGAGCTTCGCTGCCGTTCGAAGCAATTCGCACGTTGTACCCGATCTTTTGCAGCTTTCCGCTTAGGACCTTCTGATTGATGAGGTTGTCCTCGACTAACAAGATCGCGCATTTGTCGGCAGGCAGCTCAAAGCTGCTAGAAATTGAGGAGCCGCTGCTGTGCCGCCTTGGAGGTGATTCCCTTCGCGGGATGCCCTTTCGCGCCTGGACGAAGAAGGCAAAGGTGGAGCCCTCTGCTGGTGCCGATGCCACGCCAATACTGCCACCCATCAGTTCACACAACTGTCGGCTGATGAAGAGGCCCAGCCCTGATCCGCCGTATTTCGTGTGAGTGCGTGGCGAGCCTTGCGCGAACCTCAAAAATATCTTGGCCTTCTCCGAATCGCTCATGCCGCAGCCAGTATCGGAAACGCGGAAATGAAGGTAAATCGGCTGTAGTACACCCCATTCAGGCCCGCCGCAGACGTCTCGTTCTTCTACCTCCATCAGTTGGACATGCAGGCTGTCGTCGTCGGGTCGCTGTATGGAAGCACCTAAACCAATGGTTACTTCTCTGCGAGGTTCCTTTTGGGTGAATTTCAAAGCATTAGTGATGAGATTTATCAGCACCTGCGTGGTTCTTCCGTAGTCCAGCATCACCCAGTCTACTCCCACGGCCTGGAGTGAATCCTCTTCCCGAATTTGTAGCGTCACACCGGCTCTCTTCGCTTCACTGTCGAACATCCTGTGCATCTCCTGAAGGAAGCCTCTTGCTTGAACCAGTGACGGTGTAATTTGGATCAGCTTTGAGTCCATCTGAAGGATCGCTTTAGCCACTGTGCATTTGCGTGCACGTGTGTCATACCTTTGATACAGTTAGAATATCATCCACAAGTCGCTGCTGATGTGCCGAGCAAGTAGAGATGGTAGCAACCGCATCGCGTGCGCTTTTGTAATATCTAGCCATCGATTCCCGCTCCACTCGTGACAAGACTTGCGTGAAGCCACCAGTAAGGGATTCCATCTCATCGATACCTTGGGATAATGTCTCTGTGCAGTGGACCACGGCGCTGAGAGGGTTTCGAATCTGTTCAAAATGAGTGTGACGGCAACATTTGCGGACAACGTATACGTACCTCGTGGGAAACTACGTCAATGAAGCTGTGTAAGAACGTGTCAGCATACCAACAAGCGATCAGCAATCACAGAACGAGAAAGGAACCCACTTCTCTGTTTGCTGCTTGGCTTTGACTGCGTCCTGGGTCCTTCGTTCTTGGAGTCTCTCCTGCCACTTGAGGTGAGAGATATCTATGGCTGTTCCCATTACTCCAGTTGTGTTACCTTCCTTGTCTAGTTCTGGGTATGCGCTGACTAGTACATCAGACGGCGTGATCTCACCGTCAGGACCCGTCCAAGATGCCCTTATCCTGAAATGTATGACAGCTCCCTCTTGTTGTACTCCCTCTAGCATTGATCCAAAGGTGGCCTCGACGTAGGGCAGATCTTCTGGGATGATGGTCCATTTCCAATCTACCTTATCGAAGGGAACTTTGGGATGTGTCGTAAGCTCAAACCAGCTGTCATTGCAATAAGCAAGCTACGCAATGCAATTCGTCAGCCTTGGATCTAAGTACTGCCGTGATAGTCAAGTTTGTTACCTCTCCGTTCGTGCCAACTATATAGATAGCCACAGGCGCGACCTCTATAAAGCGAGCGAATCTAGCTTCACTGGCTCTGGCCCGCTCCAGAGCTACCAACTTTTCAACTGAATCCCGCTGGCTCTTCTTTTGGGCGGTTATGTCGGTTAAACAGCCCGAGATGCCCTCCATCGTTCCATTATCATCAAATGTAGGCCCACAAACAGCCAACACCCATGTAGCGTTGGATGAAGGACTGCCTCCCCCGTGTGGACTTTTGGTCTTCCATCGCATCTCGAATGTCAATTGGTGGCCGCGGGCTAATGAGACCCATTTAGACATTACAAAGTCCTTGTCGTCATCGTGAATGCAGTCTACCCACGAAAAGTCATCGGTAAGGGACGGATCCCTGGGATGTCCGGTTTGCCTGTACCAGGAGTCCTGGTCACAATCAGCGACGAACGTCCACAAGGCAGATGACACCCACATTTGCCTGCGTGAGCTTTCCACTCAGGTTGGACTCGAAAAAGGCAACATCTGACATATCTGCCAAACTCTGCAGGCGTTCAAACTTGCTTTTTATCCTGAGCGCCTCTTTCTCTCTTCTAGCGAGTGCAGAAGCAAGCAATCGATGCTCTTTCTGCATGGCGTCCCTATCGTACCTGATATCGAGTGTGTTGGTAAGAAGATCATTCAGGGTTCTGAGGAAAGTTAACATCCACTCCTGGTATAAAGCATCGTAAGGTCGGCGCGTGTTGAGCCCTATGACTAGAAGACCTCTCACTGTCTTCTCATCACTTCCGCGAAGGGGCAGTACAGCAGCTGTTCGCACAGGGTCGCCGAAGCCGCGATGCTGTGATGCGGCAATAATTTCCCGTGGAAGGGTGCCATCTTCGGAATGCAGATATGCAATCCTCCCGTACAATGCTGCTTCTCTGAAGCGGCGGGCAAAGCACACTTCCATACTCTCCAATTCGAAACTTGATGGCAAAACTTCGTCCGAGACTCCCAGGATGCCTTGGAGACGGCAGAGTTGCTTTCCAGGCTTGACGTCCCTGCTTTTGCTCAGTGGTAGATCAAGCTCAGGTGTACCGTGCATTGTGTACAGGAAACCTAGTGGCATCCCGAACTCGTTTTGCAGCATGCTCTCGAGCAAGGTTTTCCAGTAAGACTCCAGCTCTCGCGCGCCAGTGAGTTCTTCCCGGATGTACATCGTATGCGCCGCTCTTCTTTCGCCCACCATGTGGTTGGTATTGTCAATTGCCTCCACAAAATATCCAGGGATGGACAGCCGAAGTGGGATGACTATCCATTTTATTATGCGTTCTTCCAGGTGAGCATCGACTTTCACAAATGTTTGAAGCCTTTTCTCCGTGTAAGTCCATCCTGTACTGATCGAGCGCGACACCCCCCGGTCGATATGCTCTTTGTTCTCGGGCCATGCCTCGCGGTACGGCATGCCCATGATGTCAGGGTGGCGCACAGCAGCAAGCTTAGCATAGGCAGCGTTGTAGAGCAAGCAGAGATCGTCACCAATTGCGAGAGCTTTCGGGTCTGGATCCATCATGATGAGGCGGAACAGAGTGAGAAAGGCTTCGCTCCAGGTATGCATGGACCCCATTGATGTTTGACTCCAGTCCACGACAGCAATTTGGTCCAGCAGTGCATCTACCTCTTTCGACACATTGCGAGGCACCACCGAGTTGATAATCTCTTGCTGGGCTTTTACACCAGGTGGTGGTTGTTCAGATCCTTGATCGAGTAGCCTTGGAGGATTCTTGGGCGATATCCTTGGTGACGTGTCTCTCCATCTATGTTTCGGTTTAGGCACTGGCTCTTCCACCTTTCTGGAAGGTGGCGGTCTTGCCCAGTCATGCAGGGCCTGGACCACTCTCCACCTTTGCCTGACGGTGTACGTAACCCATTGGACGCCTTGGTATTCATTTGTGGAACCGTCGTCAGACATGCAGACCCATGAGAACTCTTCCCAGGAAGTTGTAACGGGTTCGAGCAGCCGCGGAAAGTCTTGTGATCGCTCACGTAATCTCTTGTTCCGGAAAACTATCGATACAGGACCTTCGTTGAAGGATGCCGTCAGGTCCACGACGAAAGCTGGGCGTGGGTCCGCATTGAGTAGGTCTTTGGCATCGAAGGGATCCATCGCCGGTCCTTGGCTACTCTAGGGATTGAGGTATTAGGTAGGATTCAATCACACGGGGTGGGTGACATTCTAACAGCATCTGTCATATGCATACAGGTATACGAATAACCTTGGAACTCAAGAGTGGACACTCCCGAGGTCGTTAGCCGTGCAGCAGGCGAGCGACTCCAATGCCACTGCCGTCTTCTGTTCTCAGGTAGGTAGGTAGTGCCTTGGCCAAGGAAAGGCCGCGTAGTCGTCTCTGTTCCAGTGCCGTGTACCAGTGCGGCGTACCAGTCCAGCGGTGCTGCTATTACGATCATGATTGGACCATGCGGACAATGACAACTTGAAGATAGTCTCACGGCGGCGGCCATGTCCTCGACTGCACGGGGTGTTCTGGGCCTTTGAGATAGGTACTGTAAAGCGGAAGTTCCAACCTCCAGTTGCCGTATAGGGAAGTAGCAAAGAGAACGTCGCCGAGCCACGCTCTATACCACAGGCAGCGCACCTGGACCGCGCTGACAACCTTAAGACAAAGACGGGATGAACGAGCCGGGGAAAGATAGTCCCACGGAGGCGGGCCGATCATCCGACTGTACCTTATGTGCTGTTCTGGGCCTTCGAGATACCATAAAGCGGAAGGTGCGACTTCCAGTTTCCGCATGGGGAAGTGGCAAAGAAAGCGTCGCCGAGACACGCTACCTCACATGCGCAGGCAGCGCACGTGAATCGCAACAACAAGACGAAGACGGGACGAGCCGGCTGCCTTCTTGCCGAAATATATGAGATATTGTGAAGGTCTTGCACGAGTGCCCGACTGAATACGGCGGTGGAGGAGAGTTAACAATCCCGTAACGGTATTGGGGGATTCCTGTATACACACTCGTTGCTTTAGCTAAGTATACCATACAGATGGCAAAGATAATCATACAATTGGGGTATCACTACTATGAAAGAATACGTGCATCCACGCTTATGCGACACAGGTCCGTGTGTCAAAGCGATCAGGCCGAACTCTGCGACAGTCCTCTCCTCATAGCATCCTCCACATTCCAAGGCCTCAGCACGTCGCGGGCAAGGTCGTCAACAATCCCATCCAAGTCCATACTCATGCTCGTGTCGGCTCTCTGAGCAGCTTCGAAGCTTGAGGTATAAGTGCCGCCAGGGGGTCCAGTGGTGTGTAAGGAGGACAACGTCGACAGACGGGCGCGAGGGGTGCGACTGTGCGCCGAGGCTTGCAAACCGCCGGTATTGTGATCGAAGGACGAGTGTAAATCGAAGGACAGCTGTCTTTCGTCGGGTGTGGGCGAGGATGGGCGATGTGTTGTGTATCCCTGGGAAGCATGCGCGGGAGCAATCGAGGATGCCTGTTTTAAAGATGGACAAGCGTCATCGTGGGAGATCGAGCACACAATACTGCCTTTCGACTTTGAATGCCCAGCCGCCGCCGCATTTACTGCGTTTTCGGAGAGTGGCTGCAGAGCTTTCGAGCTGCCCGGCTCTGGCGCCATGTTTCCAGACGTGCCGTCTTTCGACAATGCATATGCCGACAAAGCATCTATCTGCGCCTCCTGGACAGAGACGTTGAGGTGATCTTCCCTAGTAGCACTCCTCGATGTGGCCGTCGTTTCCTGCTTATCTCCCTCACCTTGAGTGGCAACGGGATCATGCAGCGGTGTAATCAGGGAGGTAGCCCTATTGGTCGTGTTCCTTACCGTCGAATCGGCAATAGGAGTGAAAGCATCCAACAAAGCTTGCGTACTTGGCAGCGGTTGCGCTGTTGGAGACGGCCCGCTTGGAAGTGACATCTGAGCGTTAAACTCGCAGAAAGGCGTGATGGTGTGGGAAGCGACGTTCTCAACCTTGTCAGGTGTTTGGTTCATGCCGGCGTAGCGGCTCTTCGCCATGGCCTCAGGGGTTTCGAAATCTTCGAAAAGAGCACGCTGGGCGTCTCGCATCGCCAGCTGCGTGCTGATCTCGGGGAGATTGCTGGGCGGCTGCCGCGAAATTGAGGCAACGTCCTTTAAGCCATTTGAGCTTTCTGCATCAATCGTAGCAGCCCCATATACATACCCTTCGCAATGGCCAGGCGTGGGAAGCGAGCTCTTTGCGGAAGGAGAGTGGCCAGGGCCAGCATCACTAGTAGTGCTCATGAACGATGCTCCAGACTCTCTCATGGCACGTTTCAGCCGGTTAGAGATTGACTTTGTGTCTCTTGAGGCCCTTTCTGATCCCGGGAGTAAGACATTCGTATATTGATCGATTAGGTCAAAGTTCATCCCCAAAGAATCGCCATTGAATGACATCTCTATAGCTGGTGGAACATCATCCGCCGGGGGAGTCGCTCGTGACTGGGCGGTCATGCATGCTTCACTCGCAATTGACGGCTCGACCAGGTCTGACCTGCGCTTCTCCGGTTGCGTAGCAGGTGACGCAACGGCCATAAGAGCAGAGACTTCCCCATTCCTCCTTTCGCCATTAGGCTTGCGATACATAAAGGGCGAGGAGGTGTGAGCCACAGCAGCACGGTACGTCTTGGGTATAATAGTAGGCGTACTGTGATTGATATGGAGAAACGACTCTCCAGATGCAGCGAATCCTGGAACAGCGGTTGGGACGGGTGCAGGCACGCGCCTTGGCTTCCCCTTGTATTTGCGACTGTTTGCTGAAAGTTTCCCCGTACCGCACTGTTCTGCAGAGCTCTGTATACTGCTTCTTGGAATACTCCCCGCTTCTTCATGCATAAGTTCATCGGTCTGTGTCGCTGTCTTCGCTGGACTTTGTATATGCGGTCTGTTTATCGGCGTAAAGCCTACCGGCGCCGGTATCTCAGGCGCGTGTGCGAGACCAGTGTGAGGGGATACTTTTGCAACCGTACGAACTGAAGGCGTGAGCGCGCACTGCGATAGCTGTTTGGCCTGCCGCATACCAATGAGCACAGCATCATTAGGGTCGTCAACCACCCCAACATCAACAGCAGGAGGTGACTGTTCCTCTACTTGAACGGTCACTGGTTCAGGATCGCGGAGAGAACGGCTTGTGCGTTTGAGAACTGATATCCGATGTCTGTCTGCTGGCCCTTCTGGATCGCGGATCAGCAGCCTTCTCTGGCGCGCTTGTACAGGCGATTCGGCGTCTTCGAGGTCAGCCCAGGGCCCATTACAAGTGAAAGCTGGACCGAACGAAGCCGATGCCGACCTCGACGCAGCGTGAGATGCGCTATGCGAATGTTGGGCTCGGGAAAAGACGGGCGACGGCAAGTGGCTCGGCGCATTGAGTTCCAAGTCACTTGGTGCTGGAGATTCGTACGCTCCATTTGCAGTATTGGTGTCCAAGGCACTAACCATTGTTACGGGCACTGCAGCCGAAGCTCCAGGAATTTCTGTTTCCGCATTGACACTGGATTTCCCCCGTATTGAATCACCCAGCAGCTCAACTTGATGTAATTTAAGCCAGTGATGGATGCTTTGAGAAGAAAGTCTCTTGTCCTCCTTCCCGCTGCTCCATCTTCCCTCGCTAAGCTGCGCGAAAGGGCCTTTCAGAGTGGCAGATGCAATAAAGAGTGGCTTGCCAGCGAGATAGTCTTTCGCCAATCTTCCGATTTTCCGTCTCTTGGCTTTCCTGGCATTTGCATCTAGACGGTCGTCCGTACCAGGGACCAGTATATCTGAGCGCTTCACAATCTGTGTCGCGTAGCGAACGTCGCGATAGTTCTCATGTTGAAGAAATTTGGAGTCTCTGGAAGGCCATAGCCAACCCCCACCGGCATTCTCCATCAAGATCGCAGAGCCGTAGAGACTCTGTCACGTATGTCGTGCAAGGCATAGATGGTCGTCAGAGACAGAGCCAGGTCTCGGAAACGGGGGCGTGTCGTAGCCGGAATATATCGGACATGAGCCGGTCAGATTGGACAGCTGGGAGAGATGCTGGACATCAAGCAGTCTCTATGCACCAGCGCAACACCGTGAGCACTACCTTACAGGTATTCGAGGCTGTAAGTTTCACCTGAAGCGAGGTGCCAGGCAGTGCCAGGCACCATGCCCGCAGCCCGCATCCCAAGTCCTGGCGCTGTTGCCCGTTGCCAGGGTCCAACGTGAACTCCGCAACTTTGAAGCTGTTTTGGACCACAAGCGACCAGATTAGCTACGCGCCTCTAAGTCGGCCACTTGCAACACATTGATACAGCTTGTCTCAATTGATCACAGAGTATCGATGCCTCTCATGAACGTGAACTTGCGCTAGGAACAGCCTTTTGGTGGCCATTACGCGATTATACCAGACAAGACGAAGCGACGCTTTCCGCAAACCACAACAACAATCTCGACAAAATGCCTGGCGCAGTCGCACCGTGGCTCGCAGACCTCGAAGAAGATTGGATCGAGCCCACTGCAAATGCTCCTTCGGTTCACAAGACCTCCGCCAGCCATGACGCGAACTCTCTCACGAGCGCCCGCAGCCGAATTCCGCGTAGAAGCAGCGGAGCATACAGCAGTGCCTCCGGTGGTGGAGGCTCATTACAAAGGCGCCGGCAACCACTATCACAACTGAGCAGCAGCGTTGGTAATTCGCTGAGGGATGGACGTGAAAGCACAAAGGCCGGCAGTACAGGGTCTGGATCTGTCGCTTCTGCTGGCTCAGTGATGCATTACGATTCCGTCGCGAGACCCAAGAGCGCATCGCCACACAAACAAGAAACATTGGAGTGGAAGAGGCGGCTTGTGAAGGGCGATGTCGGATATGGTGACCAAACGGACTTATTCGGCCCCTCAGGACTAGAGAACATCTTCCAATCACCGGCGCGCCCACAGACTGGCAAGGGAGAATCCAGCCCTCTCCCACGGCGGCGTTTCCTTGAGCAAAATGCCATGCCATCGAGCCCACCGCCATGGCCATCTAGCGAGGGTCCACGGAAACCGGCAGATTCTGGAGAAATGGCTGCGCAAGAAGGAGGGGCGCAAGAGACCGACAGCGAACTGCAAGAGGCCTCGGGTCAATCAACATGGGAAGATCAAAGTAATCTACTGAGCGCCTATGCACGAGAATCGGAGCAAAGCGTATTACTGGAGCAGTCCATCGCAGACAATGATGGAAGCCTCTACCCAAGTGATAGCGCATCGACGACAGAGGCAGCAGCCCCGGCAAAACCTTTCGCCAACGCATCAAATCGCGCCCACCACGGCCACCGGAAAACCAGTGGCCAAAGCGATTCGCTGAATGAGGACTTCAGTCCAGTCTACATATCGAAGCACACCACTGTCAACGGAGACATCGGATATGCAGCTCTTGAATCCCACATTGTCAGGCAAATGCAAGCCATGGATCTCCAGTCTCCGGCGCCGCTACACAGAAAGCATACACAGCCTACAGATGAATCATCCTTACCCCTTCAAAATTGGCAAGCATCGGAGGGCTCAATCGAGAATTCCATTCCTAGTATGCCAGAGGTCTCTTTACCGGAGAACCTCCCTACAGGAACACCGCCAATAACTAGACTTGGTAGCTTCGTGAACGTCAACCGTGGTGGTCTCTCCAATTACGGCTCGTTCAAAACCAGGCCGTTAAGTCCATCTCAGTCAGAGCATCTTTCTCTAGCAGGAACGCAAAAGCACACGCCTCGCACTATCGATGCGCAGCAGTCTATCCCAAGTCAGCATGCATCAGCTCACACTGGGTCCGGAAGCACTACTCCACCTCCAGCTCCTACCACACCAGTTGTCAGACCTTCTTCGCCGCTGTTGAGTCCCCCCAAGACTAGACCTTCTGCGAGCCCCTTGAAGCTGTTCGCCAATTATGACACTTTTACCAACAACAGATTGCTCAGGAGAATGAGCCAGCTCGAAGATGCTGACGTTACTGAAGCATCCCAGGAGCAGGGAAGAGAGTATGAGAGTCATGACAACAACGAAGCAGCAATGGGGCACAACCCGGTAGATGAAGTGACTACTTTGAGTGAGCTTCGATCGCGCCAACCTTCAAAGCTTAGCAACTTCGGAGAAGGAGAACTGGATGAACGAGATTTTTCCGCAGACTTCTCCTTCTCTACCGGTGTTGACCTACGTTTACAAGAACCCAGCAGCGATGGATCGCCACCTCCGCAAGCAGTCCCACCAGGAAGCCGAACTCCTTTCAGGTTTCACGTCGAAGATCTGGAGGAGAGGGAGGAGTCCTCGAATCTGAAGAGAAAGCTATCGAAGCGTAGCACTCTTCGATCTCGGATTTCGGCCGAGCAATCAACGCCTCCATTTGACCGTTCTGAATCTGTTAAGCGGAGCGAAACTGCAAGTCCTGAGGCAAAATTACGACACTTTGCAGAGGAAGAGTTTGACGAGTATGGAGAAGGCAAGAGGCCACGAAGCTCTCCGATCAAAGCACCAACTCCTAAAAGACGGCGTACATTGCATGCGCTGGAAATGGAAGAGGACATTTTCACGTACAGCACAGTGGCATACCGTAAAGAGGGCAGCTATCAGGAGATACAACATTCTGAGTCGACGCAATACTACCGAAGGTCTTCTGACAACGAAGCGTCCGATGTCACAATGGCTCGTCGCGATATTCTTCGGCCTAGAAATCCAACACCCAGCCAGACACGGCGGCAGCAGGTGGAACAAGAGGTCCGCAGAGCGACTGCCGAGTTTATGTCAGACCCTCCACGACTTGATGCCATTCAGGAACAGCTTGAGCACAGCGACCTAGGCGAGGAAAAGTTCGATCTTGAAAAGCAGGCAAAGGCCGTTGCGAGTGAAGTCGCCGCTTTCACTCTAAAGGTCTCCAAGGCAGAGACCGAAGGTGAACGTAAGCGATCCATCACCACACAAGACTTCTTGGATGAGGCAATGCATATCATGTCCATGATACGGGCGAAGGGCAGACCTGCAAGTGGACTCGGCAGCGTGGAGGAATCGGATGCTGAAAACGCGTACGGCGAGCATCTTCACCCGGAGAATGCCTCTCCATCGCCTTCTCCACTTCGACTGTCAAGACCACCTTCTCGGGAGGGACGCGCCGCGGCCTGGCGACCAAGAAGTCAGAACTCTCAGGATCCACGGGTCGTCAGCCAGTTACGCCGCTACCAAGAAAACGACGACATCAATCTGGTAGACACTTCCTTGCAGTCGCTTCATCTTCAGGAGGAGCAACTTGTACATATAGAAGAACAACAGGACGACAATTTCGGACTGGCTTCTTCTGTCAATATCCGCATCAGCGGGCCACAGTCTGAGCGGCTACATCGACGAGGTGAATCTGACGCATCACAACCAGCACAAGGCGATTCGTTCAAAACCAACCTATCCGTCGACTCTTCAAGTGGTCGCACAATAAACACAAGCTCAACTCGACGCTCGGAGAATGTAGCTACACTGGCCCCGGAAACAGTTGCACATCTGATACCGGAAGAAGTGGCTGGCATGACATTCGACCGTGAAAAACAGACGTGGGTCAGAGTCAAGAGTCAAAAGCGTCGAAGTGAAACTTCGCCGACCCCAGCTAGCAATATCACAAGCGACGACGATCCTTTCGGAAACATTCCTGACCTTACGGTGGACGAGGTCAAGGAAATGCATCGTATATCCGGCTTGCAAGAAGCTCTGAACGCACGTGAAAGAGACAGCATAGGCATTTCAGTGCATGACCAAGCCGCCGACGCCGGAGAATACCACGTTGAGTCGGAGACACGGACTACATCACAAGAGACTACCATTACGAGGCCTTTTACGCGTGACAATGCGCAGGCACCGCCATTTGCATCTAGCTCTGTGCCATCCCGGTACTCAGCTTTGGCCTCCAGCGAGCCGCAGATTGAGACCAGAGCCACCTCCTGGAGTAACGAAGAACTGGCATGCATGCAGGAAATGAGGCATCAATGTGCATTCTTGCAGCAACCAGCAGCTCATCCCCAGATGGTGCAGGTCGAGCAAGGCGAGACTACAATGCAAACTTTTGACGAGGAAGAATCACTCAACCTTGATGACTCGGACGTGGAGGAGTTGCCTGCGCCTAAGCAAGACCACAGCCTATACCGGCAGGGCTTCCCAGGCTCGTCCTCGGTCTACAGGGGTGCCGCACGCAATGTGTCGTTACGCCGTCAGACTATGGAACGCGGTTACCAAAGCCATGTACAAGACCAGAGTGAGCTTTCGTTCATTGCTGAACTTCCAGATAGGCGCCTCATGAGTCTTTCGCTCAGTGTCTCCAGACCATCTGGGCAGAATCATGAGCTGGCTATGCCACCTTCTTCCCCTTCTAGGATAGGCGCTACACTCTACCTCAGCGACCTCCCAGACTTCTCCATGAACCAGATTGACGAAGCCAGACCATCAGAACAGGCTCTCGCAAAGCGGGTGGCCAAGCATGAAATGGAAACCGTGGATGATCGTTATGCCATGGCTGTGCGAACCCTAGTCAAAACCTTGACCGACGTGGAATCCGACGAACCGTACTGGGAAGATCTCAAGACGCTGCAGCTTCGGAATAGGGATCTGGACTCTGTCCACGGTCTCGAGGATTTCTGTTTCCGTGTCGAGGACCTCGACGTTTCGAAGAATATGCTCACGCATCTGGAAGGCGTACCTAACTCTATTAGGCGGCTCAATGCTCGGTCAAACGCGCTTAGCAGCCTGACGGCTTGGGGCCACCTCCTGAACTTGCAGTACATGGATATATCCAACAACGAGCTAGATTCCCTAGATGGTCTTGCTGGACTCGTACACTTGAGAGAGTTGAAGGCAGATGACAACGAGATCTCTAATCTTGCGGGTGTTTTGGGATTTGATGGGCTGTTGAAGCTGAGCCTTAAGCGGAACAATGTCGCGACTGTTGATTTTGACGGCTGTGAATTGTAAGTTCCCTTCCCTGACATGTGTGACATGTGTGACATGTGTGACATTGACCATACTAACAACGTTCAGGAAACGACTGGAGGAGTTAGATCTGAGCGGCAACGCTCTCGTGAGCATTCGAAACACGTATTCTCTGCCAGCCCTCAAGAAGCTCACGCTCGGTAAGCGATTGTTCATGTTTATTCCCAGTTCTCACACTGATGAACTGTAGATGACAACGCTCTGGATTTTTTCTCTGCAAGCGAGCCCACAAGCTCGCATTCTACTCATCTGCAATACCTCTCACTCCGCGCCAATCGCCTCAGCAACCTTGACGTGTCCACTTACCCGTCACTCCGCTATCTCAACGTCGACTCAAACGCGCTTTCGACAGTCCAAGGCCTTTCGCATCTGCAGCACCTAGACACGCTCTCCATGCGTCAGCAATCCCTGCCACCCTCCCACAGCATCACCCTCCTCAATCACGCCATGCACGCCCGCCACGTCCACCTTTCCGGCAACTGCATGCCAGCTTTCCAGCCCTCGCGGAAACACCACAGCATCACGCACCTCGAGCTCGGCAGCTGCGGCATCTCCGACCTGCCCCTAGACTTCGGCCTGCGCTTCCCGAACCTGCGCGCGCTCAACCTCAACTTCAACGCGCTCAAGGACGTCCGCCCGCTCCTGAATATCGCAGATTTGGAGACGCTGGATCTCGCGGGAAACAGGCTGGCCAGACTGCGTAAGACGGTCGCGACGGTCGCGAAACTGCCACACTTGCGCGCGATGGATCTGCGCGAAAACCCCTTCTCGCATGGCTTCTACGCCCCCATCGCCGTCTCGGCGCGTGAACAGCAAAAGCAACAGCAACAGCTGGTGCACGGCCACCGCACCACCGACGAAGACTCAGAGTCCTTGTCAGAGACCTCAATCCAAGCCGCAGCCTCTCGTCCGTACCTGCTCCCCGCCTCCGACGACGACGCCGACGCCGCATACCTCGCCCGCCTGGACGCGGACACGAAGCTGCGCCGCAAAGTGTACGAGCTGCTGCTCGCGGACGGCTGTGGGAAATTAGAGAGGCTGGACGGCAGGGCGTTTGGGATGGATAGGGCGAAGAGGAGGGATGAGACGTGGGAGCGGTTGGTGCGGTTGGGGGTGGTGAAGAAGTCGAGGGGTGGGAAGGGAGTCGAGAACGGGGCCGAGAGCGAACGGACGGTGCTTGTGAATGGGGAGGAGATACATGAGCTGGAGTAGGATTCTGGCTCGGAGGGTAATGTCACTGTTATGGTCAGGCTTGGGTTGGTGGATTTGTGAGCGTTCGGGCATTGGGGCTTGTTTGTGGGAAAAGGCGGTGTCTGTTTGGGTTTTTGACGGTAGGCTATGAGACATGGATATATTTCGTATTCTGGTATACCAACATCCGTTCAAAAAGACTATTGTGAATGCGCTACCATATGGTAAATGAAGACTGCCATGCGTCTCCATGTTTCGAAGGACTATGCGTACGGAGTTACGTCCGGTCTCCAGATTTTGTGTGGCTTGTGCCTCGAAAACAAGCCGAGAGAGGCGACGACAAGGGTGGCTCGGGCCAATAGTTGTAACTACCTACACTTCAACTACTACACCACCATGGTTCATTGTCGGAACATTATCACGAACAAAACATTGGAGAAAGATATTTTATGGGAAAATGAATTTTCGTAAATTATCTGATTCTGGGTAATCAGCTAATAGTACAGGAACTGGCTTCTCGCCTAACGCCCAGCATAGGTCATGTCGTCAAATCATGCCGATAATCGCTCGTAGGAAGACACATGCGAAAGCAAGTGTCTGTGACAAAAGGGGTATTTGAGGTAAGCGACACGCTTAGTCCATGACACCGCGCTTGCCGTCGTGGTCAGTGTCCTTCATTGGGTTGATGCGGTCGAGGAGCGAAGCCTTCTTGCCAGTCGCTGGGTCGACATCGTTGGAGCCGGAGGTGCCGGAGGTACCGTGGGTACCAGTGGAACGGCCAGTGGCATCACGCTCAGCCTCGCGGACGGCGGCAGCGGTGCCGGAAGTCTTAGTGCCGGTGGTGCCGGTGGTACCAGTGGTGTTGTGGTGGCCGGTGGCAGAACGCTCAGCCTGGCGGAGCTCAGAGCCAACACCAGTACCGGTGGTGCCGGTGGTGGAGCTGGAGGAACCGCCAAGGGCACCGCCAACAGAGCGTGGCTCACCCTCGAAACCGTCGTAGCGCTCCTCGCGGCCGGTCAGAACACCACCCTGCTTGGTGAACTCAGACATGGAGACGGCTGGGAGAGCAGAGGTGGAGTGGTGCTGAGCAGCGTTGTGGTGAACCTCGTGGATTGGCACGGTGGTGTGGACAACGTGAGGCTCGATGGTCTGCTTGTTGACGACTGGCTGGATGGTCTCGTGGACGTGGTGGTGGACGTGCTCGCCGGCGATGGTTGGCTCGACGGACTGGGTCTCACGGGTCTCACCACGGACCTTCTCGTCGTGGAAGCGGGCGGCCTCGGTCTTCAGGCGCTCAGCGATCTCGCGGTCGTTGCCGTGCTCGAAGGTGCGGTGCTCGACAGCGCCGAGGTTGTGGTGGTGCTGCTCTGGGCGGATCTCAGTGTCCTTAACTGGCTGGACCGAGGTGTGGTAGTGGTCCTGCAAAGTGAATTAGCGATTGCTGCCTAGGTGAGGAGACTTGGAATGACGACATACCTGGTGGACCTCCTTGTCGAGGGCAGTCTGGATCTGCTCGTGGCGCTCCTTGTTGATGGTCTCGTGCTGGACAGCTGGGGCGACCTTCTCGTGGACGGTGGTGTCGTGGTGACCTTCGCCTTACTCTTAGTGGACTGCCTCAATACATGTGAGTTGGAAGTGGCTGTAACTCACCAGCCTTGCTCATGAAGTCCTTGACGGCGTTCTTTGCGGAGTCCATTGTGATGTGATGTGTAAGTTGTAGTGTTTGGTAGTAAAAGGTTGTTGTGAGTGAAGGGGTAATCTTAGTTGTGTTGTGGGTATGAGAGTTGGTTGATGATTTGAATGTGAAGTGGAATGATGGTTGACAGGGGAGTGGGAGGTGGTTTATGTAGCAGGTTTCTGGAGGAAAGAGTGCCTGGCTACGTAATGCCTCCACACGCGGAAAGGGCTCGCTACCTTACGGGTTACATCACATGTCCCTGTGCTCCCAGACACGCCGCCATGCTGCAATACACGGTCAAAGCTTGGCAGCGTGAATCGAGCGTAGCCGCATGAGGTGCTTCTGATATCATATGGGGTCTAGCCTATCTTCCAGGACTGTGCGGTAGAGACGTTTGGACATTGTGGCGCACTGTCCCAGATCCCACCGACCTACCACACCGCGAGGTGGTGGTGCTAGGTGGGGTGTATGAGAACAGCGAGCCACTCTGGGTCAGTCTCCAGCCACGTTGTGCGGGCCATTCTGGATCCGTTCTGGGACTAGAAGGACGGCAGAAGCATCACGGCCAATTACACGTTGCTCGGTTGATGTATGCACCAGGGTTCGGGCCTATTTGCTACCGGCGTGGCTGTCCAGTCGATGCAATTCGATCCGCGGCTCGACCCAGCGGAGAATTACCTGGCTGGTCCTTGTCGATGTCATACAATGTCCCGTTTCGCGGGGTGACGGCCTAAAGGTGCAAGCTTCGAGGATTCGACGACGTTGCAACGGCTGCTTACTTGGAACACAGACATTCCGCCATCGGATGACGTCCCGCTTCACTCACGTGCGAACGCGCACTCGGGGTGCCCTCCGTCATGTCTGTGGTGTTCAACTCAATATGTCCTCTGTGGCAAAGTGTGGCTGCATACATGTGGTGCTATACTATAGGGGGGTTTGACTTTCACGGAGCAAGCGACGTTCATGCAGGATCGCCATCTGCGGATCTGCCGCCAGCGGAGGCGATCCCTGTCCCACATCTCACGCCACCAATCGAATCCAGGTCCCATGGGCCCGTTTCGACCGTGTCGTGAAATGAACGAACCTGTTTTACTGGATGTGCTTTTGCCATTCTGCATGACCACATGCTTGCGTAGCGATACGAATTGAGTTTGAGCTCAGACCGACGCTGCACGGCCACATGGGCACATGGGCACAGGGCCTCTGTCACTTCGCCTGCAGGGATTTTGTGTAGAGGTACGCTATCGTGAAGGGGGTGCGGCTCGTGCGGTTGAGGCGGCGACCAGTCATGCAGTCGTCTGCCATTCACGCTCGCCCGATCGGGCCACTACGAACGAGCTTGCTTCCCAATTGGTTTCAACACGGTTTTGTTTCCGCCACGACACGGCACGGCACAGACAGCATGGCCGTGGCGCCGCCACAGACCACGGTGGGCACCAGCCGCAGAGGCCTGTGGGGATCTGGGCCGCGTACGTCACTGGAGGGGCGGGGTGCGAGGTGCAGGTGAAGCTCGATGGGATGCACTGTGCAGCAAATGTTTGCGACGCTACCTGGTCGTCCTTCGCTAGTGCAAGTGGTGAATGGCTTCGCATCCATGTCCTCATACCTACATGTATCTCTACAATTCATTGAGCTGCATATGACTCGGAATCCACATCAGACTGTTCCTTTCAATCTTGCGTGACTGCCAATTTCATAACACGAAACGCCCATCGCCATCGCCATCGCCGTGTGACTAGTACCAGTACGGCGCTCGGGTACTAAGACGGCGGCCCCAGACTTCGACGACCGTTGCCAACCTTGGAACTTCCAACTGGAAAGTTCACGCTACGACAGTGACGCACGTCGGGGGAGACTCGCTCCTGCCCTGGCGATCATAACAATTCATCGATTAGAATGTTCCACAGGTTCGCTCCTGCTCTCATACCTCGTAATTTCATACCTCACGCCCCATACCTCATACATCTCCACCTATTACCTACCCACCCCGAACGTGCATAGAGAGTGACCGTGTCTGCGTACTCTCACCTAACACCCTCCTTCACCACTTTCATTCACGTTATGCCAAGCCCAGGCCAGAAGCTGAAGGGGCTTTTCCACAGACACAGGAAGAGTCAGGATGAGACTCATTCCAGTCCTACCAAACCAAGGCAATCCTCCAATCTGAGCAGTCATCGTACGTCCAATGTCGATTCAGTCCCTTACGAGAGCGCCTCGCAGGGCCAAGCGCCTCGGCGAGGAGACAGGCCACTGTCAAGTGTGTCGGCCGCCATCTTTCATGTGACACATTGCTAACCTAAATGTCCAGATGACTCTTCGCCAGATGCCTCCGGCATGCGCTCCTCGGTCGATCAGAGGACCTCCATCGATCAGCGTAACTCTGTGCCCAAATCAGCCGGGAGGCAGGACTTGCGACTGAACGAGGTCAAACGCGACGACGAGCTCTCGCGCGGCTTCAACAACCTCTCAGTGGCTGACAGAAACAATGACCCTACCTCTCCTGCGCGTAAGAGCTCAGACGTTTTCGACCGGAGTCAATTTGCCAGCTTAACACAACCCGATCAAGCTGGCCAACCTGGCCAAGGGGGTGAAGGCCGCTATTCTGAGAACGTTGCAGACTGGAACCTCGCAAACTCCCAGAATGACGTTGCTGCACCGCGCAATTCAGGCAAGGCGTCAGGACAGCAGAGGAGCAACCACAAATACACATTGTCGCGCGAGCCTAGTTCACCAGAATCACGTAAATCCTCGGTGTCTAGAAAGCCAATAGGAGGTGCACTTGGCCAGCCGCGAACTTCGACCTTATCAGACGGCTCTAGGAACTATCCTTCACATGCTAGAGCAGCAAGCCTTGACAAGCCACTACCTCCGGCGCCAGCACCACGCGGTGCGGCGCAAGAGCCTCTCGAAACTATTGATGATATCAGCGGATCTCGAGTGCTTGATGACCGTAGGCTGGCTGTCAGAGACGCAGCGGAAGCACCGTCGCTGGAGGGCGTCGTCGACCTTACGAACACCGAAGATACAACTGTGAAAGAACATTGGGCACCAGGTACGCCTCTCGCTTCTGTTTCTGCGTGTCTTTTCTCCTGCACCAGCTAATGCTCATTTTCTAGCTGTCACCCACGAGACGGTTCATCAGGACATTCACCACATACGCGAAGAGCGCGTCGATCGCGAGATTCACACTCACGATGTCTACCATCGTATCCTGCCCATTGTCGATGTAGAGGTGCTACCGGCGCGCCATTTTGTCCCCACGGAGGATGGTCAGTATGTCGAAATCTCCGCCTCAGAAATTCCAGGTCGCACAGGCGACAACCAACCATGGGTCATTGCCGAAACAGTTAGCAAGGGCCCATCGACAGCGACGCCACGCCAGGGGCCAAGACAATTTACTGCCGCGAGGTTCGAGAATGGCGAGGGTGACTACAAGGAATATACCACGGAGGACGGGGTGAAGAGGACGGAACAAACGTGGGTCCATCCACCTGAGCTGGAAGAAGGCGGTTACCTCACAGGGCAGACATTGCCATTCCACTTCGGCAGCGACAATCCTGCGGATGATGGACTACGGGCCAAGCTACCAACGGGACAGGTTATTGGATCATCTACCGTCAAGGCAGCGGAGAGGAGAGCTTTGGAAGGTCAGGATGGTTCTCTCCGTGTCGGGACTCAGGAGAGCGAGGATCAACGCCTGCCTGAGACTGATGGCAGCGCACCACAACTGCCGCCTCTGGATCTCGGTCATGAGGAACAGCGCTCCCAACGTCTGACCGATGGCGCTCCAATTCAACCCGCGCAGCAACTTCGCAGTCCAGGCAACAGGAATGGCCTCGTGATGACGCCGCCAAAAAGCTCGCTCCCAGGCTCCTTCCATACCGAGGAGATTGGGAAGGCAATCTAATGATCACACACTCTAATGATACTTGCACCCGGTCATGCTGGTACATGAGAGACGGCTTGTACGATAGCGGAGAGGGCTTTTGACGATTCGATTCCAGCAAGCGAGGCGTAGGGAACAATGATAGTGCTTTGCATCTGTATTATGGCTATTGAAAACGTGTTATTGCCTCTCTGTCCGTGACTGTCTATTGCATGCGTTCGCTGTTCTACCCGAGATCCTGACCAGCAAAAGTGTTGCATTTGAGAAAGTTGAGCCAGGCGCGAAACGGTAGACCACCAGTTATGCAAGCGCCAAACACCATGCATATGCATATGCATACATGTAACTTGGAAGCTATAAAATGAGGCGCTATCAATGGATGCACGCAGGGACGAAAATCGATAGCACGTGAACCCCACCTTAGGTAAGTTATAGTATTCTCTTAAGGTTCAAGGTTCTGCCCCGCACACCATGACGAGCGCATGACCAACAAGCGACAGCGGGTTCTGCAGCAAGGAAGAAAAACTTGTTTCGTCCGAGATCGTTGTGAATACAGGTATAGACATGAACAAGGTATAGATAGTTGACATCAAACTTGGAGGGCAGAGGTCAATCCAGCCCCCCCCAATCAAAGCCAATGAAACGCCCAATTAACGCCCCGAATGCGAACCTCCCAACCCCATACTTCGTCCCAGACCGGAGTATATACCGCCGTTGATAATGCAAAAAGCAACCATCATTTTCCGACCTATTCCCCAAGTAACAATACCGGGAACGCTCTCCATTGTACACACAACCAACCCTGTGTGTGCATTCCCCGTTCCCTTTTCCATATCCATTCCCTTTTCATTTTCCTTCCTCCCACCCCTTTTGATCAACCCAAGCTCCTCCCCTTACAAGATCCCCCACCCGCCGCCAAAATGGCCACCGGACTTCTTACAAGCGGTGACGCTGGCAGTCGGCGTGACGGTCTTGGTGGAGGTGTAGTGCGCGGTCCACGTCGTCGTGGTCCAGGTGGTCGTGTACTTGATCTTGTAGGCCGTCTTGACGGGCGTCGGGGCCGTGATGGTCTTGACGGCGATGCCGGAGTAGATTGTTGAGGGTTTGGCGGTGCTGTGTCACGTCAGATTATCGTTTTGAAAACTCGGAGTCACCTTTCAGGGCCTTTCGGGGGCGAAGGGGAGGATGGGGATAGCGGTGGTTGTAGGGGGAAACTCACGTCTTGACCGTCTTCGTCGTGATCGTCTCGCTGGTAAACGTAGTCGCAGCTGCGGTTTGGGTGATGGTTGTGTTCACGACCTGCGTAGCGGTGACGGTTACGGTAGGCACGTCCGCACTACGCTTGACCATATCGCGCTGATCGAGCTGCTGAGCGCGACGAGCGCGCATATTCTCGTACCGCTGCTTAGCCACTGCAGGGTCCAAGAGCGTGTCTTCGGATCGCTTGATGTCGATATGTACGCCTGACGGGAGAGCCTTGAGCGTTGGCTTGATCTTGCATGTTGGATCTGGCTGTTGGGGTCTTGGGGGCACGGTGCAGCGGGCGGTGACGGTGACGGTGTCTTTCTCGAAGGTCTTGGTCCACTTCTTGAGCGTGCGGGTGATTGTCTTGACAGAGGTCGTGGTGCGTGGCTTGGGTGTCACGGTGCGGTACGCCGTCTTGGAGGGTTCGACGATGGTGGTTTTGGCTGGCACGGTCGTGGTTGTTAGGACTGTTGAGGTCGACGTGATGTTGACGGTTGGGGTCACTGATTGAGTGTACGTGATCGTGGGTGTGCTCTGTCGATGGTCAATACAGATTGCGAAGAATGTGCTCACGGTACGTACTGTCGTGGTTTGCTGGATTCCAACATCTAGGCTGACGTTCCTTTGGTAGGCAAATGGGTTGCCATTCAGATTGTTACCCAAGATTAAGATCAACCACCATCCAGAGTACATCTGGTCTTTCTCGATGTCACAAGTCGACATTTCCGACACCAGGCTCGGCACGGTTGGGACGTCGCTACAATCGTACTCATCCCCGGTTGGTGATGATAGCATGGCGTAAGCAGTGTCATTGTTGCAGCCTTCTTGCCGTCAGCGTATTTCCCTGCAGTGATTAGGTGGTTGTCACACACCATTGAATTGAGAAACGAAAGTGAAATCAGCTGTTGAATTCTCATTGATGAAGTATTCATTGCCGTTTACGAAGTCGATGCCATATGACAAGCAAGTCGAGTCTGGATCGTCTTGAGCAAGGCCTGCTGCAACGAAGAGGGCGACAGCGGCCACAGTCAGAAGCGAGCCAGCGTACATCGTGGCTGCAGGCTCAATCTACGGAACGTGCAGATATGACAACGCAGCACAGCAATGAAAGATGAGATGAGATAACGAGACAAGGGAACAAAGTACTCCTTCTCACATACGTGCAGGGGACGACATTTATGGCTGCGCAGTACTTTCAGCCTCGCCAGGTCCCAGGATAACCGGAGAACCGCATTTAGATTTCTTCGTGACAGATGGGTACCATGAATCGACATCAGAGCGCTAGAAGGCTTCCAAGACAAACCATGGATCGCTCAACATACCAGAATGAGACCAAAGCGTTCGCATGGCGGCGCCATCTGTGGAGTAGAGACGGCAGGGCAAGTAGTGTGCGGAGGATCTGTGCCAGGAATCAATAGCTTGAAAGACGCCATGAGGCACTTCCAGCGCATCTCAAGCGGCAAGGGACAACCTTTCAACGTGCTAAAGTGGGAAGTCTGGATGCCCAAACTGGGAAAGGGTCCTGATTATCCCGTCCCAGAATAGCTCAAATTGAGGCTACGGCAGGCACGCTGCGATAGCCAAGATGTTGCCGACAACGGTTATCCCGGTTCAAAGAGCATGTATATGCAGCTGGCTGTACCAGTTCCTGCATCATGTCGTGACGTGCGGGACGGCGGCGACGTGTGAGTATAGTCAGCCAATTGGGATTGAGCATCTTGCCTTAGCTGCCGCCATCTCTTCATCCCACGGTTCGTACTCGTTAGTGCCATAAGAAGCTTGCGGAGAAATTTAGCGTATGAATGGCCGTCCTGTAAGCCATACAGGCCCCACGATGTCCGACAATACCGCTACGGCTGTCCCGGCTCTGCTGACTGCGCCTGAAGGGTCAGGCGCCCTGGGCTGCAGGTCCTCGACAGACGCCATGCAAGATCTTGCAGTCAAGCAAGCCCGGTTTGGACAATAGTTTGACGTGACTTAGGCGCTCTGCTGATGTCGGACTTCGAGGAGATTACCGTAGATGTAGTAAGGCTTGACTCAAGAATAAGACCGAGCAAAGCCCACCAAGGTTGAGAAGATCAGCGTTCGAAGCTGTCTCTTACACTGACACAGCCTCAATCCGAAACATATCCATTTCCATGTGCAGGAGTTGTATTAAGCAGATGCTGTGCAATGGCGGCGCACGCTGTGCTATACAGATCGCCATCGAGCCTAGATCCCGGACCATCTCCCGAAGCTAGCCCTCAGCGGACACTCCTCTCGATGTCTCACCTCCACGATACGAACGCTTTCCCCGCACCTCTGGTCTCGAGGCAAAAGATGTGCAAACGCTAAATTAAGTGGACAGACTCTTGGCCATGAGGATGAAATTGATGAACACGATCGCATCGAGACTACGGAACTTGAGCCGCGCACCACGTATCGGGAAGCACGGTTGACCGTTTGGGCCAAGATGTGAAGCTTATATCAGCCTCCTCGTCAACGAAGTCCGGAGCCATGCTTCAACCCGCCAATGTGCGATTCGAGCGACAGGGCCGCCAAACTGGCTCCGTTCGCTTCCTCTGCGCCAAGTCTTTGTTATTGTCTCCAGATATTCTCCCACGTCAGCAGTCACGCGAGGCTCGACGATCTTGGCACAAGGCCTTGTGTCGACGAGCTCCAGAGGATCCCTAGAACTAGCTGGGGGGCTCTCAGCTCGGGGCACGTTGATGGCACATATGCGACTGTCTTCTCGTATAAGATCATACGTGAGCTTTGCTTCTACAAATTAGGGCTGTTGAGTCAAATCCTCTCCTCAAGACCCACCCTCAACGCGCCAGATCCTCCGTTCAGGAAGGTCATGTCCCAGACGGCGTACGCAGCTCATGATCTCTCCAGCAAGCTTGAAATAGCACACCTCTCCATCTAATGACTTTGGATCGTGCCTTTCTTGGAGATCGGCCTCTTGTGTCTGCCTGCAAATGCTACAACGGGACATCCCCCATTTCTCTTTGTGGGATACTGGAACTCATGCCTTGCCTCCGTTCAGCTGAGCAGGTCGGAGCATTCTGATCATTCGTGGTCTTGAGAAGTCCGTATAGGTATGATCGACAAAGTCGAACTACCGGCATCACAGGTGCACTTGTGAAGCGCAGCGGTCCCGAGTGGGTGAGTGAAGGCCAATTGCACGTAGGAAGCGTTTTTGACAAGCTCAAGCGTCTTGTGGACAGTTTAGCCCGCGAAATCACGCTGCAGACTTGATATTCGTGTTATGCAGATTCCAGAAGGGTATGGTGCCCTTGTGTGCTTTGGTACAAGGAGTCAGAAAGGTGTTTGTCCAAGCAAATAGATCCGGCAAAAGGTCACTAACCTGCTTGATGTGCTCCCCACATCCAACTTGTGGCTGATAGCAAGCTAGAGCGATATCAATCCACAAACGCCTATAAACCCCATCGCTCGTTCGTTCGTATTCATCGCCATGTAGTAAGCAGCACCGCAGCGCGCCCAGAGTAATCAACCCAAAGTCTTTATCTTTTTCTTCTTCTTATCGCCAGCCTTTCCGCCTTTCTGGAAGTCCCTCCAGCTATCAATTCTAGACTCCCTAGTCGCCTCCCACTTCTGCTCATGCTCTCTTTTCCTCTTCCGCTCCGCTATCTCCTCCTCCTCTTTCTTCTGCTGCCTGCCCTCTTCCTGCATCTGTGCCTTCAGCTGCCTCCGCAACCTCATCTCATTGTCCACCAAGACCAGCTTAGTCTTCTCGCGCCACGCCTTCTTGAACTCATCGTCCGGTTCCTTGACCTCGGGGCTATCGACTGTGAGTTTGCGGTCCCGCATGAGCAGCATTCGCGCATCAGCTATCGCTTCGTCGAGTTTGGCCCGCTCTTTCTCGTCCATGAGTTGTGTTTGCGCTTTTTTGAGCCGATCGAACGCATCGGGAGCTTGAGGGTTCGAGGTTTTGTCGGGATGTATTAAGAGGGACTTGGTGCGGTAGCATCGCTTGATATCGGAATCCGGTACACCGGGTTGGAGGTCGAGCACGGCATATGCGTCAAGCCGAAAGGCGTTCATGATACGGTCGATCTCGGCATCCTGTTATTTGACGATTAGCGGGCATCAGATAGTTGCAGGTCATCTCGTTCACCTTATCAAACTCCTTGGCCTCTTTGTCAAGGCTGTCCAGAATGTCTCTGTCGTCTTCATCGGCCATGTTTGACAGCTTGAGCGTTGTTATGGAATGATGTGACTAGGTGCCAGCACTGTCAGAGCGATATTTTGGGCTTTTTTAGCTGACAGGTGCTAATAAGTAGAGTATGGCTGTGACAATAGTAGAAGTCGCGGAGGTGCACTGGGCGCTAGCGCAATCGCCGCCCCAGACTTTGCGGAACAAAACCGCGACCTGGGCCAAGATTTACTTCTGCATGTGAGAGTCTCTCTTCTCTGCAATTTGTATTGGACGAACAGACATAAGTACACTTTCGGTCAGAATATGGCTCAGGGGGTCACCGGTCGCACGAGGCGTACCAAGCCCAAGAAGCAGGAACGGACGCAGAAGAGAAAGCGCGACGATGTAGATGCCGAAAAGCTCGAGGAAGCAGTGGCGGAGCTGGTACGATTCTCCTTATGCGCTTCCTCTCCTCAGCCGGAGGACCTCTACTGACTGACTCCTAGGATCCCAAAGTGGCCGTTGAGTCGTTCACAGATCTCCCACTATCTGCGCCAACAAAGGCAGGGCTGAAATCCGTCCATTTCACCACTCTTACCCCGATCCAAGCCAAAGCAATTCCTCTAGCTCTCAAAGGCTTCGATATACTGGGTGCCGCAAAGACCGGCTCTGGAAAGACTCTCGCATTCCTGATCCCCGTTCTGGAGAACCTCTACCGCGCACAATGTATTGGCGGAGATGCTGGCCTAGGAGCCATGATCATCTCTCCCACTCGCGAGCTTGCTATCCAAATTTTCGACGTGTTGGTCAAGGTTGGAAGGAAGGGACATCTGTTTGCTGCCGGATTGATCATCGGAGGCAAGAGCTTGCAGGAAGAGAGGGATGCGCTGGCAAGGATGAACATTGTGGTGTGCACCCCTGGACGGATATTGCAACATCTTTCGCAGACGGCAATGTTCAACTGCGACAACTTGAGGATGCTGGTACTGGATGAGGCAGATCGAATTCTGGATATGGGCTTTCAGAGGGACGTGGACGCTATCGTTGAATACCTGCCAAAGGAGAGACAGACGCTGCTATTCAGCGCGACGCAGACGAAACGAGTTTCCGACCTTGCGCGGTTGAGCCTTCAAGATCCGGAATATGTGTCTACAGCTGACCCAGCAGAGAGCGCAACCCCCAAGACTCTGCAGCAGAACTATATCGTAACACCCCTCAGCGAGAAGCTGGACACCCTATGGTCTTTCATTCAGTCCTCCAAAAAGTCCAAGATCTTAGTCTTTCTGTCGTCAGGAAAACAGGTACGCTTTGTCTACGAAAGCTTTCGCCATCTTCAGCCTGGTATCCCGCTTCTCCACTTGCACGGCCGGCAGAAGCAAACAGCTCGGCTGGATATCACAGCCAAATTCAGGGCTGCAAAGACTTCCTGTCTTTTCGCGACAGACGTGGTAGCACGAGGTCTGGACTTCCCCGCTGTCGACTGGGTTGTCCAGGTGGACTGTCCTGAGGATGCCGATACATACATTCATCGAGTCGGACGTACAGCACGCTACGAAAGAGCAGGACGCGCAGTCCTTTTCCTGGACCCTTCAGAAGAGGAGGGCTTTTTGTCGCGTCTTGAGGCCAAGAAAGTACCCATTGAGAAGATCAACGTACGGCAGAAGAAGCAGTCATCGATCAAGAACCAATTGCAGAATATGTGTTTTCAGGACCCAACCTTGAAGTATCTGGGACAGAAGGCTTTCGTCAGTTATGTCAGGAGTATCCACGTTCAGAAGGATAAGGAAGTCTTCAAGCTGGGGGAACTACCACTCGAGGAGTTCGCGGCGAGCATGGGTCTACCAGGTGCACCAAGAATCAAGTTCCAAAAGGGAGACGATGCAAAGGCGAGGAAGAATGCGCCGAGGGCGAAATTGTCGGACTCGGAAGATGAGAGCGGGGAGGAGGCGGATGCGAAGAAGCAGGACGGTGTGCGCACCAAGTACGACCGCATGTTCGAACGTAAGAACCAGGACGTTCTTGCCGATCATTACGCCAAGATGATCAGGAACGATGATGTTTCGCCCGAGGAACTGAACAATCTGGACGGAACTCAAGCTGAAGACGACGATCTGTTCTCCGTCAAGCGTCGCATACCTGTGTCAGAGGATGAGGATGAGGATGAGGATGCTGCATCCGTGGACGGCGACGCCGCCGACAGGATACCTGCTGGCGTGAAGGCAGTTTCAATCCCAGGCGCCAAGGATCCAATCATCTTGGATTCCAAACGTCGCGAGAAGCTCCTCAAGTCTAAGAAGAAGTTGCTCAAGTTGAAGGACAAGGGTACCAAGCTGGTCTTCGATGACGAAGGCAACGCTCATCAAATCTATGAACTCGAGAACGAAGACGACTTCAAGGCTGCTGGAACGGCTGAGGAGCAACGGAGACGCTTCCTCGAGGAGGAGGCCGAACGCGTCAAGCAGGCTGATCTGGCAGACAAGGCATTGGCAAAGGATAAGAAGAGGGCGAAGAAAGAGAAGAGAAAGGAGAGGGAGCGGGCTGAGGAGGATGAGGAGGAGGAAGGAGCGGCTTTGGATGATGGCGAGGATGCGATGGCCAACTTCATTGCGGATGCTCAAGATAGCGATGAGGAGGAGGATGAAGAGCCAGAGGAGAGGGAAGAGAAGCCCGCGAAGAGACCGAAGAAGTGGTTCGAGGAGGACGGACCTGCGATGAAGAAGAGGAAACAGCAGACAGAGGCAGAACCGGAGACGCTGGAGGATCTGGAGGCGCTTGCGAGCAGAATGCTGGGTTGAGGGTAGCTGGAGACAGAGCCAACAAGATAATATACGTTTCACCATATGACCGCGTGCTACTTCATCGCCTTGCGCTTTCTGTGCAAACAGAGCTACACGTATCTAGGTAGGTAGGTAGGCATGTGCCACCTTGGCGAGGCTTGCGGAATCTTGTTGGAGTCCAGAACACGGTCGTCCTGATCGGGAAAGCGCCATGGGCGCGCCTGCCGTAACTCGTGAGCTCACTCGATTCTCCATTTTATCACTTCCTACACTTTCGCGACTTCACCTTCATTCATCAATCACAGCCCTGCGTACGTCCAGCGACCCAAAATGTCAAGCGAAGGTGAAGGTTCAGATGAGTACGTCAACCCCCTTGATCAAGCCACCAAGTGGCCGTCGCTGATGGATGTCCAGTCAAAAGGCAAACACTCCTTCGCCAGCGACATTATCCACCCACAGCCTTCACCATTCTTCTCTCTCCCGCCTGAACTGCGCAATAATATATACAAGCTCGTGCTGCCCACTGGCCAAGTTCACACTGTTTACGCTAAATCGAGGGACCTGAAACCAACAATGGCCGAGCCAGCGATCAGCCGAACGTGCCGTCAGATTCGTCAAGAGACGCTTGCGCTCTTCTACGGACTCAACAGATTCAAGATGTGCAGTGAAGTCAATTGCGTCACTGTCTTCGCATCGTGGTGGCATACCACGGGTCGGAAACATGACGCGAACGTGGAAAGCCTCCACGCTGTGAGAGAGGCTATGAACCGCCTATACAAGCAAACAGCGATGGACCTATGGTGGGGTTCAGTAGACCTCCCTGAGGGGTCCCTAGCGCACTTGCATTTTGCCTTCAGGTCACTTGCCCGCGTGATATGCACAGTGGGTCCGCCGTGTGCCTACAGTTCCATATATGATCGGATGGGTACATGTCGGGCGCCGGACGCTAAACGCTTCTCTCGAGTCACTGAGACCCCCAGTGAAGTGCATAGGCTTTCGCCGCCGGAATCGCCATGGCGGATCATTGAAGGTGAATTTTACATGACACTCAACTACCGGTAGCCATTGAGGGCACCGTGGCTGGTAACTCGCTTTCCTCCCCCCTGGAGCACATGTTTATTCGCTGGACACGAACTTGCTTATGCATACTCTTCTAGATATGACAATATGACAATCAACTCATATACACGTATTGCATTATACTATTCCACAGCTTCGTAGTGGACTTTACTTCATATGATGTTTCCAAGGGTTATTATGTACGAGGTGACCCTTTTCGGGACATGTCTCTACATACTAAGCCTCTCCCATAAAAAAATGGTAGATGCCGGCATTGGCAGCACCTCTCTACCCGGCCCAAGGTGCGTATCATACAACAAACCAGGCTCTGTAAAGGCACAATGAACGTGATGTATCATACTGTACACATATATGGCTATATCACGAAGATAACAGCCCTCGTAGCCCTTCCCGAGCTATTGATATGGCTTGGAAATTGTTTCAGACACTTTCAAGAGCCACGCCGTGTGCGGGAGGTTGGCCCTCCTTTTCATCATCTAGAACCGCCCTTGATATTCTCACGAAGACAGCGCAGATGACAAATCCCACTCCAGCAGACCCCACTGCAAACCAGAACCGCGCTCTATTCGCCTTCTCCATGCTCCGCTGATTAGTATCCGTCATGTCATGAGCCGAGGCAGCCTCTCCAGCAATCTGACTTAACGCGAGTGAAAACGAGATTCCAAGATTGACCAGGATGCTGGCTACTGCGCCTACCAAGCCTTGATACTTCAGAGGCTGCACCGAGCTCAGGAAGATGATGGATATCAAGAATGTCATATCAATGCCGAGCGTACCGCAAAGCATCGAGGGGAAAGGGCAAGCCCAGTATCCAGCGGCTGGGTCGCTAAGTGCAAGAAGCAAAGGCGCGGCAATCCAAGCAAGCCCAGACAGCAGCAACATAATCGTGATAGGGAAAATATGCAGAATCGTGCTACCGGCGACTGATATGAAGAAGCCACCTGCAGCGAGAGGCGTGAACCATGCCGCAAGTTTGATGCCAGTAGTATTGTAGCTGTTCATCAAGAAGCTCGTGGTGGTGAAAAGCCAGGTGCCGAAACAGCCGTAGAAGAAGAGACAGGCTATTGCGAAAGGCTTTACCGCTCGTGGTCGGAAGAAGTCAAAAGGAAGTAGAGGACAGCTGGCGTACCAGCCTTCGATGTAGACTGCGAAGGCTAGACAGAGTATACCGATGCAAAACGGAATAAGAATGGCTGGAGTGGCCCACTGCTTGTGGTTCTGTGAGTCCGCACCCGCTGCTAAGGCGTATGCTACGAGGACAAGTCCTGCAGTTATCGTGAAGGCTCCTGTCCAGTCCATCTTCAAGTCCAGTGATGGCCGGTCATGTCTGTCCGATGGGATGCTCAAGTAAGAGACAATGAGGGTGATGAAAGCAAGGATCGAGGGTATCCAAAAGTACCACGCAATCTGTTCTTTGGGGAGCGAAGCCGATGTGCAGATTCCAGCGTAGAAGCCTAGTGGTGCGCTTGCCGAATATATTCCCAATGCCAGATTCTTCCGGGTGCCCTTCGGATAGATCGAGCCGAAGAGGGTGAAACTTGAAGGCGTGAAGGCTGCAATTGCCAGTCCCTGCATTGCTCGGCAGACGTTGAGCAAGACAACCGACTCGGCGAAGCCTGCCACCAGTGTCCAGATGCATAGCCAGGCGGTTCCGAACATGAACCATGGATAGCCACCATGTAAATCTGCTGCCCTCGCAAAGACGAGGATGGTTGAGCCGACTATGATCGAAAGTATACTGGCTGGCCAGAAAGGTGGACTGTGTGTATCATTGTACTGAGACATCAACACAGAGAGGACCTCTGAGAAACCTGTGATCAGGTACTCCTGTCCTAGCGTAAGTGCCGTCCGGCTGTAAAGAGCATGCGCTTCTGAAAGATGTAACGTACCGCTACTAATTGTGTCACAGCCATGGAGAAGCAGAAGCCGAATTCTGCTAGTCTACCTCGAAATAACTTCCGCTCAGGTTCCTGTATCTCATGGGAGATACGTTCTGGTAAGATGTCCGGCGTTTCCAAGCCGACCAGAGTGGCAGGTAGAGACCTGGAGGACATTCTTTTGTGGGCAGAATGCGCCTTTCTGTGTTCCAGCATGTTGTCTAGACTAGAGAGTCGCCAGATGACCGGCCGTGCAAGGACAGCAGCTCGATGGAGGTCCACTTGCGAAGGCGTTTGTGTGCCATCACTGCTCCCCGGCGGAGGCGTACAGTACGCTGGATCAGAGAGAATCTCCATGGTGTCTTGCATGACTGTCAACAGGTGAGTAGACAGATGACCGCTTCCGGCATGATACCTGTAGCTGATGAACGCCGTCGAAACGACAAAAGTCGTCGTTCGAAAGTGAAAATCAGTGCGTTGCCGGGTACCTGCGGTTGTTGGTATTGAGGAAAGAGCAAACGGCAACGCGGCATCCGGCTTCGTCATTGAAACAATCGGTCCATCCAGTGGGACGACAAGCCAAGGCCGTTATGCGTGAGTATTCATGTATATGAGTATTGAGGAGCAGAAAATGCTGCAAGGACCAGGTGCTTGATGAGACTGGGCACCAAGAGGCGGGCCTCGTGTAACACTTAACTGGAAGCCTACGGCGGCGTACTCCCTTCTCCGGAAGATAAACACTACGACATGCGGTAAGAATACATGCATGTTCCAGGTTGCTCAATACCTGACCAATGCACGATTGTGTCATGTCAACTGTTACTTTCACATGGCGACCTGTCGAAAGTAACAGATTGGGCTGCCGATGCCGCGGATGCTTGCAGCAACGTCAAACCGGGACAGAAACGCATAGCGCAGGTAGGAGCTCGCCATTTCCAGAGGACGGAGGTGTTTGACACTGGAACCACAGCTGAAAGACACCAAAGAGGGTGTCTACCTACTTCACCGTCGCGCCGAAGCCTTGCTACGCCTTGAGATGGAGGAGCGGATCAAGACGAGAGAGGCTCTAGATTTGCCGCCTCGTTGTCGCATCAACTGCTCAAAGCCAGTAACCATCACGATGGGCGTAGGTAGCGCTGACATTCTTCAGCTCAATATGAGGTTGCGAGCAAGCGCAGGGATGAATGGCTGAGGTTTGAGGTCTCAGCTGGGTGCCGAATCTGGAGGCGTCGCCTCGCGTGTTCTTGCCGAGCGCGGAGGAGACGATGTGGCAGCTTACAACTGCTTCGTCTGTAAATTATCCAGCCGAACCTTGTCCCCAGGCAACTATGGATATTATAAAGCAATGCCTGGGCATTGCTCGGGATCCACGGCATACGAAATGGATATGTCCGCTCCTACTGCTCGCCGATGCTGCGTTGTGCGCCATCATTGTATGGAAGATTCCCTGTAAGGCATCAAAGCCAAGAATGGCAGCGACATAACTCCTGATTTACTGAATTGCGGTATCTGACTATATACGTAGATACCGAGATAGACTGGACTGCATACATGGAGCAAGTCCAACAATATGTTGCCGGTGAAAGAAACTATTCCAAGATCTACGGCGGCACAGGGCCTCTCGTATACCCAGCCGCACATGTCTACATCTACCGGATACTCTATCATCTGACCGACCACGGACGCGATATTGCCCTGGCACAATACATCTTCGGGGTGCTATACCTCCTAACTCTGGCCATAGTCATGGCATGCTACAGACAGGCTAAGGTGCCACCATACGTTTTCCCAATGCTCATATTGTCCAAGCGGCTGCACTCCATCTTCGTGCTTCGGCTATTCAACGACTGCTTTGCAGTGTTCTTCTTCTTTGCCGCGATCTACTGCTTCCAGAGGCGATTGTTCACGGCAGGCTCCATGCTCTACTCGGCGGGTCTGGGTGTCAAGATGAGCCTGTTGCTTGCACTTCCTGCCGTTGGCATGGTGCTTCTTCAAGCCATTGGCGCACCAAGTGCCCTGAGGAAAGCAGGCCTCATGGGCCAGATTCAGGTATTTCGTATGCTCTACACATTACAACGTTCGGAAAATCTGACTGGTGCCAGGTACTTCTCGCATGGCCTTTCAGCATAGTCAATGCCAGAGCGTACTTGTCACGAGCATTTGAATTCACAAGACAGTTCCTGTTCAAGTGGACGGTAAACTGGCGGTTTGTTGGGGAAGACGTATTTCTTTCACGACCATTTTCTCTATCGCTACTTGCAGCACACATCTTCGTGCTAGCACTGTTTGCTGCGAACCGCTGGCTCAAACCTTCGCAACAGTCTCTGCCGCAAGTGGTCAAATCGATATTCAGCCCTCCTCCACCAGCAACACAAGCGGCCATCTCCGCGCGCGTAACGCCACGCTTCATCTTGACTACCATTCTTTCTGCAAATGCAATCGGCATGCTCTGTGCTAGGTCGCTGCATTACCAATTCTTCTCATGGATTGCCTGGGCCACCCCATTTCTCCTATGGCGCGCTGGTTTCCATCCGATCCTACAATATGCTCTTTGGGCTGCCCAAGAGTATGCCTGGAACGTCTACCCCAGTACTGATTCCAGCTCCATGATTGTGGTCTCGGTTCTGGCTATTACCGTTGCCGGTGTATGGATAAGGACCGGGAACGAAATCGGTAGGGCACAGGAGCCAAAGGTTCAACACGTGAAGTGAAACGCTTCAGCTTTCATCCTCGTCCTCGTCCTCAGAGTCCGATGGTGGCATCTTGCCAACATTCGATTCCTCATCATCTGAGTCTTCGCCGTACGACGAGACCTTGGGGAAGCTCGAAGGCCAGTATGGCATCTTCCTCCAATCCTTCTCGTTGCGGACCACGTTCACAATCTCTCCGCCCAGCTTGTTCTCTCTGTCTGCCAACGTTGTGGTATCTACTACCACGAAGCTACCGCGTTTGATCCAGATGGTGGAGCGGAAGCGTGCTGGGAGCTCGACTAGTATGGTCTTGGAGCCGGGCAGCTCGACGTGGTAGAGGTTCTTTCCGGCTGCGCTTGCAACGCGAGCGATGGACTGCGAGACAGGGAGCTCTTGAGGCGGTGTCAGAGTCTCCTCTGCGGTCGCGAGGAGGTTGCGCCGCGGTTTCGGCATGTTTGACCGGTTCAGGTAGTCGAGTGACAAGGGCGTCGATCAGCAATGCAATAATGTCGTACAACGAAATGTCGAAACATGTGACAGTCCAGCGGCGATTTTCCGGAAAACCCCCGTGTCCCGAAAGTAAGCGAGTCATGCACCCCACACTGCACGGGCTTCCGTCCTCCGATCTGAGTATGGATCCGAGACAGTAAACAATAAGTTACATACTGACCAGAGTCGCGGCATTACGCCTTCTTCTCAAGCATCTGTGCCCTTAAACGGAAGTGCGGCTCATGTTGTACACATGATGAGTTATTTTCGACACAAGGAACAGCGGTGTCCAAGGCGAGCGATCCGGCGCGTTGAATATGCGAGATGACCGAGCATCCACAGACACTAGCGCGCTCGGTGCGGCAATGATTGGCTACCAGTGAAATCGAGGCTCTCTTGTGGTGGTGGAGCGCCAGAGCGCGGGGGACGCTGCATACAAATCGAGTACGCGATAAGGCGCCTGTGCTGCCGTCGCTCAGGTCGTTGCGAAGAGTCCATATAGACCAGGCAGATCTTTCAACTTGTACTTGTTGCCTCGTCGTCTGTGCCGTGGCGCCTTCACGCTATCACCCCGCCCAGACCAGCCAGCTTAATCTCCCTCGCCGAGCGAGCATCTGTTTCCCTTACTAATGTGTAATATGATGTTATAGTGCAGGCCTCTCAAAGGCGTTGTTTGTGTTTACACTTCTCCCGCGACTAGACTTGGAGAGACGAATCGCGTTCATGCTGTCCTCTCTCCTACGGCCTCGAAAGGGGCGTCGGCGTATCGACAAATCCCCTTCCTCCCCATACAGCACCTCTCCAGGAGCTGTACGCAACCGCAATAGAAATGATGACCACGACAACGAGCACGACTCAGACGAAGACGAAGAGCAGGACGAATACAACGGAGCAGATATGGGCTATCATGAAGAAGATGAAGAGGAGGACGATGACGAAGAGAACACACCCCTGTTACCTATATTCTCTGCAGCAATACTAGGTATGTCCTGCCACAGACTCAGATGCTAGGACAGCCCTGCTGACAGTAAGCTTCGCTTGGAAGACAAGCTGCCCTTATACAACATTACACATTCGATACGGATCGTAATCATTCAGAAGTGCGAAACCACGCTATCATGGGAACAACTACGGTCGCCGCAGGTCTCTCAATTCCTAGTGAAACCTATACAATCCCAAATCCGGACCAACCACTTCAACAGAGCTACATTATGCGCGCTGGTTGCGAACTGCCTTCAATTCCAGAAAGAAGCTTCGAGTAGCCCAGGAAATGCGGGCGTAAGCAAGACAAGAGCCATGGTATCGGAACTTCTGGCTATAAGATTACTGAAGGAGTTCTCAACCAGGGAATTGATCGATGCCCTCAGCTACGACTTTGACCCTCTGCAGGGTCTCTCGCCGTCTGGCACGGGCGGCACCACAACCCCCGGGCAAGGCTTGAGCCATGGGAGGACATATGGCCGTGGAGCACGCATTTCGACCGTCGAGATAGCCATCCGCGCCCAAGCAAAGAGGTTTCTGGCCCATCCACTAGTTGTACAGCAATTGGAGGCGATCTGGGCTGGTACCATCGTCTTCCATTCTGCCGCAGACAATCTACACCGTAAGCCGCAGCGAAACTCTGTATTATACGGCCGGCGGTACGGCACATTAGAAGAACCATCTCCGAGGACTCTCCCAGTAGATGCTGCTGTGTCAAGAAAGGCAAGCGCTCATTCACTATCGCCGGCGGTAACAGCGCGGAGATCTGTAACGCTATACGACCCAAGGGAGGCGTCTCTTTTCAAGTTGTCGCGACTTCGTGTACCGCGCTACAGGCAACTGTTCTCCACTTTATCCTTTGCGGTTATGCTCGGCCTCTTCCTAGCCGTGTTGGTTGAGAAGTCTCTCGAAATCACGCCGCTAGAGATCATCTTTTGGATTTGGAGCGCAGGCTATATGCTCGATGAAGTTGTAGGGTTCTCCGAGCAGGGGTTCGGCCTGTATATCATGAGCGTCTGGAACGCCTTTGATCTGGGCATCCTCATGCTCTTCTTCGCCTACTATGTGCTACGCTTGTACGGCATCCTGATGCCTGACGTACGGAAGCACCATGTTGCGAACATGGCGTATGATGTGTTAGCATCTACCGCAGTGCTGCTCTTTCCACGCGCTTTCAGTGTGCTAGACCACTACAAATACTTCTCTCAGCTTTTGATCGCGTTTCGCATGATGGCACAAGACCTCGTGGCCGTCCTCATCCTGATCCTGATCAGTTGCAGTGGTTTTTTTGTCGCTTTTACGCTGTCCTTCAGCGACGTCAAGACGGATAGCAATGCCATCGCCTACGCGCTGTAAGTCATACTTCCGCCCACAACGTTTATACTCCTGCTGACAGGGCTAGCTTCCAAATCCTGATGGGCTTCACCCCGGCAGCGTGGGATCGCTGGCCAACGTACAACATCCTTGGAAAGACCATCATGGCAATGTTTCTCATCATTTGTCACTTCCTCATTGTCACCATACTAATCACCGTTTTGACCAATTCTTTCATGGATATTGTCCGGAACGGAAATGAGGAGCATCAGTTCCTCTTCGCTGTAAACACCATCTCCATGGTCAAATCCGACGCGCTGTTCTCCTATATCCCACCCACAAACCTATTTGGTTGGCTGCTCGCGCCCCTCCGATACCTGATCCCTTTCCGGCAATTTGTCAAATTCAATCGGACCATCATCAAAGTCACACATTTTCCGCTCCTTTTTGGGATCTTTGCGTATGAGCGGCTGTTTCTCTTCAACATGGCTTACGACCCAACCGAACTGATTGAACGACGCGCTGTCAGCACTATGAATTTCCGACCATTTGCAGCAGGCAAGGCGCAAGAAGCTTACAGTCCTGGCCACGGGACGAGACGCATCAGAGAACCTTCTGTAGTAGATGCCACAAAAGATCGTGCCCTGTCGGAGGTTTTCCGGCGCCCTTTCAAAGGATCAACCATGCGCACTACCGGCGCCGATATGGAAGGTGAGCGGCAAAATTCTACGAATGTCGTCGCCGATTGGATGCAGGAAATGGACAATGAAGGTGTAGCAAGTCCGCCAATGGAGCAGCCTCGCTCTGTGCTTGAAAGGCTTGAGACACGGCGCCCGCTATACAGGCGTTCGATGACATCGAACCGCTTACGCACACTTAGGCGTGATGTCTCTACAGCCACACGATCAGTGCTCTCTGAGCCGGATGATCCGCACACCGTAGGCCCCATCAGGCCTTACCGGATCGAAGAAGAGGCAGACATTAGCGACAGTACGGAGATATTAGCACGGGATACAGATGCTGACGGAGATGATGAGCTTCCTTCTCCTGACGAGGGAGAAGATGCAACAGTAGCGCCTTCTTCACGACCTAGAGATACTCCGGAGAGTGAGCTCAAAAAGGACGCTCTGGAAGTGGCTGGTGACGAGTTTGCCGATGATTACTTTGCTACGCCAACAGTCAAAACACCCGCACAATTTCTGGCGTCTCTCTCAACAGCCGCACGGGCACGCCTGTTAGATGCTGGGCCGTCCGGTAGCGTGCCTGCTTCGTCAAGCGTTCGTCGGCCCCACGACCGCCATACCTCAACGAATACCATCCTCTTTGCTCCAGCTAGTGGTCCCAAGCCCAACTCTGCTTCTCCATCAGAACTTCCACCAAGTCGTAAAGGATCTCGGCCCACCACAGCCAAGAACAGTGGCGGTACCTCAACACCCTCGGGTCTGGCTCCTCTCACAGGCCGGCGGACCCCCAAGCCTCAGCCGGCAAGCAAAGCACGCCCTATCATGCCGCCCCGTCATGTTCACCCAACAGCCCCAAATCTGGCTACCTTACCTGGATTCCAGTTCTCGTCCTCAGCGAGACGGATGCGTCAGCCTTCCTTCAACGCGATCGCTTTGGATCTTGCATCAGACATTGGCGACAACCGTTACGGCCCTGACATCGACGTAGGCGGCATCAGCGGCATGCCGGCCAGCTTCTCCGAGCAGCTCCTGCGCGAGCGCGAATGGACACGCGAATTTGCGCGACGCAGAGAGGAGGAACGCAGACGGAGTGAGGAAGAGCAAACGGGTATGGTTGGCAGGCTCATCATGGCGAGGATGAACACGCTCGAGGAGAGCTTCAGAGAAGTACTGAAGGAGGTCAAGGATCTGAGTCGTGCTGGCAGTGCGTTGGGAGGGAGCCGGGGCACTAGTGATATTGGGAGTGGCGTTGGTGGAGGGATGAAGAGGGGGAAGAGTGGGCTTGCGCTCGAGGCTTTGAGTAAATTGAGGAGTACAGATGGCTCGAGTGGCCCGAAAACTCCTGTTGGAAAGACTATCGGAGAGAGCAGGTCACGCAAGAGCCCGAGGAAGCTACAGAGAAGAAACACGAAGGGCAAAGAAGCTGTTACGGTGGATGCGCAGAGCCCTGATGTCAGTCCCCAGTCTGCGAAGAGTGCGGGAAAAGAGACAGAAGAAGGTCAAGGCGCAAATGATGGGGCCGAAGATGCGGGCACTCCCAAGGCAACTGGGCAAGAGAATCAGCAGCCTTCTCGCGCTGAGGAGTAATTGGACATCTTGCAATGGGTGCATTGAGTGAGATGCCCCATTTTGGGGCGTTACTGCATGCTTGTGGATAGCTCGCTGCGTTCGCCCGTACATATATATCTATGTGACAGCATTAGGAAGCTCAAAGGCCGTTTCGTAATGAATCGATCATGGCAGCCGCTGCGCCCAGTGAGGGTAATATCCGATGTCCACTCTTCCCAGACTCCAGTGTGTAAAGGCACAACACACAAATTTCCCGCCCCAGTTCTCCCTTACAACATTGATTGCTTAGTATTTGTATAGACGCTCAGATACCACCCCCTGTTACCATCAGTATGTCTTCTGCAAGCAACTGCTGTGGACGGAGCTCACCGGATCTGCGTGCTGTGACATGGTAGTTCCCTTCCTTCCTTTGTCTCTCCTCATCAGCCATCTGCCGCCAGCGAACAGCAAAGTAAGAGCTGAATACTGCAGCGGCACTGAAGAGTGCTGTGTTTCGGCGCCTGATAGACACAAAGATGTCAGTATCCGGAGGGAAGCTCGCTATAGAGAGTTGCGGTGACAGTGCATCACGAACGTTACGTATTGCTGCCAGACCATAGTCGACAAAGATTCGTGTGCTCAAGGCTTCAGACAGGTTATGCGTTGTGGGTCGGCCTCTGATAGGGGACAATGGCTATGTAGGTGTGATAAGAATAAGTTTCAGAGGAGTAGGATGTGTCCAAGCACGCGACCACTACCTCGACCTTGCACCGTGCTTTCCCCACGTCTGGAGGCACCGCGGGGTACGGGAGATCGGCCGCTAGCAACGCACGTGACGTCTGTGCATCTGGAACGTCGATGATGCAGCCGGCGATCTACAAAGGTTGGCCGCCTCTCATCCGTGCCTGTACACTGTCTACTAACGAGATATCTGTCAACCAAAGTCCTACTATACACAGCACTTCATCCACTTACAAAGTCGCTGAGAGTGCGAAGCTATCAAAAAGAACCATTGCGACCTCTTGACCCCAGTATTCCAACCGTCGCCATGGCATCCTCATCAACCGCAACTCCGCTGCTATAGTACGACCATCTCTCCACAACCAATGCAGCAAGCCATCCACTAACACCTCCCCAGCTCCTGCATAGCCTACCACACCACCATCCTCTCCGAACACACGACATCCGCAGCCTCAGCAACAGCCGGACTCGCCTCCCTCATCCTTCCCAAGATCGACCACTCTTCAGCGCAAAAGCTCACATACACGCACGGCCAAAACCACATCCACTACATCGCTGACTCTTCGGACTCATCCACCGACTCAGCTGAAAATGCGCCAGGGCTGACCTACCTCGTGGTCGCGAACGCGCAGCTAGGCCGGCGCATCCCCTTCGGCTACCTGGTCGAGATCAAGAAGCGCTTCCTAGCGCAGTTCCCGCCGCACTCGACCGACTTCAGCTCGTTGCCGGCGTATGGGGCAGCGGCGTTCAACACGGAGCTGAAGAAGCTGATGGTCGAGTATGGCACCACGAAGGCGGGCCAGGACGACGCGTTCAGGAACGTGCAGAGTGAGATCGATAACGTTCGGGGGATCATGACGGAGAATATTGAGCGCGTGCTGGAGAGGGGGGAGAGGATTGATTTGCTGGTTGACAAGACGGATCGGCTGGGGGGCAGCGCGAGGGATTTCAGGGTTAGGAGTAGGGGGCTTAGGCGCAGAATGTGGTGGAAGAATGTTAGGTTGATGGCGCTGTTGGTCGTGGTTTGCGTCTTCTTGGTGTATTTGTTGGTGGGCTTTGGATGTGGTTTACCAGGTGAGTATCCATTTATGGCAATCGACGAGGACTGAGCTAACCATGTCTAGGCTGGGGTAGATGTATTCACCACTAATGGCGCGCACTTATATCACTTTCACTAGCGTTCTTGCATTTAGCGGATTTCAGATGTTCTTATAATGCGTATAGCATCATCGAATCTTTCTACTTCTTGCGAAACGTGAGACAATACATACACGTCGGTATTGGTCTTTACCCTCCATCCTCTACTGGCTTGGCTGCAAGCAGCCTCTTCTTCTGCTCCTCTTCGGACATCCTCGGTCAAGGTCCAGCTCTCAGGCAATCCTTTTGGTGATTAGTGGACTTGCCCCGTCTGCGCACGTCGCTCTGCCTGCCGGCGTCCGGATAGCTACGACACCCTCGGCGCCACACTGGCTTCCGGGCTTTCCGCTCTCGTCTTCCTTTGGTTTTCGGTAGGGCGACGGCACCGCAAGCCTTGTGCGGCTGGTGACGATGTGTGGTTCATGCGTTTTGCTTGCTTTCGCGCAAAGAATCCTCGAAACCTCATGCCTCTTCGAGGACCTCATCAGCAGAGAGTCCCATTTCCTCGCCAACTCTTCGAACGACACCACGCAAGGCTTTGCAGGCTGGGCTGTCAGGGAAGCTGTCGAAAAAGCTCTCGCCGTAGTCGCAAGACATGCCGATACGGGGGTCCAAGGGCACCGCTCCTAGGAATGGAATGTTCATCTCCTGCGCAAGTCGTCTTGCACCTCCAGTAGTGGCCTTGAAGATTTGGCTTTCGTGTGTGCATTTGGGGCAGACGAAGCCGGACATGTTCTCAACAATACCCAAAACCCTGATACCAGCCTTGCGACAGAAGTCGATCTCTTTCCTGACGTCAAGCAAGCTGACTTCTTGAGGTGTCGTGACAACCACCGCCCCGTCTAGTCCGGCCTCTTTCAAAAAGCTGTTGACGCTGAGATGCTCGTCACTCGTTCCGGGAGGCGTGTCGACAACGAGATAGTCCAAGTCACCCCACTCTACATCCTTCAGGAACTGCTTGATCAAGCCGTTCTTCTTCGGGCCGCGCCAGATGACCGCATCATCTCTGTTCGGAAGCATGAACTGCACGCTCATGACGCCCAGATTTTCGCTGACCCAGACAGGACTCCAACCGGAACTGCTAACGTGTATGGTTTCCGCCTCAACGCCCATCATCTTCGGTATGCTTGGGCCGCAGATATCCGTGTCCATGATGCCGACTTGAGCGTCCGGGTTCGCTGCAAAGGCATGGCCGAGCATTGTGGTGAATGTCGACTTTCCGACTCCTCCCTTGCCGCTGAGAACGAGGATCTTGTGCTTGACAGAGGCGAGGCGGGCAGTAATGAGGGGGATATCAGGATCCGGTCCTTTCGGTGCGCTAGCGCATATTTGCTGGTTTGGACAGCCGGCGCAGGCATCGCCTTTTCCGGCCTGCTGTGACTCTGGTCCTGGACAGTGCTCTAGTATGTTGTTAATAAAGTTACGTTCTGGCAATCGTTCATTGTCATGTGCTTACCAGGCTCGGGTGCCACGAGTTTTGGTTGCGCTTGGGGCGTTACGTTGAGGTCGACTGCGGAGTCATTCTCATCAACCTCCAAAGATGGCGCCATGGTGATACCAAGTGTACAGACTTTCGATGGGAGGAAGACTCGTGAGATGGCGAAGTCGAGATACTCTTCGTCATTTCTTGGCACACGGGTTGGTCAGCAATCAATCCGATAGCGGGACCCTGAAAACGATGTTCTGGAATACGGCTGTACATGACTCGTGCCACTTCAGCCGGAACAGTCAACCCTGGCCGCTGCTCCTCCCTCGACTTACGACCCATGTCCTTTGACGGCAGCCTCACTGAGCTTATTCCTATTCCCGTGTTCCGTTAAAGTGGTCTCTCCCGCTGGTCATGAGAAGGTCTAGGAGGACCAAAACATATGCAATTCTTTCCCATTGCGCTAGGTCTATTATCCCGACTATTGGAAATGCCCCAGGCCTTCCTGCTAGCCTCCGCAACCCCCTCGAAGTTTTACTAGCCTCTCCACAGCCCCCATGTGTATTCGATATTTACAATGGTCGCCGCGCAAAGCCTCATATGCAGCCATAACACTCACAGCGCTTAGCAAGTTATCAGTACCTTCGCCATTGATGGCACCTTCTAATAGTGCGTTTATGTCCGAAATTGCCTGCCCTTCGAGGGATAGGAGGTCGGCATCCTCGGTATCTAGATCCTCTACCGTTGGGTTGCATATTTGACGAGCGATGCCAAGCAGCCTGACTGGCAGCGGGACTCTCAATGAATGGTGAAGGTGTGGCTCAGTTGAGTGCGGTGATATGCCTGACAGTGATGGACTATGGTGTGTTATGCTCATATCATATCTTGCTTTAGTTCAATTCCAGTCAGTATGGAACGGGTGCGACGGAAGGCCCGGTAATGACTTACGTCGTTCAAATATTAGGGCGCCAATATGAGGTTCATCAGGAGAAAGCCTGTCAGACGACATATCGTTGCTCAATGGCGAGTAGAGCCTTGGAGATTTGCCATGGAGGTCGATATTGCAGTCAGGTGTTGTATCTTCCATTTTTGAATCTTCACGTGCCGTGGAGATATTCAAGTCGCTATCCCTGTGACCGTCCTTTTCCCGACCAGGTCGGAACGCATTTTTATTCTCCATGTCTGATTCCGGCAATACAGAGTCGTACCTTCGTCGATACGTTCTGGCAGCATGAGATCGTACTCTCTGTCTCATCCTCCTGTCCTTTGCCTGCGTTGGATGGTGGATATTGAGGAATTCAAGCCCAGCGGCACTGTCTTGTGCTGCGGGACGGGATTCTGAACCTAACATTTCGGATGATGTCTGAGTGAGTGGCCAGCATTCCTTGACCATGCGAAAGTTGTCTGCCAACATGGTGCCCGCAGTGTATGCGGCAGATAGGAAGCTCCATTTGGCTCAGCATTGTGCCGTACAGATAGACCTATATGTATGACCATTGACACATGCTTACCAAATCGTCACTTCCCCTAGGTACCCATCGGTTATGGCGCAAGCGTCCGACGAGCTGAAAGTGTATTTACGGGCGGTATCTCCGTCATGCTGGAGATGTAGTCAATTACCCGCAATTCAGACGAGAAGCTGTGGCCCACACGAATCGAGTCCCCAGAGAGTTCACTCAACTAGATTCGACCGTGCTGGCCCGCCCCCCAGAAGGACGCAATAGGCTTTCGGCCAGCTGAGACACTATCTGCAACGGCTCCACGGCAGCTATAACGCCTTGCTTCTTGTGGCAAGCCTTGGTACCGCCTCTGGCTGGTATCTTATCTATCACCGCAGCCACTATGATATAGTGGCCCTTCTGGACTGAGTCAACGCTTAGGGCGAGTTCCCTGAAGACGCCGAGAATCCCCTGGTTCCGCAGGCAAGACTGTTTCAGATTAGACAGGCGCAGGACATCGTATTCCAGCAAAGTGGTAACTGTCGGTGCGAGGATCTCATCTCAGCCGCAGTGATCGGGCTGCTTGGTCTTTGCGATTGTGCTGATCTCGTTCCGTGTAGTGCAGACGACAAAGATCCCCTTTGTCCTTGATATTACTTAACACATGCCGCCGTTGCGCAAGTTCTTGGCCTTGGACTTCGTCTCATTACCAAATTGCTTCTGAGAATGTCACACCGGCCCACGCGTGCAGGCGACCGAGAGGTAGTAAGAACGGAGAATGCGGCTCCAACTGTGTACATGTATACGTGTGGTCAAGGTACCTGCGCCCAATAGGAGTGTGTTACGCTGAGTGTGTTAAGCCGCTTCGGCGCAACCGATGGCCCATGTACCCCGGCCTTGGGTCTCTCACCCCACATGCGGCAAGCGGCAAGCCCAGACACCTGCCGCTAGTGCGAGTTCGTACCGACGGAGTTCAGAACCGAAGGGTCCATGAACCTTGGTTGGGCCGTGCATATGGGCAACTAAACTCTACCAATGTACCGTACATGAGCACGCAATGTCATGCAGATAGACACATGCTGAGGTTCAGCCTGATTACATGTCCCTGGCCCTCACTGCGTCGCCACTCGCTGTGCATCATTCCGTCGTTTCGAGATCATGCAGACCTCGTGTCGCACAAAGGTAACGATTGAAACGGTTGCTAGCTTGAGTCAGTTAGCTGCCCGTACTGCACTCATTCTCTTGGGTAGGCAATGACATAACACCAGCCTCTCGGCTTCATCAAAGATGAAGTTGAGGCACCTATCTAAAGGCCCGCGGACGCCACTCCGCCTCCTCCGCGGGAGCTCAGCCGTAGGACGGTACGGCAGGAAACACGGTACCTTAGGAGGGCAATTAGGTTGACGTACAGCCCTGCTGCATACATGTACCTTATCCGCCTACCAGCGAGCGGCAATGTCAAATACTCCATGAGCACGTTCCATATCCGCGGCCACAGAATATCGCCTCGTCCCGCCCCCTACCACAGATCTGTGAGACACCGTGCATTAGACCTTATCGGGCCGGCCATGCCCCCCGGCCGGGCCCTGTGTCCAAATCCTTCTCCATCCAACCTGACTAGGGTAAGTTGGGCATCGAAAGCTACCCCTTCTCGAATCGTAGCGGCACCTGCTTGGGGATTAGGTTCCGCGGGCTCTGCTTGGCTTATCTGATCGGAGATGTATATATCTTGTCCTCTCCCAGCGCCATGGTCGAGCGTGTCTCGGTGTATCTGGTCGCTGTGGTACAGCACATGGCGCTTGGCGCCCTAATGCAGGATGATAGAACGATCAAGGCTGCGGCCGGTAGTAGTTCGTATCGGGGTAATTTCCAAAACAGGCTGGCGGAGGGTGAAAATGATCTAGACCAGGCCTTGTAGACATGGCGAGGCAAGTTTGTGATGTGTCATTGGATTAGTAGCTGGGTAACGAAACCCGCATGCTCGACAAATGGTGTTGATATAGGTCTCGTAGTGAATCGAAGAAAAAAGCCTTGCTACAGCGTGGAAGAGCATGTTTTCAAAGTCTGTATGCTAAATGTGTACCACCGTTTCCCCAGATGTCGATGCTATCTGATGAAACCTCGAGCCTCGTCCTGGTCTTCGTGTGATTACTTGTTAGCTTCAATCTGATGGTAGGTACTGATAACAAGACCTCAAGGCCGTCATCACGGCCATCCAAGATCCAGGCGCTTCGTGAACTGCAAGCAAATGACTATTTCACAGCATGAACTCTGCCCGGATCAGTGACTCGCGTTGATTAGCCTTCACACTAGGAACTATATTTCCACCAGTGAGCTCTTGAGTAGGTTCAGTCGACATTTCTACAACTATGCCACATTGACCACGGAAGAGATGGTCTGTAGGTTCAATGTTCCCCGTGGAGTCAAGCGTACATGCATTTAGTACGGCAAATAGCCACACCACACTGGAAGCCAAGTAATTGCCCAGGTGAATAGCAATAGTTGCGGTCCGACTATGAGGTTGATATCTGCTCAAGCGCAGAGCTCAAGACTTATCACGATGACATTCATACGGCCTGTGTTTGCCAGGATACGGCAGCCATTCCAGACGGCTAGGGGCCTATAAAGCACACAGCATGGTGGACGTGATGCCGGCTTCGATTCACATACCACATTCGATCATCATCTTCGGACGCATGTCACAAGTAACAGTCCAGACACCATCGGAGGAAGGCGATTCCCATACCACTTTCGATCACCTTTAGACGCAAGTCACGAGTTGACAGTCCAGGGCCCAAAAGATTCCATTCCCATTACCATCTTCGATGACCTTCAGACGCAGGTCACGAGCTAACAGTCTAGACCCAATCGGAGTCCCTCCGATGTATGTTTGACATAGAGTGGTAGATGGGACTGTCCCGCACTATAGACTCTTTCCATGTCAGCTCGATATTACCCAAGCGGTACGATCAATGAACCTATTAGCTAACATGTAGCATACAACATACAAACACCTAAGCGAGGTTTCATAGACGCTGAGGCAGCGGCATTGGCATGTGAGAGTACTTCACGAAGTAACGACTGCAAGCCAATCATACAGATGGCCTTCCGAATGCTCCACGGAACATTCGACCCTTTGACAGACTACGCATAAGCGTAGTTTCAGGGATTGAGAGGCTAACCCAGCCCATTGCAGCCTCCATCATATCCTCGCCTTTATCAGACAGACGCTTAAGCGTGGGATCAAGGGTCGCGAGCCTAACCAAGTATATCACGGCCTCCATCACACCGACAGCATACTTCCATGAATCGTGCAGGACTGGGATCATGGTGGCTGTGATCGGTTGCCCTAGTGCGGCCGTGACAAGGACGGTCGTGCATGTAGGTCTCGTTCCAGTCAGCAATCTGTGAGGCGGCAGTGTGGTTAGGGCGAAGACACTGACGGAAGTGCTACAACGCAGCGAGTCGCTTCAATCTACGCCTCCGCTTTCCGGTGTGTTGAACCCGTTACGTCTCCTGTTCTACCAGATTCAACCCGGCTGTTGCAGGCCTTCGCTGTGTGCTTGAACTGGAACGTTGCGAAGCAGACAGTCGTCGACTCCAACAGGTCCGACGATTCCACACAGAAGAGCATTGGCTGCCAGAGAACACAGGCGTTCACAAGAATCCATATTGTCGACGTGGAGGAACATGTGAAACCGTACACACAGAGGTCGCATCTCGATGACTCGAGGCGCATGCACCTCCTGTGACCGCTAACACCCTGCATCGAAGAACGAGCGGTCTCACAGAGTCGTCCATAAGGACTTCATGGAATAGATAACATTACGTACAAAATGATGATGGAACTAATCTTTGATATTAGAAATTGCTATTTGCATACTCGCCACTGAAGGCACCAAGACAACCAAACCTCCCTAACACGGCGCCTTTGCTTTGCGACTCCTCCACGAAGTGTTGTAAGCAGGCTATCCAGCTGCGCGGTGCCTTGTATAACGCCCGACTGAAAAGAGACATTCGGAGAAAGTACACTTGAGATCCTGGAGATAGATCACCAACGGCGAATGAAAAGAATACGGATTTCGACTAGAGCGCCTGGAAGAATGTACCCACGACTGTTGGGAGGATCGCGCTGCAAATCGTTAGCGATGATGTTCGAGTATTAAACTCTGAAAGGAGACCACGATGATACATACCCGATGGCGAGACCGGCGGCAATACCCAAAGTGGCCCTGCGCTTAATCTTCTCCTTCCTAAGCTCCAGCTCCGTCGTCTTTACCCTCTTCGTAGCAGGCTGAACGTCGAGCTTATCCTCGTCCAAGAGCTCCTCATCCTCATCTTCCTCAATCATGGCGGCTTTCCGCTTCCTGCCCGCAGATCGCCCAGCAGTCAATTTGTTTGCTTCGTTAATCGCGGCCTTTGCCTGGTCGAGGTAAGCTTGCGCATCTGACGGGAGCGCAAGCTCTGGGCGGTTCGCTGGTGTCTCGACAGTGACGTGGGTGGTAGTGATTTCGTCGCCGCCTTCAACCGGCTCGGTGGTCGACTCGATATCCACCTTGACTGTTTCCGAGTTCGCACGGTCGCCGTTTACAGCCTCAGGCTCGACAGATGCCTTGTTGTCTTCTACTGCGCTCTCAAATGCCGTAGCTAATGCGCTTCCTTCGCGAGTGTTGCGCGTCGTCCTGCGCGACTTGCGGGGTGTCGCAATCTTTCTACCGCTAGGTGTTGGAGGTGCTTGCTTGGTGGGCGATGCAGAGCGCAGCGTGCGACGGCGCGTAGACATGCTGGCAGAGGGTTCAGGTGTGGGCTCTGGAATGGACGCGCCGTTTATCTGGCCGGCAATGATAAACCTGGGCGGTGATGTGATGTCCTTTGCAGGGTCGTTGGTGCCTTTTGCGATGGGTTCAGGGTCGAGAAGTGCAAGAATCCATGGGCGCATGCCGTATTCATCGGCAAGGTCGAGCGCTGTGTGAAAGTGAAGGTTAGGTGAGGCTCATGCGGGATGTGCGCTAGCGTGGGGTGGCTGGCAGTGATCGTACCTGATTCTGGAGGAATCCAAACATTGCCCGCAACCTCTTCTGGGGCTGTCTCGGGTATCGATTTAATGTATGCTTTCTCCGACTCTTCCTGCTGTGGCGATGCCCATGGAAAGGCAGCTTTAAACATGCCCGTCGCGCTGATGTAGCCATCACTTGACCGTCTCTGCATTCGCGCCATCAATTAGCTCTTGTCTCGCAATGAACGGACTCGGTATGATGTACCATGAGAAAGTATGCCTCGGGATAGTGTCCGCTACGCTGCATCGAAAAGATACCGCTTCCTTTCAGATCCTTCGGAAGAGGCACGCGCAGGTGCGCATAGTCGAACTTTCCAAGGTTAGAGGGCTGGGTCGCGTTGGAGGTACCGACTTGGCCAGGCTTGACGGTAAGCTCGGTTTGTCCCAGTCGTCTTCTCTCGACCAGGATCTCCACTATACTGTGTTAGCCAGACGGTGGGGGATAGAAGCGCAGGTGTTTGCGCCGTCACGACCAGGAAGCGTACGTTGCGGAGTGTGAGCCGGCGCAATCAGCGGATTGCGCTTCTCCGGAAGTTCTCTATCTGCAGACATGTTGCAAGCCGAGTTCAAGGGCTATATGAGGGAAATGGCGCGTGGATTGAGATGGTGCGATGCGAAAGGTACGCGCTGCGAGTTGACGTGGTACGTCGTGTATTTCAGCCGTTGACGATTGGACCGCCGTTCAGCTCGCGCTTCGCCGTTGTCTGTTCTGGGGCAACAATCCAGGCAAGACCCTGTAGCGAAACGGTGTTTGTAAAAAGGTGGTATATTCGCAGCAGTGGGCTCTGATGGACAAAGTGCAAGCCTGAAGATGGACAAGCTATGACATACATGTACGGCGAGCAGGGGTGCATCAGCCGAGCACAAATCGTGGAGAAGCGGTGGCTGGCACCTGAATGGTCTGATGGCTGGTACAGAATTGCCAGTTAATCCTATCATGCGCTCACTAGTAGCCTTCCATACTGTATGGCGGATACTTCGAGCCTCTCGGTAGTACCTGCGTATCCGCTACATGTTGCCACTCTGTTCTATCATACGAAAGGTTATGTGCATGCACAAGCGTCTCAGGACGGGTTGCCGCAGCAGGGTCTTCCTGAAGCCGCTCGTATCCAAGCGCAATATCTCCATCAACGGGAACTCGTAGAAGCGGCGCTAATTATTGAGCGGTAATACAAGCACAACAGCATCGGCGAATATATCAAATACAAGCACAACAGCATCGGCGAATATATCAATCGTCCTATCTCACTTTTTTGTGATATTGTAATACTCCCGTGCTTCGTCTGGACACATTAATCACGTGACTCGAGATTGCCGGTGAAACAGCCACGGGAACAGCCGCAGCGGCGCTGAGCTTGGCTGGTCTGGGCATGCCACTTCCCCACAATGGGTCGTGTAAGTTCCATGGCTGCTACTCCCTGGCCTCAGCAAACAACTTGCCGCCAATTGCCCCTAAATAGACCTGTTATACGCTTCTTCGTTCAAAGTCCAACTACGTGTCCTACGAAACGACTTCACGATTATCATGTCAGGAAACCCAGATGACGAGCTCGTCCCAGAGCAGACCCAGGGTTTCAGGGTCGGGGAGAAGAAGACGATTGACGAGTACCAACAGCTAGGTAAGCATTTCCGTTCATGGCGTTTCCGAGCTCGCAGAAAGAACATGCTGGAGTCGTACCTGCCTCTCATCCCCGCATGAACCTCACCGGGTCAAAGCAATCATGCTTGCCTTGTAACCCGCCAAGCCGAGGCGGTATCCAACAAGACGACAGCACTTTCTTCGTTCTGTCAGGCCTCTGCTGCAAATAGACCCTTTGGAAAATCATACTTGTTCATGATGCCATTGCCAAACCCCTCAATTGGCTCGTTGGATATGATCAATGAAGACTCCAGTATCTTTGGGCCACGTCTCAGGAGGCGTTACGGGAGCAGATGAGAAGATGCCGCCCCTTTGCTTCCAGTCGGTGTGCCAGGTACAGGTGCTCATCATACCATAAAACCAGCAAGATTTCTCTCCAACAACACGACATAATAACGAATGCATCAGTAGTCCGCACACAGGCTCGCTAACAATCCCACCTTAGACCAAAACGACGAGTCGCTCCGCAAATGGAAGGAGTCCCTCGGTATCGGCAGCGGCAACACTCTCAGCGACCCCAACGACCCACGCAAAGTTATCATTCTCTCTCTCGGCCTCGAGATCGAGGGCCGTGAGGATGTCATCATCGATCTCACCACTCCCGGCGCCCTCGACGCGCTGAAGAACAAGCCATTCACGATCAAGGAGGGCGCCGTGTTCAGAATGAAGGCTCGCTTCCGTGTCCAGCACCAGATCCTCAGCGGAATGAAGTACCTGCAGGTGGTCAAGAGGGGCCCGCTTAGCAACAAGATGCAGGAGATGATCGGCTCGTACTCACCTAACACGACGGACAAGCCCGAGTACGAGAAAAAGTGTAAGTAATCACCTCTAGTCCAGACGTTTACCACAACCACATGCTCACATTAATATCCAACTAGTTGAAACGGAAACCGCACCATCCGGCATGATGGCTCGTGGCCATTACAACGCCACATCCAAGTTCATCGACGACGACAACCAGACCCACCTCGAGTTCAAGTGGTCCTTTGACATCAAGAAGGACTGGTAGGGGAAACATTCATGCAAAAAGAAATGAAGATGTATGCATTTCCCATGGATTGTTGCCACGAGCCTACGCCAGTCACATCTTGTTGTGCCCCGATTGAGCGTGCGGAGGGGAGAGTGTCAGAATTTCAAAGCCGTTCGTTTTCAACCCCATGTCCGCGTTTTAGTTACAGCGAATTGCATTTGCTGGCGCTTAGGTAGTCAATTGCAATCATGCCGCTGGCGGTATTGACCGTTTTGCTGAGCTGATGGGAAAGAAAATGTAAGCTCCGTCACTTCGCACGAATCCAGGTTGTGAGTTTTAGGTTCTGAACGAAAAAGATGACAATGCCTTAGTCTATGTAAAACCTAAGTAGCATTTCTCCGCTTTTGAAACAAAGCGGGCCACGCGATCATGCATGCACTCCTTCTTCCAGCCTTCCCAGAAACCTGTATTTCCAATTCCGTCTGTTTTGCTTATTTCAAGACCCTTCCTTAAAGGTTGGCCTGGATGGCAGCCTCGAGAGCCTTTGGGTTGGCACCGACGACCTCGCCGACCTTGTCGCCGTTCTTGAACAGGAGGAAGGTTGGCATGGCGCGGATGCCGAGCTCCTGGGCCACCTGTGGGATCTCGTCGACGTCGAGCTTGTAGAAACGGGCGTTGGAGTAGGTGTCGGAGAACCTGTCGCAGCGCTGTCAGTAACAGATAATGGAGATCGAGGAAGAATCGCGGTGAGAGATTGAGGGGCACTGGGGTGCTGAAAGTGGGGTTGATGGGGATAAACTTACTTGACGACCTGAGGAGCGATGACCTTGCAAGGACCGCACCAGGTGGCGAAGCAGTCGAGGACAACCAGGGTGTCCTTTGCGGCCAGAGCCTGCGACCAGTCGTCGGCACTGTTTCAGTTGTCAGTCTTTTGCCTTTTCCCTCTCCATGCTTGATAAGAGGCGGGTATGCGACTTACGTCTTGAGGTTGTGGACGCCCTCCTTGCTCATGGTTGCTGAGAATGCTCTTGCGGGAGTTCTTTGAAAGATCGGAGTAGTGTTGACGGTGATGCGCGAGGCTGGTCTAAAGCTTGCGGTGGGCACTGTGCGTGTACGGGATGCGGTAAGCAGAGTCCTTCTGAATGCGGTTTGAAGGGACATCAACGCAGCAAGCAGATTGCTTTTATGTACAGTGAGGGATTGCGATTTGGAATGCGCGAATTGCTGGGGTGGGAAGGAGGGATTGTGAGGCTGTGTTTGAGTAGAAGTCACTGGCGAGGGGAGCAGAGATGACAATGACGGCTTGCTTATGAAAGCAGCTCGAGCCTCGTCGTCCGGGAATTCCTCGCTCAGCTCTGCTATGGCGTGCTGGAGAGCTGCGGGCGTAGCGATTGCGCGATGGTCGAACAAGGTGGAAAGAGTGCTTACCTGGTGTGAGTTGATATGTAATGTAGGTAGTTGTGTCCGTCAGGCTGTCGAGGGCAGAGGAATGGGCGGCGGATATTGTAATCATGCCGGGCGCCGCTGCTTCGGGCTGTATGAGTGCCAAGCCAAGCGCCTGCCGGTTTGCCCCTCCAAAGTCGCAACCCTAAGGCAAGTCCCTCGATGGCGAACCGCGAGCGTCATCGCTTCTTGGTCCCGTCGCCTTCATGCTGGCGCATCACACCTTTCAACGTTGTGAACACCGCATGCACCACGCCCTGCCGTCCGCACACCCTCACACAACATTGCTGCAGGCCATCAGATTTGCGGAGTGGGTGTGGGGATCGGGCACGACAAAAGCATATCGCTTCCAGATCACTTGAAGAATGTAGGTGTATAGATAAGTTATTGGCAGATTGGATGTGACTCGTCTTCGTTGGTTCACGATCCAGCCGAACCGCTACGATACCGTGACCGTTTATATATGTCTGCTTCTTACAATCCTCCCCCGATCTCAGACGAAATCCAAGTCCCATTTATATCCAAGTCCCCAATATTTCAGCTTCCACAAACCAAACCAACGAACGAAGGGGTATCTAAGCTTGGAATCCGAACAGAAACACGCTCATAGGAAAAAGACAAGCGAGTGTGTGCATGTGTGCCGTGCGTGTGTGCAGTATGTGCTCATCTTTCATCCATCATCAGGCCGTTATTCGACAAAGGAAATGTGCGGTAAGGAGCGTGCGTGCAGCTTCAACTTCTGCCATGATCCTCACTCCAGCCCTTCGTCTTGCCCGCCCAACCTCGGTGTCCCGGGGCTCTGGCTCTCTCTCCTCCGTGGAATGTCAAGTAGCTTCGCGCTTCCAGCACTAAGCTGCCTCGCATGGCCCTTTTCGGTCCCGTAGTTGACGCTCGTGGCTTTCTGAACCCGCGACTCTGGCACTTTCTCGCCTTCTTCGGCGCTGTATTCTGATGTGGCGGACCGGAAAGATGCCTCCTCGGCAATCTCACCAGCTTCGTACTCGGCCAGCAATCCTTCACGTGACTTCACTTGTCCACGATGCACGATTGTTGGTTTGCGATGGGCTGTGCCATGATGAAGTTGCTCTCCGGGAGCTTGAGCTGAAGCACCAGCTACGGCAGGTTCGCCACGAAATGTCCGCTCATACTCATTGGCTGGCGTTTCCAAGACGTGTGATTCTTGAGCGCCAAGCTGGCTATGCGCTTGCGCCTCAGGGTTTGGCGTCAGACGGCGGAAGTACTCATCCTCTGGCATTCCGAGATCCTCATAGCTAGCAGAGAAATCTTCGCGGCTTGGTTGCTGCTGCACCACTTTCGGAGGTGACTGAGAAACTCTTTTCGAGGGACGACCCGTCAACCAGGAGCCTTCTGAATCGACAGAAGCCATGGAAGCGGACATCAGTGCTTCGGACGTTCGACTGACAGGGGAGTCGGTGCGGCCGACGGCGGGAATGGAGTGGCGCGCAACCGCAGAAGCAGCAGGAGGAAAATCAGTGTTCTCTGGCGACTTCCTACCCCTGCGCGCTGCCGCCACGGTTGCCGCGGCCAGTGTAACATCAGGCGATTGAACTCTGGAGTCTGGTGGCGAGAGGGGCAGTTCCGGTAGGTCTTCCCTGAATTTCGACTGCGTTCGCACAGGAGTTCCAGATCGCCTTTGAGCTGGCTGCTGCACCAGATGAGCAGGTAGTGGCTGCCGACCCATGGATTCACGAGACGTATTAGAAAACGAGAAGTCTGACTGCGACGAACGAGCACCTTCAATCTCGGAAGCGCGCTTGAGGGTAGGCCCTCCGCGACGGAAAAGGGCTGCCCAAGTTCCGGCACGAGAGGCGCTTGCAGCGCTGGTTTCTGATGCTCTTCTTTCTTTCAATGGCGAAGGTGGCTGAAGCACTTCGGGTGTGCGCTCGCGCTGCAATTCGTTTGCCAACTGTGACAAGCTCGTGCCAGCCCTATGGTTGGTAATCGGAGACCTGGGCGGGGATATGCTTGCTTGAGACAAGCGGACCTCCTTGGCTGTTTCGACGATGGGGTCCTCCATTGGAGTTTCTACGGGTGAGTACAGACCCAATCCACGTACTGGGCTGCTGGGACCAGCTTCAGGGTCTGCGAAAGGATTGGGTGCCGGTCGTGGATCTTCGAACGGATCTGGCGTGGCTTCTGGTTGTCTCCTGTAGTCGAGATAGGTTCCTGTCTGTGGCGGAAGTTCTTCCATTGGTGTCAGGAACCGTTCATTCTTGAGAGACATTGGGGTAATTGGTTCGTCATCGGTACCAGAGCGCTCCCGGAATGCAGGATGAATAGCTGTGGGAGGTGCTGGCACAACAGGTGTGACGTCCATGTCCTCTTGGGCTCGACGCTCCTCTTCTGCTCGCTGTAAAGCCTCCAGGTTTTGCTTGTCGGCCCTCTTTCGGAGCTTGCGCTCAAGCTTCTCCTGTTCGGCAGCTCTCTTTTTGTCTCTGCGCCGGCGGTCGCGTTCCATCACCTCCCTCAGCTCTGCCGCATCAAGGTCATCTGCCAAGTCTGCTATTCTGCGCACGTGTTTTGGTGGTTGCTCTGGTACAGCCGGCATTTTGTTCTTCCTCGATGATCTGGGAGTAAGGGACGGTATCTCGGTGAAACTGCGTGACCCTGGGTATTGCGCAGAGCCGGAGTAGCGAATGGTCGGTCTAGGATTGAAGACATCGAAACTTGAAACCGCCCATCCACGCTGATCTGACTTCGCCGACATGGACGAATGTATCGAACCTTCCATTGGCAGAGACACATTGGAACCTCTCGGGTCGCTACTTTTGCTCAAACCCCGCTTTGCTTTCTTACTGTCGCGTCGAAGTACATCACCGGTGTGACCAGCGGGGCGTTTGGGAATAGGTACAGGCGCACTCAACGCGCGGATTTCTTCTTCGCGGATGTGCTGCTCTTTCCTCCTGCTAGAGAGTTTCCGTCGAGGGGTCGAGTCTTGCGTACTGCGCCGTGACGCACCGAGGCTTTGCCGCTCTCTCGGCTTGTCGTATGTGATGCCTTCTCGCTTGTGATGCGGTAGTTCATATGGGATAGCTGGACGATGCATATCTGCAGGTCGAAGATGTGGACTGGTCTGCAACTCCTTCATTCCAGGTAAGGCAGTGATATCCTCGATGCTACCGCGCGACCGGCGCTTTCCATGTCTTTCGCCACCAACTGCAGCTTTCTCATCTGTATATTGCCCACAATTCGTGTCGGGCAAGTTCTTCGATAGGCGACGGCTGCTTCTCCTAGATGAAGTATGTTCCGCAGCATGCTGCTGTGTTTCCGGAGGTGTCAACTGTCGTGACCCGCGCTTCTCGTATGCATGCTCTTGCTCTCCTGTCTGAATCCCACTCTGCCGCCTCTTTTTCCTGCCAAACGGCCATAATGGCATTGTGAAGTTATGACCGCGTATCACGGTATCCTTCGCGACTCCGACTCCTTTGCGCGACTGGACTCTGCATAAGAGTTATCTATCTGATTGTCGGTGCACGGTCGCAGAGTAGCTGCAATGCGGCACGATGTGGATGAATGAGGGCGGAGATTGTGGTCGCAATAGTGCTTATTGCGTCAATCTAAAGCGCGTGATCGCGTGTTGGTCTCTGCTGTTGCCGCGATTGAAGCGGCGGCGGGAGGCGCAAGGCTAGCCTTCGCGGTGGCTGTTGCGATGGAGCAAAGGGAGCGACGAGAAGGTTGGGTGTACAGTATGGTTGTCGAAGGAGGTGGGATGAGACAACGCTGAGGCGGAAGCAAGGGAGCTCCCAGGGTCGTCGCGTCAGGGGCTCGAAATTATGACTGGGGAAAACGGTGGTAACGGCGCTGGTGCAAGGAGGGTAAGAGGCGGGCAGCGGGATGGAGCTTTTGTGAGCGTCGAATCAGCTCGAGGGAGCGGCAGGAACGTCTCTGGGCTGAGCTAACAGCATGTGATGGCTTGATGGGGAGAGACGGATGATGCGAGTGAAAGAAAAGTGCGTGGTGGGCGAGAGTGCGTGCATTTTGGCGAGTGTTGGTTGTTCTCGTGATTGTCGTTCTGGCCACTGCCATCGCCATCATCTGGCCGTGCCAATGCGCTCCCGTATTGACTGGGGACTGCTCCACTCGGCGCGCCAGACACACTCAGGGTCTTGTCCGTCTCTGTTTCGACGCTCCACCCATCAGGACCCTGGCTGTCCTGGCTGTCCTGGCTGTCCTGGCTGGTCTGGCTGTCCTGGCTGGTCTGGCTGTCCTGGTCCTTCCCACGCTTCCGGAGCCTTTCCTGAGCCTTGGCCCTCTGCTTCGCCCGCAGCCTCCAACGCCACCCACCACCCATGGCCCAGAAGTCATGGCCGACTCGCGCCAGTCGCAGTTTCCTACACACTTGCTTCTTCAGCCCGACGCAATGATGCGCCATAACGCAGACTGCTAAGCCAGGCCTTTTCCGCTTTCAACCTTTGATCTGCAGCTACCGACTACAGCCGAAGTGTCAGTGCGCTGCCGTGCGTTCTGGACAGGCGAATAGGCAGCTGTGACTAGCTGTGACTGGATGCACACACGAGCCTGACCTCATCCCGCTGCCGGCCGTCTGTCTCGTGGCTTTGACCAAGCGAAGTAAATCTGCAGTGATGCAGGCTAATCCCGTCAATCTCTGCTGTTTCCGCGCCGGACCTTGCGCCAATCACCACCCCAAACCACTTTAACAAGTCAACCCATGTGAATTTACACTTCGCCCTTTCCGGATCACCGTGCGCTGCGGAGCGTGATGACAGATCGCCCGTCCAGGACTGAAGCCAGGACTGAAGCCAGGACTGAAGCCAGGACTGAAGCAGGCGGCCCGTCAAGACAGAAACACGAACAAAACGTTGTTACCATCTCTGCGTCATTGCGAAGGAGCCAGACTGCAGTCCGCATGTTTCCCATACTGTAGGTTTACTCTAATGGAAACAGGCGCGTGGACTTGCGCAGGGAAACGCAAAAGTCTTCCTGGCAATGCGCGTCATCCGGCCCTAGTTGGCCTTGGGTACCTAGTAGGCATTGTTGGCGTTTCCTACTGCCGATTCTCCAGCTGAACCTCTGCCTACATATGTCATGTCGGTATTATGTGCGGCGGCGCTGTATGCAGGTCAGTCACGAGGAGCCGGGCCTTTGGCTCATGTCATCTCGACGTCTTTCAGTTTGTTTTCCCGTCTCTGCGCGTCTCAATGCATTCAATCTGGAGGACTCTACTAGACCACCAGACTGCACACATTATTATCGCCGCCCTCGCTCGTCATCAATCCGTTTCCAAAACAGTTGCTCACGCTACGTACGTATACCTGTACAAAACTAAACCACTGAGCGTGCCCCTTCCTATTTCGGCGAGGGAAACGCCGATAATGGCCCTATCGCGGGACCAGACGTGCGTCACCTCGGCTTTCTTGGCAGATATCGTTTCTTCAACCTCCACCGGGACAATTATCTATGTTACCAATTTTATAGTTAGCCAGGAACACCAGGAACGCACACGTGCGTGTACCTGCCTTGGCCGGTCTCCCCAATTCTCGGAAAGATAACGCGGCTGCATGGCGCACTCTGGGGTATCGAACCTCTGGCCAGTGTCCTGCGATAACAGATAAGGATACCATTCATGGCAAGCGTGTGCGAACTTCAGTCTTGGGATTCCACTTCGTTGCATTGGCCTTCTGTCGTCTATAATGACTAGCGGTTCAACATTGCGGTGAGTACGCGGCGTATGCATGCTAGACAGTATAAAGGCAGAATCCTGGTGGTAGGTACGATGTCATTTCGTCGAAGATTATCGGTCCTTTCATCACTTCTCGAACCTCTACAGTTTCTTAAAACGTCTGCGGCCATAGAGTACTCGTACTTGTGGCATTCATCTCCGGGCGCTCCTGTAACCACGGTGGAACCGCGAAACATCTTGAGCACTTTTTCAAGCTCTTCGAAGCACCTGTACATGACTATTCGAAGTCAGAACAACGGCCGAGGAACGTACTTCACGTGATCGCCATGGAACGAACCACACCAAGTTATGGCTTGTTACTGTCCCTGTTGTTCTGTCTTCTCAGTTGCGTCTCTGCACGTCCCGAACCAAAGTATGCTTGGGCACGGGAAAGACTCCACAAAGGCCTTGTGAAGAGCGCTAGCCTCAAGCCACGCTGGGCAAATTATACCACTTCCGAATTAGCCTCGTCATGTGCAGAGGCTCTTGCCGCCAATGCATCTGCCCCTAACAGTGACTACGAAGCCGCCTCAGTAGCAAAATGGCTATTCGGGCAGACTGAACTCAATCTAACAGCATCCGAAGACGCTGGTTCGTGGGACAACGCCGTCCTCTTGATCGAGCTTATGCAGCCAAATAAGTCCGAGGTCATCCCTTACATTGATGGTGACGCAACAGCTCCTGCTCGGTATGCCCATGTGGTCTTAGACAACATGGCCACTGATGAACCTCACTATGCTGACATCCTGGTGGGACCGCTTCCTGTGCAGAATGGAACTACTACTTGGCAGCCTCTTGAGTATCCCTACACTAAACAGGCTGGGGGTAAGGTACGCAACCTAGATGCGGACCACGACCTTTTGTCCGAATGGAGGTACAACGTGTCCGCAACCGTCTCAGACATCACTCTCGACCTGTGGGGAGGAACAGCTCTTGGGCTTGACAATGACACCCTGGACATCTGGGGTCTGGACCCGTACACTCAAGAGGACGGCCGCATCACCAGCTGGGTTACCTATTGGAATTACCAAACAGACGACTTTGACGCCGAAACTCTTCTGCCGCTTGGCTTGTTCTTCAAGTGCGACCTTACTGGACGCGACTCCTCTCAGTGGAAACTCGAAGGCTGGCTTTACAACGACATCTATTATCCGACCACTGAGTCCTTCAGAGCTGCATACTATTCCCCAGGCTTTGTTAAGTTGAAAGCTAATGTGGAAGGTGACTGGGCACGTACTGACCAACAAGGCCCGATCCCGCCTCTCGACACGGCTTACCCTCCAACTGCTGTCGCGCCCACTGGCTCACGCTATAAGGTCGATGTAGAGCATAAATACGTGGAGTGGATGGACTTCAGCTTTTACGTCTCTTTTAGCCGGGATACTGGCATGGCATTACATGACATTAAGTACAAAGGGCAGAGGATTCTATACGAACTTGGTCTCCAGGAAGCGCTGGCTCATTACGCCGGAAACGACCCAGTGCAATCTGGCACGTCCTACCTGGATAGCTACTACGGCTTTGGACCTTACGCTTTTGAACTTGTCAAGGGATACGACTGTCCTGCCTATGCTACCTATCTCAATACCACATTCTACGTCGCTGAGACTACGCACACACACTTGAACAGTCTCTGCTTGTATGAATTTGAAACAGACTACGCTATCCAAAGGCACAGTACGTCCTCGTATGTCAGTGTCACGAAGAACATTCAGTTCTCCATTCGCTCTGTCTGCACCGTTGGCGTAAGTCTCACAATATCTGTGATACTTCCATCAAACTAAAGTCACATAGAACTACGATTATATGTTTACGTACACTTTCAACATGGACGGCTCTATTGGTGTCGAAGTACGTGCTTCAGGCTACATCCAGTCAGCACACTATGCCGCCAATGGCGACTACGGATATCAAATCCACGACTCTCTCTCCGGCTCGATGCACGACCACGTGCTCAACTACAAAGCCGACTTCGACATCCTAGGCACCAACAACACCATGCAACTCACGACTCCTGTCCCAGTGTCAGTAAACTAACCATGGTCCAACGGCAAGCCTCGCAACACCATGAAGCTGCAGCGCCAATTCGTCGAAAGCGAAGACACATCCCGCATGTTCTGGGGCGACAACGGCGCCACTCAATTCACAGTCGTCAACACCGACCAGCCGAACAAATACGGCGAATACCGCGGCTACCGCATCCTGCCTTCTCAAGGCGTCTGTCACCTCACCGTCCTCAACTCCTTCAACCTCCTCAACGCCGCCAACTGGGCCACCCACGACATCATGGTGACGCAGCACCACGACACGGAGCCGCGCTCCGCGCACCCGTACAACTCACAAGACGTGGCCGACCCGCCCGTCGACTTCGCGCGCTTCTTCGACGGCGAGAGCCTCGTGCGGGAAGATCTCGTCGTCTGGTTCAACTTGCGCATGCACCATATACCGCACACGGGCGACTTGCCAAACACCGTCTTCACGACCGCGCATTCGGGCGTGCGGTTTATGCCGCTGAACTACCTGCTCGGCGACCCGAGCCGCGAGACTGTGAATATGGTGCGCATTAACTACAACGATGGCAATGTGTCCAGTGTCAAGACATTTGGACAGAAGGATGAGGAGTGTGTGGTGGACTTTGAGCCAGCGGAGCCGGAGCTTTGGGATTATGTGGTTATTAGGAAGTTTCCGTATGACCCGGAGGATTGGTATTATGAGACTGAGGCTATTGTCTAATTGTGTTGATGAGGGGGAATTGTTAGAGGCCTGGCTACTAAGAAGATTTTGAATGGACCATGAAAAACCGTGGAATATGCTCTCCTGTATGCAAGTTTGGTAATAGAGAGCAGTTTCCAGTAATGGAAAGCGCGAACCAGCCATTCTTTGCATATGACGGCATGTGACGGGGGCAAGAAAATGGAAATATCCGGCCTGGCGGCCGGAGGCCGAGTAATCGGGGTGTTTATGAACTGTTGCTAAGTCACAGTCACGCTTGTACTGACGGTGTGGACTTGGGCGCCGATATAGCTGCTATGCACGTGGTCAAAAGTCGACTCTCCATGCACCCGGGAGCAAGTCGCTGAAAAATTAGGCTGGTGAAATCTGGGGAGGTCTTTGACTTTCGTTCACTTGTAGTAAACGATGTGCATGGTTTCCTAAACGCGCTAGCGTCAAAGGACATCCTGTTGCGTTTTATATTCTAGGTCTCTGTTCTTTCCGTGCAAATAATTTATGAGACTTGAATGCGCCAATATCACTTTCACAGCTTTACGGTCAGCAGCCTCCGTGGAAGATGCTTCGATATCTACACCCGGCATAGGCATGAGGGAGAAGAAGGGTCACGCGTCAAATGCTTGGACACGTCAACCACTCGTATGCCGGTCCCTCCTCCATGATGAGAGACTTACTGGTACGGCTAACGTGCTCTACCAGTGCTCGCACGAAAACATCATCATGCAGCGGAAAACTGCCATGTGCCAGTGGTGTCCAGACAGCCTTCCTTGTCTGTCCAGGTATAAGGTGCAGTTTACAATGTAGACATTTCCTATACCACCACTACACACGAACAACCCTTAGGCAATAACCAACACAATCAACGTTCCATTTGTTGAGAAGGCGCTGAAGGCAACCTCCTCATCCACAGTGACTATCTTCCAAAGTACTCTACCAAAGACTGCACCATGGACTTCGGCGAGAATTACGATGACTTCGAGACCAGCGAACTATGGCCTGCAACAAGCGAAGTGGAACCAGCGTGGGCGAGACTCGCCGGACACCCCCCGCCCGTAGACAGATCTACACTCGTTCCCGCTCAGTTGGACGGCTTCGGTGGCAGCGAGGCGGCGCAGAGAGCTGGCAACTATCAGATACTGGTCGGTGCACAACCGGGGAGTGGGTACGGTGCATGTAAGTTGGCGGAAGTGGACAAACTAGATAGTAGCTTTTATGACTGACAAACATCAAGTTAACGACCAATCTTACTCTGATCCACCTAGGCCAACCCAACGTGCATTTAGTGCATTTATAAGTTCGCTTGTCGGGCGGTCGGCCAGTGAACGTCCGCGATTCTGTAAGTTAGCAAAGTCGGACGATCGGATAGTAGTCTTGTGACTGACAAACATCAAGTTGATGGCCAACGGGACTTTGATCCACCCAGGCCAGCCGAACGTGGATTGTCAGATGCCGAGCGACTCTCTGGGTTTTACGATCAACCGCCCCGACAACCATCATCAGATGCTGACCTGTATTCCGAATCTCATGGTTCACAGTCTGACTACTGGGGATCTCCTGAAAGATTCTCACCCCTGCCACTACGACCAAGAGATGAAACGCTTGGAAGCCCTATGCCACTCAGCCCAGACATCTGGCCTGCATCCACCTACGACCGTATTTGTCAATGTCGCCATCCGAGGACCCTATGCGTGGAGGCTTCTCGGTAGAGCCTGGATACCGGCGGACCCGGGGTCCTCTACAACCACTACCGGAGACTATGTGGGGACCTACGCTATATGACCCTGATAGCGATTCAGAAATGACAGAAAGATTGTCACCCATTTAACTCATGTGGCCATGAGTTGCCAGATGATAATTCTGCAATGACTCTCGGCTAGGGTGAAATATCTGACGAGTTTGACCCATCTTGCGAGGCTAATCGGTCTATCTCGTTCTCTGCCGGAGCTGCTTTGGATGTCTTTTGGTATTATCTCGTGTTACTATTAGCGTTCTGTTGGCGTTCTGTTTGCACCATGATCCTTTGAGATGATGGATTTGGGCTGTCACTGGTTTCGAGCCGACACCTCACAGTATTTGAGTTGGTGATTTCCACCAAGCTATAACCCAGCTTTACCCTTTCCGTGCCCGCGATGGTTATGCCTTCGCAAACGGCGTCCATGGACGCGGTAATAAGATACGGCTCATTGGGGCCCCAGTAGCCTTCGTGGAGAAGGGCGAAAGCCACATATGTGAAACGCTGCTTGAGCTCCGACTTTGGTGAGAGGGTCCGTTCTGGTGCATGCTGGATGTTTGTAATGCCATGTTGTTGCTGTAAAGGGCGGAGTCATCCCATAGCTTCGACTTCAGGGATTGTAGCTCGCGACGCTGGTGGTCACAGAATGCCTGCCTTAATGCCAAATTCGATTGGTCCACCCCATCTCGGATGTACATGGTCGGACTTGTAACATCTTCACCCGTAGCGAGACTTCCTCGTGAATGAGAATGTGTATGTCCCTCTCAGCCAGAGCCTTCACTGGAGAGAGCCTGTTCGAATTTCGACTTGCCTTCCTCTATCCACATCTCGAAGACCATGTCTCCGGCCGCAACTGACCTGAGCGGGGTAGTCCGAACACCACCAACGTCCGCTCCTCTGATGACATCCCTCCCCTCATTGCTCGTAAGGACCGTTTTCTGTAACTGCGGCTGCACGGGTATCCAGGGCTGAGCATGGGCGATAGGCGGCTCACCTTCGTCTCTGCACTCAAGAGCCAGTGTGAAAGTGCATCCTTCGGCGATGGGTGCCAAGGACGATCCGCAATTTGTGAGTCTACTCATTGTCGCACGGAATTGCTCCTCCAAATCGACGATTGGAAGTATCGGAACCATTCCTCCTTGTTCATCAATCCTCTCCAGTGGGGTAGCTTGTTCACCCAACGGTACGACAGGAAAGTTAGACAAGTCGAACATGAAGCGCTCTAGCGGCTTGTTGTCTTTGCTATATATCACCACGGCCACTCGTTCAACCGTGCCCTTTAGGATCTCGGCTTCCACAGCAGTAACGGCATCTTGTATCCATCTGCAAACTTTCGGGTGACGATTCTGGCGTACAGCGTAGTTGTATTTCCGCGCGGAGAGGAAGGAGGTTTGAGGATAGACTGAACGCTCGTAGAGGATGGTATGGATCGCAACGGTAAGGAAGTCGGTGAATGTCGTCACGAAGGACTGGAAAGTGACAGGGCAATTGGCGTCTGTCATGCTCAGGGCGGCGCTGCTACCACAACAACAACATGCAGGCTAAATGGATGTAATGTCCAATGAGCAGCACTTGGGCAGAGTTAGAAGGTGAAGTAGTTCCTAATGCGTTGCTAATGCGTCGCTGCCCAAACAAAGTGAAACATGACGCGGGCCCGTTTCACGCACGCGTCGCGGGGCAAGATTTCCGGTTACCGATCGATAACAGACATTCTAGCGATTGATATTCTTTCGATAACACACCGTTGCAGCTACAACTTAGACTCGGATCGAGCTTCCTAACATACCACGGCATAACGCACAAGGAAGAACCATTTGGATTCGAGTAGTGCACCTAAGGCGGTGTGCCAAGCATATCCGAAGTCGAAGAGACGGTGAACAACACTCCGAGACGGTGAACAACACCCATAGACGAACATCCCTTCGACCAAAAGGGATCCCCGTCGAGCACCTCGGTACACAACAAAGTCACAACACCCGGGAGGTCAATCGCTACAGGAGCGCGGGCGGACACTAAACCTCAAGCTCGACGTATGAGTGCATGATGGAGGAGCAATTAGTGGGCTTGCTTGCCGAGACGCAATCGGCGCAGGAGACGCCTCGTAAACAGGCCGAGCTCCAGCTCCTACAGCTTTACTCGCACGATGCCTTCCCTACCAGCCTGGTAGCAATCGCCTCACATGAGTCGGTCCCACTCCCTACCCGCCAGGCCGCCTTGTTGTACCTCAAGACTTTCGTCCTTTCCGTATGGTCACCAAACTTCAGCGAGTTCAAGGGCCAGATACTTGTCAATGATGAAAACAGAAAGAGATTGCGACAGGCGCTGTTGGACCTCGCCACTAGCGGACAACAGGACAGGAAGATCAAGAGCGCGGCGAGTCTGGTAGTGAGCAAGATTGCGAGCGCAGACTTTCCAGATGATTGGCCAGAGCTGCTCCCTGCACTACTACATGTCGTTTCGACTGGCTCCGATGATCAGCTGCATGGCCCACTTAAGGTCTTGAATGATTTGGTTGAGGACTCTCTGAACGAGGACCAGTTCTTCTCCGTCGCACGAGACCTTGTTCGCACGGTTTATGAAGTTGCAGCCAACGATTCAAGAAAGCCTATCCTTCGCGCCTTGGCTGTGTCCGTTTTCAGATCATGTTTCGATACGCTCGAGATGGTCATGGAGGACCATAAAGCCGCTGTGAAGGGCTTCGCAGAGGAAATCATCAGCCAATGGAGTAGCTTTTTCTTAAGCACACTGAAAGCCAGCCTCCCTGCTCCACCTTCAGATGAAGATGATGGCAATGACACTGGAGCTTCGGAATTCTACAGAGGCATGGTCGCTCTCAAGTTACAAGTAGTCAAGGTTTTGATGCGGATACGCAGCCTTCTCCCAGCAACTCTAGCTCCCCAGAGCCCAGCTCTGTTCTCCGCTACCTGGGAAGAGCTCAGCTCTCTGCAACCTACCTACCACCAGTTGTATATTGACGATGACCGGCAGGGGCGATTGGAGGACGCAGATGGGCTTCCTTACACGCTGGACTTCCTTGTCCTAGAGGAACTCGATTTTATGCAAGCCTGCCTTAGGGCTCCACCTGTACGTAAGGAGCTTGAGCAGCAACTGCAAAGCCAGGGTGGCTCTGGTGCCGGTTCATGGGTCGCAGAGGCCATGAAGCTTGCTGTAGCGTACGCTCACATCACCACCGAAGAAGAGGGCTTATGGGACATTGATGTGAACATCTTCTTGTCGGAGGAGGCAAACGTCACTGCAAACTACACTCCGAGAACAGCGTGCGGTGACCTGGTTATCAAGCTTGGCGAGTGGCTCAAGGATGCCACTATCGACGGACTTCTTCACTACACCAGGACGCTGTACTCGTCAGAGACCAGCTGGAAGGCCAAAGAGGCCGCCCTGTATGTCTTGAATCAACTCCTGAGCGACCTCCAGGATGTAGATGGCAGAATCAATCCTAGAGCGGCAACTGGCTATGTCGACTTCATCAGATATGCTATGCAGCAAGAAGAACCCTTCCTTCGAGCCCGGGGATACATCGTTGCTGGCAATCTCATTAGAGCATCCGGAGACACACTCCAAACCATTGCAGGCTCGTTCATGGAGAGCTCTTTGCATGCCATCTCAAACGACGACTCGGACGTTGTCAAAGTAGCTTGCATCCGCGCGCTACAATACTACCTTTCCTCTCTCCCACCGGACACGACCCTGCCCCTTCAGCCTACGATCATCGCAAGTCTGTCGAACTTCCTGTCCCAGCAAGACTTAAATGATCTTACCGAGAGCGAGGATATCATGATAGCAGTTGTCGAGACGCTTAGAGATGCGTTCTTGCTAGACACTCGTGTATGCCTGACAGGCTCCGGCCTCGACCTCTTGTTCTCAGTGGCTAGTCACGGAGCGACCAACTTCCAGCTCGTTATGCTCATTACAGAGACTTTCGAAGAGATTGCAAGCACACTTTCCGCAACTGGACCGGAGGCATACGGGCAGCTTTGTGCGAAGGTTCTGCCGTCCCTGAACGGCGCATTCGACGTCAGCAGCCTGACGGAGGAGAATGCCTTGACGAACGTGAGTTTTCTTGATAATTTGACAAAGCAAAAAGCTGACATTGCAAAGCTGGCCGCCGAGCTTCTATCCGTGTTAGCTGCAAATGGCTCAACACCGCTTCCTGCTGGATTCATCGTCACAACTATGCCCAAGCTAGAACACCTTCTTCTTGGCTCACAGGATGAGGAGCTTCTCCGAGCCGCAACTTCGGCGGTCAAATCTATGGTCGAGCATGATGCTGACCAGATGTTCGCCTGGCATGACGAGAATGGCAAGGGTGGGCTTGAAGTTATCCTCATCATCATTGACAGACTCCTCAGCCCTAGCCTCGACGACAACGCAGCAGCAGAAGTGGGTGGATTAGCTGCTGAGCTGGTAGAGAAGGCTGGCGCAGAACGTTTGGGACCATATCTCACGCAGCTTCTTCACGCTGTGGCCATCCGCCTCTCTACGGCGACTAAAGCTCAGTTCATCCAGAGTTTGATTCTGGTCTTCGCACGCCTGTCTCTGATATCTGCACGAGAAGTCATTGATTTCCTCGCGCAAGTACAGATCGGTAGCGAGAGTGGCTTGCAGGTTGTCATCAGCAAGTGGCTCGAAAACTCCGTCAATTTCACTGGCTACGACGAGATCAGGCAAAAGTACGTGTCCCTTCCGCTTACTTGACGATATAATGTTTGAATTATTTACTAACGCGCTCCGCTCGCAGCGTCATCGCTCTTTCCAACCTTTATAAGCTCAATGACCCTCGCCTGTCGCAAGTCCACGTCAAAGGCGATCTCATCGTACCCACCTCCGACCGTATCGTGACGCGGTCGCGAGCTAGGCAGAATCCGGACCAGTACACCATAATCCCTTCCTCACTCAAAATCATCAAAGTTCTGGTCGAAGAGCTTCTTATTGCAAGTGGTGATCCGAACGGTCTGGACGCCAAGGCGGCAGCAGAGCTCGACGAGGAGGGGAGCGATGACGGCGACTGGGAAGATGAGCCGAATCCGTTCCTTGACCTGGGTGGAAGCATGACCAAAGAGCAGCTCATGGCTTATGGTGAGGAGGGCAGCAACGGGTTCTCGCGTGGCAGGGATGACGAAACACAAGCGTATCTCCTTCAGTTCTTCCGTGAGCAGGCTGAAAAGCCGGAGTTCGGAGAGGTGTTCAACTCACTCACGCCGCAAGAGCAAGAGAAGTTGAGGTCGATGAGCTAGGGGCCTTTCAGCAAGTCAATTCCTTGTGAACAAGAGTTGCGCGTGAGCTTCGATATAGAGCAGGGACGTGGCATCTCAGTGCCGTGGTAGTACGAGAAAGGAGTGCGATTGCATAGCGAGGTTTGCGGGATTTAGCGCAGATAGTAGCAGTACCGATGGTGCTGCTAGAATAAGGGGTCAGGTTCTATTAGTCCGTAATGTATCTCATCACGATTCCCTCAGATCATATCCAGCGTCTATGTTTTATGCCTCAGTCGTCCAGCAGGAACTTTATGAACGCCTTGCCTACCAGGACACCGTCATGCTTGTCCCCAACTCTCTTGATGCCATCCTCATACATAGTGTCATCAAACACACCACTCGCGTGCCTGCTCTCCAAAAGCTCCGTCACAATATCCTTTGTGAACTCCGGGTGCCCTTGCACGGTGATCAGCCGATTCTTGATGTACATCCCCTGCACCTCGCAGCGCGGCGAGTAAGCTAGTTGCTCGACCTCATTTGGATAGTCGAAGACGACGCAGCTGTGCATTTGGTGGAGAGACTGTCTGAGATCAACGACAGAGTCTCACGGGAGGTCAGGAGGAAAATACTCACCATCTTCTCGACGCCAAAGAGCTGCTTTCCTGTCTCCGTCAGCGTCATAGGCGTGACGCTGGTTTCCCAGCCCTGCAGACTCTTGTCGACCTTGACGCCGAGGGCGCGGCCGAGCACCTGGTGGCCGAAGCAGACGCCGATGATGCGGACCCGGTTTTGGGCGAGGACTTCCTGAACGAAATCGACCAGCTTCACTAGCCAGGGTGTGTTCTCGTAGGGGTTGTATTCTGTGGACAGAAGTCATCCTATCAGCACATCAGTCCGTGACTAGTCAGACCTCCCTTTGACGCAGTGATATCGCCCAATGGCCCTCTTATCCCAGGATCTCAAGCCACGCTGCTCTTCCTTCCTTCTCTTTCCGCAACCCGTCCATCTCGTGCAACTATCGTATGGATAGGAGGATCGGCACTCACTGCTTCCCGTCATCAACACCCCATTCACGTCCTCGAGATTCGGATACCGTTCCTCATTCACCACATCCCACTTTGTAATCTCCAGTCCGACTTTTCCTTCTCCGCGCTCTTCTGCTAACAACTTCGCGCCGGCTTCAAGCAGGTCTGTGAAGACGCCTGCGTAGCCGCCATATTTTGCTTGTGTCCTGGGTGCGGGCGTATCGCATTCCAGGACCGCGATACGGAGGGGTCCGCGCATGGTGCGTCAGATGGTGGAGGAGGATATGGGAAGGGCGTAGGGTGAACCCAGCCTCAGGTGCTAGGTGTGCGTAAGGGTATATAGGCGTAGGGTATCAATTGTTTTAGTCGTGGGTTGACAGGGACGAGATGAATGGCGATCGTGTCGTAGCGAAGTGAATGATGCTATTGATAAGCTGATAAGGAAGCGGGATCGGAATGCTTCCCGCCACTACCAAGCGACTGCGGAGCAGAAGTCTTGGGACTGTGGTTTACTGAATTACTAACACATAACATTAGGGCACTACTCTATATGCACATCGCATGTATACAAAACGTGTGCTTGATTGTTTGATGCAACAGAATCTTTATCATGCGTACAGCTTATGCTGGGACCAAAGAAAAATGCCACCCATGTGGACTTGCCAAACGCCCGCTCAAACGCAGCACAAGCCAATCCCACTTCAACCTTGCCAATCGCTCAAGATCTATATCAAACCAACGGTCACTCAGCAAACAAGCCAGTACGGCTGTCGCTCTTCTCCCGTACGCTGTACCGACGTCAGCAACCGCACATTCTCAGCTGCCGCGTACTTCAGGTGGGGGCTACTAACGAGTACTGCCTGACCAGTTGTCCCTCCCCACCCTTTTCCAGATCCACCATGTAGACCAGGAAATCGCCTTCATTCGTTGCCACCATAACCTGCGGGCTTCCGCTAGCCATGGCAACCACGCTTTTAAGCGGCTGTCCGCTCTTGCTTCGCGGGATCTTCACCCAGGCAAAGTCGCGCGATGGCTCCCAGATCTCGGTCACAGCGGTGGGTAAGTAGCCCGCTGCACGCGAAACCAAACCTAAGGAGACGTTCTGCGATGTCCGCCGTACCAGAGACATAAGCCCTGGGTTTCGGGGCCGAGGAGCTTCACTTGCTGCTAGGCCGAGTTGGGTGCTATCGCCAGCGTCCGAGGAGAAGGCGGGGCTGGCGCTCCGGTCACGTCCGCTAACTGTAGGTGATGAAGGCGCCTCTGAGCCGACCTCGGTCTGGCCGTCTAGAGGATCCGCCGCTTGAGGAGTTAGACGGAAAATGTGTACGGTGTCGGTCGCGGAAGAGACGCAGAGGAGTGTGCTGGTTGCGTTGAAGGACATGCAGTGAATGCGCGACGGCATGCTGCCGCGACGGAATTGGTACAGCTTCTGCGCTGAAGGCAGCGCAAAGACACGGATGACAGTGCCCTTTTCGGAAGCGGTCGCTAGGAGCGTGCCTTCGTTGTTCATAGCTATGCAGGATAGTGGTGCCTGGTGGGCTGGTATCACTTTGATCTCCTGCATCTCGTTTGCATCGAACAGCATCACGTCACCACCTATAGGCTCGGTGCTCTTGCCGGCGCAGGGTGGTACGTGGGATGGGAGAGGCTGACTAAGATATTCCTTCTTGCGCATAGGATAGGCGATGTAGTTGTTCTCAGAGTTGGCTGACAAGGCGCATATTGCTTGGATATATTAGCATGTGACACGGCCTTGAGGAGCTCGATCGTTCGTAGACGCGTACCATACGGATTTGAAGGCGTTACTATGGTATGCAGTGTTTTCATGGTCGTGATGTCGTATACATATATTAAATCATCCAGGACCACGAGCAGTCTCTTGCGGTTCAGCTTCAAGGCTCCGACTCTTGTAGGGAATGTGAGCTCGCATATGGTGAGTTGCCGTTTGGTATTGATGATGCGGAGAAGACGTGGTGTCATGATCATAGCAACGAGGGAAGTCGAAAAGAGCATTTCGAGGATCGAAACATCGCCTTTGGCGCCATTCTCGGAGACGGGAGTTTGGAAGACAAGGGAAAACGGGTCGGTCGAGTAGATGCGAAAGCCATCGGTGGTAGCTGTTGATGTCAGTATTGGTAGAAAGTAAGTGAGGGTCTGGCAGGCTCACCAACAGCTAGGAAGCTGTGGTCCTGATTGAATGTGATGTAGTTCAGCGCCATGGTAGAGGAGACGCTAGGGAAGTGTGAAGCTACGGCGTCAAGAGTGTGGTCGTGCAATGCTAGTGCGGCCGTTCTAGGTTCATCGTAGCCGGGATGACTCCATCAATAACATGTGTTTCAGATATGAGTGCAGCGATTCACATGTGCTTGGAGGCCGTGTTTGGGTGTCGCGGAGAGAGCAATGGACGAATGACAGGCGTCCAGGGCCGCGGTAAAGAGCTATGACCACCGAGTTTAAATCGACCCTACAGAGGCGTTAAAACGGGCTAACCGAATCTGGGGTATCGAAGTCGCATTTTCGCCTTCGGCAGGCATACGCGATCATAAAGTCGCAGAAGCTTGAGGCCTGTCTTGTTTACAGTGGCGCGCTTCCGTTCGACTGGATTTTGATTCGTCATTCGTACCGGATGGGTGTCCTTGCCAGGTGACCTTGCCAGGTAATTTTAGCAGTGACCTCGCGGAGATCCCTCATCATCGCCGCAAAATGTCCCAGGAAGAGTCCACGCAGACGCCTTCCCAGGCACGGCCTGCGAAACAAAAGAAGACGGCAGCGAAGGGTGTATCACTAAAAGACAAGCGTGATGACGACATCATGGGTACAAATAATAGCAGCATTGTGTCCAAGCGATCAGTGGAGAAACTCTACTACCAGGGCCAGCCAGAATACTTCCGCCACTTCGTGAAAAAGTTTCAGAGGCGGGCACCTTTGATCAATCGTGGCTACTGGCTGCGGATGAGGGCAATTGAGGAGAGCGTGAAGACGTTCTTGGCCCAGGAAGCCCTGGTCGGGACAACAAAAGTAGTTGTCAATCTTGGATGTGGATAGTGAGTAGGTCATACTTTCAATTCATGCCTTACCAGTAGACTGTTTTTGCATGATGTCTCTCTGATTAGTTTGACTGACACCAAGTAGTGATCCGCTTCCGTACCAAATGCTCGGCGGTCATGCAGACTTGTGCAAAAACGCCGTCTTTGTGGACGTTGACTATCCTCAACTCATGGAAAAAAAGCTTCAGATGATCACCCAGACGCCAGACATCATGGATGTCATTCCAGGCTTCAAGACCAAACCATTGGGCAAGGTCCTTATGGGAGAATCACTGCACTACTTGACCATTGGTTGCGATTTGCGCGAGCTTGAGAAGATAGAAGCAGTGCTCCGAAACCGTTTTGATATGGAGCATAATCAAGTGGAGATCATGTTTTCAGCAGAGGTCTCAGTTGCTTATATGACGCGAGAAGCAGCGGACAATGTCCTGAAATGGGCCTCTCGCTTCGATAACGGTAAGATCAAAATACGCAAAATAATACGCTCGTGCTGACGCCGTCGTAGTCCGCTTTTGCCTGCTTGAACAGCATCTTCCGGACGGGAGAGACCATCCATTTGCGCAAACCATGCTGAAACACTTCGACAAGCTACGAACACCCCTCCATGCAGTTGACACGCTTGATGTTATGAGAGAGCGTTTCCACACTGCAGGTTGGCCGGAAGTCAGACTCCGCTCTCTCTGGGAGTTGTGGTCAGATGATCAATTCAACAGTCCTGAGGTGCGACTCGGTCTCGATAACATCGAACCTTTCGATGAGTGGGAGGAGTTTGCCCTGTTCGGGTCTCATTATTTCCTGCTTTTAGCCGCTAAGTATCCAGGGGTGCGGGGGAACGAGGTTGAGCGACCTGAACTTCTATCTGCTATTGAGAGATCCTCCCAAGAGAGCCGTCAATTACCAGCACAGCGATACAGCTCGCAACCACTGCAGGGCAAATCCACATACCAACGGTTCGGAGCCCTTCTCACATCAGAGATCCCAGCCGACAATGAGTCAGTGGGCTATCAAGGAGGACTGGGTACGCGCGAAAGGTCCGCCGGCGTCGATCTATACACGTGCTCAACGACACCACGAAACCTGCGTCCGCCTCCAATCTCGCCTGCAGTCATGTGCCATACCATCACGCCTGTGGGTAAGAACAGCTCAGATTGCTTACTCGTTGGTGGCCGCACCTCGCCAGATCGTGCAAGTGCTCAATGCTGGTATCGAAAGGACGGGACCTGGAGCAGAGCTCACGACCTCCCAGAAGGACGTTTCAGGCATTGCGCCGTTGCAGTCACCGTCTCGGGGATGGATGGAGTCCTCGTTTACGGTGGGAGAAACAGTCGAGGCGAAGTCCTCTCTGACTGGCTCCTTTGGACGCCCTCTAGCGGCTGGTCTCAACTGCCTACCGTTTCCTCAGACGTGCCAGCACCACGCTTCGGCGCTGCAATGACATCGTACCACAATAGCTCGGATGCTGGTGCCTTGGTAGGAGGCATGCGGCGAGACGGTATCATTTACGATGAATTCTGGGAGTGGAAATTGGTGGCCTCAGAAGACGGCTCAGTATGTGTCGCATGTGAAGCCCAGACCGAAGCAAGGCGGAAGGGTCCACAGTCCTTGGGTCGGCTTGGTGCCGCTCTCGTGCCTACTTCTGACGGGTTGCTGCTCGTAGGAGGCGTGGCCAAAGATGTCATGCTGACCAGGGAACATGAGATTTTCAACGTTGACATTGGCCGCTTCTTTGCTATAGCGGCTGAGAATCGACCTCTGCTCACTGGCTTCGTGGCTACAGCTGTGGAAGCCAACACCGCGAAAGGCGAGGACTTGCTCGTTCTGGGAGGTGGCGGTACATGCTTTTCCTTTGGTACCTGCTGGAGCACCAGCTGTCTGCTCAGCCTGACAAATGATGTGGCTGAGCCGAAGTGGCACATTCAAGATGAAGTCCCCGGAGAAGCACCTCAGCGAGCAGATCAGTTCCAGAACGGGTCCGCGATTCCGACCCGCCAGAAAGCGCATGATGTCGAAGATCACGCGTCCGAGCCTACTACTATTCCCCGGCGAACAATCTCTTCCGCGTCAGACTTCTCCCAAATAGTCGCGGCTGGCTCGCCTGTTGTTCTTACAGGCCTCGACCTTGGTCCATGTACGCAGCAGTGGACAAACGACTACCTGAAGGCCAAAGTAGGGTCCGATCGCAAAGTCGTCGTCCACAGCTCCCCCACGCCACACATGAACTTCCAATCGAAGAATTTCAGCTACACGACGCAGACCTTCGGCTCACTCCTAGACTCCGCCAGCGCCGGCGACCACCTCTACCTGCGCGCTCTCTCCGCCTCTCAACCAGCAGAAAAGCCGACCAACATCGCCGAAGACTTCCCGTCCATCGCCGCCGACTTCTCGTTCCCGCCAGTGCTTGAACACGTACAGCGACACGCCCACAGCAGCCCCCTCCGCATCAGCGGGCCAGTCAATATGTGGCTCCATTACGACGTCATGGCGAATGTCTACTGCCAGATCAGAGGCTCGAAACACATGCTGCTCTTCCCTCCGTCCGACGTGACTCTCCTCTCCTTCCCGCCTGGAGCCTCGTCTTCGACGATCGACCCTTTCAGCAACCCATCCGCACTCGCAGGAACGCGTCCGTATGCGGCGGATCTGGCGCCAGGCGACGTTCTGTTCATTCCGCCGCTGTGGCTGCATGCCGCGCGTCCGACGGCGGGGCTGAGCGTCGCGGTTAATGTGTTCTTCAGGGATGAGGCGACGGAGGGGAAGGGTGCGTATGCGGCGGGGAGGGACGTTTATGGGAATAGGGATCTGGCGGCGTATGAAAGGGGGAGGAGGGATGTGGCGAGAATCGCGAAGAGTTTTGAAGGCGTGGAGACGGAGGTTAGGAGGGCGTATTTGGGGAGGCTTGTGGAGGAATTGAGGGGGCTTAAGGATGCGTAGGGTGGGTGCTTTGTGTGTGAAAATGAATTGGCTGTTTAACATTCAATATGTACCTTATGTATGTTCATATAAGGAGTTGCTTGGTGAGAAAATAAGGGATGCGGTGGATGGGTTTGAGAGTGATGGGAGTGGCACATGAAACGGGATCGAGCAGGGCAAAGGTGCCAATGATATGTTGGCTAAGATCAGGATGAGGGACTGAACGCTCTATTTGGCTATGCTAGCTCGAGAAAAAATACAAGGCAGTAACAAGGAGGTCTATACATATATGAGTTGCCCCAGAGGAGTTGACCCTGGACATTTAGGCCTCGGCCAACGGTCTGCCAAGTAGGTCTGGACTGTCAAGCAAGGAAAGAGGGCTCCGGTGACAACAGACAAGTGGAAAGATGTGAGGTGTGAGGTGTGAGGTGTGAGGTGTGAGGTGTGAGGCATGACGACGTTTACTGCTTTCATACGTCGGCGGTCATCTACAACGGAGGCGTTGCCTAGAGGCCAAGGTTGAAAGCCGCTCAAGAGATAGCTTGTTGAGGTATTGAAAGCTTCTCGATCAAGTGTGAAGCTTCATATTTGCCACTAGTCTAGGTACGACGGGAGAGGTTCAGGTACGTAGATGCTTGGCATGGTCATCATCGCCTAGTGAATACCCGTGCACAACATGTCACCTCTTACTTGTTGTAGACAGCGTACCTATGAATACCGCGAGAAGTGTCCAGTTGCCGTCAACGAGCAGGCGGCACAGCAGGCTTGAGGCTTGATGCACAGTGACGGCTCAAAGACTCCCGTCCCGTCTTCTTGCAGCAGGCGGTTGGGCTCCAGAACGGGGCCAGTGAAACAAGAATGGCAACGCCAGAGCGTCAGCCAAGCAAGCCAAGACACCAATTGGCGCACCTGCCACGTCCCAACATGCGCTCCGCATCTTGTCATAACGATCAAGATTGCGGTTCGTGTCTTGGTGTTTTGCTTGATGCTCCTTTAACGCTTCTCCACACTCTTTGAAGCTTTCGTTCACCAACATCTCCTAACAACCTACGAACTTCTGGCTCTGAAACAGCGTGGTGTAGACAGCCTGCAAAAGAAACAAGCGCGGTCCAATTAAGCTCGTGTTTAGCCAAATCGCTACTGCAATCGCCATTAGCCCGCCACTGCAAGGGGCTCCGCTCATCGCTTCCCCACGTCGGAAACAGTTGTCGTACGGTTCAAGTACACAGCCACAATAATACTGGACCTCTCCAGATCTCTACGTAAGCTAACTGTCATACTGTACACCTCCATGTAGAGACCTTTCTGGCCCTCTACACATCTCCAGCCACACATTCGCAAAGTTTACCCGTTCTTGAACACCACGCTGACGCGCCAACAGCGCATCCTTTCTGGCACAAAGTCTATTCACAAGGCGCCGTAACGTGGCACTGTTTGCGCTGCTCGATCGCTCAATCTACATAACTTCGCACGCCCGCAAATACTGCTGGTACCTCTACCTCTGCTTCTGCCTTTCTTTCAGCCTTGCCCGCCAATTCACGTTCGCCCCGCCAATTTCAGGCATACTTGCAGCCGACCTAGCTGAACACGGCTCGCTACTCCTTAGACAGCCCGGAGGTCTCTTCAGCCTCCAGGCTTCACCCTTTCGACATGCGTAAGATACCATCCACCCATCGATGTTCTTAACCTGGCATGCTAATATGCCATGTCGTTAGACTCTATCAAGTCGCAAGCGCGGCATTTAGCATGGAAAGTCGATCCCAATGAGGGCAAAAACTACAATCCTTTCGCGAAGTATGCGCCTCCACGGCGAGGCGGCCATGGTGACGAGGAGAACCAGAGACTGCGCCACGTCCAGTCAGAAGCCGATGCACCATCTCCACTAGAAAATGAGCGTCGTAACAGGCAACAGACTGACTTTGCGCCCCCTCACCACGCAGGAACTGCTCCCGCAGACGGCCAACTTCTACAAGATGGGCGCAAATTCGATGCGCCTGCCTCACAAGGTAAATTCGACGAGGAGAAGGAGCTGAGTGATGCATCCGCGAGCAAGGATACCGAAGCCTCACGGGAAACTACCCTAGTACCGAATGCGACGCAAAGCAGTGGAGAACAACAGACTCACATCGTCAAGAAGAGGAATTGGGCCAGGTTCGGTAAGAAAGAGGAGATTCAAGAGGACGGGCCGGAGCCGGAAGAGAAGAAAAAGTGGTGGAAGGACACGAACCCCAACATCACTTTCATGAGCATGTTCCGCGCGACAGTCCTGGGTTCCTGGATCAACGTCTTACTGGTATGCGTGCCGATTGGTATTGCGCTCAACTACGTCAAGCTCGAGGGCAGTGCAAAGGTCTCCGTCTTTGTCGTCAACTTCGTCGCCATCATACCGCTCGCTGCGTTGCTGTCGTTTGCGACCGAAGAACTCGCCATGTATGTCGGCGAAACGCTAGGCGGTCTTCTCAACGCGAGTTTTGGAAACGCCACGGAGCTGATCGTCGCCATTATCGCCTTGGCTCAAAGCAAGATTCTGATCGTCCAGACTTCTCTGATTGGAAGTATGCTCTCCAACCTGCTGCTCGTCCTCGGCATGTGCTTCTTCTTCGGCGGCGTCAACCGACCAAAGCAACACTTCAACGTTACCGTAGCGCAGACAGCATCGAGTTTGCTCGCCCTGTCGATTGGCTCCTTGATCATACCGACTGCTTTCCAACGATTTGGCGAGACGACTGCAGGTGTGGCTGAAATTTCACGTGGTACTGCTGTCATCCTCCTGGTCGTCTATGCGTGTTATCTCCTGTTCCAGCTCAAGACCCATGTCGACATGTACAACGAGCCGAGCGAAAAGGTGGAGAAGAGGAAGCGCAGCAAGAAGGAGAAAGGTGACACGATCAGAGGCATCGCAACCATGGGCGCTGGCAGTGCCGCGTCCGCAGGTGGCCAAGTGAACCAGTCGAATCTCGTCCGCAACCCGGAAGACGAGGAGGAAGAGGCGCCCACTCTGTCGCGACTCGGTGCTCTGATTACCTTGCTTGTGGCCACCGTCCTCATCGCGCTCTGCTCCGAGTTCATGGTCTCCGGCATCGATTACATCACCGATGCCGTGTCCGAGGAGTTCGTCGGCTTGATCTTACTCCCCATCGTCGGCAACGCCGCAGGTCCGTATACCCCCGTCTTTAACACATCTTTCACTTCCGCTGACAATACACAGAACACGCGACCGCCGTGACCGTCGCAATCAAAGACAAGATGGACCTCGCCATCGGCGTCGCCGTCGGCTCCTCCATGCAAATCGCCCTCCTCGTCCTGCCCCTCATGGTCGTCATCGGCTGGTGCGGGCTCGGTAACCAGCCCATGACGCTCGACTTCGATGGCTTCCAGGTCGCGGTCCTCTTCATTGCGGTGCTCCTCGTTAACTACCTCATTCAGGACGGCGAGAGTCATTGGCTGGAGGGTACGTTGCTCATGGCGACGTATTTGATCATTGCGGTTTCGGCTTGGTTTTATCCTGCTAAGGGTGATGTTGCGGGCTGAAGGCGGGGGTTGTGTTTTCGTACGTGTTTTTTCTTTGGGCCTTTCCATCTCATGTCGTGAGTAAAGGCCGGCGAGATACCCCTTTTCCATAGGCCGATTTCTGCTCCATATTATATTTTAATCTTCCACGCTGGTGGGGTTTGGGAGGGCGTTTTTGTGATGAGGTTCGTAGAAGTAAGAAGGGCATGTTCATCATAACACTGGCAATCGTACTGTATAATTTGGTTCATCACTCGTCTCCTCGACCTTGCCATCTGTTGCGCATGGAATATATCGTGGCTCGTTGCGGATCTTGAACGTGCGGTGGTGAGCTTCATCCCTGTGGTCTCGTTCACGGCAAGATCATTCCGCGAACCAAAGTCTCCTGATCGCTATTGCTAACTGCTGTTCTACCTTTGGGCAGGGATTTGTCTCGCGTATTTGGGACACACTCCACGCCTCAAAGTCTCGCCGAACACAGACGAAAGGAGTAGGTCTCGAGCCCTTTTCTTGTCGGATCTTCACGCTGCTCGATATCCCTTTCCTCCCTTTGCTTTGCCAGAGTGTTCACTGTTTACTCATCCTCATGCTCATACTCCTACACATACTCAACCGGTAAGTTCCTTTATCACATGCGTTACCTCGCTGTTGAGGCGGTGGGTATATGAGTCTTCCTTCTTTCCCTTTCAATCTTTACTCTTACCTTTCCTACCCATCGGACCTCAGAGGGCGTAGCTTTGCTCCTCTACCTAACCTAATCACTACAGCATCAATACGGGTAAGCTCGGCTGTCTCTTCCGTCGTCCCCTGAACCTTCTATTTCAACCCAACCCAGCTGTCTCGTCGTCGACCTTAACGACCTTCCACTACAACACAACTCAGCTTGTCTCTCCTGTCCACCTTAATAACTTCCCACCTCTCCAGACTACTTCACACACGCATCTACCTGACGACTACGGCAAACTGCTGCAGCTGTCTCTTTCTTGACCTTTCACTTCCAATCTTCTACTCCTACCTATCTTCCCCCATCGGACTTCAGATCTTGTATCTTTGTCTCCCCTACCTGACCACGACAAAAGCCGGGCTGTCTCTTCCTTCGACCTCTATACCTTCTACTACAACTCAACTCAGCCCGTCTCCTGTTGACTTCAATCACCTACCACTCCAACACAACCCAGCTGTCTTTGACGACCTTCTACCTTCCCGACTACTCCAGACGGGCATCTAACTGACGACTACAGCAAAGCTCAGCTGTGTCTTTCCTCGACCCGTCACTTCCAATTCCCCCTATTGGACTTCAGATCTTGTATCTTTGTCTCTTCTACCTAACCACTACAGCACTGCTCGACTGGCTCTGCCGTTGACATCTGCTTTCACTCATATTCCAGTTCTGTCACCCCTCTTCACTACGAGCCCATCTCCAGCCTGTTCATCTTCCTCACATACAACATATCCGACCAGACAAACATCCACTCCAGCTCACTTTTTCTTTACCCCGTAGCTCACTCCCTATGTGAGCCGGCCATTTTGACAGCCTTCGCCGGAACAACAAACCACTCACACCTGTTCTACGAACATTCATCACACTTCGTCTCGCAAGACTGATTCACTACTCATGGCTGGTTCAAAGAAAGCTCCAGGCAGAGTCCGCCAGCCAATCCCAGCCAACGTGGAGATCATCGATTTGGACACTTACGAATTCAAGGAGAGCTACATGCACGGTCAGACCATTGATCTGGAAAACGACACTTTCAATATCAAGCAAGAACCTGCCGAAGATTCACTGCAGAACGATCCATTCCAAGGAGCCCCATCGACCGCAGAAATGGACGAGGCAATAGAGGCAATGCTGGATCAGGGCCTCATTGAAGGCGTCAATGGTCCCCAATGTGACCAAAGGCGCCCTGATCTCGGCCAGCAGGAGGCAGATGTTGCCCAATTTATGCGACAAAATGAAGAGGATCTGAATTACGAGGCAGCCAGAGGTGCCGGACAGGGAGTCATCGACGTCGATAGCGTGGCTGGTGCCACTTCATCTCCAACAGGACGCACAAGGCCGGGGTCTGCTCGAGACTTGACCCGACTCAACAAGACCGGTCATCACAACTTCAATCTAGGGTCTTCGATCTTGGGCTCGAAGAAAGTAGGTGGCAGAATGACGGAGGAAGAACGCACCGCCTTGATCAGACAACAAGAGGAAATGTCTGCGATGTTCCTTAACAGTCAAGCCATGGATATTGCGCCACCACCACGCAGCCGGAAAGTTCAGAGCCATAGTTCGCTCCAAGAGAGTGAGAAGTGTATGGACTATGAACAAAAGTACAAGAGAGCCAAGGCTGAGTTCAGCCGCAAGAAGAGAGCAGGAACACGCACGCTCCAGGACGAGATTGCTTTCTCACGCGCCGAAAGTGAATACGATGCAGCACGGCGTAAGGCGCAAAGGGATCGCGAGTACGAGGCTGGTGACGATGAAGTCGACAACGAACCCGGTCTCTTTGTTAACAGCGACGATGAGGCAGTTGAGGAGGTTGCTTTCGAAGACTCTGACAGCGAAAGCGAGGCAGTCCCCAGCCGTAAGAGGAAGACGGCCGGAAAAGGCGCCAAACGCAAGAAGAACGTCGGCGACCTCACGGACCATTTGCTGGAAGAAGACGTCCCAGGCAGTAAGAAAAGGAAGGTCCAGAGCAAGCGTCCCGGCGCCAACAAAGCAGAGGGCAAGAAAGCCAAAGCTAAAGGCAAAGGAAAGGCCAAAGGAGGTAAAAAGGGCCCTGTCATGACGAATGCCAACAGCATGATGCATAGCGACGTCTTCAGAGACACGGCGCAAAATGCAGACCTCAACGACCAGCCTATCATGACCTTGCCGACTGAGTCAAAGCGTAGGCCCGACGCACTGAAAAGCCTCATTGCGTCTGTTCCTGCAGAGAGCAGAAAGATCGCCAATGCCGACAAAAAGTACCTTGAGGAGTGTATCAAAGATTTTACAGGCTCTACCTCCGTCAAGCCACATGAAGACGGCAATTGGGTGGTCAACGGCATGATCAGCTCGTTGAAACACTACCAAGTCTTGGGTGTCGCCTTTATGCGTCGCAGAGAAAATGCCACCCAGCAACCCAAAGGCGGTATTCTCGCCGACGAGATGGGCTTAGGAAAGACAGTCATGATGCTTGCCAACATCGTCAACGGCCGCCCTCCACCTCAGCAGAAGAGGCGCGGCCTAAGGAAGACGACGCTGATCATAGCTTCGCCTGCCCTAGTCGACCAGTGGTTTGAGGAGATCGAAAAGCACTGCATAAGTGGCATTAATAAGAAGAACGGTATCGGGAGAATCTATCGCTATAAGAGCGGAGGCCGTCGCATTAGTGACAACGACGTCGATCTCCTAAAGGACTGCGACGTCGTCCTTACGACTTGGTACGAGCTTAATCAGAGCTATCCTATGACCAAGCCGCCGTTGGAGCTCACCACAAGAGAGAGAAAGGATGCGTGGTGGAAGGAGTGGTACGAGTCCGAGAAAGGGGTACTCCACCGCGTGCCCTGGCTACGCGTCGTTCTCGATGAAGCGCACCAGATCAAAAATCACAAGACTCGCTCATCCTTAGCTGCTAGAGCCCTGGACTCTAAGCACAGCTGGGCGATCACTGGTACCCCTATCCTTAACAACGTCGCGGAGCTGTTCCCATATTTCAAATTCATCCGCGAGCCACACGCAGGCGATCTGAAGATCTTTAAAGAGAACTTTTGCACGAAAGGAGACCCTCAAGCTACGGAGAAACTGCACGTTTTCTTGCAAAAGTTCATGATCAGGCGCACGCATCTAGATACTCTGTTCAACGCGCGCCTGCTAGATCTACCCAAGCCCTCTCACCTGACCGTCTGGGTGGAGTTCAATGACATCGAACGAAACATCTACGAGATAGTGCGCACGCGGTTCATCGCCCGTATTAACGGTATGTCTCGCAGCGGTACCTTAGCTCAGTCGAAGAGCCACATCTGGACTATGCTGCTGCGCCTACGCCAGCTCTGCGGACACACGCTTATGATACAATCGACGATCATGGACCTACTAGAGCGTGAAGACTTCGAGAGACTCAACAAATTGACAGAGCGGGAAGGTGAACTCAACGAAGACGGAGAGGCCCTGATCGGCCAACTGCGCAAAGGTCTCGCATCCGCCCACGGCATTGTCGAGCGTACTGGGCTCGGCACAGTCGAAATAGAGGCCGCCCACAACACGGAAGATGACCTCGACGACTACGAAGGCCTCACAGGCGGCAAGTATGGCGTCTCAGTTCGGTTCCGCAAGTACCTGCAATCGCTCCGCAACTCTGAAAAATGGGAAGAGCTGGTGGCACGCACGCATTGCTGCGGTTGTCGGCAGCTGCCAGATAATCCGTGGGTGACGAGCTGCTTCCATATCTACTGCTGGGCCTGCCTTAAGGATCTCCAGCATCAAGCTGCGCGTAAAGGACATGATGTGGCGCCCTGCACAGAGTGCGGATCTCAATTCACGAGCTCGCAGAAGTGCGAGGAGATTGAGATAGATGGGCGCGAGACCACCATGTCAGTCATCTCTGACACGGACGCAGACACCCAAGGTTCCCAAGCTCTGCTAAACAGCAGCAAGAAAGGCAAAGGCAAGCGCAAGAAGACCAGCTCACAAGCCGAAGACTGGATCAGCATGCGCGGCGAGATCCTCCCTTCTGCCAAAACTGTCGCCGTCAAGGCACAAATTCTCAACTGGCTTACCGAAGACCCCAGCACCAAGATAATCGTCTATACGCAGTTCCTCGAGATGGTGCGCATCCTGGGCAAGATCTGCGACGGTGAGCAGTGGGGGTACGTTAGGTACACCGGGTCTATGAGCCAGGAGTCACGTTCTAAGGCTATCGAGGAGTTTGCAGCCAAGCCTAGCAAGAATATCTTGCTTGCCTCGCTCAAGTGTGGCGGACTAGGACTGAATCTCACGATGGCGAACCGCGTTATCTGTATCGACCCCTGGTGGAACCAGGCGATTGAGCAGCAGGCCTTCTGCCGCGTCTTCCGTATTGGGCAGGAGAAGGAGACGAGTATGACGCGGCTGGTGGTGCGCAATACCGTCGATGACTATATGATGCGGGTTAAGGACGATAAGCAGGTCGAGATTGATGAGGTGATGAGCGACAGTAAGAGGCCGGAGAGGATGAGCGTAAAGGATCTGATGGGCCTGTTTGGTGGAAGCGTGGGCGAGGATGATGAGGGCAAGCCGTTTATCTTTGCGGATGATCACGAGGATGGGACGGAGAGGCCGCTAGGGGATAGTGAGGATGAGGATGAGGGCGGGTTTAGGTTTAGGAAGAATTGAGCGGAGCGTGCGGCGGTTTCGTGTCGACGGGTTTGTTGATCGGCGTTGCTTGGAGGTTTGAAATGGTAAATTGGCTGGAGACATCACGACAACTATCTGCTTGGAGGGAAAGAAAACGGGCTCTTTGACTCGTGATGAGGCATCAAATTGGCATTGCATGGAGGACGGAGATGGGAGCTTGGATGAAAAATAATAATAATGACTTACGGCAGCTTCAAATTGGAAATGGCAGCGAGACAATGAAATCAAATTGACCATAGCCTTGCCTTTTCCTCCACAACACTGCATTGTGTATTTCGCTTGTCGTTGAGAGTCTTCCTTCTTAAGGCGGTACTCAGGTACAAAGGAGGAAATGCAGGTTTGTGAGGTTTGTGTATTTTACTGCTGTTGGGAGTCCTCCTATATGTAAGCTGTGCCCATTACGAAGGAGAAAATGCAACCCTGTGGGAACCCTGTGGGAACCTTGATGGTAACGGGATGCCTCCTACCATGACGCAAACAACCGGCACTCTAGCTGGTCGTGGCAACTTGGAAGCCAATCGCCAAACCAGGTAAGAACATCAGACTCAGAACCCCCAGAAACGGAAGGCACGTGTCCGAATGAGGCAGGGACTGCCGGCCAAGGGTCACGGTATACGAGCGTGAAAGGGTTTCCGGTATTGTCAAAATAGCCCTGTGCACAACCATACATGTACCTCACCAACACCATCGCCATGCTTTGTTATACATACAACTTCATACCCAGCAACCAGCCACCCAAGCCAACCCCCTCAGCACGCATAAATCCCCACAACACCATCCTTCCTCCCCTGCAAAAGATACCCGTCCTTAATCCTAACCCTCTCCACACTAGCCGAATGGACATTGCTCTCCTCCTCGAGCGCGAGCGCGCCCGCGCCACAATCCCAATGCCTGCCATCGCTCTTGTCGTACACCTTTGCGACGTCCTCGCCGCATGCGGACACGATGCGTCGCGTGTCGAACATCATGCTCGTGATTGGGTTGTCGTAGGCGAAGGCGTCGTAGATGGAGCCGGTGCGGAGGTCCCAGATCTAGGGAGGGTGGTTAGCTGGGTTCATTGCAATGCATTGCGTCTGGCAAGGTCAAGTAGGGTTGGGGGTTAGAAGTTAAAACTTACCCTCACACTCCGGTCCAAGCTTCCCGTAACCAAGAAAGTGTCATCAAACTGCAATGCCGTGATAGGTCCGGTATGGCCAACCAGACTCCTATGTACCATTCCACTCCTCAAATCCCACAAGCGCACCATACCGTCCGCAGTCCCGCACGCCAGCGCGGTATCAAAGACCTGCAGCGCGCCGACGAAGTCCGCCTCAGCAGCCGGCAGGCGCCCAGACGTCGGCCGCCACCATCCGCCGCTTTCGCTCTCGACGTTGGCGGCGGCGGCGAAGGAGGCGTTGGTAGCGGTTGCTTGGGCTGCGGCCCAAAGCACGTCGAGGGTTTGGACGCAGCGGCCGGTCTCGAGGTCCCATTGTCGCAGGGTTTTGTCTGCGGAGCCGGAGACGAGGGTTTTGTCGCGCATGGTCAGGGCGGTGACCTCGGCGACGTGGGATTCGAGGGTGGTGAGGGCGCAGTCGGCCATGGAGGAGGTGGGAGGGGTCGGGGTGGTGGGGGGTAGGTCGTCGTTGGGTGGATGCGAGAAGAGGTCGTCGTCGGAGGCGCGGTCGTGGTCTTGGTCTTCGGCGATGGTCGAGATCTTGTTGATGCTGTTGTGATCGTCCTGTGGTGCGTAGTCGGCTTGGCTGAGGTCCCAGAGGCGGATGGTAGCGTCCATGGAGCCGGTGGCGCAGATGTTGTCTTCGAGCTGCAAACACCTGACGGAGGAGAGATGGCCTTCAAGCAAACCCATACATCTTCCTGCGTTGAGATCCCATACTCGTACCGTGTCGTCCAGTGCGGCCGTTACCATGGTGCCAAACGGCACGTCAAAGTCCAACGCTGTGATCATGTCATTGTGCGCTTGTAGCTCACGTATCCTGGATCCTGGTTCCATATGTTCATGTAGCACAGGCATCGATATCCGCCTCGGTATCTTCCTCTTTTTGGGCTTCTGAGCCGGTGAAGGCAGCTTCTCATAGATGGACTCGGACATGAATGAAGCATCCATAGCCGCCTCTGCAGGTATCTCGTCCGAATCTCTTCTGGGTGCAACGGTGGGTGACTTCTTCTCCAGCGCTGCTGCATCTTCCAACTCCTCCTGAAGGTCCTCCAACTTATTGCCAACGTCTACAAGATCATGCTCGAGTTCCGCCTCTTCCTGCTCCAAACCAGCCAGCCTCTCCAACACCAGTTTCCTCATTGTGTTCAGGTTCGCAATCTTCGTATCAATTTCCCTAATCTCCGAAGCGCACATGTTTTTCCGTATGCCCATCATTTCCAGCCTGTGATTCAACGTCTGCTTCTTGTTCTTCAGCTTCGCCAGTCCGGGTGATCCACCTTCTTCCTCATCCTTGCCTCCGCCGATCAGCTTCTGGCCCTTCGAATTATGCCGTCGGTGTGCCCTTTTCGTGTGTGTCTCCTCCTCCGGTTGCGATGCCTGAAACCCCTGGAATAGAGAGTAGGGTGCCGAGCTTTCTGGGACGTGGCTTAACAACTCGTCCGGCACATGCGACAACGCCCGATGCTGGATCTCGCTGGTCGAGAATGTAGTGCGGACAAGCTCCTTGGGATTGGCTTTGGCGAGGGAGAATACAGAACCCCGCATGATGGGCCGCCGTAGCTCGCGATGTATCTCGCTCATGGCATGCTGGTAGTGGTGACCGACGCCTTCGGCGCCAATGAGGTGCGTCGCTGTTGCTCCAAGAGTTCTTCCGAATGCTTCGAGTTGTCGAGACTATGCCTGGAGTTAGTATACTTTCACCAAGTCTTTGCCAATCGCTTGATGGAGCGTACCGAAACCAAGCTAGATTCCTCCTCTATAGACCTCGACCTGCTATGTCGGGGAGGGCTACGGCCCCTCTGGTGTGACATTGCGTTGACAGGGTAGTAATCTGATTATCTCAACATGACGGGAGGAAACAACGGACAGAGCGGTCGATGTCAGGTTCTTGTAGGAAGTGTGGTCGCGTGGGTATAGGGTGTGTAGTATGGCTTGTGACGGGGATGCTTCCAAGCTGCCCGCAACGCAAGAGGTGACGGGGCTTGCCAAGAGCCAAACACCCCTCCGCCTCCGCGATTATTCGGTACCTGGTTCCTGAACCTCCAGCCATTCGTCCTCGCTACTGTACTAAAAGATCCAAGAGCCCAGCCTATCTGACTCGCGCTTCTTTCCTCCATCCCACTATATAACACTGGTAGAACAAGATCCTGAACACCGGCCCGCCATGGACACCGCCGTGGACCGCATGACCGATGCCGAACAAGCACTCGATCTTGCAAACATCCGTTTCCAATTAATGTAAGTCGCACCCCCCCAACCCCACCACTTCCTGCACGCGTCCTAACACCAGCCCCAGCCGTCTCGAAGACACAATAACTTTCCACCTAATCGAGCGCGTCCAATTCCCCCTAAACCCCAGCATCTACGCCGCCGGCGCAATCTCCATCCCCGGCTCCGAGCTCTCCCTCTTCGACTGGATCCTGCGCGAACAAGAGCGCCTCCAGTCCCTCGTCCGCCGCTACCAAGCCCCGGACGAATACCCTTTTTTCCCCGACGCGCTGCAAACCCCGATCCTGGCCCCAATCACCTACCCCGCGATCCTGCACCCGAACGACGTGAATGTGAACGACAAGCTCAAAGACAGCTACATCTCGCACATCCTGCCTGCGGCGTGCGCGCAGTTCGGCCGCGAGGAGCGCGGCGAGGCGCAGGAGAACTTCGGCAGCGCGGCCACGTGCGACGTCAATGTCATCCAGGCGCTGAGCCGGCGTATCCATTTCGGCAAGTTTGTGGCCGAGAGCAAGTTCCGGAAGGAGACGGGGCGGTTTGTGGAGATGATTAAGAGGGGCGATAGGGAGGGGTTGGGCGACGCGATTACGGACAAGAAGGTTGAGGCTAAGGTGTTGGAACGCTTGGGGCTGAAGGCTAAGACTTATGGTACTGATCCCAGTATTGAGGCAGATGGACAGGGGAAGATTAATGTTGAGGCTGTCGTTGCTATGTACAAGGTATGTGAATCCGCCTGGATTAGAAGTGTTGGCGTGCGTTCTTCATGCTCGTGTGTGCTTACCGACGACAGGACTGGGTTATCCCTCTCACGAAGGAGGTCGAGGTTGAGTATCTCATGCAGAGGCTCAAGGGCACGGAGTGGGAGTGAGCCGCGCGAAATGAACACCCAGGAGTCAGAATGTTCATCAGGCTCTGCCCCAGGAAACCGTCATTCGCATGAAACAATGTGGAAAGCGGCCGCAGCGATTCACATTATGACAGGCATGACGAGGAAGGACTTCAGAACCCGCCACCGGCTTTCAGTGGACACCTCGAAATCCTTCCGCAAGTTTGTCCTGTCAGCTGCTCTTACGAGGGCGCCAGCGGCTCACGAGGGCTCACGAGGCCGCTCATGCATGAACGCTGAACAGGCGCATGGCATGGGTGCGGACATGGAATCTATCGACGGCAAGAAACGGTGATTGTGCATAAAGCGAACTCTAGAATAAGAATAGCAGAACCAGCATCTGCCTTGTGAGAACAGATTGTTTTTATCTTGCCCTAACTCCACCATTTGTGTCATCTGTTGCCGCAGATTTACCCCTAAAAATGCTGCAACTCACCGACCCCTTCCACCCCGTCCGAATAGCCTCCTCTCACTTTATTTATGGCTGGCCTGAGCCTTCCCTGCAGATCCGACCGCCAGCACCCACAATTTCACCCTCTACCACTCCACTAGAACGACCCCGACGGTTGAACACTAGAAAAACGAGGTATGAGGTATCGCTGCAGCAGTGAAGAAAAACACAAAACGCAAAGAAAAAAACCTAAACAAGCCCTTCCATTACATAACCACACATTTCGCGCAGCAGCCGGCCTGCTCGTCCGGATCCTCGACGCCCATCTGTTTCTCGGGACGGCCGTTGGGCCGCGCCCCGACCGCTCCGCCTTGGTACGACGACATTTCACGGTTGTACTTGCGGATCTCGCGCACGATCTCGTAGAACGCGTTGTCGACGTTGATGCGCGATTTGGCGGAGGTCTCGATGAATTTGCAGCCGAAGTCGCGCGCTAGGTTCTTGCCCTCTGTGGTTGGCATGCGTCAGCTTGGTGGTGCGATGGAGGATAGGTGAGTGCAAGGATGGGATGCAGTGCGCTGGGCGCGTAGAATAGATCGGATGGATGTGGGGATACTTACCCTCTGTTGAGACTTCGCGCTCGGCGTCTAGATCGCACTTGTTGCCGACGATGATGATGGGGAAATAGTCCTTATCCTTGACGCGCAGTATTTGTTGCTGGAACGTCCGCATCTCTTCGAAGGACTGGCGGGAGGTGATGGAGTAGACGAGCAGGAATCCCTCGCCCGTGCGCATGTACTGTTCTCTCATTGCCGAATACTCCTCTTGTCCGGCCGTGTCGAGCACATCCAGGAGGGCGACCTCATCGTCGATGACGCATTGCTTGCGGTATGAGTCTGTGTAGTAGCAAGGTCAGGACACACAGCTTCTCTTGTCTTGGTGGCAGCTGGCTGGGAGGGGGAGGGCAAGCGAACCTTCTATGGTCGGATCGTACTCGTCGACGAAGTGGCTTTGGATAAGTTGGATGGTCAGACAAGACTTGCCGACGCCACCACCGCCTACCACAACGAGCTTGTACTCCCGCAGAAACTGTCCCATATCTTTAGAACGTGTCCAACACTAGAGCATCTTCTTGGGGAGAGTGTACCTTTGAAGCCATCTCTTCTGCACTTGCTTATCGAAGCGCGCCTTATAGACTTGCTGATCCCGAGAGGGATTGGAATGGAGGTGAGGGGCTGGAAGTAAGGGACGGCGGTTTAGGTTGTTTGTTGCTTGCGAACGAGCGGAGCGGCTTGCGGGAGGGGGGCGGACAACGGCGCTTGAGGCGGTGTCGTTGGGGATGCAGGTGGTGCGGCGTGTGGCGATTGAAAGGGTGCGGTATAGAGATGGGCGGTGCGAACGAGGGACGCGGTGGGCAGTGTGAGCGATAGGGATCAATGTGTGCGATTGCAGGACGGGGAGACGGTGGAGTTGCGGCTCGACTTGGTTGCGGTCGGTCGGCTGGCTGCAGGAAGTTCAGGGCAGACTTGGTGGCAGACTTGCCGGGGCAGCGTGCGGGCTAAGAGATGTAATCGCTCTAATTGGCTAGGCAATACAAGCAATGGCCGCGTGCTGGTGGCCTCCCTTCCATACTTCTTCTACGCTCAATAGCCTCAAATTGGGGCGCGAGTCAGTCGCGTCCTGCCTAATTCCGCTCCCAATCACTTCAAATCGGCCCATTCACGCCCAATCGAATAACCAATTGAAACCAATGCTGACGACTGTACAACCTTCTTTGCCGCCCGCGGCATGCCACACACACCTCTGACTTGGAAAGTTCGTCGCGCTACGGATTATGATCCCAACTCGCAGCCTGCAACACTACTGTCAGGGACATTGTTATGGGCCTTGCCTGTCTGGCAGCTCGTCTGTCCACCTGCACGTGCATGTAGGGAGCGATCTTCCTCCGCTTCTAGCGACTATCTTGATCGACATGGCACTTTTACCACTCGGCTCTGGCGCCCGGCAAGCCCACTCTTTTTGCTAATCGTAACGAACTTACTACTATCCGCGAGAACCACTGCATGGCGCGTGCATAAGAAGTTCTCTTCTACCAAGTCACAACTGTCACATGTATCGATGTTTCGCTCGCATAGTCTTGTATTAGTCGCCGACTGCCCCAACATCGCCAACAAACCTCTCGGCGCTTCAGAGCGTACCTTACGTGCAGCAAAATTGACGTACATATACTTAGGTACCTAGGTACAGGTACGTCGTGCATACCTCTCGCTTACGGTCTGCCCTCCATTACAGCCAACAGCCTGTCATATTCCGCCGGGGAAAAATGGCAAGTCAAGCCTGGGCTTTGATTTGTCGGCCCCAGATCACTGGATCGAAGACGCATGCATCGTGGTTGCTTTGGCGCCCGCAGGAACACACGAATGAGCGTCTAAGTAGGAAGCCCTTTACCAACCCCCAGCCTGAAAGCTTGATCGGCTCGGCTGAGGATGTCGGGAAACACGTGATTGCGATCAACGATGCAGGCTTCGGCTGTAACTTCATGTCACCTCTCCTTCAATCGAGAGGACGCGGTTATATAAATTTGTAAGCTATGCCGCCTGAGTAAGTCAGGACTCAGATTCAAGCTATAATCTATGCCCTTCTCGACGCCAGTACCACGGCTCCAGCTGCGTTCTGCACTTCTCTATGCGCCAGACACCCTGTGTCGCTGTGCAGTCTTCCACATGGTGGTATTGCTGTTGTGCCGTAGAATGTGCCGTAGAATGTGCCGCTGAGTCTCTGCTATCAGACCGAGTGGGAACCGTGCTCTTGGAGGCATGCGGACTCAATGTGGCATCGAGGATGTGCTGGAGAGCTCACCGAACTTCCTAGGCCTAAGAGCCATGTAGGAAAGTGGAGGGGATGACTATGCGAGGAGGTGGAGAGATAGAGATTTTCTTCGACGCGTTCATCATGTGCCTTCCTTCTCAGCAGCCTTCTCAGCAGCTTTTGCAGGAGCACTGTCACCGGCGGGCTCTGCAGGCGCAGGACTGGCGCCCTGCACCGCAACGGTTGTGGCAGCAGCTGCACCTCCTCTCATCCCACCCCTACCACCACGTCCTGCGAACCCTCCCCTCCCACCTCGGCCAACCATGCCACCACCTCTGACAGCAGGCGCCGGCTTCTCCTTGAACTCGAGAACTTCGACCGCGCCTTGGGCGACGGGAACACTCCTCGCACCCATTGCGGCCTTGAGGCCCTCTGGCGTTTCGAACTCGGCCAAGGCGGTGCCTTTACGTTTGTCGATTTCGAGACTTTTGATCGGGCCAAAGGCTGCAAGAGCGGCTCGCAGAAGAGGCTCGTTTACGCCTTGAGACGCATTAGCGTGCTTGAGGTAGGCTTTCGTGGCGCCGGGCGAGGGAGTAGGGGCTGGTTTCTGGGGCTTCGAGGCTGGTGCAGCGGCGGTGCGCGCCGGAGACGAAGAGGCGGATGCGGCAGGTGAGGCGTTGGATTGCGGAGTCTGTTTGCCGCGTGGGCCTCTCGGAGTCGGCTGTGCGGCTGGCGCTTTCTTGAGAATGTTGGGCGCAGCTGTGTTTGAGGCTTTGGCTCCGTCCTGAGAAGCAGCACCGCCTGTCTGTCCGTTTCCTTTCTCAGTCAACGGAGGTTTGCGCTCCGACTTGGGTGACCGAGTACTCTTGCCACCACGCAGGTTCTGAGCAGCGGGTGAGGATGCACCCGCTGGTGCCGTGGTCGCAGCGCCGCTACCTTGGCTAGGCGGCCCAGATGCATCTGCAATAGCATTTCCCTGAGCTTGTCTGCCACCGCGCTTTGGTGACTGTAGTCCGAGATCGCGTTGAAGCATGTTCTTGATAGCGTTTGGTGTAACACGCTCACGTTTGCGTTCCGTAGCCTGCGCTCCCGTCTGCTTAGCTGGGGATGCTGCCGCTGCCGCTGCCGCTTTGTTTGCTTGCTTGTTCGCCGCCTTGACTGCGTCCTTGGTAGCTTGTTCGGCCTTCGTGCCTTTACCGGACGCTCCGTCAGTGGCTCCCTTTCCTCCCTTTGCCTTTTCGCTAGCCTTTTCGTCCTTTGCTTGTTTTGATGTCTTCGCAGCAACTGCTTTCTTCGCCTTCTTCTCCCTCAAGTCGTCAATCAGAGGAGTCGACTTGACCTTCTCCCTCGGCTTCTCTGCGCTAGCATCCAATGCGGCTGGTTTCGTGACCGGCTGAGTCTCGCCTTCAAGAAACGCAATGAACTCGGGATCTTGGTCGATCGTGCCTTGACGTCCATCTACCCGCTGTTTCAAGGCGGGCACTCGCTGATTCGGCGCAAATCCAAGTGTTGGTGGGAGGTACTTGAGGCTTGGATCCTTGTGTGTGCCTTTTGCGTCGTGGAAAGTCACAGATAGAAACTTGGCCTCGAAGGGTTTGATGTGGGCTTCGCTAGTGAGGTGGAGGTATGCGCGCGACTGCTCAGGTACTTTGCCAGGGCTTGCAGTTGTCAGCATCCAATCCGGTGCGTGCGTGCATTCCGAGCCAGATATACCTCCTCAGTTTGCCCTGTCTGTATTCAAGCCAGTCGACATTACCGCCGCCAACCTTCCATTCCTCTCCAAAAGCATTCTGGAACTCATCCTTGGTAAGTCCCGGGGGTAGTCGCCGTACTTCGAGCTTCAAGCGGACTTGCGATTTGGCAACTTGTTGGTGGTGATTCTGGCTTTGGACAGCGGCTGGGTTTACTGGAAGGACACCATTGGGATTCTTCGCAATTGTAACGGGTCCTTTTGGCGGCATTATCGCACGCCACTGGGAACCTGAGGTGCGGGGGTGAGGTGTAGATGGGTAGTAGGTAGGCTCGCCCAATGGCGGAAGTGACATCGGCGGATTGCTTGGCATGCGCTCGCGTGCAGGTTGTCGGCCTCATCAGCGGGAATGACACCGCTGGGCACCGCACCTTGACTGTCGCCCCGTTCTAATACCTATACAGCACTTTTCACATTGAAAACGCTTATTCGAGTCCCATTTTATAATTGCCAATCTCTAAACACCAGTGATAATAATACTGGTCGGAGCAGCCACCACGTCAGCCAACACCGATCCACTAGCCGGCGACCGCCTCCAGTCTCCACCACGCCTCTCAAACGACGCTCTGTGATCAGATCCCCTGTGACCATGGCCCGAGGAGACAACGAGGTTCCTCAGCCTGGTCCTGCGCGCCTGGCTCCAGGTGCGGGTCCAGATGAATGGCTGGAAGAAGCGAAACAATGCCACTATCTCCCCGAAGCCGACATGAAGAAGCTATGCGAGATCGTCAAGGAGTGCCTTATGGAAGAGTCCAACATCCAACCCGTCCAAACGCCCGTTACAGTATGTGGCGACATCCACGGCCAGTTCTACGATCTCCTTGAACTGTTCAACGTTGCTGGTGGAATGCCCTCGGACCCGGCTCTGTCGGTCCCGGTCGCGCAACCCACGCCTGCTACCTCCCCCTTACCCAAGACGATCAGTGCGGCGGATATCGAGCCTCCGACGCAAATCACAGACCCGAAGGCGAAGAGGAAAATGAAGAGAAGGTTCCAGAGGGACAGTGCTTACACATCGGCTGCGTCGAATGCTTCCGATGATGCTGCCGAAGAAGGTGGAGATGAGGACGGAGAGGAGATGCGTGGTAGGGTACGCAGTCGGAGTAACGGCGCCGCGGACAGAGGTCCTAGCGGTGAGGAGTACGAAGACGACGAAGATGATAGCAGCGACAGTGGCGTTGGCGTTCGGCCGCCAACGAGGAGTCCAAACCAGGGCAGGAGCAAGAGCATGGGCACGAGTGGCAACAACAACGGGAAGCAAAACTTCATATTCTTGGGAGACTTTGTGGACAGGGGATATTTCAGTTTGGAGACGTTCACATTGTTGATGTGCTTGAAGGCAAAGTATGCGACCCAAACACCCTCGGACACCTTGAATATCATTCTGACATACACAGATTCCCCGACCGGGTAACCCTAGTCAGAGGCAACCACGAATCGCGACAGATCACCCAAGTCTACGGCTTCTACGAAGAATGCCAAACCAAATACGGCAACGCCTCGGTATGGAAATCCTGCTGTCAAGTCTTCGACTTCCTCGCCCTCGCCGCCATCGTCGACGGCAAAGTCCTATGCGTCCACGGCGGTCTGAGTCCGGAGATCAGGACCCTGGATCAGATCAGAGTGGTGGCCCGCGCACAAGAGATCCCGCACGAGGGCGCCTTCTGCGATCTGGTGTGGAGTGATCCCGAGGAGGTCGACACGTGGGCGGTTTCCCCCAGAGGTGCCGGATGGCTGTTTGGCGACAAAGTAGCCAGCGAGGTATGTCAACGCCCTACCCTACCAAGACTGACGGGAAGTACTAACAGCGCAGTTCAACCACGTCAACGGGCTACAACTCATCGCACGCGCCCACCAACTCGTCAACGAAGGCTACAAGGTACGTCTTCTCGCTCATCTATCCGCTTATCTTTTACCTTTCACCTTAGCTAACGCCCGTCAGTACCACTTCAAAAACCAAGACGTGGTGACGGTCTGGTCGGCACCCAACTACTGCTACCGCTGCGGCAACGTCGCGTCCATCATGACCATCGGCGAGGATCTGCAACCGGATTTCACCATCTTCAGCGCCGTCCCGGACGACAGACGTGCCGTCCCTGCCGGCCGGGGCAGGACGGGTGAATACTTCTTGTAAACCCGGACCTGTGTGTGCTCTCTCGCTCTGCATACGCTATTGAGGAGTGTGAGGGAGCGTAGGGTATCTTTTGTGGGTTGGCAACCCGTGCCTGAGTAATGGTTGGGTGCATAATGCTGGTGTGGGGCGTTCGGGATGTGGCATTGGAGTCCGGTTGATTTGGCAGTGATGACTTCTGTACGATACCTTCTGAAATCGATGTCCCGTGTGTGGCTGGTGTCCGCACTACCTTACGCTCATTAAATATACATTCCATCATGCGGCTCAAACCGCGTCCAGTGTATAGAGATATAGATCGAGGGTTGACGGAAACTACCAGACCACATGCAATATCAGAACGGCGGTGGATTTGCTTCCGCGTTTGATGCGGTGATTACTTTGAGCTGCATACCTAGCTTCGGATATGAAAGGAAACGAAAAGCGGCAGCATGCAATGATAATACAATCTGATAAAGAAATGCCCCTGTCCCCTGTGATCTCAGCTATCCCAATCCCTCCGCCCTCATCCTATCATCCCATCACCTCCGTAAACGTCACGTCACTCTACAAAATCTCATCCTCCATCGTAGCCTCGCCACCGTTAGTGGCAGCAGGTGCAGCGGCACCGGTAGCCGGCGCAGGAGCGTTCTCGCCAGCGGTGCCCGGGACGAAGTAGTCCTGCATCTCGGCATCGAGCTCCTCGACCGTCTTGGGCTTAGGGCGACCTGCGCGACCGCCACGGCCGCGGCCCTTGCGACCTCCACGAGCGCTGACGGCCGTTTGGGCAGTAGCGGCCTTCGGGGCGTCGGTTGCTTTCTTGGGCTTGTTGGCGGGCTTTGGTGCGTCCTTTGGCTTGCTGTTTGGGGGTGAGTATATTGATACACCGTGAGCGGTGGGGCTGGCTGATACTTACGCGATGCGCTCGCCAAGACCCTTTGGTGCTGGTGGAGGAGCGACGCTCTTAGCGCCGACGAGAACCTCGATCTTCCATTCTGTCAGTTTCGACCGGATATTGTTGGCTAGAATTCTCTTCGTACCTTCATTGGACGGCCATCAACCTTGACACCGTTGAACGACTTCGCCGCTTCCGCAGCGCTCTCTGGCTTGGCGAAGATGATGTTTGCAACACCCAGGCTGCGACCATTCTTGTTGTAGTTGAGGGTGACCTTCCTAACGGCACCGACAGTAGATCCGAAGTATTCCTGTTTGGGGTAAAAGAGCGTGTCAGTCCACTTCTGGTAGGTATAGTTCGCGTCAAGGAGATCGAAAGGTCCGCACGGCCGTCACGAGAAGGACAAAGCGGCAAAAGAGCAGGCGGCACCCCAAGGATCTGGCTCAGATCGTGTCATCTGAGCATCAATGAGCAAGCAGCAGAAGTTAGTGCTCCAGAGTGGGTTGTATTTAAAGTTCGCCTCGGTCCAGGATAAGTCGGATAAGTCCAGAAACAGAGCTCCAGCGCGTGAAGAATCAACATGTCCGAGGGCCCGTGTCCAAGGCACAGTCATTGAGTAATCTCCCACATGGCTGCGATTGCCTTGTTGTGAAGTCGCTAATACAAGTTGTCTTGCTAAGAGCCGGGCATTGCAATGCTGTTGAATTCGGCATGCGGCTTGGTAACATCGCTGGGCGCTGATTGCGGAATTGGTGTGCCCAGTCCCAGCCGCGCGCGGATGCATCGCAAAACCGTTGAGCATTGATCCTTCTTGGTCAATACAGTCAGGATGTCCGTCAGGTCCAGTGTAGTTGTAGCGTCCGGAAGGCAGCAGAAGCCGCAGGCGTAAGATCTTGAAAAAACTGCTGTATCCACTGCTGTATCCACTGCTGTGCTCATTGATGCTCATCCTCAATTCTGTTCGCGGATTTACCGGTAGCTTTTGCTCAAGGGAGCAAGCAGCTCAAAAGCTGGACTTCTTCGCTGTGTAGACTTCGATAACGCCTGCACCTGATCTGGGAGGTCTGCTTGCCACACAGCCTTGCCCCAAGATAGGTTTTTCTTGCAGAGACGCTCGTGCTCGACCTCATTACGGCTCCTCGTCAAGCCTCAAGAGGCAAGCGGTAAGCTAGAGGGAGCTGCTACTCTGGCGGTATGTCCCAAGGGATTCCGTCCCCATATAGAAGCCCAAAGCCCATCGGAAACAGGTGCGTGCGGTGGAAGTACGATCGTACAAAGTCGATGAAATGTCATATCGTTCGACCATCTCCGGTCAACGTACCTTAATCTGCTGTTCAGTGACATCGTCAGGCTGAGGGAAAGTTAGCAAAGCTCACATACAGAGAATGGGATGACGAATACATACCAGGTTGCTGACAATGATCTTGCTCTCTCCACGGGGCAGGAGCGCTGGGACGGCGGGCTGCGCGGCAGCTTTGGGACCCTTTGGAACGGCCGCCTTCTTCGTCACACCACCAGCAGGGCCAGCAGGCTTTCCTCCACGGCGGTTTCCGCGGCCGCGGGTGTTGGTGCGGCGGGAGCCAGCAATCTCCTCGAGACTCTGATCGAGCTTGCTAGACATTGTGTGTTGCGAGAGTGGTTTGGCTGAGTTGGCAAGGATTGGAGGTGAGCGCACGCTTTTGTGCGGTTTAGCGGAGATGCGCTGTTATGCTAAAAGCTTCGCGACTGTGTGTACTATTTGCACTGAGGCAGGGCGGATAACCTCGAAGTGACGGTTTCGCGATGACTGAGCCTTCTCGGAAAGGCGAGTGCTAGCTGACGGCGCGTGAGGTATGGACTCCTGACGTTGAGGATAATCCCGTAAGTATGGCAAATCGTGTTTTGCGACTAGATAAACGTGGCGCGATCACTTCACAGTATGTTGTGATGGTGCCTGATATTGTGTTGATGTGGGAGAGGGAGAGGACAGCTGCAGCCTTGAGGATGAGGAAAGGGTGAGTGACAGCACGCGCGCCGTTTGCCAAGAACAGGAGCTCAGCCTCGCTGTCACGTGCGTCCGTCCAGCACGTGGTGCAAGAAGGCATCAGTCACCTATCGGAATGGACATACAGTATGTTAGTACCAAAGGTGTTGAGACGCCTATCGGAGGGGACATGTATTAGAACGAAAGGTGTCATATCCAATTCGTGCAGTACATAGACGTTATATACAGCATGCCTGCCTCAACAAATGCAAACGTGCCCAGATGTTTCGTCCATGCCTTTATGCTGTATTTTTGTGCAGTCCTCTAACCAGTAGAGGACTGCTTGTTCATCGCAGCGTTGTGCGCAGCGGCAGCCTCTTTGCTGAGCTGATCCTCTGTCTTCTTGTTTCCATGGGAGATCAGCCTGTTGAGGAAGCTGCCTGGCCTGCCTTGTGGGTGCTGCTGCTCTTCCAGCTCTGCCTCTGAGATCTCTCTGTGCAGGTTTCCGGTGGTCTCATCATCGAAGTCCTCGTGCTCGTCGATGTTGGCTAGATCATTAGGTGTTAGGACCATTCTTCGGTTGTACGAGGGGGAATATCATCAGCCATACCTTGCTTGTCGTGCATGCTCAGCTTCCTGGTGAGCTTCTGGCGAAGGCTGGCCATTTTGATGATTCAATTGGTGATGGATGCGAAGATGATTGAGTTTGTCCTGATGCTTTCAGGCGTGTTCTAGTCCAGAAGTCAGTACCGTATGCTGGACCGGAAGGCCGGCACGACCAAGCGGAGTTGGAACTCCAGAGCCCAATCAATGGAACGACAGGTTCACGTACATAATGCAGACGATGTTGGAGTTCAATGGTAGGCGTGATCGGAGTTGAGCGCGGAGTTGAGTGCGGAGTGTATGAAAGAAGGTCTGAGGCCACGACTACAAGTAGATCTACCTGCACCGCCTGCACTGCCCTGCCCTGCCTAGGCCATGCCATGCGTCAACTCATGGGTCCATGTGGGGTTCGTCCCTGGGGGGGCTTATCCAATGATGACATACCTTGGCGCTGCCCCGCCTTCCAATCCGATGTGTGCACAATCGCCGCGCTTGCCGCTTCGGGACATCCTCAGCCGCCTTCCGCTGCACAACCCAGCTTCTCGACCAGACCAGCCCAATCCAGGCGCGCCATTATTCGTCTGCTACGCGTACATGTACTGTAACTCATTCCGGATACCGGACTCTGAACTGTATCAGTCACAATCTAAGCGGCCCGTCCTTTGGCCTATCGTTGCAACATCGGATTCTCCATCGCTTACCATCCGCATCGGAGGGAATTCCGCACTAAACGCGTTCGACTTCAACGCGTCGAAACATCAGAAAGATCGCATCTAGCAGAAGGGATGAGCTAAATGCCCACATCACCAGCTATTCATCCTCTCATTGGGTTTGAATGTGTCGTTTTGAGCTTCTCGGATTTGTGATACTATTCCTACACGACCGGCAAGCTCGGCGGCGAAGGAAGGCGCCGGAAGACGTCCAATCCGAGAATATAGCGCATCAAGACCGCTTCGGAGATGCTGCACGAAGTGCTACTCGCCCTATCCGGGCACCCGTCGCCACTATTCGATACTCCAAATCGAAAAGATTTAAACAGCAGCAGTAATGTAGTCAAGAAGGACTTCCCTTTACTTTCGTCTTCGGAAGCGGCGCAGTTGCAATCTCTGGGACGGCTAGCGTTGCTACATAGGAGGATACGCGAACATGCAGAAGGTGTTCGATCACAGCATGGCTCCACGATCTGTCGAGCGGTGGCGTCGTCGCTGGTCGATACCCACCTCTCACGATTCCAAGCCAAGATATTGGAGGTCGAGAGGCAGATACTGATGAAGGACCCAAAGACCGTAGGCGCATATAACATCGTGCCTTTGTCACTTGTGGTTGGAGAGTTCGACGAATGGACACGGCGGATGGAGTGGTATTGGCAGCTGGCATGCTTTATAAGACTCCCGAAGCAGGATGCACCATCAAGAACAGACCCTAGGCGCAGTGGAAGGGAGGCGACGGGAGCTGCGCTCATCGATTTTCTGCGTAGCGAAGCCCAAACAGGATACGCCGATATTGAAACCGCTGCAGTAGAATTGTCGAAGGTGGCAGAGACAGCCTGGTTAAGACAGGTATCAGTGTGGCTCTTGCACGGCAATCTTCCAGGAACCGGGGCAAGCGATTTCTTCGTTGCTATGAAGGCCCCAATTGAGCCTGAAGGACGGCCAACGTACTCTGTTCAGAAGGATCTTCTCCCGAAATCTGTGTCGTCTGCGACAGCGGAGTCTATGCTCTTCGTGGGCAAATCTTTACACCAAGTGCGGCAGCATCGGGAAACGCTGTCCAGACCTTCGCTATCGCAAACCTCGAAAGACTTCACGCTCATGTCCACTCACTTACGCATGCTGTCGTCGCTCTCCTTGCCGCTTATCCCATCCGCATTTGCTAGAACGATTTCGTCAATACGGTTATCGCTATCTCAGAACCTTCTACAGCATCTTCTGCCGATAGAGAGCATCGTTCAGGTACTTGCGACATTACGGCAGTACTTTCTCTTAGAGCGAGGCGAATTCGCTCTGGCTTTGATCGCGGAAGCCGAATCACGACTTGCGGCACGCCGGGATGGAGTCGGCAAGCTTCTTCAAGGTCCGCCAAATGGGGATCTACGTGGGATGGTGATGAAAGAGGGCGAAGTGTCCGAGACTCTCTCACGAACGTGGAAGGGCCTGTATTCGTCTTCACCAGACGATGAAGAAGACCCGGTGCAGGAATTCGCAGAAGAAAACGTCCGGCTGGAGATTTCAGGGGCCCAGAACAGCAGGCCGTCGACCTCAGACAGCGTGACGGTCGCCGGTCCAGAGATCTCAAACGTCCAGTTCAACGACCTGCTCCTCCCGGTCCCAATCAGCCTCACACTCGACATACACTCACCCCTGGACCTATTCATCTCGCCAAAAGACATCGGCCAATATAGCACCATCAATTCATACCTACTAGCCTTACGTCGCGCCCACGTCCGGTTATCAGATCTCTGGCGCCTGTCCTCATCCCGCAGAGACATCTCGGCGACCGCACGCTCGAACCCCGTAGCGCGGCAGCGGACGCGGCAGCGCGAGACGGCGATGCGCAAAGTCTGGGCCAGCTGCAGCTCCGCCGTCTTCCTGCTCTCGGAAACTGCCGCTTACCTCGAGGGCGAGGTGATAACGAGCTCCTGGGACCACTTCTACGCCTGGGCCACCAAAGGCAGCTCCACCGACCGCAACCCTCCCGAAAGTTTGCATGCCGCAGGAGTAGAGACAGACACCCCCGAAGCGGAGACGTACCCCCACGACCCCGAAACCCTCGCCACAGCCCACCGGCTCTTCCTATCGCACCTCCTGCACGCCCTCCTCCTAACCGACATCCCCTTCACATCCGAACTCCGCGCCTTCCTGACGGACGTGGATCAGCTGATCGCGCTCTTTGTGCGGCTCCAGCGTATCCAGCATAGTCTGGATTTGGAAGAGGACGAGGGCGTGGTGGACGCGTTTGGGAATTTCAAGGACGAGGAGAAGGAGGTGGCGTTGTTGCTTGATCGGGCGCGCAAGAGGGTCGATATGGGGATGAAGGGGGTTGTGGGGAGGTTGAGGGGGGTGGATAGGGAGAGGGTTGGGGGTGGGAGTGGGAGGGGAAGTGGGTTTGGGGAGGCGGGCGGCGAAGGTGAGGGTGGAAGGGAGTCTGAGGGAGGTTTTACGCCGTGGAGGGGCGGGGGTGTTGAGAGGTTGCTTATGAAGTTGGATTTTGGGAGGTTGACGGTTGAGGAGGAAGGGGATGTGCTTGTTTAGTTTGCAGGAGCTTTTCAGAATACCCCATTTTGCATGTTATTCAATCCCAAAGGTCTAAAATCCTATTCATATATGGACAGTGCGCAAATGGTGAAATATCGATGTCAAGTAGTTGAATAAGGTACCTACCTTATGAACAGCAACAAATCCGAGCACAAATGCCGATACAAATGTCCCCATGGGAGCGGGAGCGGGAAGCTTAAAGTTGTTCTCAAAGGGTCCCGAGGCGGGGGGACTGTGAAACGTGGGGGCTTGGCGGCCGTCTCGTCTTGCATAGGACGGCTACGGTAAAGACACGACTTGACCCTCGGGCCGGGCTGACTGTCTTAACCGGGCCATACCTGACTACGCCTAACTTATCTCCATTGCGTCCTTTGTAAATAAGATCCTGTTGCAGCTTCACAGATTAGATCCCGTACTGTTTATATACAATCAAACGCGGGCTTTGGAAACAAGCATGCGCGCCTCACTGCCCTCAGCGGCCCTTGGCGCCGCGAGCGCTGTGCTCGCCGGTCTGTACCTCGACGGCCGGTATGGACTCGGTCACGATATCAGGCAGATGATGCTGGACAAGGCGTTCAGGAAGCGCATGGGTGGCAGGATTGCGCAGTTGGGCGACGAGACTACGCTGTATCGTATGCTTGAGCTTGCCGACCCGGAGGCTGAGGCGTTGTGGTTTGAGGGGCGGAGCTGGAGTTATGGGCAGATCAAAGAGGGTATGTATATGTCTTTTGAAGAAGATGTGGAAGTGGTTTTGGGAAGTTTGGGGGGGCTCGAGGGTGGGGGCTGATTTTGTGCTCTGCAGACGTGGATAGACTTGCTGGTGTACTGTCGAGACAAGGCGTTAGAGACGGCGATTATGTGGCCGTGTTCACCACGAACTCGCCCGAGATGTTCATCACTATATACGCCCTTTCACGACTGGGAGCCGTTTCTGCGCTGATCAACTCGGCTTTGAGAAGTCCATCTACCCAACGTGCCCACTGCGCTTGTCCAGAACTGACATTACCACCCAGGCGCAACACTAGCCCACTGCATGAGAGTAGCCGAAGCAGGCGTCCTAATCACCACACCAGATCTCATGCAGCACGCCCACGACATGTTCGCCGAAACCGGCATGATGATGCACACCATCTGTCTGAACATGTCCTCGTTTGATGCCTGCGAAACCTCGTCCGAATCCGCCTTCTCCAACACCCTCCACATCAGCGCCACCTCTTTGACGACCTCCACTCACCTCGCCCCACAACCCCGTCCGAAACGCAGCCTAAAAGACATCGCCTGCCTTGTCTACACCTCCGGCACCTCAGGCAAACCCAAAGCGGTAACAATCAAAAACATCCTCCTCGTCGTCACCTCGACGCCCACCTCCATCGACATCAGCAACCGATCCCGCTACTACCCTCTCCGCACCTACGCCTCCCTGCCCCTCTTCCACGGCACCTGCCTCTTCACCGGCCTGTGCTACTCCGTCGGCAACAGCGCGACCTTCTGCCTGGGCCGCAAATTCAGCGCCTCGCGCTTCAGCCGCGATCTCGTCGCCTCCGGCGCGACCCGCATGCTGTACGTGGGCGAACTGTGCCGGTACCTGCTCAAAGCGCCCCCCTCGCGGCACGACACCTTGCACAGATGCATCGTGGCGTCCGGCAACGGCCTCCAGCGCGACATCTGGGAGCGGTTCAAGACGCGCTTCGCGATCCCGGAAATCAGGGAGTTCTACCGGAGCACGGAGGGGATTGCGAAGTTCGACAATCTCGGCGTCGGGCCTGTCGGCGCGGGTTGTGTTGGTTTCGCGGGACCCGTGGGCAGGTGGAGGGAGGATGATACGTTTCTGGTCCGCTACGACACGGTGACCGAGGCGCCGTGGCGCGATCCGAGGACGGGATTTTGCGTCAAGGCGAGGTTGGGGGAGCCTGGGGAGGCGATTGGGAGGGTCAGGAGTTATGATCTCTATCTCGAGTATCTGAATAACCCTCAGGCGAATGCTGAGAAGTTGATTAGGGACGTGTTTAAGAAGGGCGATCTGTTCCAGCGCACGGGCGATTTGTTGGTCAGGGATCGCGATGGCTGGGTTAGGTTCCATGATCGCAGTGGCGATACGTTTAGGTGGCAGGGCGAGAATGTCAGTGCGGGTGAGGTCAGGGAGCATATTTCCCGCTTGCCGAATGTCATCGATGCCTCTGTTTATGGTGTTAAGTTGGAGGGGTGAGTTGATCCATTCCCGGGGACTGGAAGTATCTTTGCTGGTGTGTCGGTTCGCTGACTTGCAACAGATATGACGGACAGGCCGGTGCGGCAGGAATAACTTTGATTGAAGCAAGCCCGGCACACGAAGATGCTTTTGCGCGGACACTGTACAAGTCCCTGCGGGCACAGGGTCTGACCATCTACCAGATGCCACGGCTGATTCGCTTCACCAAGCAGTAAGTATTTCTCGTACCCACAAGAATCCATAGACTTGCGTTTGCTGACGTACGGCAGAATCGAGACTGGCGCAACCTTCAAGCACGCCAAAGATGTCTTGAAGAAGCGGACTTGGAACCCAGACTCAAAGGACCACGAGGATAGCCTGTACTGGCTAGACGGACAGACGTACAAGAAGCTGAACGAGCAGACTTGGTCGCTTATTGTCGCTGGAAAGGCGAGGTTGTAGTCCGTTCCGGTACATAGCGTGGCGTATGTGGTTCGGTGTCGCCACCTCCTTGTTACATGAAACAATATATGCATACATCGCGCTTGATGCTGGGTATCACAAATCGAGGCATCATTCATCAATGTTACGTTCCCCGCGCTCGTCGTCGTCCCCCTAGTGATGATACTCCAGTCTTGGACTTTTTTCACACCATAACTCTCCTCAAACCCCCCGTCCCACCCAGCAGCCTACGGCCAGTGACAGCACATCGTCCCTTTCCACTCTCCCATTTCCCGACTCTACTCCCCCCGCCCTCTTCAACCCAAGCCTCGTCCTCGCCGCCACTGCCTTCCATGAACGCTTCCTGCCGTGCATGCTCACCGTCCACCCACCTGAAGATGCAGGTGTAGCAGAAGACGAAGCCCGTCTGCGTGGCAGTAGGCGTCTGGACGGGCGACCGGCAGATCGGACAGAGGTCAGAGGTATCCGGGCTCGGGGGCGGGACGGTGAGGATGGGGAGACCCGTGACTGAAGAAATGGGCGGCTTGACGCTCGTTGCCTTGGCCTCGGCCTCCTGCTCCTTCCCAGCCCCATCCTTTTCCGCCGCCCCGTCCCTCTTCTCCGCCGGCGCAGGAGCAGGAGCAGGCAACCCCGAGATCGTCGGCGGCGGCAACTCCAACCCCTCCGCCGCCTTCCTGCCTAATTGCCGCGCAAAATCAGACGCATGCCACCACTCCAAGAATTTGAGCGCGAAAATACTAGTCGGCAGCAGCACCTTCAACCCGCCCATAATTGCCGGCACAACCGCCTGCCCCAGCGTGCGAGGACTGAAGATCGAGTTCCCCTGCCCCGGTCTGGCCGCCCGCCTCGGTTTCGCCTGCGCCATGGCAACAGCTCTCAGATCCGCCTCCCCGACCCGCCGCATCCGCGTCCCCACGAGCCATAGGAACGGGGAAGAGTACTTGGACCCGTCGAACAGGTACGCCAGGTGGAACGCCAGTAGCGCGAAATAGTACGCCGCGTTGACACTCGGGTAGACGCGCCTCAGGAACCACTTATAGGCCCACAGGAAGCGCTGGCGCAGCGTCGCGTCGCGGGGCAGCGCATCGCGGTCTGCAAACGCGGGACCCAGCAGGCTGGCCCCTGCGGCGTGGATGTCGTAGCTCTCGTCGAGCTTGCGCTTCAGGTACGGCAGGGCGACCACGACGGCGAGATTGCGCCAGACATCGGCGGGCCTGAGTTTCAGGCTTTCGCGCAGCTGTTCTGGGGCGCCGAGGGCGGCGCGGGGGGATTCGCCAGAGCGGATTCGGAGGACGCGCTCGCGCTTGAGGCCGTAGAAGGATTCGGTGAAGGAGGCGGCGTGGGTGTGGAGGTAGTGGCGTTCGATGAGGAGGGAGAGGAGGGCGTAGAGTTCGTCGAAGGAGTTGAGGAGGGGGAGGAGGTAGCGTGGGTGCCGGTGGGTGGCGCGGGCGAGGAGGTAGCGTAGCGAGGGTGGGATTAGGGCGTTGAGTTGTTGTTCGCTGAGGAGCTCGAAGAGGGAGGGTTTCTGTGTGTCAAGGCCGGATTGGAGGCTGGTCATGAATTCCATCTTGGGGGTGGGGGTGGTTCAGGCTGGGTTAACGCGCTATCTCATGTTGATTGACTTGTTACTCGATGATCGTACAGTTTGGCGCTATATGATTGCAAGGATGATGTATTGTACAGAGTACGAACATGTAGGTATCGTTGGGGTTGTGGGAGTGTGGGAGTGTGGGATAGAGTAGGATAAGCTGTGCCAAGGGATTCAGATGCCGAGGTTCAGTTCGCCGCAGCTCTCCTCCGAGCGACGTTATACAAAGGTACCATGTACAGTACAGCTCTCAGTCCTTCATCCTCATCTCAGCCAACATATCATAAACACTCTTCCCCTGCTCGATCCCGTTTCCATTGCCACTCCCACCCCCCTCAACCTCACCCCCGGTATCCGGCAATCTCTCAACCCTCAACTCCCCCCTCTCCCCCTCCGGCCCCTCATCCCTCACCAACTTCACAACCGCCCACCTTTGCCCCAGACTCTCTTTCCACTTCTCCGGATCCCTCTGCAGCGGCCTCATTCTCCCAAACCTATCCGTCCTCTGCCACTTCTGCTCGAGCATGCGCGCCAGCTCCGCGCTCCCAGGCTCCAGATACGCGACGCGCGCGAGCTTGTACCAGCCTGTGTGGCGGAACGTGCGGCCGTGCTGGGCCCGCTGCGTTTGTGCGAAGACCGCGATCGGGTAGGCGTCTGAGTCCGTGATTGGGACGTCTGTCTGGCCGGGCCTGGCGGGCTCTGAGTCCTCAGGCCCACTCTTCGGCTCGTGCAGCGGTCCGGTTTGAGCAAGCACCACAGCCTTCACATCGTCACGGTGTTTCGAAACAGCGACCGGGTCATCTGCTTTGATCTTCTGCCGCTCGGAGGCAGGCAACAGCTCAAGCCGCGTCTTAGTGAAGATGATACCGTCGCTTTCCCAGCGCGGATTGGCGCCGTGGAACAGTGTGATTTAGGCCAGCCGCGACGGGGTTTGGGCTGATGCGTTTAGCGTGCCTCGAAGCTCTGGCGGACGGGCTGATTTGGTCGACTCTGACGTTGACGGGAAGAAGTGGTTTGCGATCTCCTCCATGGACACTAGGCCGGAGTCTTGGGGCGGTGAGGGCGCTGGGCTTGATTTCTGTTCACCTGTGCGAATTGAGGCGTTGGAGGTACAGGCGGAGGCTGAGTTGTTCTGTCCACGCATTGCGGGCGGCACGTAACGGGACATGTTGCTTGTGCAAGGTATGATGTGAGTAAGCTACGGAGTCGCAGTAAGCCTTTCAAGGTTTTGCAAGCTACCTTCCCTAATGTGATGGGCTAGGTTGTAGGATACGACTTAGTGGAAATATCAAGGTACTGTCCATGCAGTCGGCCATGTGCTTCCTTGTCTCGTTCATGCACTGTTCACGAATGGGTTTGCAACAACCGCAAATACATGTACAGCATGCTGTCCATCAGCCTCAGGTTCTTAAGCTGAAGGTTGCCCACGAGCCCTGACGTCAACCTCGGAGGCATCTCCACAGCACGCACATCCATATCTCACCTCACCTTCACCTGGCTTCTGAGCTATGATAGAATAACTTGATGCGGACTAACTACATTGATCGTACAGGTACAAGTATAGGTAGGTAGCATTTGCCGTTCCCATCAGCCATCTTAGCCACGATATCAACAGCTCCCTAGACAACACTCTACCCTCCAATCACGCACGCGGCCCTGTAAATCTGGTGAATGCACAACCCGGTCCCAACAGCCCAAAGCCCACTGCGAATGAAAGACTTCTCCCTCGACTCAATCTGCAAGTAGGCGACGGTGTAAAGACTCCTAACCGCAAACCAAGCAGCCACAAAGCCCATAAGGCCCGTAACCTGCTGACCCTGGTCCGGGCCCTTGATCAGCCCCGTCGCCGTGGTCCTCTCAGCCAACAGTCCCGCAAATACGGCCGCGGTGTACAGAGGCAGGTTCTCGATCGAGTTGCGGTGGCATGATTCGGCGCGCTCGTATTTCGCGACCACATTGGGTGGCAGCTTCTCGGACAGTTTCTGGCCTTGGGACGCGCTGTGCGGGTTCGAGTTGTCGGGTTTGAAACCGTGAGAGATGATGTAGCTGTTTGCGAAGACGTGGGGAGCGAGGGAGAGGACGTAGTAGGCGGGGATGGAGAGGAGGGGGTAGTTCAGGGCTGAGGAGGCCATTGTTGTTGTTGGTGGAGTTGCACGTCGTACAACGGATTGTATCAGAGGGAAATTGGATTGGATGGGAGGAACCGAGTAAGAGTTGGTTGGAATGGGTGCTGGGAGTGATGCGTGAGAATGGCTGCCTAGAAGTATGATTTCAATACGGAAAGAGCAATCAATTGATGTAAACTTCCAAGGTTAAGGTGACCTGGAAGCTACCTACCCAGCCTCGATCTCATGAGACATGAATGACGCTGTCTGTTGCCCGGCGGTACGGCTTAACCCCGGTGCGGCGCGAGTCAGTATCTTATCTAGAGTTGGCGGGGCTGCGTCAGGGTCTGCGGGCTCCAGGCTGATTTCAGAGCGGTGGCGCAGAAAAGTCAAGGGAAAGCCGCAGAACCGCTTCACTGCTTACATTCATCCACTGTTCTTCCCACCCTTTCTCTTTTACATACAATCCTTCGGAGGGCGGCAATCGCTCTTCTTACCAAAAGACAGCACAACTCAGAGATACCCATTTTTATCGTTCAGGATGTCTATGGACATCGATCAAGTCGCTATTCCAGGCAACTCTGGACCAGCGAGACAACAGACCGCAGCGACCATTTTATGCTGCAACTGTGGCGCGCCGATTGATGGCACTCAGGCCGCCGGCGCCCTTTGCTACGACTGTATCAAACTTACTGTCGACGTATCCCAAGGCATTCAAAGAGAAGGAGTACTACACCAGTGCAGAGATTGTGACAGATGGCTTTCACCGCCCCAGTCCTGGGTGGTTGCGCAACCGGAATCCAGAGAACTTCTGGCGCTGTGCTTGAGGAAACTTCGTGGTCTGAACAAAGTGCGAATCATCGATGCCTCTTTCATCTGGACAGAGCCGCATTCCAGGAGAGTAAAGGTCAAGATTACCATCCAGCAAGAAGCCTTCCAGGGCACCATCCTGCAGCAGACCTTCGAGGTTGAATTCGTACAACACAACCAGCAATGCCCGGATTGCGCGAAGAGTTACACCCACAACACCTGGAGAGCCTGCGTGCAAGTGCGGCAAAAGGTCCCCCACAAGCGAACCTTCCTCTACCTGGAGCAGGCCATCCTGAAGCACGGCGCACACAAGGACACAATCAACATCAAAGAAGTGCACGACGGCATCGACTTCTACTTCGCCGCACGCAACCACGCCGAGAAATTCGTCGACTTCCTCACCTCGGTGACGCCCGTCCGGGTCAACAAGTCGCAAGAGCTGATCTCCATGGACACGCACACGTCGATCAAATCCTACAAATTTTCCTACTCCTGCAGCATCGTACCCATCTGCAAGGACGACCTGGTCGCACTCCCGATCAAAATCGCCAAACAGCTCGGAAACATCTCCCCGCTGGTTCTGTGCCACAAGATCGGCACCTCCGTGAACTTCCTCGACCCAAACACGCTCCAGGCCACCGACCTCAGCACCAACGTGTACTGGCGCGCCCCCTTCGGGTCCCTCGCCGACGTCCAAGAATTGGTCGAGTTCATCATTATGGACATCGAGCCGCTCGGCCCTACAAAGGGCCGCTACGCACTCGCCGAAGCCACCGTCGCCCGCGCCGCCGACCTGGGATCCAACGACACGACCTACTTCTGCCGCACGCACCTAGGCGGAATCCTGCACCCCGGCGACAGCGTCATGGGCTACCTGCTCGCAGGCACACAGTTTAACAACGACCAGTACGAAGCGATCCTCGACAGCAAGACGTACGCCAGCCAGGTACCTGACGTGGTGCTGGTGAAGAAGCACTACGAGCGCCGCAAGGGCGCGGGCCAGCGCAAGCGCCACTGGAAGCTCAAGCGCATGGCCAAGGACGAGGGCGAGATGCTGCCGCGCAAGCAAGACCAGGAGAAGCTCGAGCGCGACTTTGAGCTCTTCCTCCGCGACGTCGAGGAGGATGAGGATCTCAGGCAGACGATGGCGTTGTACAAGGCCCAGCGTGAGCAGGAGGAGATGAGTGTGGCGGAAAGTGAGGAGGGCGATGAGGATGAGGGCAGGTTGAGGATTCCGATGGAGCAGTTGTTGGATGAGTTTGAGGAGATGAATATGATGGATGAGGAGTGAGGTGGTCCTTTGGAGTCCGTCCGTGTCGCACACGCACGCCCTCATAGTGTTGTCGCTGCGAGGAGACTAGGCTTGTGCTGTGAAAAGGATGCAGGACTATTGCCGTCATGATATGACTAGAGTCAACGACGCCGCCGCTGGTAGAAGGTAGCTTCGCGTTCAGTAAAGGGATATGCCGCGGACTGCATTGAAGGATTGTGTCTCTAAGCATGAGCTAGCAGCTTCGGAACCCCAAGCCTCGGGTCCAAGAGAAGCAAGACGAGGAGCCGAAGGGCTGAACGGGAGCATTGGCGATGGGCGTTTTTTCACGAGCGGCTCGGGATGCTTGCTAGCAATTCAGATATGGGAATCACATTCAGATATGAATATCTTACAATGTTAATCGAAATCATGCATCTTGAAATATTTACAACGGATCGTGATCCCGCCAAATCCCTCTATATCTGTACATACGCTCTATACACATATCCCGTAGGAACGTGGATCAGTCAACGCCGATGGGTATGCAAGACCGACCCAAAAAAAGGTCCCTATACCCATTCCTTCCGTAAAACGCCGTTTCCATGCTTTCCTCACTCCTTTCTGCCGCTTGATCCGGACCCATCAGTGTCTTACGCCCATCGCCCTCTTCTCAGCCCCCTATCCGACCGAAGTCGTTCGCGGTGACGGAAAGGCCCGGCTCAGCCTGCAGAACCGTATCTGAAGCCTTCTGCGGATGTGAAGCCCTCTTCAAATCGAAAGCCTTCTTGTATAAGCCTTCTTGTATAAGAAGTCTTCTTGTCGAAAGTCTTCCTTTTCTTCATCTTCGCATACGAAGCCTTCTTCGCATCTGCAGCCTCCTTCGCATCTGCAGCCTCCTTCGCATCTGAAGCTTTCTTTGCATCTGAAGCCTTCTCGATATTTGAAGCCTTCTTCGCATCTGAACCTTCTTTCGCAGCTAAAGTCTTCTCGGTGTTTGAAGCATTCTTCACACGTCGAGCCAGCGTCCTATCTGTAATCTTGCTCACAGTTAAAGCCTTCTCCACATTTGAAGCCTTCCCCATCTCCTCAGCCTTCTTCATCTCCTCAGCCTCCACAGCAGCTTTCTTCGCCTCAGCTGCCGTCCTAACCTGCTCAATCTTCCGCATCTCCCTCAACAACCCCGCCAGCTCCGGCCCCGGATACCCATAACTTTCCGCGTCAGCCCAAACGCGCAAAAACTCCTCCTTGCGGCCGTTGTTCGCACACAACGCCAGCATGGTCGCAAACATGCCCTTACGGATCGCATACGGGTAATTCCTTGTCGTTGTCAATGCGTTACCGCTGCCGCTGCCACCCGCCGCTGCGCGCCCCATGGCGTCGACGCGCTTGATCTGCTGCCACACGGCCTCGCCGGCGACCCAGTCGCCCTCGCGCAGGGCCGCGTCGAGCAGCGGTCTGAGACCGAAGATAGTGAGGCCCCAGCCCTCGACGCCGAGATCGCGACACAAGTGCAGGGCGGCGTGGAAGCCGGAGAATCTGGTCAGACCCGTGATTACCAGGTCGAAGACGTCGGGGGTCGGATAGGGTTTCTGGACGATCTTTCCGTTGCGCTTGCAGAAGAGGCGCGCGGCGCCCGTGTCGGTGATGTTGATGTCGGGGCGGGCGAGCATCAGGCCGCCGTGGTCGCCGCGCATCCTTTTCATCCAGAATACAAATCCCTTCTCGCTGTGGGTGCTGATGTAGTGGTGGAGAACGTGCCGGTGCGTGTCTTCGTTGATGCGCATGTGGGATTCGCGGATGGCTGTTAAGACGAAGCGGATCGTGTCCGGCCGGGTCGCCTTGGGGTGGGAGAAGGAGGGGTGGGTTGTGACCTCCAGGAGGGTGTTGTAGCACTCGAGGCTCGGGGGGGCGGTGGTGATTAGGAGGTTGTAACAAATTTTGAGGATTAGGTCTGGTAAGCTTATGGAGTTCTCTTTGCGCAGGGTGAAGAGCTTTTGAATGGAGGTGTTTAGTTCGTCTGCTGTTGAGTGGTAGTGGCCGTGGGGATCTTGCCTATAGCGAGCCCCTACTGAGTCGTACTTTTGCCCGAGGAGGACCTCATCGCTTGAATCTGCCTGCTGGACTCTCCGCAGTTTTTCCTTAGTCGCCATGAGGAGCGTGTATAGAGTATCAGGATGGCAGAGGAAAAGATTCCGGTACTTCCCTGGCACCGCCTCGGTAGCTTGTGGTCGATCACCACATTCGTCCAGATGGCACAAGAGCCGCAGAACGAGCTTATCGATGGACAGTTCCGTTAATCGTATCTTCTTGGGTGTCCACACTTTGTTCTTGGCCTTCTCTCGAAAGTATGGATGAGCGTATATGGATTGAGGAGGGAGGTCGAACGTTCTTGGTTTTGGTGCGGTGCTAGGTGGCCAATTGACTCTGCCTCCGGTTGGATGGATGTCCCTAGGGGTCTCTTCCCATTCTTCGAGGCCCTGTTGGATGTTCGATATCTGGAGGGGCACAAAGTTGGCCGCGGGATTGTTTTCCACAAGCTCGCTCCCCAATTCAACATCGATATTTAACTCTTCCACTTCAGTCGTTGCCTCTTCCACGACCTCCTCCCCCTCCTCCTCCAACATCTTTTGTTCCCTTAGATCATCCCTCCCCAACCCCTGCTTCAAGTCCGCAATCGCCTTATCCCACTGCTCCCTCCTCCTCTGCTTAGCCCCCGCATCAAACGTCGCCGCCGCCGCAAAAATCCCCGAATAAAAAAACGTCGAAGAGTACAAATATTTCGTCGGTCGTCTGCCCGTGGCCGTAGTCGCGCGCCTGGCGACTCCCTGCGTGGTAGTGGCAGTCGACAGACATGACGGGCAGCGGCATGAGACTCTGGTCTGTGCTATACGGGACCAGACAGTCTGCATTATCGAGGCATTTCGGATCGCTGAGGTGGCTTCGCAGAGTGAGCCCGCCGCCTGGTCCTGTCCGCCGGGTTGAGGAGCAAGCAATTGTGTCGTGGAGGGGGTGGGTTTGCGTAGCTGGTCTGAAGCCCGAGTCTTGAATCGTGAATGGGAGCGGATGTGCTGTCTGGTGATGTGCGGTTTGAGGGGTCTGTGCGTTCGGACAAGCACCCCACTAGGTATGAACACCCACTGGCTGAGCAGGTACCTAAACAGTCCCTACCTAAATAGGTAAAGTAGTCGTTGTAGAAGACTTATACCTGATATATTGCAAGATGTTGGCTCTTGCACTGACCGCAGAACTCAATGGGTATGCCAGTTTCCTACGGCGATGCGGGAATAATTTACCAACATGATTCCGCAGGGTGACAGACCTTCTCCCTCTCGATACTGAAGAGAATCCGTTCTGGTACACATTCACAGTGCAATGCACGTCATGCCGCGAGACCCATCCAAACCCAGTGGCCATGAGCCGTTTTGTAAGTCAGTTCCTGGGAGGCGCATGCGATTGTGATTCTCATAATCATTCTGCAGGAAACGAACGAGGTCTCTGGCAGCAAGGGTGAAGCGAACTTCGTCTGGAAGTGCAAGAACTGCAAGGTTAGTGAAGGTTATTGCTTTTAGCAGAATTGGATCTGACATGGACCTAGAGGGAGCACTCTGCCAGCATCAAGGAGGCGCCAAAAGCCTACCAGCAGGCAGAACCTGCGAAGAGGCAAGACATTATCGTGATTGACTGCAGGGGTCTCGAGTTCACTGAGTTCAAGGCAGATGTATGAAAAGCTAATTATGAAGCGCTATGTGGTCACTGACTTCCAGCAGGGAGATTGGGTGGCAAAAGGCATCGAGTCCGGAACTAAGTTCGAGGCCATTGATCTCTCTGATGATTGGTATGATTACGACGAGAAGGCAGGAGAGGAGGTCAGCATCAAGGACCTGAAGTGGGAGATCAGGAGGGCATGAAAGCATTAACGTCATATGCAAATGTGTAAAGCCCCTCTAATGCAACATCTTGCCCAACAATGACGGCCGACTCGCACGGCAATCATGGTAGTAGCTGTCGGCGCAGTTAGCTCAGCTTAAACTCAATGGGGCTAGTGAAGGAAGACTTATAAGAAAAAGTAGGGCCGCCTCCATCACCGAAAGGATCAAGAGGCGGCAGACAAAGCCTCCGTGGCTATGATAGCGCCCAAGCGCACAAAAAGGCCCTTCTTACACCCTGAGCCCCGTTCGGCCACGCTCCAGGTACTACAAACGCTCTGCTCCAGTTCGTGCACGGAAACTCCTCATGATGGACAGCCTGGTCCTCGCCAAATGGTTTACGTCTACTCAACAGCAGTCGTACCGTGGTAACACGATCAGACACCGCGTCATGACGACTAGCGAGACAAGAGAAGCGGACAAGCCTAGACTTTGATCCTCACTCGAGAGAGGTCCCGCCTCAAGTGCTCGTTCACCCAGCCATCACATCGCAGCATCCGCCCTGTGCCATTGTCCGACTCTGTATGGGTGATGCATACTCATCTGACTCGAAGCTGTCTTGCAGACGTTCCACGATCGTGCGGCCGCTGGGTGCAGAGCAGTTACAGTGATCTGCAGTCAGCAAAACGAGGCATCGGGCCGCGGAAGAACCTCCATTATCAACGATCAACCCACTTCAGAAACCGCAGGCCGCACCAACTCAGCCACTTCAAGCCCATGCAGCATCAGCTCGAACACGCACCTAATCGTTTCACCAGACCACTAGAACCTCGAAACCACTCTCAACTTCCAGACCCGCCAGAACGGTGTCTTTCCTCCGTGGGGAAGCGCTACTCTCGGAGACCAGTCTTTGTTACCTCTCGATCGTCAAGCAAAAGCCAGCGTCGAGGGCATTCTGCGCCAGCGCGCGAAGCAGACAAAGTACATCATCAAAAACCGCTTCCTTCCCGCATGAAGCGAGGTATTACCAGCAGACACTGAGCAAGCTCAGAGCTGTGGCTGTAGTCGGCGCTCATCGATCGACTGCTTTGACGGGGCAAGGCAGGAGATGATTGACGCGGCTGATCGGACAAGGACCGGAATCCACCTTACTGAGCGAGTGCTTGGCGAGGACTTTGTGGCTCGGTACAGCATGGTGAGGGGTGGAGAAGAGGTGGCTTTAACCGAAGAGCGTAGCGGGTAAGAGATATGTGCTGACTCCTGCGAGATGGGTGATGACTTTTTGCTAGCCGGTGCGCCATTGAGATCTTGAAGTGCGTACATAGTTCCACCGTGTGACTGAAAGGGCGAGCCAGGAGAGATGCAACACCTGCTGTTCCTGACGCGCAAAGGAAATGATCAAAACCTGACAAGAGCGTACAGGAGTCCGAAGCTGATGACAAGCCAAGATCCGGAAGAATCGACTTCACGGTCTGCGGACCTCTGTTCGTGGCATTTGCCCTTGCTAGGTGCATAGCACCGTGCCGACAAGTGACAAGACGCTTTGATGAGGTACGTAGAACCGCGCGTCTGTTTGTAGGCATCGACATGCTCGTCCTGCAGCTCCGTCACGATCCAGTCATGTTCCGGTGCACGTTAGGTAGCAGACACCACTAAAGGTGCTGATGCAGACCACTCCAGGTGTCCACTTTCTGCAGCGGATACTAAGCATAGCAGATCCCAACAAGCGTTCCAACCTATCATCGGATCCACTCAAGGAGAGAATGCAAAGACATCCACTTCGGGTCGTCCCACATATCTCACCTCCTCTCTCCGTCAGCATCCAGTACGTGAGACCGTCAAAGCTATCCATGTTGATCAGAGCATGTAGTCCAGCCAGCCGAATCGACGCGCGCCCTCTGAGAGAGTCTTACCAAAACGACGCATGAAACGGCCTTCTTAAGTCCCCCTTACGGCGAACACCGGACGTCGACAACTCTTTTGCGCCCTTCACCTGATACACCACCATCACTGCTGCTTTCGGTCCAGCTAGGTATGTGAAGAGGCTCCAGGTACTAATCGAGAAGTCGGCAACTTCCCTTTTTGACAGGGACCGCGAGACTTGGGTAAACCGAAAATTTGCTTAGGGTTAAGTTCCGAACCCCATCCCGCCTTCACACCGGCCACGCAGACACTGAGGTCGGGGTTCCCGTGTGAGACCATGCTGTGAGGCTCGGGTGCGGCGAAAGTGCTGGTGACCGGTTAATGTGAAAACGGCTCGAGAAGATTCCGTCCCCGTGAGAGGTCAGAAGATGGAGAACGGAGGACTGTGGGGAGAGTGTTGCGCATGGTATGTAGTTGCTGGTAGCCAGCGAGGAAAGTGTGGAAGACGAGAGTGAGAGGTCCAATCAGCCTGGCTACGCGATGTCAATGGTGTCGTGTTCGAACATTTGCTGGAATGGAAGATGATCTGAACGGTGTGGCGAGCGATTTCTTCAAGTTGATGGATGTCTTGAGACAGCCAGGGTTGTCAACGTTGATGGTGTGGCTTTGGCGCGGCAAGGCCGTCCGAAACATTGATGGCTGGGATTCGCGATGGACGCGTTTGCCAAGCCTTTCAGACTCACCTGTCCACGTGACCCATCTATTTACAAGAGGTGCACATAAGCCAGTCATCTGGACATTGCCTGGACAAAGTGCAGTGGAAGAGACGGTGATGCTTCTTGAAAAAGTCGTTAATTGCTTGCGGGTATTTCCCAGATACTTTTTGAGGGCGTAAATCTGCAGTGCCCGTGAAAGCCATACACTTCCTCCGTGCCATCGCTCGCCCCCAACGCCCGGCCAGGTTACTGGTATTGGTTCAGTAGCATGTTGGGCCGTCTGTCGCCGGATATCAACGATCATGCAAGTATGGTCCGAGAGGTACCATCATGCCAACCCGTCTTCCATCCTCGAATCATGCCAACCTATCCGCCGGAGCGGTCATTTTCTCCCGTTTGATCCATTTGTCACCCATTCAACCCTCCATCTTCGTGTCACCGCCATTCGCGCCCTTGTCCGCGGCCGAGATCCAGAGAACGTTGTTACACCTGCAGAGATAGCCCGGTTAGCTAATGCCCAACATGTTGCGCGTCTGTCTTGCGATGTCTGATCCTCTAATCCACATCGTGTCCTCTCCATCTCCTCCAATTCCGCATAGCCTAAGACGCGCCCAAATCTCTCACATACCGTATCAAGACCTGACCCAACGTGCCCGTGCTCTTTCCATCGATGAATTCCTCCGTTCCCGAGAGCTGGATGTTCATATACGAGTCAACCGACACCAGGCGACCCTTGTACTCAGTCTGTCCCCACTTTAGGCGAACCAGAACCTCCTCGTTGACACTAGATATACGGTTAGCCGACGTGGTCGGGCGCGCTCGATGATATGTCTTCGGAGACGTACAGGGCCTGCAGCATAGGCCGCGGGTTGAGTGGTACGAACTGCGCGCTGAGTCAGTGAAAGAGATTCGAAAACGGCGTGCGATAACTCACGCTCATTGTGTGTATTGGGCTGCTTCTGTACAGATGTTTAGTCGCAATATGTTGCTTGAAGCACAAGCCTATAGCTTTGCGACAGCCGCAGGTCTTGGCGCCCATCAGCCGCCGCCCGCTAGTGCCTTCCGCACCTCACCGGTACCTTTGAATCCTCCCCCTACAGCCTGCAAGCAGAAGCTCCACCACACTTGGTTTCTTTCTCTACCGTTGCAAACTCGAACAGCAGGGCGTCCGTCTATGCATTATGAAGGCTGCTGAATCAGATCTTCTTGCATCGGATTATCCGCCACCAGATCTGATCGCAGATAGGGGCAAAATGTACATGGATGCTAACATAGTACGCAACGAGATTTGAGCACGTTGAAGATGTGACTGGTCCTCCTCACTTTTCACGACGCTCATCCGTTTCTCGCTTTTCTTTTCTTTTGACGGATCCAGGTAGCACCACTGAATCCCACAGACCTCGCTTGAACCACCTCCAGCTCCTAAGCGCAACTGCACTTTCCCCGCGCTAGGCGTTCCACAAGCGGCGACGGTCCGAAGGAGTCATAAGGTAAGGTCTGGTATCTCTCCTCCACCTTCTCCTTCACCATATATAAATTACACGTGTGCGGCCTCAATCCGTCCAATTCATATCTCGTACCCGACAATCTCACCCTCCTTCCCTACCCCAGCATATCCAACAATGGTAAAATTCTACCCCTCCATCCCCCCCGACCTCCGCACCTGGGCCCTCTCCCAGCCTCTCTTCTTCATCGCCTCCGCGCCCCTCTCCGGGTCCCACATAAACCTCTCTCCAAAGGGCCTCCCCGCCTCCACCTTCACGATCTTCTCGCCCAACCGCTGCGGCTACATCGACGCGACCGGCTCCGGCGCCGAGACCATCGCGCACATCTACGAGAACGGGCGCGCGACGGTCATGTTCTGTAGTTTTGAGACCGCGCCGAGGATTATGCGGTTTTTTTGTAGGGGGAGGGTGGTCGAGTATGATGATGAGGAGTTTGGGGCGTTGGTGGGGGAGATGGGGAAGGGAGAGGTTGTGGGGGCGAGGGCGGTGGTTTTGCTGGATGTGTTTAAGGTATGTATGTGTGTACATGTAATCGATTCTTTTCTACATGCACTTTATGCCCCAAAAAGAAAGAAAATTACCAGTCCAACTAAATCATCCCCGATTAGGTCCAAACAAGCTGCGGCTACGGCGTCCCCCTCCTCCCCGCCCAGCCCTCACCCGATCAACATCCCACCAAATCCACCTCCCTCCTCGTCGACAGGGCCACCCTAGGCCACTGGGCCAGCCAACAGGTCTCGAACAACAAAATGCTCGACTACCGCGCGGCGAACAACCGCCGCAGTCTCGACGACCTGGGTGGCCTGCGCGCTGCGCGTCGGAGTCGCGGCGAGTGGCTTTGGGTCGGGGATGTGAGGCAGAGAGCGAGACGGGTTCTGGGGCAGTGGGAGGCGTTGATTGTTGGAGCTCTGCTTGCGCTGGTTGCGATAGTGTTGGTCAATGAACTGAAGCCTGGAGGGCGGATGTATGGGGGCTTTAGCGTGGCGTGAGGGGTGGGTGGGGATGGGGAAATGCTTGCACGGGGTGCTTTATGATGGATTGAATGTGGTGAAGGTACTGTCCAGCAGTGGTTAAACGGGAAGAGCTCGTTCACGCAGAGTAATGTGGATCCCGCATATAAGCAATGATTTCAGGGAGTGCTGGATAGCCCTCGTATTTGAAAGGGGCCGGTCGCCTACGTCGGGATGTCAGCCTCGGATCTACTACACAGCCTTAACCCTAGGATGAGAGAAGACTTACTCCGGCACCGCCTCTTCTTTCTTAACAACAGGAAGGCTCGCTGTCTCATCACCACCAAGACTGGGTTTCTCATCCGCGTGGCAGCCTCCGGCCTCTTCTTTACCGCGCTCCGGCTTAAGATCCCGGATCTCCTCATCGCGCCAATGGACCCTCTTAGCCCGCTTCGCAAGTGGCTCGTCCTCTCCATCACTCTCCTCCTCCTTAGTCTCGCCCTTAACCACCAACCGTGGCAGCTCCTCATCATCATCAAGCCCATCCAGCATAGACCACGCCGAAGCCTTGCTCGAACTGCTGCTGGTACACATTCTCTCCTTGTCCATGCAAACCTTGGCACGTTTCTTACTCCCCTTCCCACCCTCGGCGCTGGCGGCAGCAGCGGATGCGGAAGCAGCAGAAGGGTCCAGGACATTCTTGAGGCGCATCAAACGCATGCGTGCCGCGGGCGTTTTGATATCGAAGTGGCGGGCGACGGTCTCGTAATCGATCTGTAGGCAGGCAGTAGGGTTTACCAGGAGGGGGAGAAAGCCAGCCTAAAGACTGTTGTTTTTTCTGCTCTTCCCCTGTGAAGGGTGGGGGAAGAGATTTCTTTTTGGGGGTTTAGGGAAAGCACGAAACAGTGTACCTACGCTGCAATAGTTGGAGTGTTTGAGGCAGGCGTACAGGAAGCGGCAACTTTCCTCTGAGTCGATTCGTGAGGGCATCGCTTGGTGTTGTGCGGGGGGTTTGTGGTGCTGGTGAGTAGTGATGGGGTGATGCGAGGAGATGGTGTTGTGCTACGACTGCAGAGAAGAGGGGAGGAAGAAGCCATTTATGGATAGAGCAGGCAATCACAAACATGAAACATAATCGCGCGGCTTTGTTCCAGTTCGAAGGGGAAGAATAATGGCAGGCGTAGAACAGTCTCGTAAAACTGAGACATAATAACTCATGGACCCTTTGTTCTTTTATCACATGCGCATGCGCACTCCATCCGTCTACACCATTCCTTGCACCGCACACAAACAACGCCTTACCCTCCCATCGCTGCACAAACTCACGATCCGACACCCTCAATTCGACAAGCCCAACCCGACGCCCTCCTTCAAACTGATCTGACTACGCTGCCTCCTCCCTCTGGGCCTCTCCTCCCTCTCCTCCACCATCCCCCTCGCCACCAAGCCGCCAAACTCCACATTAACATCCCCAAGCACGCCGCTCTGCCTCTTCACAACCTCGATGCACTCGTTCCAGAGACTACTTCCGCGCTCGACGGAACTGAGTTGGCGCTCGAGGTGGTCGTTGAAGTCGTCGATGCGGTCTTTGGCCCATTTGACGACGGCGGAGGAGGAGGCGGACGGGAAGGAGGATTGGAAGGTCCGGATTGTGTGGTGGAGGAGGGTGAAGGTTACGTAGGAGAGCGCGGTGAGGTGTGGGGGGAGGGAGCCTGTGAAGGGGAGTTGTCTGCGTGGTGGTCAGTCTGGGCCCAATAGGTGAAAGTAAGGGGGAAGGGTCTGTAGCATACCTTGTCCGTTTCTTCAATACTTCCGTCCTAGAGTCCAGATAGCTGATCCTGGCCATGTCTTCAAATCCCAATCGAATCAACCACCCGACATTCTCCTTCGTCGCCTCCAACCCCGTGTTCGACTCGCGCAACCGCCTCGCCAGCACCGCCGCCAACTTGCCCGCTCTTTCGTCAACCTTGACCACCACGATTTCCTGCGCAACGCTATTCCCCTTAATCCCTCTCGCCAGCTTCCTCAACCTCTCCGTCTTCGCAACCGCCTCTTCGCACCGCTGAAGCGCGATATCAATATCCAACCCGTCGATCTGGCTCTCGACCCATCGCAGACTTTGCTGACGTCCATCGACATCAATAAGCGTAGAACTGCGGTTCAAAGCACCCTTATCGCTAACATTGCCCGCGCCCTCAACCCCGCCCTTGCTCTTCAGGAACCGCGGATCGCGTCCGGACAGGAAAGCCAACTCGTCCAAGGCGCGCTCGCGCTCGCCATGCTCGGCCGCAATCGTCTTGCGCAGATCTTCCACGCTCTTCCTGAACGCAACGAGGAGTGCGGATTTCTCGCCGCCGGTGTCACTTGTCGACGCGGTGGCGAAAGTCCAGCTCTCGCCGGCCGCGCGCACGTTCACGGCGTTAGCGACGACGTTGCGTTCACTACCATCTCTGGGACTCGCGCGGCTGGAGATATCCGTCATCTGGACATCCTGCAGCGGCCAGCAGCGCTCCGCGATCAACTGCGTCTGGCTGGAGGGAGTAGGGGCCTGGTACAGACTCTGGCGCTTGCTCTGCGGACTAATACTCACACCCGCTGCTCCATCTGCGCGTTTCTTCTCCGACGCGATGAGGAAGTGGTCATTGAGGAGGATCAAATGGACGCGGCGACGTGGCCTCCATGTCGCCGCATTAAGCTCTACCCATCTGCTGGATTCGTGCACGACGTGGCGGCCCGGTACGGCGGGAAGGTATTTCTGAGAACCTTCGACGCGCTTCCAGAGGGCTTGGAGGTGCGAGGCGTAGAGAGCTTCTAGATTCGCGACGCTGGTTCGGCGGTTGCTTTTACGGTCTGCAAGGCTGCCATTCGTCTCTGCGCCTCCTGCTGATGTTGCATGGGATAGTGCGCCGGTCAGCTCGGACATCAGGCTCCGGAGGACGCGCATTTCAGTCTTGAGTTTGTCGGCTTCCTTGGAGATCTTGATGAACTGGGTTCGGTTTTGGTAGACGTTGTGTTGGAGGTCGGTTGAGGTGCGGTTTTTGAGCTTCTGGAGGTCCTGCTGGTAGGCGTAGATGTCGGTCTCGGAGGCATCGGCTAGTATGGTCGCGACGTCTGAGAGAAGTGTGTTAGTAGTGTGGTAACAGGGCGAGGGCGTGAGAGAACGCACATTGCTCTGGTTGTAGGTTCGGATCTCGCAATGCACGCGCATCTACTTTGACTCTTTGCCCATCTCCCCTTTCTGGTGATCGTCCCTCTCTTGAAGAAGGTGGCCTTGTCCCTGCGTACTGTCTTGGAATCTGTGGTACACCTGGCACTGGAGGAGCCAAACCATCCTGAGTGGGGAGATTTGTAAAGCGTGTAGAGTACCTCCTCTTTACCAGATCGGCTGTTTGGTCACGTCCGCCTAGAGATGGTCGGGGTCTAGCTGAGGCTGTCGTTTCCGTGCTCTTTCGCGGCGGACCTTCCTGCCATTGTGGAGCTTGTAAGGAGGGCTGGGAGGAGTTGTTTTCGGGATTGGTGACAATTTGTCGCGGTGCACTGATCTTAGGCCTTGTAGACTTTTTCTTCCGCAGCGATATGCCCAACGTCTCGGACATTGTGCTATAGAAGTATGTGTCCGTTCGGACGCGTGTTGCTGAAAGTGAATGTCATCAGCTCGGAGTCCGGGGAGCTCGCACCAGGGCGGAGCACTGGCGGACGCCAAGACCAGGCCGTTAACAAAAGTTGCAGGAGCGTCACCAGCCAGTTCCATCGTTGCGAAACCTCCATTACACACAGAAGCGCTTGAAACATCGCACATCCGAAACACCTCTCTTGTCTCGTCATATATTTCTCACACGCCCCTTCAACACACAACACAGCTTACCATGGCCTCCACACAACCCGGTCAGGGCGTCCAAACGTCCACCATCGTCCTCGCGACTCTCGGCACACTCACCACTGCTGCCCTCGCATACGCCGTCTACTTCGACTACCGGAGACGATCAGACCCAGGTTTCAGACGGTCGCTGAAGAAGCAACAGAAGCAGGTTCACAAGGCAGCGAAGGAGGAGGCAGTTGCGGCAGAGAAGGGCCAGAAGGAGGCCATTCGCGCCGCCGTGGATGAGGCCAACGAGGAGGGCTTCCCCAAGGACCCAGAAAAGACGGAGGAGTACTTCATGACTGAGGTCGCCAGGGGTGAGCAGATGTGCCAAGATGGATCCGACCCGGTCGATGCTGCGCTTTGCTTCTACAAGGCGCTCAAGGTCTACCCTCAACCGAGGGAGCTGATCAACATCTACGACAAGACTGTGCCAAAGGTGGGTATTCCATGAAGGCTGTGGAGGAAAGAATTCCACTAACATCTATTCCAGCCAATTCTTGACATCCTTGCCGAGATGATTGCTGTCGACAGCAGCATATCCATCACTGGAAGCGCTCCCGGCTCGGACGCCGGTTCCGCCACCGTCGAGTAAGAGTGTCGCAAAACGTCGGCACATGCTTTCGTGTCTCGCTTTGGGGACATGATTCTACAAGGCCAATAATGACCTTTACACCCTCACCCAAAACCCCACTCTCAGCTCATGACTGTACCACCATATCACCCTTGTACATATAGATTACGCTTGGGAACGAGGTCCTCATTGAAGGATTACTGCATTGTAATTGGAGGAATTAAATGTAGTGGATGGTCTTCTAGCACGTTTTGATTGAATCAATTTCAGCTTTTACAACCTCAAGCCATTCATCGGGCCTAACCTTGCCTTTTCCGTGAAGATCTGCCCTGCCAAACGCCTCGCTATAAAAACAGCACTTCCCGAGGCTCCATTTATCCCATCTCAAAAGCCCGCTAAGCAACCAAATCACCCACTGGTTCCGGCCAGCTACCCATAACCAGAGCTTTATCCCCCCATCTCGCGGGATGCGGGGCCAGAAACCTGACCTTCTTCCTCACCTCATCCACCTCCGCGACATACACCCATCCCATGACGCAGCTATCCCTGACAGCCTCCTGTCCGGCATTTCCAGCACAGAATTTGATAGCCATGATAGCATTGATCATGGCCTGGCTCGGCGACACCTTCTCATACGTGCCCAAGCCTTGCGAACCGCCGAAACCAGGATCGTCCTCATCGTCCATGCCGGGCATAAAGTTCAGTTTCCTCTGGGCCGCCATCGGGTCCACCGCCTGCCAGATATTCAGATCCGCGAAATCCCACCACTGGCCATGCGGGTTCAGCGGCGCGCCCGCATCGCCGAAAAAATAACTCCTGATCTGCTCCTTCCTCAATGCCCTCATGAAGCCCTCATCCCTGTTGACAGCCCCGCTACTCTTCGCGACCTTCAGCACCACCACCTCATCCTCCCCAGGCTTCGTATTCGCAAACCTCCTCTGCAGATCATTATACACCCTCTCGCTGCCCAACACGACAACAGTATTAACACTGAACTCCCCCACCACATGCACCAAATTCTCATACCCGCCCTTCGCATTACACATCGCCGCGCTCGAATCCACCACCAACCCACCGACCTTAACCGCCACCTCCTCCTCCATCTTACTCGTGACCGCCAACGCCGCCCTCGTCACCAGCGGCTTAAACACCCGTCCGCACTCCTCCGGCGACGCGAACGGGTACTGGTACACCAGCGGCGTCTTGACCGGATTCGCCATCGGGCCCGACACAGGCGCCGAGCCCCAACCCTTCTCCACATCCAGCAGACTGCCCACCGCGACCGCGGAAAGCGAGCCGGGCAGACTCAGCAGGCCCTCTAACGGGTCGAGATTGACGACCGTGGGCACCCGGCCCATCTTCAGCGCCCAGGCGGCCAGACACTTAGCCAGGCTGGATTTGCCCGTAGCCTCGGGGCCGACGACGAGGAAGCGCGGTGGATCGGCGCCCGTGTTTGTGGCTGCGTCGGCGCGCATCGATTCGGCCATGCCGTGCAGTGCGAGCCATTCCCGCATGAAGTCGGTTTCGGAGCCTACGTATTCGCTCTCGACCTCGCCCGAGCCTCTAATCTCGAGAGCGCAGCCGTGCCAGGTGTAGATGGCGCCTTTGTAGCCCGCTCCCGTGCCCGTCCCACCACTTCCACCACTTCCACCGCTGGGATCTGCGCTTGCGCCCGCTCCGCCGCCAAAGGTGTAGGTTTGATTAGGCGCGAGCTCTGTGCCGAAGATCTCGGCGGTACCGGAGAGGAGCCGTACGGTGTAGGTGCTGGTGGAGGGGACTTCGAAGCGGAGTTCGCTGCCGGCGGGGAGGTGCTCGGTTCGTGGCGGTCGCGAGATGGTGGGTTGGGGGGTTGTGGTGCTGGCGTCGAGGCCTGGGAGAGAAAAGCCGGGAAGGCCGGGGATTGCCATTGTTGCTAGGACGGCGTTGTCGGTAGGGTTGTCGTGAGGGTTGTGCTGGCTTGCGGGAGGTGTGAGAGCTGGTATGGTGTAGCTGCACTGCGCGGGCTACTAGTTTGGGGGGGTAGGGCGCCAGTAAGTGCACAGGGACGCTTGTAAAGAGGAGTAGTTGCAGAGATAGGAATGTGTTATCGGTTGGCAAGATATCGTCGTGATGTAGATGTCTAACAGAGAATCCGCCTAAAGTCTTCCTCTTCTAAGCAGTAGTAGGTAGTTACGGAGTCAACGTCCCCTCCGGTCAAAGCTCTCAGCCCTACCCAACTAGGTGACAGCCATGTGGAAGCCGCATGTGAAGCCACAAAAAGCGAGGTCCCTGACGGCTCGTGAAAGTCTCGTGCAAAGCTTGGCGCCAGCCCCCCCAAGCACAAAAAAGGAATTCCTCTTCCCGAGTCCAGGAAGGAACGATCATGGTCAATACGAGGGTCGAACTCGCGGCCTTGGCGTTATTAGCACCACGCTCTAACCAACTGAGCTAATCGACCTTGTTGGTTGTTGTTGTGAGGGGGTGGGCTTATTTTTTATATATCAAAATGAATCCCAGCTTTAGCAGCAGATGTCTGGACTTGGAAGGCAAAGTCCTGTGAGACGGACCACATACATGCTACTCTCCCTAGGGACTAGACTAGAGGGTTAAAACCTATAGAATATGTCTCCTAGCGTTGCCCCGTCTAACGTTATAGTTAGAAAGACCGAGGGTATAGCTAATACGCCTATCGCCGTCGAACGTAGTTAAACGTCTTACGCATACGCTGTCTATGCTATATAGCCGCCGTAGTTGATCTAAAACTCCCGGCCTTGCTATCAAAACTAGCAGAGCGTATAATAACAGTCAGGATAGTCGGGCTTGTGGTAGTAACGGCGGGAGTGACGACGGCCGCGGCCACTAACGGGACCGTGAAATGTGGTTAATCAATCTCGCTTTGAATCAAGCATCTTCTAAATGGGCGGCCCAGTATCTCGTATGTTGTATTTACATTATTCGTATTACGCGGTCGTGATTTTGTCCAACATCATGACAACGTTCTGCAGGCCAGCAAGCAAATTTTCGTCCGGACCCTCGCCTGGAGTCCACTGTGCATGCGCAAAGTCAATGAGCCTAACATCCAGTATCTTCTTCGAGGGTTCTTCTTCCTCGTCATCATCATCCTCGTCATCCTCATCATCATCAGCAGCAGCAGCAGCAGCAGCATCCTCTTCACCGTCTTCCCCAACTCTTGCCTCTAAGCCATCCGTCCCCACGCCATTACTACCATCCCCTTGCTGTGCTTGACCCAAAGCATCCTCCACCGCCTCCCGCCGCGCCTGCGCATCTCCCTCATACACGATCAGCAAGCTCGAAGAATACATCCGACTCTCCTGTCCGCTGATAGTCTCCACCATATTCCCCACCGTGTCCTTGATATCCCGTAGCACGCCCTCGCGCAAGCCCTCCGGGTCCAGATCGGATGGCGGACCGAGCAGGGTCTCAAACGCCTCATGCACATTTTCCACCGTCCTCCGCCGTCCGTACAGTTTGTTAAACACCCTGTAGCCATTCTCATATGACTCCTCCTGCTGTTGCCCATTTTTCGCCGAGATCTTTCGCTCTGCCTCAGGCGCCCAAATTCTCATCCCAGCAACTCTGAGCCCCAGACTGCAACTCGTCGTCTCCTCAGCCGCCCGATCCAGCTTCGTCCTCTTAGCAGGAGGCGCGTCATCGGCCCATAACCGCTTGCCCAGCTTGATGTCTATTATATTCGGTCTCTTGAACTCCGCTGTTACGTTCTCCAGCACGATCGCGAGATCCGTGTCTAGTCTGTTTCCCTTGATATGGCTCGTATCCGCGATCTTGTCGTCTGTTTTGGCCCTGACGGCCGTGTCCGCGTCTGCTTCCGGAAGCACTATCGCGGCCGCTCCGCCATTTGTATTGGCTGGTTCGACGATCTTCTGTAGCTGCTCGGATTTGCCTAGTTGGAGAGTTCCCATGTACGTCGGCATGAAGCGCGCGAAGTCCGAGTGGGAGGAATTGGAGGCTTCGTAGAATGCGATTTCGGCGGCGGTGCAGGGTTTTATCACCAGGTCGCCTGAGAAGTCTGATAGCATACCAGCACTGCTGCTGTTAGTGTTGTTCTGAGCGCATGAGGCTGAATGCATGGACGTACTGCCCGGCTGCCGCATTCTCGAATGCGATGAGGGATCCTGCATCCAGCGGGATGGCGGCCATCTAAGCCGCTCGAGGGCTAGGATAGGGTGATCGCGAATTGCCACGCGCCTGCCGGAAGGCGAACTGGGATCGCACTGGGAAAGAGACGGGACGAAACAAGTCGTCGAGGACATGGCCAGATCGCTTTCCCCAGGGTGTCCGCTCGTGTGGGGCGCTAATGCAGGTACTAAACCTTATTTGACCCTGATCCCTTCACATGTTAAGGCTGGCCAGTCCTCCTCACCGTTTGGAGTTCAAAGTCTACTGTTTCTTTGGGCTATTCTCATATTTCGGATCTGTTCGGGACCGGAGGCATGGGACTTGCGCGTCTATAAGCAGTAGAGCCACTATTACTGCCTCTTGGTGAGTGTGAGTCGAATGTACCAAATACCTTATGCCGGCGGAAGATCCGGGAAAATCCGATTGCCCCTCTGTTGTGCACCCCTGCTGGCGTTACTCCCACAGGTTTACTGTAGAGTTGTAAACTCATCCACATGTACTTCACTTTGCTCGTTTTCACATGCTCCGCTGTAGCCCTTCTTGGGACATGATGAATTGATGCGGTGCCTTCTGAAAAGATAAGCGTTCTTCCATGCTGTCTTCCTTCCCAACTCGAATAGCACATGGCGTGACCGCCTATCCAGCTCATCTCAGCTGCCATCCATACCCGTCCAGCCCTATCAGGTAGCCACGCAATCTCTCGTAAGATACATACATGTACATGGTCGACTTATATCACTCTTCTTCCATATTTCTTTCGGAGGAGACTGAATAGTGCATCGAGGAGCTCACTGGTTCAGAGTACTCCGCAGTGATGTGAAGAAAGCAGCCAAAGGAGTGAATTCACTGAATCAATTGAAGCCTTACTCTTGACGCGGCACGAATATTCATCAGCGACACGTCAATGAATATTGTTGCCTTTGATCAGGTTGCGATTACAACATTCGTCACACAGAAAAAGCAAACTCGCCACCTACTCGTTTAAGTTCGCAAAAATGGTGTCGTATCTCCCTCAAGATGCAGTAGACGAGGACGCCGTGATCACTCCCAGCCCTCCAGTCACCGCATTCCAAGAGAGTCATATCCAAGATAACAACGGCAACCCACGCGAAACTCAGAATCCTGATGAGCACCTTGAAAATCAATACTCTCATGCTGGCGATAAAATCGACACCGAGCCGCTTGGTCTACAATCAAGCAATCAAGCAGAACACCCAGAAGGCGCTGAAATCCGCAGACAAGTCGAGTTCTACTTCTCAGACGAGAATCTCCCTGGTGATGCTCACTTGCTTGGACATTGTGGTGGTGCCGAAAACCGCCCGGTCAGCATTAACCGCATCTGCGGTTTCAAGAAGATGCGAAGATTCAAGCCTCGTCAAGCCGTCATAGCTTTTTTGAGAAAGAGTACTTTCCTTGAAGTTGTCGATGACAAGTATATCAGACGAAGAGTTCCACTTTCGATTGAGCCTCGTGCTGTTCCTGAGAAGATCTTCCAGCAGCTACCTGATGACAAGCCATGGATTACCAAGGCATTCGTATGACGTTCTGCTCCTACTTTGGTCCCTGCTAACATTCATTCAGCTCAAACCCACAGGATTCGAAGAATTCTACGCTGAAGCTCCAGTCACACCCGCAATCTACGAGGAAGAGAGAGGTCTTTACGATCCAGACATTACATTCTTCTCTCGCATTGAGACTGCAATTCAGCGCTACTGTGCACGACGCAAGTTCCATCAGGCCAATGCACACATCTTCGATGCTTATCTGCAGTTTGGTGGGATTGACTCTGGACAAAAACAATTTGGTGGCGGCATCAGCAAGAAGGACCTCGAGGACAAGGATGCCGCAGAAATCGCTGCCATTACTGCCAGACATTTCGTTTCAGAAGACGTCCAAAATGAAGATGAGGCAGAGGTCGACTTTGAGACGCTAGCAAAGGGCTTCCTGTATGTCTCTCGGATTGCGCTACAGGTCCACTACTGATACAAATATAGTTCTTCCTACTTCCCTCTTCACTTCGATTGCTCAACACATGAAGCAGTCAACAAGTGCACCAACCTCCTGCGCAACTTTTACAACTATCTTCTTCACCACGACGTCTGCCCTGAATACAATCACCAGATCAATGCCGCCCGCAAAAGCTGTGACCAAGCAGACAAAGAGTTAGTAATCGTTGACACCGCAGCTCTCCTCCTTCCCGGTGACTTCAACCTCGCATGCTCCACCCTGCATGGCGGCAACTACGCCGGGGTCTACGGAGGCGACCAAACCTGGGATGGCGCCGAGCAGCTCGGTTTCAGTGATGCTGATGCAAATCGAATCTTCATGTTCAGCCTCGCCGCCTACGGCACCGACGAACAACTTTCCTACATCGAAGCCATTCCCACCCTCACGGTCGTCCGCGAAGAATTCGTCTGCCTCGAAGTCACAGCGATTGAGCTTCCCAATTTCGAAACCCGCAAGTTCTTCGACACCGAACGCCTGCGGAATACGGAGTTGCTGCGGCCTCTGGGTCGGTTGCACTGTCGGCGCTGGAGCTATGAGCTCATGCCCGAGTATCTGCGCCCCAGTCACGCCGACGATGATGCGGAAGGGGACTACATCTTCATACTTGAGACAGAAATTCTAGAGCACTGCTTCCCAGGTATGAAGATCAAAGCCAAGGTCCATGAGCTCGATGTCGGTGTGCAGTGGCTTGATAGCGTGCAGGCGGTTCATCCATCTTTCTATACGTATTTGCCGAACGAGCTGCCGAAGAAGAAGAGAGAGTTGGGGGTTATGGAGGGGATGGAGGCTACGGAGGTTGGGGCGGAGAGGACCGAGGAGTCGGCGCCGGAGAGGGAGGAGATCGAGAGGATGGTCCAGATTACGGAGTGGAATGGTGACAGAGGTGAAGCAGGTCAGGTGGATGATGGTGATCAGCCTGGGACCGATGGATCTGCGGCTGGTTGATGGAAAGAGCGAGAAAATTGCGAGCCTGATATCATTTCACGAAGGTGGTAGGTTTCTTAGGAGGCAAAGGTCGGGAAAGGAGCGTGTAGCGAAGCGAGGCGTGCATAACCTATCATTTTGGTTCGTAGTAACGTCCGACCGTGCTTTACAACACAGTGGCTAGTACGTCCAGTGACGCTTCCGAGATGGACGAGCCTTTGTACGAAGCGTAGTGGAAGATAGATCTTCATCGAGCCCTCCATCGATAGGCTTCCAGAACAAAACGAGTCGAAGAATCGACACTTGCTTCACATCGGTCGCTCCTCACACATAGATCGAAAGCACGCCAAGATGTGTGTGAGATTTTGTGAGGCATCACACTTGTGTAACTCAGTGGCAGTACGACAGTTTCTGATCAAGATACGCCTGCATTGCTGTGCATGCTTTCTGCCCGGGTGATTGCAGAATATCGGCAAGATCCGCAATGCAATGTGAGTTGACCAACAAGGATAGGTTTTGGGTTTTGCATCTCAGCATGCCCTGCCTTGTCCTGCAGAATATCACGCGCGCACGCGTGGTTCAAGGCGGTGATCCGTTCTTGCGTTCCCTTGAGCTTGGCCTCCGACATCTTGTGTTACCCTGTAGTGTGGGAGGTTCGGCGATGCCGTGTTTTACCACAGGTCTGCGTGTAGCTTGAGACCTGCAGGTGGTGTCATGGTGTCGTGCAGCTTCCAGGTCGTAGAGCCCGAGGACATGACGGACGGATTGGAGGCTGTTCCAGTCTGCCTGATACGGACGAGTTTAGCGAAGAAACACGTCGCTGGGATGCGCTAGGCTGATGATTGGATGGGATTGGCCATACCGCTGTCGTGCTTCACAAGCCATCCGCGACCACGACCGCCTCGTCCTGCGCGGCTGTCGGGCCTGTCCGCTGTCTGCGGCCCGCCAATTGTCGGCCTGCGATACAGCGAGCTGTGATAGTATGTTACTAGTAACTTACATGTTGTCTCTATAGACTATTCAACAACGCGATATTACAGCACTTGCCCGGGCGAGTGTCCGGCCATGATCGTCGCAGTCTTGCCTACATGCAGTTGGGTTAGGTAGGTATAACAGATGCAGCTGTACTTGCAACGGCGCCCGCCAGGCCCAGACTTTGACCGCTCCGGATTGCGCTGGCGAAGGTGCTGGACTAGATCCGCTGGCGACGCTGGCCTGACTTTACCGCATCCGGCTCTCCTGATGCTATGTAGGCGTACATGATCTGGCGGCCAAGCCAATCATAGGCGTGCCGAATAGATTGCGAATCCCCCCTGCCACTCCTTCGTCGGGCATAATTATATCTTAAGTACTCACAGTTGCAGAGTGCGGCCGGAACAGGCGACGCTACTGCCAAGTATTTGAATTATCAGAAGAGATCGGCGCCGACCACTTGGTAGAGGTTTCGGCGGCTGACGCATGCTAAGAGCTTACCTGCAGCGACCCCTTCCGGCGCATTGACTGTTTAACACCGTTAGCCTTCTCGGACTTGGCTACACCAACACTCTGACCCGCTCCAGTCTTCCTCCGCCAGCCTGCGCCTGCATACTGCACCATACTTCATCACCGACGCTGCCCTCGACTTGTCGCCCTGGTGGTGCAAAAGCGTGACAAAACGCCAGCTGCTGCCAACGAAGAAAGATCGAACATCGACGATTCACCACGACTCTGTAATAGTCCCTAGTTGCACAGCGGGCCCATCTTTCACCGCTCGTCCGCCCCTACTGGATGACATAGGCTTGCCCTGCGACATGGCTGACGACGCCCTCAAGTGCTTCGAATACTTGGTGACAAATGTGCCCGTCTGGATAGCGGATCTACAGAAGATATCGCAGAAAGTAGAACAGCGACAAAACGAGCATGCCTTCAGCGACGACCTGCCAGAGCCGGTCAAGCCGAGAAAGTCACCGTCTATGGAATCTATCAGACCAAACATCGACACCCCCTTAGCCTCAGTATCGAATGTTGCTATCAAAGCGCACCCCTCAGAGTACAATGGCAGAAATACACAACAACCTTTAGCGGCCCAGCTACACCTGTCGCACCGCAAACGGAAACCAACATCCATCATCTCTGGCAGTGCTAGCGCACATCCGAAATACCGTCCACGCCGTATGGTCGAAGTATATTACGATGCCGAAGCGCAGAAGTTGTTCGAGACACTGGTCAGAGGTGTCGGGACCGCAAGAGGGCAAGTCCGCAAAGGAAAGATGGTCGCTCGGATGGAGGCACTCAACGATGATATCTTCAACACTGACCCTGATACTGTGGATGAAGACAAGGAGTTCGCCAACATGATGAAGATGGGATACAAGGGCAGAGATGGCTCGGTGCGCAATGGTGGCGGCCGGTTTCAGCTCCCTAGAATGGACGCGGGTACACAAGTCTACGACGACCTCGACTCGGCTCTAGAGAAAGGGCAGGCATTGAGTGAGCATGCCGCGCACCTGTTCTTGAAGGATGGTGACTGTGGCCATGAGCTCATCTCCATCCGAAAGTATCTCGACGAAGTCTTAGAGAGAAGCCGGATACAATCGGACATCCTCAAGGGCAAGCAGCAGCGACAACGACGCATCAGTAAGGAAAGAAAGGCCACTGAGAGAAAAGAGGCTGAAAGGATGACTGCGAAACCATTGATCCCGTCCATACACTCAACGTCCCCAAAAACAGGTGGCGGTCTGGAGGTGGACGATGAGTCAGAGCCTGAATTCGACGTCAAGGCTCTCGGCTTCCACAGGCGATCACACGGCGTCTCAGGCTACTGAAAGATGCATGTCGTTCCCTATCTGATTGTTTTGCTTAGCGATTTACAGAAAGCGTTGGTGTTACGGGCGGCTGCTTGCATTTGACTGATACTCTATACCACTTTAGCACTCCATCTACGTCAATCACAATATTTTCAAATCTTATACATATCGCCTGCCTCATCCAGCCCTCCCGCTAACACCTCACATTCACATTCGTGTTCTAGCCAAATCCGCGCACGTGATCGCATGGCTGGGTTTGGAGCCGGAGCCAGGTCCTTTGATTGTCAATTGAGGAAGGCACGCTCGGGCAGCTCACCGCAGGTCGTCGAGTTTACGCTCCTGCCACTACTTCTTCCAGATGATGACCCCACGCGTTTTCGTGAAGGGCTCGCGCCTGATGCCTGGCGTCTTCCCTCCCGTTCCCATCAGGTCCCGAACTTCCTCGTCGACTCCCCTCACCCTGCCTTCACTGGTCTACAATTATCTATTCAACAAACACACCTCCAGCAACTACGCCTACCGTACTGTCTAGTCGAGGCCCTGTTTGGCTGTTCATCTGCAGCTCATTCTGCCGTGGACAAAGCCGGGCGCATTCACAACGCTGCATGCTCAACCCCGTCAGGTCATGCTGAAGCTTTTACTGGGACCTCACACCGTCCCCTTACGAAGGTATGCTATGGCAAGCTCCCATCTTATGTATACTTGCTCACATGGTGAAGAGCCTACAATGCCGGCCCAGACACCGCATAAGCCACGTTCATTCCATGCTCAACCACGCTGTTTGATAGGCTTAGAACCAGGCAACATCCTGCAGCCTGCTGCTACACAGTCCAGTGACTACAATGATCAGGAAGAAAACCAGCAGCGGACGCCAAGACATGCCACCAGACAGGCTGTGTCTGGGAAGCGGCTAATTGACCCTTCGCTATTTGACACCAGATATCACAAGGATCTCGACCGAAACAAGCGGACTGCGCGAGCACGGAAACACCAGAATCGCTATCAAGGTGATTCGCCAGCTATCTCAGTCGAGAGTGATAGCGATGACGACCATCTATCAGACATTGACCTATCAAGCGGGAGTGGTGATGACATCGGCTGTTCCGAAGACGGAATTACACCCACTGTACGAGCTCCCAGTAAAGGGTCTCTTCGACATTCGGCCCGTTCGCAAGCCCAGAAGTTTGTCGATTACAGCGTAAGAAACCATCCGCAGGACTATGGCATCCCCGGGTACCGTCGGAAGAGGAAACTTCCTATCGCAGACGCCGACGCCCCTCCGCGAAAGAAGCCAAGAGGCCGCGTCCAGAAGACGTCGGATGAGAAGGAAGTAAATATGTCTGGAGCCTTGCCAATTGAGGTGGTGGAAGTTTCATCTTCTCCATGCTCATCCACAGGAGAAAACAGCGCTGGGGACAGTCTTCCACCAATTGTTGCCTCACCACCAGAACAACGAGGTGAGCCTGTCCCATTCTGCCAGTCATCAAATGCTAGTCAAGACATCTCCGAGATGAGCGATAAGGACGACGAACCTTGCGACGAAGAGGCGCCAGATGTTACACCATTCCGGGACATACCATCTAGTGACGACGAAGAGAGTATGGCAGACGACGGGGAAGATCCCAACAAAGATCTCGACGACCTTCTCAACAGTTTTCAGGATGTTCATACAGTGGCACAAGGAATACCATCAGACGTTTTAACGAGTCATACCCAAAGCGAACTTGCTACAGAGGGTAGGCATTTGTTCGGCAATCGCTTGCCGGTGAAGATGGACCTGCAACCCGCATATTCGAAAGCAGAAGGAAATGCTCATATACCAGATGGGGCAATCGAAGAGCAGACAAGCGGTCCCAGCCAGAAATCGAACCCCGTCAGCGATATGGACTCTTCAAGCTCTATACCAACTCCGGAACGAGGACTATTCTCGCAAGGACCGAAACGTAAACCTTCTGGTGATAGTGAGAAATCCAATTCTTTCGCGTGTAGCAGTACGCTTGTCCAAGACACCACAAGTCTAACTGCCGGGCGAGAACTTGTATTGTTCGTCTCGAAGGACATGGGGCAAGCCAGCAAAGACTCTGGTGAGAAATTTTACGATGTGTACGAGGATTTGTTTCCGCAGCCGCCCGCTACATCGTCGCCAGGCTTACCACAGGGCCCAGCAAATGAAGGCCACGGGTTTCCAAAACTCGTGAGCGACTGCATAGATACTTTCACTAACGCAAGTCTTCCATCCACCGCTCCAGCGAGCTCGGACTTCGAAGAGGAGATGGCGCGGACTGAGGCGCAGAACGGCTTTGAGTCCTCGAGCCAGGCATTGTAGGACGACAGTACTTCGCTTTCCATCCATGTATGCTGATTTGCGAGTCTGGCTTGTACTTGCAGGTTGAAGTTGCGTGTACATCGAAACAGCTCTTAGACCCGACCGCACAAGCGTATGGGCCGAGCGCATATGAATTGTCACTCCTTCGACGGCTCACCTTGTTGCAAGCGGCGGCGGGATGTGGGATGACATGCGTTCAAGTTGTGCCTGATTACATATACCACGTCAATAGCTATCTATGCACATAATCTGCGAAAGCGAATCCAGTCTTCGGGTTCAAAGGAAGTACCTTAGGGCTTGAGGTTGCCTGATAGGGCCACTCCCTGCCAAGCGTTGCGACTCTTCCGTTTCCAGCAAGTCCATGCGGGTCAACGGCAGATCTGCAACTATTCCCACCCTTATCGCGACGACCTCGACCTTCCATCATGTAAATGGTACGCAGACAGCAGCGAACCTATTTCAAGTTCACGAACTGCGGTGGCGTCCCGGTCTAGACAGTCTCGCCTATGTGGGATCGATTGTGCAGCGCCTGTCATGTACAACGACCTGCAATGCAAGCAGTCATGAGCTGGAGGATTCATGCAACACATCGCTTATCTGCGGGCCTCGCCGGATACTCGCATGGCCCTGCCTTGAATCTGCTAGGCTGGGTGGGTTGCGGGTAATGCGTGGGGTAAGGGTTCGTTGTACTCGTAACTTAGGTATATATGGCGTCCTCTGGAGTTCATAGTTGTTGCTCCTCTAAACCTCTCCAAACACTCGACTCCAGCACCCTAGAGACACGCTACTTGTGACAATCCGTGCTTACCCTCAGAGACTATCTCCATTTCTGACTTGTCGCCACGGTCCTGCTTGCCAACCAACCAACCAAGGCAGCGGTATAACCCTCCTCTGTTGATGTCGTTTGCCATCTCCATCCACAAGCGCACCGGGAGAACATACATCCCGCTCAGTAAACACCACAGTCCCAATCCCAGTCCCAATCGCAATAACCACCCAACATGGAGAAACAATCTCTCTCCATCTCCCTGCTCAACTCGAAGCCCGCCGTGAGCGTAGTCCACCAGCCCCAATCGACAACCAAGCCCAGCACCACCGCCCTCACCACCGCGTCCGTCCCGCACGAAGTTAAGCTCCCCAAGACTCTGGGAGACGGGGACTCCGATGAGGTCCGCGTAGTTACTCCGGCCGAGTACAAATCCGCCGCCGCGACCCTCGCCGCCGCCTTCGCCTCCGACGCCGTAGCGCGCTACTTCACGCACACCCCCGACACCGCCGCCTGGAGCGAGTCGCGCAAATGGGACTTGCACGTGCACATCCTCGAGTACATCGTGTACGCGCACCTCCTCAAGGGCCTCGTGGTCAGTGCAGGCGCCAACCACGGCTGCGTGGCACTCTGGATGCCGCCGGGCGCCAACATGGACGACTTTTGGACGGAGCTTCGGAGCGGGATGTGGCGTCTGCGGTTCGAGCTTTCGCCCCTGGGCCGGCGGAGGTTCTTCGATGAGTTCTTGCCGCTGCTGCATAAGACCAAAGAGGAGGTGTTGGGGCACCGCGACGCGGAAGCCTGGTATTTGGTTTATGTGGGCACGAGGCCCGAGGCGAGGGGGAGGGGGCTGGCGAGGAAGTGCGTGGGGTGGGTTACGGAGAGGGCGGATCGGGAGGGCAGGGCTTGTTATTTGGAGAGTAGCAATGTCGGGAATTTGAAGCTGTATCGGAGCTTGGGGTTTGAGGTTGCGGGGAAGATTAGGTTGGAGGGGGGGCAGGGGCATGAATTGGATGTTATGGTGAGGGAGCCGATGGTGGTGTCGAGGAGGGATAGCGGGATGGAAGAAGCGCAGAAACCGGAGGCTGAGGTTGCTTTGAAGTTTTGAGAAGGCATGAAGACGGGAAGCGGGAAGAAGTAGATTGACAAGGACGGGATCGGAGTGAACGGTTCGTGATCCTTTTCCTTTTTGCTTGTGTCTCTTCACAGTATACGCTTTAGTCTGGTTCTTTCCATGCTTTGCAAAGCCAATGATTTCCGTCTACATGTTGTGCGAACATGATATATAACTCCAACAAACGCCATGTCCATGCCGCTGGTGGTATCTTTTTGCGAAACGCCACAAATGCCATCTGACAATCGTGTTCTGTACAAATCATAAGAAGTAATCCCTGACAGGATCTGTGCCGGCGTGTTGTTGCTGGGCCTGCTGTTCCTGCCTATGCTGGTCATTCTCCGGTGCCGCATCAAAGATATTCCATTTCCTTTCTCCTCCTGGGCTGACTTCTAGCACGCTGGCTAGGTTGCCGCACCGGTAGCAGTAGTTTGGTGCACTCCAGACAGTTGATAGCTGGTCGTCGAACATGACCATATAACCCTCGTTGCAGAGCTGATGTGCCCGCAGAATATGCGTCATGGAGTTCACTTCGAGGAACTTCTTAACCACCTGTGCTCCAAACGTATATCCTGCTCCTCTCGGACTCAACGAGAACTCATCTCGGTCGGCATCTGGGTCACTCCACACAAGATCTGCCATCGGCCCTTCGTGTGGTATCTCCCTGAATCTATCTATGATCTTGATTTGATCGATGCTGTGGATGCTGGGGCTGAGACCACCGTGAACACAGAAGATCTGGTCGTCGATGACGCATGAAAGCGACAAGTAGTCAAACATATCGGTGAAATAGTGCCATACAGCTGCGTTGCCATATTTGCGGCTGCATTCGGTGTAGAAGCCGTAAGACTGGGTTACTCCTCGTGACTCGTGATTGCCGCGTATGAGGTGTATCCGGTGAGGGTAGCGTAGCTTGAGGCAAACAAGGAGAGAGATGGTCTCAACGCTGAACAGGCCGCGATCGACGTAGTCGCCTAAGTCAGATGTGTTAGGCCGCTATAATGCAGTCGGGCATGGCTGAGGTGGTCGCGTGCTCAGTGCTTACCGAGGAAGAGATAGTTCGTATCCGGACAATAACCACCGATCTTAAAGATCTCAATCAGGTCGAAGAATTGGCCATGAATGTCGCCAACCACAGTAACGGGAGCCTGGATGTGTACCACATTGCTCTCCTTCATAAGAAGCTCCTTCGTCTTGGCGCATATTGCTTCGATGACCGAGTCTGCGAGGAGCTCCTTTTTGTACAGGCGGCTGATGCACTCGTCCAGATCGACGCTGGCTGAGAGAGTACGTTAGACCGGTAGGCACATGGAACGATGCTAGTGGCGTACCTGGGAGGCCTGGCATTGCTTCCGTGGAGGTGAGACCTCACTTGAGCGCACGCCGGCGCCAAGTCAGGACAGTCTAGGGGAGGGATGGAGAGATTGAGGCCGAGGACCGCTGGAGCTCTACAACCATTGTCGTAGCATCAGAGCACTGGCGAGAATGGTATGGAGGTGGAAGAGCTGGTGGAGGAGGAGGAGAAGATGCTAATGACGTCGCATAGTGGCCGCACCCATACCGGAGCCTCGTGCGGTGCAGGCGCGCTCCTACAGACCTTGAACGGCCCTGACTGCGGGCGCTAGCAAAAGTCACCCTCTGTAATTAAACCCTGGTCCGTGCCCCAACGCCTGCCGCGAGTCAGCACGCCAACCGCGTACCGTCTGTCGACTTTCTCTCCTTACGACGGCCAAATAAAAAACACAGCTTATAGGCTACCTCTGTTCGCCTGCGATACCGGCCGCAACTCTTGGATGCATGTGCTGCGACAAGCACAGCTATAACAATGCAATAACCACCGCTGTTCCGTCAGAAGATCGTCCTGCGACGTTGCGCGTTGATATACATCTGCTCACTCTGCCATCCGCTCAAATCCCGGCAACCCTTCTTCTAACACCTTCTCAAAAAGCATCTCAAAGAGCATCACGTACCGCTTGATGATCGCCTTGTTTGTGCGCTGTTTACTACATAGGTCATTTCTGCGCATCTCCTTGACTCGAAGCATTCCAAAGGCTGCGTTCTAATTTCTATCCGCCGCTTTCTTTCTTTCGTCCCTTTCTTATTGAGAGCGAGAGAGGTCATCTTCCAACATGTACCCCAATCCGGCCGGCCAAGCTCCGTATCAACAGCAATACGGTGCAGGATACACCGCACCCTACAACCCGCAACAGGCCTATGCTCAGCCCTACCAGCAGCCTCCGTATGGGCAGCAGTATCCAGCCCAGTATGCTCAACCGCAGGCAACTTTTCAAGCAGGCTTCCAGCAACCTCCTGCACGCACAAGGTAAGCTAGATTCACCCGTGCACGTGACACGTCCGGTTGCTATCTGAAGTGCTGGAATCGCAACGTGAGATTGACAGACATGCTAGCCAAGGTCCACCGCAGAAGAAGCAAAAGGGAAATCCGGTGATTACTCGCTACCCTCCTCCACCGGGTTACAAGCCTCCACAGAACGCGCAGCTCCCTGGTGTCTATCAACCTCCTGCTCCTGCCTACGGCGCACCAGGATATGCAGCGCCTCAAGCGTATCAGCAACCACCTCCAGCTGTGCCAGGCTATCCTGCCCAACCGGGTTATCCAGCCCAGTCCGGCTACCCGCCCCAACCGGCTTACCCTGCTGTTCAGGGTTACCAGCAGCCGGCTTACCAGACTCCGTACCCGACTCCACCCGTTGCACCAGCATGGCAACAACCCGCTCAAGCACCATATGTACCGCCCACACCACACCCTCTTGAGAGCACTTACTCACATGGTGATGCCTACTCGACCCATGTACCTACGCCATCAGCAACCGGTACCGCCACTGGTCACACTAGGGCCTCGAGCTACGACTGGAGCTTTGAACATGACGAGACCGACATGGCTGAAGTCCCAGAAGAGGCCATCCAGCCTGAGCTTAGCCTTGGTGTTATTGTATGGCATCCGGCTGCGCCACGCCAGCGACCTTTGCCGTCTGTCTACGCGGAAGCGGAACTAGAAGCTTTGGCGCCTACTGCATTGACGAAGAAGGAGGAGGAGTGCATTTCGCGGTACTTCACAAGCGACAAGGTTCATGAAGTAGAGCTCAGCGTAAAGCAGACCGACGAGTGGGAGCAAGTCAAAGATGATCTGATTTTCGTTGAATTTGCCCCCTCTTGCGAGGTCGTTCCCATTCACCAGGTCATCGCAAACCGTGACCGCCCGGATATTGGGGACGAGTACTCAGAACAAGATGGCCAAGCTGCTCGTTATGCATCGGTAGAGCCCACCACAGAAATCCAGAGAGAACCAAGCGTTCAACCTGCTGGAGGCAGACAAGATACATCCATCCGAAGGATCCAGGCATCGAGAGAACGGTCCATGCATGCGAATGAAGCTGCCGAGCAGACAGATGATGATCAAGAGATGGATATGAGTATGGACGAGGATTCCAGAGCCCCATCTCGTGCGCAGAGCCGTGCACCGAGTCGTGCACCATCTGCAGCACCCGCTCATGTCCAAGGCCTGTTTGACGGTCTCGAGCAAGCGCTTGACGCGAGCAACTATCCAGCTGGAAGCAGACGTCAAAGTGTTGCTGGCAATGCCCAGGGTATGGGCAGGTCCAGGTCTAGACATGGCTCTCGACCACCCTCTAGACAAGGCTCACGGCCTCGCGGAAGACAGTCTTCCCAGGCACCGCAAGGGAAGCCGATCATCCCACCACCAAAGGACAATACTCAGGAAAACATTCTTGCTTCTCTTGGTGTGGAGGGATCTCCGAGGATGGTATATGCCACTCCGGGTCCGGCATATGGCCCCTCGATCACCAACGGTCAACAAAGTGGCACAAATTCACGGTACGTTGGAACGACACCATGCTTTCATGACAGCATTACTAACGCTGTCAGCCACGGATCTGTTGGTGCCATGACGCCAAACAACTACAACGACCGCCCAAATACGTACCAGCCAATACAGTATGGACCCAACAGCCTGGTCCCCCCACCTCCGCCTCCGCAGCATGCTCGCTCGCCATCATATGACCCATGGCAGGTGTTGGACGCTGGACGTTCTAACGGACGCGGTGGCGATAGCCCTCGTTCTAACGCTAGCCGAGGCACTGCCACTGGCTCTGACTTCGCACCTATCATGGAGGAGGATAACGAAGCCACGCCCAAGGCTAAACCGACCCTCAAACGTCCCTTTGAGGACTCGGAATCAGATGTTGATAAGACTAAGCGTCATGACGATGAGACACCGAAGGCTCGGCGCACGGGCAAGAAGCCGCATGCGTATGCGGGTGGTGCATACGGGTAAGCTTTAGATCTATCCCTTCAAGCGTGCTAAATGCTAATACGCTGCTACAGTCGTCGCTGGTAAACCAGGTTTGGCTGTTCTTCTGCCATTTGGCAGTATTTTTTCGTCTCCGGAGTCACCTCTCTTCGGTACAATACACCTTAATGTCTGACGGCCTTCTCGATGCCGGCTGAATCGGCACAAAAGCTTTACTTTGGCGTCTTTCTATACCTTTTCTTCTGTTCAGAGTAATGGTCAGCTTCTATGTGCTACCATTGATTTCGAGACCCTTCTGCGGGTCTCCTTTGCTATTGTCTAATACTACTTCTTTGCGCCCTTTATACGTCATGCCCTTTCGCATCTATCGACTCTCAGTTTCCTGCCTCATATCTCAGTATCTATTCGTAGCCTATGGCACCCTTTCGTACCCAAGGAACGATCACGTGATGCCTAATCAACGGGAAACGACCGTTGCGCAACGGCGAAACAGAAGGTGCAACTGCAGGTGGATTCACAGTACGCTTCACAAGATGTGAGGAACGGAAACGAAAACTTGGCTATCGCAACAGAATTCAATTCTCGCGATGAACAAGTGGGTATCTTATTTGACCAAACGCTCATGCTCATCCTCGTCCTCACTTTCCGTCTCCTCTTCCTCCTCCTCCGTCTCCTCCTCACTACCCTCCTCTTCGCTTTCCTCACTCTCCTCACTCTCCTCTTCAGTCTCACTGTCCGTCTCCGTCTCCATCCCTCCCTCATCCTCAGCCAGCCAATCATCCAACGTCTTCTCCTTAACCGGACCGCCACCGAACGCATGATCCTTTCCGTTTCCATTTCCATTCCCAGCCTTCAGCGCCTCATCCAGCATCCTCCCCGCCGGCACAACCTTAGGCGCATACTCATTCCTCCCCTCGCCCTCGTCCCTAAGCCCGACACTCGGCTCCTCACCCTCCCGGACCCAGTCGGGCAGGTCTTCGTATCCCTTGATACCACTGACGCCGACCTCGTCGCCGATCACTAGGCTCGCGCTACCGAGCACGAAGCCCTTGCGGCTCTCGCTTGGGCTCGGGGCTTGTGGAACGGGCTTGGGTGCGAGGAGCAGGAGAGAGGCGAGTTCGGTGCTGGAGGGCACGGCTAGGAGGGCGCGGAAGAGGCGGGCGCGGTCGCGAAGATCATAGGAGGGCGTGTAGCGTGCTAAGAGGAGGGTGTGGTGGTAGAGGAGCGAGATGGGATGGGCTTTGTCTTCTGGCTGCAACGCAGCAGGGGCTGTTTCGCGCTCCTCGTCGCCGAAACCGCCGTTGTCCTCGTCCGGGATCATGATCGTACTCTCCGATTTTGGTGGACTGGCCGGCCGCTGCGCATCTTCTTCCTTCTTCTTGACGTTTTCCGAGTTCAGCCAGTGTAGGTACACTTTAGCTGCCAACAGCACGATCTGTAACCTTACTTCATCACTCTCGTCCACGTAGCCCTTGACTAGGATCCGTAGCACGTCTGGCGCGATATTCTGCTCCACAGGCAATCCGGCGAATTCCCCAACGAGCCAGACCACGCTTGCACGCGCCGCGGGACTAGCCAGCGTGTCCAGATTCTTAGCCAGCCGGATGACCGTCTTGATGTGTGCATTCGGGTCCCGCTGGATTAGATGCCGCACCACTTCCAGCGCCTCTGCGACCAGGTGTTGGTCCGGACTATGCACCTGTCTCAGCAATAGCCTCAGACAGCGCGCTGCGATCTTCGGATCAGGACTCTGGGCGCACCGACCAATCGCTCTAACGCTCTCACGGACGAGCGCGGTGTCGTGACCACCACTGAAATGGTCCAATTCGGTCAATACAAGCCCTTGCACCTCGCGGCTTGAGTAAGGAAAGATGAGCGTCAGCACTTCCAGTTTGAGTCGCCAGATCTGGGGTGCATCTGTACTGTGGAGGAGGAAGTGGCGGAAGTAGAGTACGAAGTGAGTTGGGTAGGCCAGACAAACTTGGACGATGTTGTTGAGGCTGACTTGTTGGATGTCACTTGGTCCGCGGAGAAGCGCAATTAGAGGTCCGATGGCGTGGTGAAGGTATGCCGTTGGAGCGAGGGAGAGGTAGGTGCGGGCTACGGCGACGACGACGGCTGAGGTGCGTGACTGCAGCAGTGGGAGGGCGGAGCTGAGGAGGAGGTCGAGATCTGGATCTATGACCGCCACTTCCTCGTACTCGCCTTCCACGGTATCCTCCTGCGGCTCGTCCGCGTAAAAGGCTTTGTGTCTGTCTTCTGTAGACGGCATCACCGACTTTTTGACTCGTCGTGTCCGCTGGGGGAAGCACTTGCGAGCATAGATATTCATCAATCGTAGTGTAGCAAGCTGACCCCATTCGTCCATGTCTACCAACTTCCGAATGAGACTCCTGTAGTGAGGATGAATCAGGTCCAATCTCTCGGGACACACCTCCATGAAGGCAGCCACAGCAGCACCAGCTACATAGTATTGCTTGTCACCCAGGAGCTGCGCGAGGTAATCCGTAATCTGCGGGAGAGTCGCGGGATCCAAGCGCACGCACTTCACACATGCAAAGGCGGCTGCCTTGCGCACCAATGGCGACATGTCCGCTACACCCTTCTTTATTGCTAGGGACACGATCTGTGAAATGACTGGCACCCGAATCCCAGACATTGTTTTGAGTGCCATGGCACGAACGCGAGGGTTGGAGTCCGAGAGAGACTTCTGAATTGTATTGATCGAGAGAAGAGCAGTGTCTGGGTCTGCTTCGGCATGGTGTAGGAGGTAGGCGTATACGAGTGGTCGTGTGGAAGATGTGGGATGCGAGAGCGTCTTCAAAACGTAAGGGAAGAACGGCAGGGTTACTGAGAGATGGGAGGTATGTTGCATCTGCGTCTTATGTCAGATGAGGGTACTTTCTTGAGGTAATGACTAGAGGCTTGGTGACTCTTGCAAGGGCAGTGTACGCACAGCAATGAGCCTTCGTAGGCCGTCCAGAACTTCTCTCTCAATCCGGCTATCAAGCAGCTTTCTGATCTGTGCTGCCGGTAGTTGTCTAGTTGACCGTCGTGCTGCCCCGGCATCTCGCGCTGCCTCGAGTGTGAGGTCTCGTGCTGGAGTTGGGGTCAGCCATGGGTCATGTTTTGCGTGTTCTTGTGCACGCACCAGTCTCCAGCATGCTGGAGATGCGCGATATGGACTCCATTGTGGCCTATGGAGTCTGTCGTAAAGCGCAAATGCGCGTCTTGACTGGCGATGTTAGGGACGTGGTGGGGGAAAGGTCGGAGGTCATGGCGGATGCGGCATGAAGCATGGAAACAGCACGTCACAGGCCGCCGAAGCTCGACTTCGTACCTACCCACACCTACCCTTGAACTTACTGGACATTCAACTACCTACTTACCAGGTAGACATCATCACTATATGCCACGCCAAATATAGCATTGAGAATTAGCTGTTCAACGAGAACACCCACTAAAAAGTGGGAGATCAACAATCATTCTTTCGCAGCATACACCAAGGATGAAGCCGCAAATAATTGGAAGTGTTCCATACCACCACGCGAGACAGAGAGGTGAAAGGAGGCCGTCAACATGATAGCAAAGAAGAATCTGCATCCCACAGTGTTGGATGATGTGACTCTGCTGGACTTTGTTCAATATATCATGGATCACCATATTACTCCAACGACCCTGATAGTCTGCTCGAGTCGCGAAGCATTTCTGCAAGATTTATGGGACGCAATCTGCATTTCCAGTGATGCCAGCAGCAACGAGCATCATGAATATGCAGAGGAGCAACAAGACTCCCCGGAACACTCCACTGCCCAAGAACATCGACCAAGCGAACAACCTCTACAAGCGCCCCACCATCCACTGCTTGAGCCCACATTGCGTCTCCTCTCCAGCTCACGTACGATCCAAGTCGCATTCTGTCCGGATCTATTGAACCTCCAGGCCTATCTAGCATCACTTCCGTACAAGGAGGCAAGGTCTGAGCAAAACATGCAGCCTGATAAGGCAAAGCCGATGTTTTCTGGTGGTAAAACCTCGCAGCTGGCCATTCTCAATCTAATCCGGCTCCATCGCCCAACGTCTTCCTTCTCCGCTCAAGGCTTGAACAGGACGCTTGCTGCCGCCGTGGATAGTGCTCATCGCTTAGGGCGGAAACTGCTGCTTGCTGAGTGTGGCCAACCAATGACTTATCCAGACGGGGGTGCTGGGCTTTCAGAGAATGATAACGACCATGAAGGAGAGGAAGGACAGGTTCCACCGCGTATCAGTTCTTGGGACGAGGAAGTGTCCATTCTGAATGTGACTACGAAGAGCTTTGGTGCTGGAGAGAGGGGCTGGGTTGGTAGGACCGTTCAAATCCGACGTGTGGCTCAAAGGTGGTGTAAGTTCGAAGCACATGGGCGATATGGAACGCTTTGAATAATTGCATGGTCATGAAATGGGATATCACTACGAAAAGAAACGCCAATGGTCCGCCAAATGCTCAAATGGTATCTCCAATAACCGTCCAACGCCCGCCACCCTTCGTCACACTACAGACTCTGCTCCATCTCGGTGATGTAGAGTTTGATATGGGACTCCATCTTCATATATTCTTCCCTTGCGCTCTGGACTTCGTTCTCGATGTTTTCTTTCAGGTCGGCCATCTACCGCACGTTAGCACCACGCTCATCAATTTCTCGTCAGCGAATCTCACCTTCTTCTCCGTCTGCTCAATTCTGATTCTCCTCCTCTCAACCTCTTCACCTCTCGCCCTCCTCTCTCGACCCAACTCCTCATGCACCCGTCTCAGGCCTTCCATCCTACTTTTCGCATCCTCTGCCTTGGACTCGGCGCCCTTCCTCAACTTTTCTGTCCTCTCCTGCCAATTGGCCAATTGCTTCTGCAAGAACCTCTCTTGCCGTTCCACGTCTCTGACATTGTTGCTCCGCTCACTCAAGGCATCGCGGTGTTTACTGGCCCTTGCCGCCTCCTCTTCCTCTTTCCCGAGCTCGGCTTGCAAATCCGTCAACAGACGCGTGAGACTCTGCACATCCTGCTGCACCAGCGCAAACGTATCCGCGCTTGTCTGCAGGGCTCTAGCGCGGCGGTCCAACCGATCGATCTCACTTTTGTCATTCGTCAGGTTGGTGTTGAGCTCCCTCAAGCTCGCTTCCAGCGCCGCGGGGCTCTGCTGCGTGTACGGTCGCAACTTGTCCGCCTCTTTGCGCACGTTCAGTGCCTGGGTGTTCTTCTCCTCTAGAACGGCCTTTAGCCTGCTCTGCTCAGTCTTTACGCGCTCCAGCTTCTCCGCCACACGCTCCTGGCCTTTTTTCAGCTCCAGCAGTCGCGTCTTGAGGTCTGAGTTCTTCTTCTCCTTGTCGCGCATCGCTTGCTCCACATTCTTGCGGTTACGCTGCATTTCGGCCAGCTGGTCCTCTTTCTCTTGGTTCGAGGCGTAAAGAGCTTCGATTTCGGTCTTGGTACGTTCGGCGCTGTTGAAGTGTTCGTCGATGACGGAGGTTTGCGATTCGCGGAAGCGGATGAAGTTGATGATGTAGGAGAAGATCTTGACGAGGCGTGGATGCGTAGGACGGTAGATATCCGAGAACGTGAAGTCTTTGATACCGCACTCGAGCAATAGCTTCCGGAGCATGACAAAGAAACCCATCAATTCCCTCGTGTCTGCGGTGAACACCCTGTCCGCATCATCTCCACATAAATCTTCGGCAGCCGCCTTCATCGCAGGCGCAACGACCTCGCGCGTAGTGTTGGTAAGCAGTTCGGCAAACCATTCGAACACCTTCTGTATCTGCTGTGGATTCGGCTTCTGAAGGTCCTGTGGCGTGAAGTTGATACCAATGTCGCTAATACATCCTGCGATTTCTCTATCGGGCTGTGATATGTTTAGTTTCCATCATGCGGTCGGTATTTGGATATGGGCGCACCAAAGTCATGAAAGCGTCGCCGTCATCTTCCTTTCTGCTGCGTGTCTGGCTCGATTGCTGTGAGCTGCGCGCCATGCTCATGCGCCCGTTGTATGCCATGATGGGCGTTCGTGAAGATGTTGTCGGGTCTGTAAGATCGTATGTGTGGTTGATGGTTGCGCAGCTTTGCGATTGTAAACCATGCGGGTCCAAGCGCGTAAACATAAACATCGATGGATGGAGACGGCGGGCGGAAGGCTTGGCAGGGTCGACCGCCGCCAAGAGATTAGATGGTGGGAAGTATGCGTTTGCACAGACCACACAACTTTTCGAACCCCGAAAGCTTCACCAAAGGGCCCGTCATTGAGACTCTCAATCCCGTTCCGTTCTCACAGCCGTCAAACTGAAGCTTCTTCGTTCAGTCCAGCTGCTCATACGAGCCCCATATATACGGTCCCGAATTTCAGTATCACGGCCGTCAATCTACCATCCCATCCATCCAGTCACATTCAACGTACCTCGATACATCTTCAACATGGCATCACTCAGCACACTCGACACCAAGGCAAAGTCGCTGATTGAGAAGTCATACCCACAGGCCAAAGATGTGGTAGACGATGCTGTCAAGGCCTCTACTGCAGCCTTCCCCCAGGCTGAATACAGTACCGCCGAGAAGACTGAGGTAGAGCAGTGGCTTATCACTTCCTCCCACATCGGTTCGTCTTCCGAGGACGCAGCGAAGACGGCCGAGCGCCTGTCTTCCCTCAACACACACTTGAGCACTCGCACCACAGTTCTCGGCAGCAAGCCATCCATCGCCGATGTCGCTCTTTACTCCCAGCTTGCTCCAGTGGTCTCTTCCTGGAGCGCAGAGCAGCGCACCGGCGAGCAGGGCTACCATCACATCACCCGCTACGTTGACTTCGTGCAAAACGCGCCATTGTTTGGCCTTCAACTATCTGAGGAGGAGAAGGTCAAGATTGACCCAAGCAATGTGATCTCGAAGATCAAGCCAATCGATGCAAAGGCCGAGAAGGAGCGGAAGAAGAAGGAGAAGGAGCTTGCTGCTGCCGGAGCTGAGGGTGCGGCGGCTGCTGGTGCGACTGTCACATCCGCTGCCTCCCAAGACACGCAAGCCCAGTCGAAGAAAGAGCAGGCTAAGGACAAGGCTGCCAGCACCGGTGACAAGATTGCCAATGCTGTTGGCGCAGAGACCCCAGGTGTTGCCAAGGAGCACAAGAAGGAGAAGAAGGAGAAGAAGCCGAAGCCCCAGAAGAACGCGCCTGCGCCAGCGAAGCCACTAAGCCCAGCTCTCATCGATCTGCGCGTCGGTCACATTCTGAAGGCTATTCAGCACCCTGACGCAGATTCTTTGTATGTCTCCACTATCGCCGTGGGAGACCCAGCAGGCACCGACAACACCACTGAGTATGAAGGACAAATCTGCAGGATAGTCTGCTCAGGCTTGAACGGGTTGGTGCCCCTGCAGGAGATGCAGGGAAGGAAGATCGTGGCGGTCTGCAACCTGAAGCCAGTCACTATGCGTGGAATCAAGAGTGCAGCCATGGTGCTTGCCGCGTCGCCAAGGTTAGCTGAGGGCGAAGAGGACCACCACGCCGGCCCAGTCGAGCTGGTGAATCCACCAGAGGGCGCAGCGGCCGGTGACCGGGTCTTCTTCGAGGGCTGGGAGGGTGAGCCAGAGGGCGTCCTCAACCCAAAGAAGAAGATCTGGGAATCCTGCCAGCCCGGTTTCACCACCACGGACTCTCTGGAGGTGGCCTTCGATTCCTCCGCTGTCGCTCAACTGGCGGAAAGCGGCAAGCCGGTGGGCAAGCTGCAGACAAAGGCAGGTCTCTGCACGGTCAAGTCGCTCAAGGGAGCCACCGTGCGGTAAGACTATGTAGGTGCCATCGGATACTATAGCATAGAATCGCACATGACAAACAAGTCAGTCTATACCATGCCTGGTCGAGCAATTGGCAACCCCAGCTTCTTCTGCCCTCAGGTCCTGTGGCGCTTTAAATGCTATCTTCGGCCAATGACAATTCACATCATATCTGTTCGTTGCATGTGGGTTTATCGCTAAGCGTATCAGTTGCTTTTCTCAGCCAGGAGCGTACTCCGCCTGCGGTTTTAACGGACTTTATGACTTGGCGGACGATCTCGAGTTGGCGGGGCTCTGCTGCCCTGTGCGTCACCGCCCGCGGAAAGAGCGCCGAAATGCTGCTTGCCCGTGTAACACAGAATCATCGAGGTTGATCAATGCATAGTATATAAGAAAACGCACGGGCAAGTCAACTAGGTTGAGAAATAGGTAGACCTGTGTATTGTATCTACTTAGATAGGTTTGACATATGTCGATTGAAGCGGCTAAACGGGCGATTTGGAATTTTACGGCAAGCGAGCTCGCCAGCGTGTAATCCGGGCCAAGCGATTGGCTGTGCTCGCCAAATGCGGCATCGTATTGGGGCCGTTATCCTGGACGAACTCTGCGACGCAGGCCGAGCCAAACGGGATACCAAGCCTAAGCTCTGAGGATCTTAGCACCAGTAATCGCTGCTCGTCCTCGAAATGGCTTCTACATCTGCATACCCTGATCCTGAGCCTGAGCCTGTGGCCGCGCAAAGTCGTGTGCTTCCTGATACTGTAGACGCCCTCGCCGGAACGTCTCATCCGACTGCTCCCCGCACCGATTGAACGACTAGCAGCAGCGACACGCCCTTCTCCGAGGAGCAGCATTCTGGCGCCTGGTGCGCTGCGAAAAGCACTCCACTGTCTTCGACATTGATGTGCGCCCTCGGGCCCCGCATCGATGGAGTACAGCACCGTTCAGGACCCCGATGAGAGTGTACAGCCCTCTCTGGAAACGAGCGACACCTCCGTTTCTCAGGCGCGCAAAGCGCCCACCAAGCCTCGGGCTCGCAACCGGCGCAGCAAGAACGAGGACAATGAGGCTGAAGATTCGAACAAGCGCCGTTGCGTCAGCACAGCTTGTATAGCCTGCAGGTACGCAAACCATCTTCCCGTAGGACAAGGATCGCCTTCCCAGTCCTAGCCGGAGAGCAAGCTATTACGTACCAGTATGCGACATGCTTGCTGACTGGTCACAGGAAACGCAAGAGTAAGTGCGATGGCCAGACACCTGCCTGCGCCGCCTGTTCCCAAGTGTACGGGACCGAATGCATCTACGATCCGAACTCCGACCACCGTCGCAAAGGTGTATACAAGAAGGATACAGACAACCTCAAAACTCGCAACTCGACCCTTCAAACTCTTATACAAGCCATATTAAACTACCCAGAGGAGGACGTGCCGTCACTTGTTCGTGACATACGCACATGCGAAAGCCTGGACGATGTTGCGGAACGTATAGTGGCCAAGGAAAATGGTACGCTGGAAGAGGACGAGGATGAGGTCGATGGGTCACCTCTCGCTTCAATCGCGACCACGCCAACCTTTGAGACCCAATTGTCGACAAAGATGGGGGAACTACGCATGGACGACGGATCCGTACGATACATCGGCGGCACTTCGAATCTCATCTTCCTCGGACAAGAAGATGGCGTTGGAATCTCCCAGGCAGACTCATATCAGCAGCAAGAGGATCCAATTACCTCTTGGACCAATGTCACCTCGGATCCCGAACTCGTTGTTCATCTCTTGAACATGTACTTTACCTGGCACTATACTTACTTCACCTGCCTTCCGAAATCCCTATTCTATAGAGATTTCCTACTTGGGAAGCCACCTGCAGATACAAGGCGGAAGACCGAATACTGCACCCCACTACTGGTCAACGCGATCCTGGCATTGGGGTGCCATTTCACCTCGAATCCTGGAGCCCGGGAGAATCCAGAGGACTCAGCAACTGCTGGCGACCATTTCTTCAAGGAGGCCAAGCGTCTCATCATGGAAAACGACGAACACGAGAGACCTAAAATCACCACTGTGCAAGCGCTTGCTCTTATGTCTGTAAGAGAAGCAGGCTGCGGCCGCGAAGCAAAAGGCTGGGTATACTCGGGTATGAGTTTCCGTATGGCATGTGACTTGGGCCTGAACTTGGACTCTGGTGGTCTTTCTGGAAACCGGGAAAGCAGTCTTGACGAAAGTGAAGAGGATCCTCGCAGAATAACTTTTTGGGGTTGCTTCCTGTTTGACAAGTGCTGGTCTAATTACCTTGGCCGGCTACCACAGCTACCCACGACTCTTATCACCGTTCCGAAGTTCGAAGTCTTTCCTGATGAAGACAGCTCGAATTGGAGCCCGTACACAGACTCTGGGTTTTCGTCCGCTCACGTCCAACCAGCACGGACCCGTGCGGTGGCATTGCAAATTGCTTCATTATGCGAGATCAGCAGCGATCTTATGCGTTTCTTCTACAACCCTTCCGATATTGACAAGACAAAAGGCAAGCAGGCTGAGCTCAAGAAATTGAGCGAAATCCACACGAGACTGGAGACCTGGAGAAGGAATTTACCAAAGGAGTTCGAGCCGAAAGAGGGCTGCTTATCAAACGTCCTCATCATGCAGTTAGTTTGAGATTGTCTACAGTAGACATGCACGTCAATGCTAACCAGTCGTCTAGTATGTTCTTTCAACTTCTATTCATCCACCTTTTCCGACCATTCTTGAAGTATAACCAGGCAACGTCACCTCTACCAGCAACAGTGAGTCCGCGCAAACTGTGCACACAAGCCGCAGCTATGATCTCGAAGTTGCTGCGATTATATAAGCGCTCGCACGGGTTGAGGCAGATCTGTAATATCTGCGTCTATATCGCACATTCGGCCTGCACTATCCACCTGCTCAACCTGCCAGACAAGAATGCCCGCCGCGACATCATCCACGGTGTCAAGCATCTCGAAGAAATCGCCGAGGGCTGGCTCTGCGCTCGACGCACACTCGGCATCTTGTCAGTACTTGCAAGAAAGTGGAAGGTCAAGCTTCCGGAGGAAGCAGAAGTCGTGCTCGCTCGTACGGATTCCAAATTCGACAACTACCTCAAAGACGTGTCGTCGCCAATCGCGAATCAACCCCAGCAGTCCACGTCGCCATTTTACCAGCCACCCGCCCAATATGCCAACCCGACCACAGCGGCCTGGCCTCAGCAGCGGGCTATGGTCGCGCAGCCGCAGGCCAACTACTATTCCGGCCCTCCAACGCAGCATACCAGAAACGAAAGCATCACTTACACGCAACTGCCGCCACAGTCAGCGACAGAGCTGCGGCCTGCAGCTTACCCCTCAAATGCCACGACGCCCTCCTCAATCCGCCCTAAGCAGCACAGCGTGGATAGTGGAAACACCCCAAGCATGGCCGCCGGAGCCTCTCCCAGCGACATGTTCGGCGGCGTCGAATCACTGCTCAAGGACAGCCAGGACTGGGTGTTCCAAGACCAGGCGCAGCTGGCCGTGGGCTTCGACAACTGGAACGCGCTGACTGGGCAGGAGGACTGGATGGAATCGAGGCCGAGTCCTACGGGTGGCCCGTATGCCGCTAATCCTGCTGCTTCGGCCCCTCCTGCGAATAACGCGCAGGTTAATGGGTACCCCGCCGGCTACACGAATGTTGGTATGGCTGGCATGGGTGGTGTGAATACGGGTATCAACGGCTACGCGAATCTGACCAACTACAATGAAAATGAGTGGTATCAGTAGTGAGGGGATGAGCCGCCCAATGCACGTCGAACATGGACGGAGAGATTCCGAACTCCGGAAGCAGATTGACAATGTGCTGCTATCTCGGACGCTGACAGGCGTCAATGGGCTTGCGGTTTGCGAGCAGCGGTATCAGCATCGCCACGCTATTTGGTAGATCGAAAGCCGTGCGACGATTTTACCCGTTCTGGGCATAGTTAGTCGAGGCCTACAAGGTTCGATCAAGGGACTACCACCCGTTCTTGTTAATTCGCCTTCCGGGAAGGGTGCCAACAATGGCAAGAAAGCTCCCACGCGCAGGCGATGGAGGCAGGTGTTCACGCCTTTAGGCGGGGCACATCGTGGTGGTTATTGGACAGGCTTATCTCAGCATTGAGTTATTCTTTCGTTACGATTTCCTTGTGGTCGTTGGCCGGAATGGGGTATGTAAGGGAAGGATGGAGGGAGGGAGGGAAAGAGGGAGGGAATCGTTTGGCTCGGTATGGTACAATATACAAAGCGCCGGAGTTGGTTGGAGACTGGGAAGATACCAAGCTGTTTTCGTAACACCGGTTGTACTGCTGTCGTTACAGGGTAGGGTTGATAGAAGGCTGACTGAGACGAATCGTTATGACTACGACTTTTTCTGTTACGCAGTTACGTTTCCTTGTGGGCCCATATGCTGTAGTATGTATGGTATGTTATGCTGTGATCTTGTTGGACGAAGAAATGAATAGAAGCAAGCATAAAAGCTAGCATGGCCTCATCAGTCACACATATCATCAATGGTACTAACTATGTTCTCACTTCGGTGGGAGCATGAGGCATACTTCGTCCCTTCCTTCTCCCACCCACCCACCCTACATCGAAAGTGTGTGTAAAAAGGAAAGGATGTTGTGTAAGTAGGCAGTGAGCATACAGAAACAAACACCCATTGGATGACGAGACTGCAGTCAGTGATGGCGGTGTACCATTATTTATGGTTTGTCTTCGAAATGCAAAAAGAGAATTGAACGCTTGTTGGCGTTGCGCGGAATCGAACCGCGATTAGCACGGATTTGTGGATCGGAAGCTAGAAGCTAACCCGATCTGGGCCACAACGTGCTGTGATACCATTACACTACAACACCTTGTTGATGTCTGTTGAACAATCAAAATAATTCATATCCCTCAACGTCTGGTGCCATGTTCGCGAACTGCTTTTGGCACGCCCTCTACCAGTTGCACACCTGCATGTGCTGATCTTCGCCGACGTACACTATCGCGCGCACGCACTTTCACGCGGAACAATCCCAAGATATGAACCTCATGCATGTCGCGGAACATGCTACGGTCGCTTCTTCGCCCGACTAAAAGGCCAGCAGGCCTCAAACCATCCTTCCCATGTAGAGCCCCATCCCGTCCATTGCACCTTGCACCACCTTTCCTTTTAGACGACTACCTTCCCCGCTACCAACTCCTCTCCTCCGTCGATGCCTCCAAAAAGCGATCTCATGCGTACGCGCACCTCAGGAACTGCAACCTTTGCCCGCGCCTCTGCGGTGTCAACCGGTTCGAAAGGACGGGAACCTGCCTGATCGGGTCCGACGTCGTCGTGAACACCATCGCGCCGCATTTCGGCGAAGAGCCGTGCATCCAGGGCCACAATGGCAGCGGCAGCGTCTTCTTCTCCGGCTGCAATCTCCGCTGCGTCTTCTGCCAGAACCACGATATTGCGCACCAGCGGAACGGGTTCAGTCTCACGCCGGAAGAGCTGGGGGAGTGGTATCTCAAGCTGCAGCAGATCGGGAACGTGCATAATATCAATCTGGTCACGCCGGAACATGTGGTTCCGCAGGTCGTGCTGAGTATCCTGCATGCTAGGGACTTAGGGCTGAAGGTGCCGATTATCTATAATACGAGTAGTTTTGACTCGTTGGAGAGCATCGAGTTGCTCGATGGGCTGGTAGATATCTATTTACCGGATTTCAAGGTCTGGGAGAATAGCACTAGTAAGAGGTTACTGAAGGCGGAGAATTATAAGGAGGTGGCTATGGAGAGTATCAAGGCTATGCATAAGCAGGTGGGGGATCTTTGCTTTACGTCGGACGGGATTGCGAAGAAAGGAGTCCTGGTCAGGCATTTGGTTATGCCGGGGAAAGAGGAAGAGGGAAGACAGATTGTGAAATGGCTTGCGGAGAATGTGTCTAGAGATCTCTTCATCCATGTTATGGAGCAGTATTTCCCCCGGGCGCATGTAGGCAAGGAGAGAAGGGGAACTATAGGAAAAGCTGGCGATATGGTTGAGCCTGGCGGCACTGAGCCAAGCAAGAAGGCGAAGAAGGAGGTCAGATATGCGGATATCAATAAGCCGGTCGATCTGAAGGAGGTAGCCTCGGTGACAGCGGCGGCAAGGGAGGCCGGTCTTTGGCGGTTTGTAGAGGCGGCCGAGCATGGAGGCTTCAATATCTGAATATGCAGGGCTTATTTCCAGCTGACACGTATATATATGGCAGCCAGAAACCGATGCTTACAATCTTCGGGAGCGTCAACTCAGTCTGAGCGAAAACCATCCGAGCAAGAATGAAACCAGAGATCAACTGTGAGGCATGCGGTGTGCGCCCTGAGGATTCATATATACGACTAATATTCATCTTGATTGAATTGCGATATGGATACCCAACTGAGATTTATCCTCCTATGATTGACGACGGAGTTTTCGCCATGGTTATTATAGCGTGCTATCTCGAGCTTCATACTCATGTTAGAAGGAAGGGCAAGTCATGCCTTTACCCGATAAGATTATGCCATGCTGAACAGCTGTCCCTTGTTCTGGTTGTGCGATGATCGATCGTACTTGAGTATGTCTTTTTGGAAATGTTCACCCGTATATGCACAACATATTTGGTTTTGTGTGTAGATGTTGGAGTTCACGTAGTTGCAATGTGAGATCATGGTGCAGTGAACAACCTTCATTGGACAACAATTCATCTTTTATTTCATGAGTAGCAGAAAGTCATGATACCCGGGTGGTTGATATTGGCGTCAAAGAACACACTACCCATGGGTTCCGTTACGCCATCGTATACAGCAGCTTCCAGGTTGCTCCTTCACGAAAAGATCGGTCAAACGGTAGCTACAACACCACTAATGTAGTGCGCGTGAGTGCCACCGTTATCAACTTACTTCCATCTCGAGGGTGCCGGAGAGTAACACTCTGGCAAAGTCTCGCAGTACAAAGAAGACGGCTTGCCAGTCAAGTACCGAACAGGGCGTGGGATGCATTACAACCGCACGAAGGTGGTGGAAGTGAGATATAGGAAAAGCAGGAAAACGACAGCAACCCTGAGCCCTATGTTTTCATTGACGGGTAGAGACGCAAGAAGCATCAAGTGAAGAGACGTACTGAAAGCTATATATTGGACAAGATACATGTAAGGTAATAGAAAGTCTGCGGTCGGCACACGCAGAATGGTCACTATGAATATCCAGTCGGCAGCCCCAACATTGCGCATTGTATGTGAGTTCGCCAAAAAATTGACCTAGAGAAAACGAACCCTCTCATATTCATGATATGTGTAACCCAAAACTTACTGTACGTGCTCCACAGATCGTATGGCCGTGGTCGGATGGGAGCGCGATTGAGTTGGGGCTTGGCGCATGTTCCCCACGATGAAGGTGATCCATGCCGTCATCAGACTGCCGAACGCATCACCATCACCAGATAATACAAAACATAGAACGTAGCGCTTGCCTCCACAAGTATCTTTTGGAGATTTCAAACAATTCGAATTCATCTCGTTCTTACGGCCGTCATAACGAAGTAACGAGATACCCATGCAGCCCGCCAATCATTTCCACTGATTCAGAGTACAGCTTTCTCCCATACTGTATCAGAATATAGATCGCAAACATAGCGTCCAAAATCATTTCTCGTCTCTCTCTCCTCAAACGGAGTCTCCAGCCACTAAATCTCCAGCCACTAAATCTCCAGCCACTAAATCGCACCATGGCTTCCACATCATCTGCAAACACTCCCCAGCCAGCGCCATGGAAGTCTGCCTTCCTAGAGCATATCGGCAAGATGGAGTCACCGGAGTTCGTCTTCTCTTCTCTACATCCGGCACCATCGGGCTCGCCAACACCCTACTTGCCACGAGCCCGGTACTGCATCTATCGCGGCTTTTGGGCAGAGCTACCGGAGAACAAGCACAACGAAGCTCCGCAGAACCCGCGCATTTACGAGAGCGAGATGCCGACATTCACCAGCGACATTCGCATGATGAAGATTCCTGAAATCTTCGGGAGCAGCAGCGGGCATGCGGAAAAGGAAGCCCAGATGCAGGGTAGTGGTGGTGGAGGGCCATGTGAAGCGGTCTGGTGGGTCAAGGAAACCGGAACACAGTGGCGCATGAAGGGCGAAGCCTTTGTGATCGGGCAGGACATCGAGGGACAGGAGCAAAGCAAGGAGAGCAGCGGTGTTCGGACCGTCAAGAGCGAGCTGGGGAGCAGGATGAGGGTTGTTAAGGAGGATGGAAAGGACGACTGGAGCTGGAATAGGGAGCTGACCGCGCACTTTGGCAACAACTCACCAGGGCTCAGAGGTACGTTTGTGAGAGTGTTTGAACCATCATATCTACTCACTAATTGGTTTGTCATACAGGTTCATTCAGAGCACCTCCACCAGGTCAGCGTACGGACAAGCCCTATGATGACAAGAACCTGAAGCTTGGCACGAAGGTTGAGGACCTGAACGATCCAGTGGCAAGGAAGAACTTCCGCGTCGTAGTCATCAAGCCTGAGGAGGTGGAGCAACTCGATCTTAATGACCCAGCCACCGCCAGAAGGCAGCACTATACCTTCGTGGACTCCACTGGCAAATGGGAGCACGAAGAGCTGTGGCCTTAGATAGATATTTGGACGGCGCATTAGCGACAGTACCGGTGCATGGTATCCCCGCCTTAAGCCACCCCAGTTCTTTGCCGAAGGTTCATCCCGAACCCCACGATCTCAATCTTGACATGGTCGTAATGTGGGAAGTAATATGTAATTCCGGATATGTACAATGCGATCCTCTACTCCGTAAATCAAGTGACCCGTTTACTTCGTCCTGACCTGCTTCAGCTTCTTCGGGCTGTGAACGAACTGTGTCGCGTATGCCTTTGGAATGAATTTCCGCTCGTTTGGCTCCTGAACGAAGTATTCGTATCCCTGCTTGTTCGCGAAGTTGATAGCATCCTCCTTGCTCTTGAAGTTTATGTGAGTACCCTGCATGAAATCTGCAGAGGACTGCCAACCCATGAGAGGGTTCTCCCAACGGTGGCCTTTGTGCAGCACATCCCAGTCCATGCGCCATTGGTGTGAGTGCCAGTCTCCAGATTGGGTCGCAGTCTTTGCCGGCTTGTAGATGCTGCCAATGTATGTTAGCAAGATTAAAGCATCAGTGAGAGGAGCGGTTGTCGTCGTACCGGACTGTGCGTGCTTGCAGCTCGGTTGGTGCACCAGAAACCACAGCGGCAGCGGTGGTGTCGCCGGGCTCACTGCCGTCCATTACGCGGTGTGGGATTGGGGAAAATGCACTATAACAGTATCAATGCCTCATGCTCGCATCATGCCTGGATCGTCTATCCTTACGAAGTCCTGTAGTCCACCGCCACACTGTAGTCGAGCTGGTGTCTTGGCTGGCCCTCAGACGGCCCTTCCTGTCTAACCAATCCTGACTCATCGAAGACCTTCTTTGCTGGTGGTTCCGAACTTGAAGACTTAGGCCGGCCCTCTTGTCCGCCGGCTTCCATGGATGGGTTGTGGCCGGCAGTCTCCCATCGCACCAGGCATGGGGCGGAGCGCGCCACCGAAGGACGAGATGCTGAGAGCAGCCGCGATGCTGTTAATCTGCTGAGTGGAGGCATGGTGGTATATCAAGCGTGTAATGTTGCCTTACGGCGCAATGGATTGACATTGCGAGGTCAGCAATTCCATGTCACGTGTTGGCCCGTGCATTCGAGATCATCAAGCTTCAATCAACTGCAGCGACAGCGGCCTGTACTCCAGTAACGCAGCAACCATGGTGTCCACTCTCATCCCTCCTAAGGTACGTTCAAGTCATTGAAATGGCAAGTCCTCCTCTGCTAACGTGTCATAGATTGCCTCGCCAACCGTAAGTCACCTCGTTCCCGCGCCCCCGACCAGCTTTCTCCCTACCACGCCGAACATTGCACAAAGCGCAAATGGACGAATTACCGCATATACATCGATCAGAATAATATATAAGAGCCAGGAGTGAACATTGATGCTAATCAAATGGATTCAGGGCATCGGCGCCGCCCAGGATGCTGTCCGCATGCAGCGGGTAGTCTCCTTCTACGAGAGGCTCCCACGCGGACCAGCCCCAGAGCCACAGCCAAAGGGCCTCCTGCAAAGATACCAGGCCAGGTACTTCGGCAAGAAGGCATCAGCTATGCGTACGGTCTTACCAAAATGATTCAGTTTGGGCAAGGAATTGACAGAACAACAGCTCTTGTCCACGTCATTGGCACTCTCGTCCTTCTCGGCTACGCCCAGAACTACTACTTCCACCTTCGTGAGTATCGACAATCGCTGGAGCAAAGTCTTCGATGTTAATGATGGACCAGGTCACCACAAGAACAACCCTCACTAAGCGGTCTCTACGTGGCAGTTGGGGCAAAGCTGAGTGGGCTTGCGACGGTCGCTCATATCATGTGTAAATAGACCTTGTATCAATGATCTGAGCTTCTTCGCATAAAAAGCACTGCAGACGATGGTGTTTTCTTGGATGCGACATCACAAGCATGTCTGTACATGCCCTGCAAGCTATGCGGTAGACATGGTGTAACACATGTGAGCGACCAAGGCAGATTCTCCATCGTTAGAGACCTGTCTGTCAAGCAGCGCCCAATAAAGCCTGGTATTGGCCGTTATAATAGTTCGCATAGACAAACGTCCTTCCTGGCCACCCGGCCCCAGTGCCTTCCTGTTACATCCCGCACTCGTCGGAAGCTACCGCCCGAAGTCTTGGCATTGCCGACTGCAGCGACCGTGGGAGACTCCTTTCAGGCCGCATTCTACGCTCACGCGAACATCCATCTTTCGCCTCCTTATCAGCTCATCGCAGCTAGAGGCCCTCAATTACCGCATAACAGCTGCCCTAAAGCGCGCTTCCTTGGGGTTGAGCTTCACCTCTGCGGAGCACCGATCCAACTACGTGGCTGCGCAGTGACTCTGACAGAAGCGCCTCCTCACAACACCTTGGCGACTTCACATACGTGACAGCAGGTATTTCAGCTCTTTCATTCTTTCGCAGTCCTTGGGAATGCTTGCTCGGCCGTGCGCCAGAGGAAGTACTGCTTCATGTCGCCCCCATCACCATCCAGCCGGCTAGTTTCTAACAACGATCGCGATCTCAGTAGGGCAGGTACCAGGACTGTTATGGCCGATCAGTACACCCAGAATGTGGTGAACAATTCTCAGTCGGTGGGCGACTCTTCGCCCATCGACGCTACTGCGGATCAATCCACGACTGCACCGGTCGGAAACGGCCAAGCTCCATTGCCTAACTTGAACTCCACGCAAACCTCCGATGTCAACTCGTCCTCCTTCCCGAACGGATCCAACCTTGCGGAAGCCCACCCTGGGCCGAGCGTATCTCCTGCACAGCTTGATGGCAGACCTCCAGTACCGCACGACGTTACCCATGCAGCTGGGCTGGAAGGTACAGCAGCCCCGCAACTAAAGCCTGGCAATGGCTCATTTGAACCGGGAGCTCGGAGTAGTACTCCTGGGACAGACGAGGCTCTACAAGATGGAAGCATTGGATCGGATACGGACACGAGTCGGGCGGACAGCACAGAGCAAGGGAAAGACATCCAGAACAGACACTTGCGGTCCAATTCGATTAAGAAGCCTACATCGTTCAAGGCTGTCTCTGTGACGAAGAACTTTCTAGCGAAGACTGCGAGCGTGCCTCCAGCCTCTAAACCTGGAGAAAAGGGTAGGAGCAGTTGGGATAAATCTTCGCGCAGGTTAGCTGAATAGCATGCAGGATTAACGAGCACTACGCCTCCGGCTCTTGTAAAGCCTCGCCTCATTGCGAAATCTGGAAGCAGCGGTCTACGAGACCTCCCCCGGGTACGATCCGGTGATAACGCAACCCCCCCAGACGGAGGTACAGTCTGGAATAAGAATCGGCGTATGTGTATACTACAACCTTGCAATGTATGGGGTGCCTCGCTGACTTTCTTAGCTGTCGCGCCTCCGCCACCTAAACAATTCACCGACGAAGAGCTGAAGCAGCAATACGGAATTCATCTTGCTACTCGTCTACAAGCCGATGAGTCCTCTGGAAAGTCCAAATGGGCCGATATTGACGAGGATGAAGATGACTGGGCTCCGGAAGCGGTAGAGTGGATGGACGGTACTAAGTCTTCGCTTGTGCCTACCGACAACCAACCTCCAGCACCTGAGCCCGTAAAGGCTGCTGTGCAGACCGAGGAACCGCCACAGCCGCCCAAACCTACGTTAACGATAGCGAACCGTCAAAGCTCATTAGGCCCTACAAAAATGATCTTGAGGCCGGGTGCAGTGCAACAAGCAAAGCAGAGCGGTATAAGCCCGAAAGGAGAGAAGCCAACACTTGTTGCAAAAGCATCTGGTCCGCTGCAGATGAAGTCGCCCTGGGCCCCGTTACCTCCTGTTGAGAAAGTGTCGCCTGTAGTAATCAACCCTCCGCCTCAATCTCAGCCTCAGCCTTCGCCGAGCTATTTCCGGCAGGAACCACACGGCTTCGATGCCATGCCGCAGCCCTATCCTGCACGTGAGATTGCTGCAGATACATTCGACAGGTCATGGCGAGAAGGTGAGAGGCCCGGTCGGGAGCTCTTCAACGCGCAGTCCAACCGCTACGAACCGGCACCTGAGCATCGCAGGGGTTCGGCAAAGCATGACCATACCATGCGCCAGCCTGCCTTACTGCAACGCTCTTCACAGACCAACGCTAGCGGGCCGGCAGAGCCGTCAGCAGCTTTCCAGACCAGCCGATCAAGCGGTCAGATGGACGGTGCGACTTGGAGTCGCAGAAGAGGTTCCAGTGTGAGCGGCGGCAGCAGTCTTCCGCCAAGGCGGGCATCCATACAGCGTGGGTCTGAGGCCTCAAATGATGCACGAAATGCGACTGTGATTGGTCATGATATGGCTGCGTCACCGCAAGCTCAGACAGCCCAACCAGCAACGTTTGGGGCGCAGTTCCCATGGCAGCAGCAAATGCCTGCACCTCCACCAGCAGGCTCCGAGACAGCTACCTCGCCCTCGTTCGAGGACGAAATAGCTAGGCAGAAGGAACTTATGCGGGAAAAGAGAGATGCAGCCATCAAGCGGAGAAAAGAGGAAGAGGAAAGAGAAGAGGCTGCAAAAAGAGAGAGGATCAGGCAAAAGATGGAAGCTCTTGGTATGGCGCCGCTTGAATCGAAGCAAGAGAAGCCTGAGACACCAGGCCCAGAAAAACAGGTGGAGAGGCAAGCCCAAATGGACAAGGCAGCCAAGACCGCTCCTTCCCTGGAGAAAGGTGGTGTGGAAGATGTCGCAATACCGGCTCAGGCTTCGGCTTCTAAAAGCGCAGAGCTCGAATCTCAAGTGCAGCAACAGCGGCAAACACGCGACAATCTGACAGCCCAGCCGTCGCCTGGGAAGGAGCCGAATCCGGCCGGACCTGCCTCTTCACGGTTGGATGCTCATGCCACGACGCACCAGCTCCCCCCGAAACCTGTTGAGTCTCCTCAAAAGTCTATGCGTCAGCAATTATCGCCAAATGCTCCAGGCCGCAGCCCATACAAGTCCCAAAATCAGATACCTGGCCTGCCAACGTCATCATACTCTTCGCCCAAGGAGCAAAAAGCACAACTATCTTGGAAGTCACCGTCACTTGGCGGCGACCTTTCTGCGCCCTGGGGTAATAGCGGCATGACTACGCATTCGACGCCAGGTGGCAACGTGTGGGGTCCACCTTCAACCACGAACAGTGGGATCGGTAACGGCGTCTTCAATCCTCATTATTCCACAATGTCCCCTGGCCATCCTCAGCACCGCGGTGGATTCGGTGCTCCAGGCTTTGGTCGTCCGCATTCGAATAGATTGCCGTCTCAGCCTTTCACCCGGCCAAGCATTTCACCTGACATGCACCAGCCTCTGTCAGGTGATCGACAATTGCAGAGTGATACACTTCCTAGCTCAGATCCTCATGTGATGGAGCCTGCGAGCACTTCGCAAATCGATGGTGTTTCTCCCACGCCGCTGCCCGTTAGGCCGGCTTATCAGCCCACCCCTATCGGACCGCCCCAAAGACGAGTTCCACAGGTCTCGAGGTGGAACAACTTTTCAGCACAGGCCCAGGCACGTGCAGATGCGGGTGAGGAACCCCATGGGTTTCGACACGCGCAGGAAGCTGCGAAGCCCAGTGGCACGACACAACAGATATGGAAGGAGAAGTACAAGCAGACAGCGGTGCAAGAGGATTGGCTTGGTGGTCCTCGCAAAATCATGGTCACCGAACAACTTACGCATGGAGGTTTGCCCTCCGAGCCACAGTTCACGTCCACTGAACGCGGTCACTCCCTTGCCATCGGAGAGGAGCGTCAACTCTCTGGCCGCGAAAATATCGTTCGCTTGCCAAATGCTCGCGGGGGATATCCGAGGAGCACTAACGGCCAAAGTCTTCTGACTGCCTATCAAGGTAATGCTACTGCCTCAGCGACATTACCGCTCGCCACATCCTCCGCACCTCAGCAATCTAGGTTCTTCCCTGCTCAGATGTACGGCGGATCACCACCTCCTGAAGAGGCGGACCACCCTGTCTATGACGATGGAGACGTAAAGCATCCTCGGGTCAGCCTTCCGGCGCCTAAGCCCAAGGTCAGACTGCCGCCATCACAAAAGTCTCTAGACGCACAAGGCAGTACTGCCGGTGTACCGCAACGCTACGCTTTCCGGCCAGGCGCACAGCCGCTTGTACAGTCTTCGGATTGGCAAGCCAGGTTTAATGGGCTCTTTGGCAAAGCACAGGTTGCAGCCACGACGCCACCTTCGCCGCCTAAGACTCCCGAAAAGCTCCAGGCATTCCAGCCCGCTGCTGTAACCTCATCCAGCAAGAACGCAATGGACATCGCACCAGCTCGGAACGCTGCCACCGTGTCTCTCCCGACTCCTTCGCCCCCTAACGGAGCCGTGGTCCAGAACAGTGTGGTTTCTAAGCCCTCTGTCAACGACATCTTCGACGGTGAATTAAGCTTCGGATCCAAGCCAAGGGTACTCTTCCCACGTATCACTCAGTACCAGCAGACATTCCCGGAGAGACTACCTCTATTAGGCAACAGCAAGAACGACTTACCCTTTACTAAGCGTATTGAGTCACAGTCCAAACTTGCGTTCCTTGTAGCGTACGATGAGGGTAGGCCTTCGAACCTGGTTACGGTCTCCATTCCGTATTCGAACCGGCCCGCAAAGGACATGCACTATCACCGCAGATACAGACGGGGCATATTTCAGGATCGCAAAGTATCGACTAAATTCAATAAGGACAAGCGGAACTTTTCAGAGCCAGGCTACAAGAACAAGCCTCCAAAGTCCGCCAGCCCTGTCTCATCGACAAAGCCGACTGGAAGTTCATCACCAAGGCCCAATTCTGGCGGTGCAACTGCGGCAAAGCGCACGACGAGTTACCAGAAGCCACAGACACCTGTGGCCCCAGAGAAGCCCGGTATTCAGGTTTCCAACAGCTATGCTGCGCTAGCTTTAGAAGACGAGGAAGCGAAGGAGAAGAAGAGAAGAGGCTGGTCAAGGCCATCGAGAGCCCGCGACTCGCCAGCAAGGGCCGATGCATAAGTTCGGCGCTCACAGGTGAAAGTGGCAGACAGGAACGTTCCTCAACTGCTTATATATGAATTGCGAAGCTCTTGTTCAGAGCTCTTTTATTCTGCGCATCGATCTCTCACGGAGAGTCGGCCCGACAGCGCATACCATTCGGAGACTTGCTTACAAGCTGTCGAGCATATTTTGATCCGCAGCCCGTAGGTATCACAACATTACTCTTATTGCAATGGAATAAATTATGTGTCCTGCAGTCGTGTCAACTAGTTCCGTGCTGTAGAAATGTACATGGTTCTGCACAGGTTGCACAGTGTCTGAGCAACACCTGTTTCATGTTTGTCCAGAAACAAGGTTCCACCGAACGAAGATAGTAATCCGCTTGCGGCTTCGTAGCGGCGGAATCGACGATGACACGGCACACGTCGGCGGTGGGCATGTGCGAGCCTTATATAGTCACGTTACTGCTGTATTCTACTCCCTGGGACTGGAGGTGCTACATTGAAATGACGAAACCAAGACCTGAGCCGGCAAACAGTGCGCGACGGATGCAATGAATATGTGGAGAGATAAGGTACTGGGTGTAGATGGCGCTTGTCTTCAAGTGGTGTAGCGGCATCGCAAGCGGGCCGTGCAACGGCGGGCTAGACTGGTCCTCAGCAATTAGAGTAGATGCCAGGCAGAGTTACCAGGGTGCTCGGACGGCATGCGGCAACCGCGTCGAAAACGTGACATTGTTCGGCGTTTGTCTCTCTTCTGATTGCCCATTGAGCATCACCATGCAGGTGTGGTGTTATCGTTTCTCTGCGCGTCATCCGATACCGTCCAGGCGGTAGTATTGTACGCACCCATGGCATCGGCGGAGGTGTCGTCGATTCGACAACGGAGCACAGAGTCGACCCGCGAGAGGGAGGTGTTCAAGTATTTGCATCGTGGACCAAACTACAGCCTAGCATACTGACATGAGTTTAGATACCTGCACCCATGGCAAGCCGCTCACTTCCATGGCGCACTTACACAACCCATCAGTCTTATACAGCGAGCTCAACATGTCGCTGATAACCCCCCGATTGGGTGCGACGACACCGCCCTGGCAGCCTTCGCGCAGCTTGGAGCTCTGCGGTTGAAGGTACAGCGCTGCACCATTTCCCTACTATCCTCCGAGAACGAATACATACTCGCCGAGTCTACACGTACGCTCTCTCTACAGTCCGATGACGTGCACAACCTACGCGATGCATTGTGGATTGGCACTGCAAGCTTTCCCAGGGAAGATGGTCTCACTACGGATGGTATGGATCTTTGGCGAAAAGCAAAATATGACCGACCTGCCGTAACTGAGAAAGACCACTACCATACTGATGGCCTGACACCACATTGGTATATCGTGAGCGATTTACGTCAACATCCCGAGCTCCAGGAGCGACCTTTCGTCACATTGAGCAAAGCTCTACGTTTCATCTGTGCGATTCCAATCAGGGCTCAATGTGGGAGAGTCATAGGCAGTTATACCCTCCTGGATGACAAGCCCCACTTCGGCATTAGTGAGGACGAAATGAAGTTCTTGGAAGATATGTCGAATACAGTTATGAATCACTTGGAAGCGAAGAGAGCAACAGCACAACGACAACGAGGCGACCGACTCATCAAAGGACTGGGACTGTTTAATGATGGCAAGAGCTCTTTGCGCCAGTGGTGGATGGTCAACAATAGCAAGAAAACGGCGAGAGGTCGCCAGAAGAAGAGAAGGGGCTCCGATTCGAACCAAGCAAAGGACAGGATAGCCGAGGCCCAAGAGAACGAGGAGCGTGCCGACGAGGAGTTCGGCCAGACCTATCTTGCTGAGGGGAATGAGCGTGACAATACTCGTAACTGTCAAAACATAGAGCATCCAGATGCTGAGAATAACCCCCACAAGCCGTCCACTGAGCACATCTCAACTGTCGACTTCGCAAAAGGGACAACAGACGGTGGCTCCCTTGTTGAGGAGAACAATGCTTCAACCGCCGGTAGTGCTCAACCACCGGCGGCAGGAGAGCACGGCGCTGACCGCAAAAATCAAAACAAATTCGATCTCGCTCGCGAAGTCAACAATGTATTCTCAAGAGCTAGCAACCTCATACGCGAGGCTGTGGACGGTGAGGGAATCCTTTTCCTGGACACGGACTTTCCAAGCTCCAGGCGCGTGGGACGTTACCAGCGTGGAGACAAGGCAGACGAGTCGACCACGACATCCGATAGCGGGTCATCCACCGGTGGAAGCGATGGCGACAGGACCAGTCCGGAGAGCCGTCACAAGGGCCGTCATAACCGGCGCAGTTCTAGTGTTCATTCAAGGCAAGACACTGCTGATCTGGCTGGCCAGACGTGCTCATTGCTTGGCTTCTCGACACGTACCAAATCTACTCTCCGGGGTTTTGCGCCTTCTGGTAACCACAATAGTCTCCCGAGAGAGCTGATCGCAAAATTCCTGCGTCGGTACCCGAACGGCAAGATTTTTAACTACTATAATTCTGGCTCTGCATACTCCAGCTCTGGGGAAGAGAATACCTCGGGTAGTGGGGACCTAGAACCAAACTCTAAAATAGTCCAGAAAGCGAAGCAGCAGCGCTCCAAATCTGCTAGGGAGGCCGCTGCCTTGAGTGCAGTGCTCCCGGAGGCTCGTAGTATTGCCTTCCTTCCACTGTGGGACGTGAGTTAAAACGCGCGAAGTGAGAAATAGCAGTTCGATGCTGACGACTGTCCAGACACACCGCGAGCGATGGCGCTCTGGAGTTCTGCTCTGGAGTAACGCTCCTCATCGTTTCTTCAGCCCCGATGAAGATCTTACATATTTAGCTACCTTTGGTAACAACATCCTGGCAGAACTGGCAAGACTGGATGCCATTGCAGCTGATCAAGCCAAGGCGACCTTCATCTCGTCAGTCAGCCACGAGCTTAGATCCCCGTTGCATGGCGTACTAGCTGGTGTGGAATATCTGCAAGAAAGCAAGCTTAGTCCTTTCCAGAAAGAAATGGCTACCACCATCACTATGGCCGGCACTACCCTACTCGACACAATCAACAATTTGCTTGATTTCACAAAAATCAACAATTTCACCGATGCGCAGCGCGCCACTCGAAATGCAAGAGATCGGACCAGGCCGAAGGGCGGCACTTTGGTAGACGAAGTGGGTGTATCCACCGTTCTGGACGTCGCAACGCTCACTGAGACTGTTGTTGAAACGGTCGTGGCCGCAAAGCAGCTCAAAAACATTCCGTCGAAGCGGTCGAAGCGGAAAGCACACGGTGACGCCGACGGCACTACTACGCCACCAGTGACTGTGAGATTTGCGGAAGACCAGGAGAGCGACGGAGCAGAGGATGTCTACGTCTTATTGGACATAACGAAATCGCCGTCGTGGAGCTTCAGGTTGTCGCCGGGCTCATGGACAAGAGTCATTACGAACCTTCTCAGCAATGCATTGAAATACACAGAGAAGGGACACATTACCGTCAAGCTCAGTTGCGATGACCCGAATGACGAAGAGAATCCGGAGATGAGAGAGATCTGCCTCAGTATAATAGATACTGGCAGGGGCATGTCAGAGGAGTACAGAAAGCATCACCTATACACGCCCTTCATGCAAGAAGATTCCCATTCCACAGGAACAGGACTGGGGCTCAGCATTGTGAAACAGATCGTCGGTGACCTCGGGGGCACCATCAACGTCGACAGCAAGCTTGGAGTTGGCACAGCGATCCATATCAGGGTTCCAGCGGAACACTCACCGGGCAGTGAAGACAATGCACAAGTGGCAGATTTGCCGGATGACCTCAGCATTGCCATGTTCACCAGCAAAGCGAAGGATGAGCGCTCCGTGTCTCCCAGCGTGGCACCAGACGCTATTGAGAAGCGCGAGAAGCTGCTCAGAGCAAGCCTGCGCCGAACGTGTTCGACTTGGCTGGGCCGTACTTGCGACACAATCTCACCACGCGAATCCGCTCCCCCCGATGTGCTTATTCTAGGCGAGGACGATTATGAAGAGATTACAAAGGGTAGATGGCGCGGTCGCGAATGCCCGTCATGGCTGAATAGTGGTACTTCGTTCGTTATTTGCGGATTCGATCTCAACAGCGCCGTGGAACAGGACCAGTCAGGTGATGCAACGGACAATGTGGTCTTTATCCACCAACCGTTCGGACCTAGGAAGCTTGCCAGAGCTATAACCACTGCAGCCCAAATGGCTCAGCGAAGACGAGAGGAGCACCCTAGGACCGCATCGCCGCGGCAGCTTGAATACAAGCCTACCTCTCCGGGCTCGTCTTCACCAAGCACGAGCAGACGGACCTCGCCAAGTCAGGACCTCCGAAGACGTAGTCTTCTTAGACAGGCCTCGCATTCTGAGCAATCCGAGTCCCCAACCCATTCCGAATCCCAGTCAGGCTCCTCTCCGCCCCCAGCCTCAAGGCCATCATCTAGGGCCTCCGTCACCTCCAACAACAGGACATCTCCAGGTCCCAGTCCGGGTACAGTGCTCCTAGTCGAGGACAACCCAATCAATCTCAAACTCCTCATCGCTTCCATGCGTAAATTACGCCAATCCTACGCCACCGCCGTCAACGGTCTAGAGGCCGTCGAAAAGTATACTGCCTCTCCTTCCACCTACAGTCTCGTCTTTATGGACATGAGCATGCCGGTTATGGATGGCTTTACCGCTACTGAGCGTATTCGCGAATTCGAACGCAGACATGGACTGAGGAGATGTAGGATCTTGGCACTGACTGGCGTGGCGAGTGCTGAGGCCAGGGAGGGCGCGTTCAGAAACGGTGTCGATGATTTCGTGGTCAAGCCAGTCAGTATGGGCAGGCTGAGGGAGATCGTTTTGGACGTGGCTAGGGACAGGGAAGGGGAGGATAGTCGCGACACGATGAATGGGAAAGCTGGTTAGGCAGACACGCCGGACGTGGGCTGCGCGGTATGAAGGACTGATTTTGGGGGTGGTTAACCCTATGAAATCCGCGACGAGGGATTTGGCAAGAGTATGACCGGTGATACTGGGACCAGTCACCGTAGCTGCGTCTCAGCATAGGAAACTTGATGGTCTTTCAATAGCTGGTCATGTTAGACCGACGATACCCAGAGTAGGTTGGTAATGAGGAGCGGTAATTGTTACGGTTGCTGGACGGGAGCCCTGAATCTCCCGATGATGGTACACAGGGTCTTATATACACGGGGTTTTATAGCATGAATTGAAGGCTGGAATGCCTCACTCACAGGGTTTTGTCTCTTCGTTAGATGGGCCGCATGGCCTACAGCCATCGCATTACAAGCATCAGTCTGAAAAAGGAAGTCCCATGCGACCTGCAAATTGAAGAACAAGGTTGCTGGTACGCGAGGGCGCCAACAAGTGGATCACCACTACTACAATGTACAAGATCGATGCTGGTCATGACTTCCAAGATCGAGAGATGATCGTTTGTGATTTTCACGTCCTCTGAACGCTTCGGTGGAGGTAGGGCGATGCACTCGAAGCTTTGTGTATAGATGAGTTCTAACTATTCGCCTTCTGCTGTCCATCATGTTCATGTATGTGCTTCCATCCCCGCATTGTTCTGTCATTAGGTTGGTACCTAAATCATCTCTAGTCGAACCTACCTTTGTAGCCTTTCGAGGGCGCTAAGCTACTCTCCTGAACTATGCCGTCCCTTTAGTCGCCGATGCTCCAATCAGCTCTGCGCAACCCGAGAAACAACAAGATGAAACTAACAGGGTCTTTCTCCCGATGATTGTCGGAATCTTACAACCAACTTCCACGTGTGATTGTTCCATAGACAGATTATCCACCAAGTCGTACCAAGCTTCAGCCAAGCCTCACAAGCTTTGCGGAGCCGGGGAGCCAACCCACCCGACAAGGCTCGATAACGTCTCGTCTTCGATAAAGTACAGCTGATTCTTCCAGCTATAGAAAAGAAGAGAGCTGAAAAGGCCTTCGACGCTACGATGATGCTAGATAGCGATTTGTAGGCGAAAGGATTGGTCAAGCTTTCTGCTTACTCACGCCATTTCGTCATGGAGTCGCGCGAGCACCCACCCATTGAGGGGTACAGTCGATACCAAATCCTTCGTGTCTCGTGAGCGCAACGTATCATAACTATTACCCGCGCCCGCCAAAGTGGGAATACGACGGAAGTCTCTCGCTTAGTGCACGGCACAGATGGAACGCAATGGAACGTGAGATGGTTGCAACCGTCACATTTATTGACTGGGGGGTTAGAGGGACTTTTTGTGTGGAGGGAGCATCGGTTGGCCCGTGTCTGAGCTCGACATAAAGTCACGCGGGTCTCCGGTTAAGTTATCGGTTTCCCTGAACGGTCATTTCCCTCGGTCTAGGAGTCTCGGAGCCCTCCTTGCTGTCTTCTTGTACATACCTCATTGAAGCATTGTTAGAGAAGAAACAAAGATGGCGAAACCCGTGTTCATGGGCGAAGATGGAGGCGATCCTCGACTGGCGAATGCGATGGGCCGACCAGCGGACTACGTAGCCCCTCAGATGCGCAAGCTCCACGATCCTAATGTCTCGTTTGAGGAGTATTGGTACTACGCACAGAGGACGCGTGAAGAGGAAGACGCAATGGCTGTCTCGGAGAATGAAAAGGGAATCCTGGCGACCATTTTCCCTACAAAGTCGGACAAGAGGGCTTCGGGGAATGGGTCGCCGCCGATCGAGAAGCGAGATACGGATGTGAATCTTTCGAGCCAGGACGCTCGTATGCACATTTCGGACGAGGAGTGGATCAATGCTTCAAGAGCCTTACGGCTGGCTACCTGGCCTGCTGCATTCTACCTGATCACTACCGATATTTTAGGTCCATTCGGACTGCCGTAAGTTCAGCTCTGTCAAGCTCCTGGCACTAGAAACCATCCTGATATGAAACAGCTACGCGTTCGGTACCACAGGCTGGGGCCCTGGCTCGGCTCTCTACACAGTCTTTGGCTTTCTTGCCGGCTAGTAAGCTCCTTCGCTTCTCCAACTTGGAAGGCCTGCTTTTCTGACTAACCGTTGCTCTTCAGCTCCGGCTACCTAATCTGGAAGATGTTTCTAGGTCTCGACTCTTTCCAATTCCCACTGCGGACCTACGGCGACCTCGCCTACCGCCTCTACGGGCCCATCGCACGGCACTCGGTCAACTTTCTCCAATCCGTCCAGCTACTGTGTAACGTCGGCATCATCGTCATTTCAAACGGACAAGCACTGTCGCAGGTCTCAAAGTTCAGGCTTTGCTACGCCATCTGCTGTCTCGTGTGGGCGATTGCAGGTTTCTTCGTCGGCCAGGTCCGCACACTGCAGAAGTATGGCTGGTTGGCTAATGCGGCAATCTGGATGAATCTCCTGATCATCTTCATGAGCATGGGTGTTGCGGCACATTCGGACCCAAACTACGCAGCCGCACAGGGCGCGTCAGCCGGAGCTGCTGTCAGTGGTCCAGGAGGCCCACTTGTTGCACAACTGCCAGATGGTTCGTATCCACCTGTGCAGCACTCTGCAGGCTTACCTGTTGCGGGTAACTTCATCGGAGCGGTCGAGGGTCTGATGCAGGCTGTGTATGCGTATGGTGGAGCGATGTTGTTCACGGAGTTCATGAGTGAGATGAAGAGGCCGAGGGACTTTATAAAGGCAATGTGGGGTGCTCAGGCCTTTATCTATTTCTTCTACATGTTGTATGGTGAGTTTTGTCAGATTCCATTTCCGGGCGGAGATGGGTCATACTAATGCTTCGAGTAGGCCTGTTCCTTTACGGATACCAAGGACAGTATGTGGTCAACCCGTCATACCAAGGATTGGCACCTTACAACTGGCAAACTGCTTGCAACGTCATTGGCATCGTGTCCAGTTTGATTGCAGCAGGCCTTTACGGTAACATCGGTGTCAAAGTTCTGTACAACAACCTCTTCGTGGACCTCCTTAGTGCCCCACCCCTGACATCCAGGAGGGGTAAGATTCTCTGGGCTATCATCGTACCAATATACTGGAGCATTGCTTTCATCGTCGCGGCTGCTGTAAGTACCCTCCGCTCACAGACATTGATGGAAGCAGCCATGGCTAACAGCCTCCCTCCCAGATCCCCAACTTCTCCGGTCTGACCTCCGTCGTCGCCGCGCTCTGCATCCTGCAATTCACCTACACCTTCCCGCCCTGGTTCTACATCGGATTTCTGATCCAGCGGGACGCCCTGCAGCCCGGCGAAGGCTTCGATCCCGCGACCGGCGTCGTCACTAGATTCGACAGCGGCCTCAAGCGTTGGGCAAGGGCCTTCAGGAAGAACTGGTATGTGCATATCTGGCATGTCATCTATCTGCTTGGAGCGTTGGTCACGGCGGCGCTGGGAGCGTACAGTGCGATTGAGGCGCTTATTGCTGCGTTTGCTACTCCTCAGGTCACGGCTTTCACTTGCCATTCGCCGCTGGATAATGCCGGATGAGGTAGTGGCGGGTTGTGTGTATGTACGGGATTTCCTGGTATGTCAGGACGAATCGACGTGTGTGAGCTTGCTCTTTATATGAGACAAAGATATCATGTTGCCGCTGTAGGATATTACTCGCTTAAGAAAGGGGAGATGTCACGTGCACTTTACTGGAAGAGCTGTGATCTGAGGAATGATGCAGGACGGTGCGAGATTCGAATGCCGCATCTGTGCATTTGCCAAACGTCCGCTTCAGCGTGTCCTTTTCATGTTGTAGTATGTAAATTGTACTTCCTAGGCAATCCCTGGTCCATAGGCACCGGCTTCTTCCATAATCACCTTCCGGTAGGTCACCCATGTGTCCTAGTCCTAGGGAGATAATTTGCTACAAGAAGTGGTTATCTGTTGCCTGATGGATCTTTGAACTTTCCTTCCCAGCTGTTTTCTCTGCAAGGGCTATTGGCAAGATGAATATCTAATCCCACAGGCAATTGCTTGAATACCTAAGTAGGAGGACAATCGTGTGCTTCTTCTAGACTGCATCCGCCGTGATATCAAGCAAGATATGACAGGATGGCGTGCTTGCATTGCGCATGATCTCAAACAGGCTAAGTTACACCCAACCTTTCGAGCTACTCACTACCTGGATTCTCAAAGCAGCAGAAGCCTCTAGCATCCTTCTGTGTCAAGTCCAGCGCTTCTTTGCTTAACGCTCTTCACATGAGAAAACTCACCCGACAGTTTCACAAAGCAGCAGTAGGGCCAGAATTCACGGCTCCGGGAGCAGGAGCTCACATCTTTTACTTTCACATCGCATTAGCGCAAGTCATGGCGTTTCCTGGGAGTGAACGACGTGGAAGCCCTTGCGGCCGCTCCTGCGTTTTAGAGGCCCCCCCTGTATTGCTCCGGGGGCAGGAGCTGACATCTTTCACTTTCAATCATTGTTGGCGCAAGTCATGGCATTTCTTACAAGTGAACGAGGAAAAGTCCCTTGCGGCTCCCTCCTGCGTCTTAGAGCGTACCTCTCTATTACTCCTGCAGCAGGAGCGTACATCTTCACTATCAAAAGTTGTTGGCGCAAGTCAGGCATACATTATTAGTGAACGATGCATTTCCTTACTGCCACCTCCTGCATCTTAGAGGGCGCCGGTCTATCACTCCGGCAGTAGGAGCGTACATCTTTCACTCCTTCAAGGTTCTGGAGCGAGTCTGGCGTCGCTGAGTAGTAAACGGCCAATTGGCTGGAAACTCTTCATGCATTGCAGACACGCAACCTTTCAGTGCTGCCTCTGGACGTTCAATCTCGTAGAGCGAAGTTGCTCGTCTCCTGTCGAGTGCAGCAGCCTTGGTATGTAATATTGTTCCATCTCTATTCTCCTTGGCGAAATGCCCTGAGCCAGTCAAGGCTATATATAAACCCCTGTATATGTTGTGGCGAACCAGGTATGGTGGAGAGGATGGGCTATATTGCTGCTGTATTAATAGAAGCCCCGATATGATGGCTTCACCCAACTCCACGGGATGATCCATGCAGAATGACGAACGAAGCCACCTGCACCGATCTTGGGTGGGCTCCAGCTGCCTTTTATCTCGGGGTTCGGTAGGGGCCGCGAGCCCTGAACTATTGTAGGCTTTTGCTACTAGGTAATTACCTATACAGGTGCTGCGGAGTTGACGGTTGATGCAAGCTTTATGTTCTGGACGCGCATGTCTTGCTCTTGCGAACAGCCAGAGGAAAACGTCCATAAACGCCTCAATTCGGTAAAGTCCAGCGCTCAGGGTGCCGTGAAATGGCGTTTTTGGCTGCAGCTCGATCGGTAAAGCCCTGTCATCATCCGGGTGGAGTTGCCACTGGTCACGCGAATCACCTCCAAGCTGGACAGCCCCAGGGACCAGGGTTCAAGCGGTCACGTCAGTTATACATATCTATACATATCATCATTTTCAGGTATATTCCGTGTCGTACAACGATCGCAGGCGATGTTCCACTACCAAGGCACTATGATGATTTGTGTACCTATCAGAAATAGACCGTTCTCCTCGAAGTCCAGACAACATCTCGTTGTAGTCGGCCGCACTAGAGCGCTTCCAAAGCCGGCCTAACGAGCGTTTGGACGGAGAAGCCGAGCACGGCTAAGTCTCAAGTCTCGCCGCCCATTGCGCTCCCATTCCCGACTCCATCTACTTCCAATTGTCTGGTGTATAGCTCGACGACACTGTTGCGAATTATTCCACCTCCACCTCCACCGCCGTCACACCTGCAAGACGCGACATCATCCAAGGCGTACCTTGCGCTCAACTTTAACAGCTTATTGCGCTGAGCTGGCTTACTAGCGCCCCTGTTCGGTACCACCTGCCTCCTCTTGACCTGGGGCTTTCCAAGTTTCCCTACCTTCTGTTTCACGCGCGTCCAGCGATACCGAAGACGACAGCACCTACGAACACGAATATACTCTTCAACTCTTTCCGATCTGCGCTATAGGACGATACACCATTTCCTCCCTGAGCATTACTTCCGCCCCAATTACATCCTCCGCTGCCGCTATCCATATCCTGATCAGCGCTCTATCCCAGCCACTCTGACGACATCGTGGGCATAGAGAATGAACCTCTACTGATAGCTCCGTTTTATACATGCGCAAGAGCGCCATGCCGCATATGCTTTGATCAAGACACACGACCTCGTCGCACAAACAGTTCATGCCCGCGTCCTCTCGACCAGGCTTCCATCTCATCATCCGTTCGCGACAATTCCGATTCAAGGGTAGCCAATATCTCGGACGCCATTCTTAACTGTTCCCTCCGCGCCTTTACTTCCTTCAGCTATATCCCGGGAATCAACACTGCGACAGTTCGTTGTGCGACTTGACGCGCGGTCATCTGAATCGTGGAGGAATCTACAACCAGGGCTAAAGAGTACAACCTTAACTGTCAGTAGGAGCTCGGAAAACAACGGTGATTATCAACCAGGCGCAAAAGGGGACGACTCGTCAGGGCTGGTCAAATGACTGTACCTGAGGTCAGTGGGGTGGCTGATGGACAAGAGGCAGTCGCTACGGCGAGTAAACCTAAGCGAGTACGCACTGGGTGTTTGACTTGTAGGGAGCGGCATTTGAAGTGTGATGAAGGCTTGCCGCATTGCAACAATTGCCGCAAATCAAACAGGGTATGCAAAAGAGGTTTGCGTCTGAACTTCCTGGACACCCAAGTCCAGGCCCCGCCGCAAGTCGCAGCAGTGCAAGAATACAAGATCGCTTTTCTGGACGAGTCGCGAGAGATTGCATCCGAATACAAAGGCGGTCTTGGAAGATACGGCCTTCCCGAGGATTCAGAACATGAGCCGACTCCCCCGTCCGCTCACTTTCAACAACCCGAGCCGAACTTGACCTACACATATGCTACAAATATGCCGCAAGCTCCACCAATGGCATATCAACCTCTGCCACCAATACAGGGGATTCTGCCGGACGGATATGCAAGCGAGCTCCCTCAAGGCGTCAAGTACGAGGCAGCGCAGGATCACTTCCAGAGCGCTTCGCACTCTACGAATGACTCTCCCTTTTCCCAGCAGAATACAGTAGTAGGCTCAACGACGGCATACAGCCATCCGGAGCAAGAATTGGAAGTAAATGAGAAGCGCGAATGGTTGAGTACGCAAGAAGAAACTCTGTTCATGCAAGTATTCGTAGAGGAGGTCGGCTTATGGATGGACAGTATGGATCCGATGAAACATGTAAGACTCCTTGATGGATGAGCTCCGCATGTTTCAGTTGCTAAACGGTCCAGTTCTCGCGATTATTACCCTTTCACGCGCTGCAAGAGCCCATGTTGCTAAACGCCTTCCTCGCCTGTGGTGCAAGACATCTCACTCTCGTCAATCCGATATATAGCGAAGAGAAGGCCCTGCACTACTACGATACGGCAACCAGGTACTTGCTTAAGAATCTGCAGGACCCGAATCGAGACACCGTTATCTGCGCCACCACGGCCGTGATATTGAACGTTTACGAGATCATGAGTGAACGTGCCCTTCAACGGATGAACCACATTGCCGGCGCAAGGGCGTTAATCAAAGAGTGCGGATGGAATGCCCGAGCATCTGGAATTGGATCCGCGTGCTTCTGGCTGAATGTCGGTCTTGAAGTTCTGAGTTGTCTACACTTCAATTGGCAGGTGGCGTGGGATCCTGAGGATTGGGGTGTCGACATGAACCTTACCGTACGCGAGGAACAAAACGGCCGTGAGGAGATCTGGACGCATCGCATACTTTACATTGTTGCAAAAGTCGCCAACTTCCGAGCGACCATACCCAGGTTCCAAGAACAGGACGCCCGCGAAGAGGCGCGCCGGCAGCAGAACAGATACGCAGAATGGCAAAGGTTAAAGGACTGGGCTGATGCTTGGAATGAGAATATTCCTCGCACCATGCACCCAATGGCTTTCCTCTACCCTTACCAGACCACATCCAAGTCGGCATTCCCCGAGGTCTGGCTGATCAAGCGAACGACTATCGTTGCCCGCCTATTCTATCATACGGTGATGGTACTGCTTGCACAGATCCATCCCTATCTAGGGCCGGACGTGGCTGAAATGCAAGACATGCAGCGCAGGCATTCGCAAATGATATGCGGCATCAGCGCGCATGTCAAGGATAGGTGAGTCTGCTTGACACAGTGAGACAGTAAGAACAAGGACATTTGTGCTAATCGGTCAATAGGGGAGTCGCAAGTGTGGCAATTCGTTCTCTGGCTCATGCAGCAGAGTGCCTTACGAATCGTCGTGAACAAGAAGAGGTTCTCTCCATCTTCGAAAAGATCAACAAGGAGACGGGATGGCGTATCTCCTTCGTCTTTAAGGAGTTGAAGGAGAAATGGGGCTGGAATGATGATATTGCGCCCCAGCAGCAGCAGCATCAGCAAGCGCAGCAACAAGCCCAACAGCAACAGCAACAACAACAGCAGCCGCAGCCGCAGCAGCAGCAACAACATCAACAACACCAACAACAACAACCGCTGATGACATCGAATCAGCCTCTCATACAAGCGCAGGTACCTTTGCAGACCTACCAATACCCGACAAACTTGCATACAGTGACGCTGCCTGCCACACCAGCGGCGCCTTTACCACCTCTTCCGCAGCAAGCTCAGCCCCAGCCACAGTCTCAGGAGAGAAGACGACCTCCTAGTGGCATCATAAACCCGATGTATGCGACAGCGGACTTCACAATGCCTCAGCATCCGTACCAAAACGTCTACGTCGCGCCCAACGTCGTCAATACAGTGCCGTACAACAACCCGCTCGCGCATCAGATCCAGCTCAGTCAATTGTACTACTAGATCTGAAGTGGAAGAGAGGACCCACAGCAATGCTGATCAACTGCCTATTGGGATCCTGCGCAATTGTATATACTCTCTTCTTCTCCGGCTTTTTCCTTTGCTTCCGTAGAGTTTACTAGGCGAGGCGTTTGTGCGCACAAAATGGGGGCCAGCGAAGGGACGGACCTGTTAATTGAATCGGTGGATTTGGCATAGGAGTCGGTTCAGGGTCACGAAGGGACGATTCTATGTGGAGTTTTATACGGATAGCTAGATGTGGATTTTGTGCTGGGATCTATTGAGGCTATACATACATGTATTGCAATTTTCATAGCATCATGCCAATGTCTCGTAACAGGAATAAGACTCCAGTAGAATAATGATTTCCTTTCCAATCACGGACATAAGAAGCTTGCCACATGCTGTGATATAGAAGCAACAGGAACAAGGCGTCACGTTGAGAGTGGGCGGACTTTTGTGTCTACTGCCTATGTATGTAGGTAGGAACGTCAAAAGAAGGGGAACGCAAGCCCCAAATTTCCTCATCCGGCTAGCCAACGCCGCACCTTACAGTAAACCTCCGGCTTCCCCATCCAGTGCATTGCAACCATTCCAACCCCAGCACCACTTCAACCAACCTACCGGGGTTCAAAAAAATCGCAGTCTCATGACACTACCACCAGCCCAACCAACCTACGTGCTCCGCGGCCACGCGGCCCAGATCCACGCCGTACGATTTTTAAGGTGTAATACGCGCCTCCTCACCGCCGACGCCGACGGCTGGGTCGTGTTGTGGAGCACGGCGTCGAAACGCGCGGTTGCGGTCTGGCGCGCTCATCAGGGGGCGATTTTGGGGTTGGAGGCGTGGGGGGAGGAGAGGGTTGTTACGTGAGTTTGTTTTACTTTCCTCTGCGTGGTTGTGGCAAGGTGGGGTTTGGGATCGGTGGTGGTGGGAGTGGGTATGGGGATGGAAAAGTTTGGATAAGAGCTGTGGGATGGGGCGGGGACTGCAGTCGGATCTTGGTGGGAAAGGGGGCTAATTGTCGTTTCTATGTAGGCATGGACGGGATAATAGACTCCTGGTCTGGCAAATCCGCGCAGAGGACGAAGCGGCGCTGTCGACAGTGCTACCGATCGAGGATGCGGCGACGGAGCGCAGAGACCCCTGGCTGCTGTACTCGCTGCATGTGAACGCGCTCAATTTCTGCGCCTTTGCGAGCTGTGAGGTCGCAAGTACAACTGCACCTGCGGTCTGGAATGGTGAAGGACTGGCTGGTGGTGGAGATGGAGAGGGTGCGGGTAAGGGTGAGGGTGAGGGGAGGACGCTGGTTGTGGCGGTACCAGGGCAGAAAGAGGGCGAAGTGGACATCCGTACGCTTCCTGGCGAGGCGCGGCTTGCGACTATCAAGCCGCCAAAGGATCTCAAGACCGGTACGTTACGTTGGCCTGGCCTCCCGTTGCCCCCAGCACCAGCACTAACACGAACACTCACGTAGGCATGGTCATGGCCGTCCACCTCGTCACCACAGAGAGCAAACTGCACCTAATCGCCGGCTACGAGAACGGCCACACGGCGCACTTCTCGCAGAGCCAGGGAGGCGGAAGCCAATGGGACTGCACAGGTACCTATAAGCTGCACATGCAACCCCTCCTCTCGCTCTCCCCATCCCCGACACAGCACTGCTACTACACCTCCGGCGCCGACTCCGTCATCGCTCGCCAGCCCTTCACCTGGGCCGCCTCCGCCTGCGCGTCCACGACACAGACCCAGGCATACTCAGAGCCGAAAATTGTCCAGACGAAGCACGCGGGCCAGCAGTCGCTCGTCGTGAGGCCGGATGGCCGCGTCTTTGCGACGGCGGGCTGGGACGGCCGCGTGAGAGTTTACTCGGCTAAGACGATGGCGGAGTTGGCTTGTCTGAAGTGGCATCGTGAGGGGGTTTATGCGGTGGACTTTGCTGAGGTTTTGGAGGGTGATGCTGGGGTTGCGTCTGAGATCGGCTCTGAGGTCGATGCTTCTAGTGCTGGTGCTGGTGCTGGTGCTGGTGCGGCCGAACTGGACTATGGGGCTGGAGTGGACGCTGAGGGTGCAGGCGATGGGACGAGCGGGAGAGAGATGCAGGTTACGGGGAAGGGGGTGAGAGCTGTGACGGTAGCGCAACGACGAAATACCAGAGCACAGAACACGCATTGGCTAGCCGCGGGGTCAAAAGACGGGAAAGTATCGTTATGGGATATCTATTAACCACAGTTCTTCCACCTCTTTTTCTCTCTGCACCAACCAGCCAACCCTGCCTCGGCCAAAATATCCCGCCAACCCTCCTCTCAATCTATCAACCCGCATCAACCAAGGTTGAACTCGCTCGCGCCACCCATAGAATTAAACTTGGCCCTCATCTTCCTGAACGCCAACTGCGCATCCGTCGGGCCCGAATCCACCTCATCGTCATCCTTACCGCCACCACCCCTCGCCGCCGCGGCACCCTTGACGCCCTTCTTCGGCTTCCTGGCCTCCTTGCCATCCTTCCCAGGCCTAAGGCCGGGCACATTAATACTGCCCGGGCGATCTCTCAGCGCGAACGCCTTAGCCAAATGCCCCAAATGCAACTGCTTGATATCGAAATAGCCCCTCTCGGCGGCAACATGGGTAGCGTAGGCGCGGATATGGCTCTGGTAAGCGCGCCGCGCCTGCTCCAGATGCTTAGGCCTGTCCAGCGCCCAGCGCTCGACGTCGAGCTGCCAGGTTGTGGCCTTGTCCTCCCACTCGCGGCTGTTGGCGCTGGCGCTGACGACGCCCGAGGCCGCGAAGCCGCGCTTGAGCAGCTCGTCGGCGTCGTGGCGGGTGAGCCCGCGGCCGCCGTCGTGCCGGCCCTCCTTCAGGATCTCGACGTAGCCTTCTTCCGTGCCGGGTTGGAGGAAGATCAGGGCGCGGCCGTCGCGGCCGGCTCGTGCGGTACGTCCGATTCGGTGCAGGTGGTCTTCTTTGGAGAAAGGGGGGTCGTATTCGACGACGAAGTCGACGTTGGGGAGGTCGAGACCGCGCGAGGCGACGTCGGTGCAGATGAGGACGGCCGGGTCGGTGGTCTTGGTGAAGTCTTTGAGGGTGCTGGTGCGTACGGCTTGGGGGAGCGAACCGTGGAGGCGAAAGACTTGAACTGGGTTGTTGGGGACGGAAAGGGTGGGGGAGTTGCCGGCGGTGATGGTGTCGGCGATTGTGCCGCCTTGCTTGATTTTGTTCTCCCTCTTTGCGGCTTCCTTGGCGTTGGTGAGCTTCTTCGGAAGTGCAGGTTCAGGTTCTGGGTCGGCGATGGTCTCTGTCTTCGTGGATTTGTCTGCCTCGTCTTGAGCCGCAACCTCTTCTTCAGCTCGTGTAAAGACCTCGAAATGGAAATCGACCGAATCGGCACACGACATGAACACAATCGTTTTCATGACTGATCCTTTACGGGCAAAGGCCCTCCTCAGCACAGCAACCAGCGTTACCAGTCGCAACTTAGCCGGTACGATGCCGTAGGCTTGTTTCAGTTGAGCAGGAGCCGAGAATGCGGTTTCGGCCACCTCTTCGCCTTCCTCCGACTTCTTTCCACTGCCCTCGGCCGCGAGATGAGCAGCGTTCTTCAGACTGATCTCACCCAGACGTTGTACATCCATCTTGATAGTTGCCGAACATAGCACCGTCGTACGCTTCTCCGGCAATCCTGGCAAACCCACCTTGCGTGCCTTCATCCTCAGATTCAGAACCGACACAATCTTCTGAATGTCTTGTTCGAAACCCAATTCCATCAGTCTATCACCTTCATCCAGCACCAACCATCGCACATTGCTGACATCCAAAGCCTCGGTGTTCTCCAAGTGATCCGCAAGTCGTCCCGGAGTTGCCACTAGGATATTCATGCCCTTGCGTAGTCTAGCCTTTTCCGACTTCTTCTTTTCTCCTCCAATGACTGTGCCAGGGACGATCCAGTGTGCGCATCCGATCACATTTTCCAACACGGTCGAAATCTGTTTGCTCAATTCACGCGTTGGCGCAAGGATGATGGCAAAGAGACCCGATTCTCTGCTGAGTCCATTGTTGCCCACTCTTTTCTTCATGGTCTCAGACATGTTGACCAGTCTCTGCACGATGGGAAGTAGGTATGCGAGTGTCTTTCCGGATCCGGTCTGGGCTTGGATGAAGGCATCCGAATCGTCCTTCACTAGCTGCGTGACAGCTTTCTGTTGGATTGCAGTTGGTGCCTTGAGTTGCAGCTTGTTCAGAAGGTGAGTCGCCACATGAGGCGATAATCCTAACGATGTGAAAGGAACGAGTTCAGCACTGAGCGGTGCGTTCGACGGCTCGACAGGTTCTTCATCCTGAGCTTCTTCCTCGGCGGGTTTGGAGACGGTCGAAGTTGGATTGTAGGTGAAGAGGGAGGAGATGACTTGTTTAAGAGGCGGTCTCTGATCTTGACCTCCTTCGTTTCTGCTTCGGTCGTTCGCGCCGCCACGGGAGTGTCCTGGTACGAAGTCTCTCTGTCCGTCCATGCGCTGACGCTTTGCCGGTGGTCCTCGCACAAATTCCTGTCGCGACTCATCCTGTGTATAGTCTGGAACTGAGCGCGCAGAAGGCCGTTCTCCAGGCTCAGCAGTCCTCTTTAATCTGTGTGATGCAGCCTTCTTTGCCGTCAAGCGATCTTTCCATCGGCCGCCCTTGAAGGTAGCCTTGGGCGCCCATGCTTGGTCGCTGGGGGCGGCGAAGTTGAGCAGCATGCCATCGTCGGCCATGGCGCAACAAGAAAAGGCTGGTGAAGCCTTTGATATGTATGGTTCGAGTGTCTTGACAGATATTCGATGGTCGGAGGAAATAATTCTTCGCCAAAAGCTGCCATGCGGCTTCCCCGCAATCGATTGAAACGCCATGCAGGGATCGACTCGACGACCGCCCTTTCCGTCCAAAGCCAACGGCGTCAGTTCCGTACTTGAAACCACGCCGTATTGCTTGTCACTGTTCAGGTGCGCACGCTCTTCGCAAATTACTCGCACTCAAGCTTACAATGGCGCAGCATACAAAGACTGTAACTAGGAGTCCAGCCACCATCATCGGAATTGATGTGTCGTTGACGAGGAGCCATAAAAACTACATCCCTCCACCTCCGCCATAGCTCCTCCGAACATGCCCACCAGGCTCCGGCTTCTAGCAGGTCAGCAACAGCAACAAGCCTGATACTAGCGAGACAAAAGCAGTCGCTAAACTAAGCAGGTGCCCGGTCACTACGATACTACAGTACACCTTCATCTCCCTCCTTCACAAACATCTTCCGCCATGTCCCTCCTCTCCGCAGCTTCCGGAAAGACCTGCTCAAATCTGACCGCAGCGTCGGCCTCGTACCCACCATGGGCGCCCTCCATGCCGGCCATATGTCGCTTGTCCGACAAGCAGCTGCAGAAAACACCGACGTCTTCGTCAGCATCTATGTCAACCCGACCCAATTCGGCGTGAACGAGGATCTCGACAGCTACCCCAAGACATGGGATGCAGACCTGAAACTTTTAGCTGGTCTAGATGAAGAACTGGCTGCCTCAGGCAAGGGACGCATTTCCGCCATCTTCGCACCCACCACTAAAGTCATGTATCCAACCCTGCCACCGTCCTCAGAAATCCCCGGCAAGGGTTCATTCGTCACAATCACACCTCTCGGGAACGTGTTAGAAGGCGCCTCGCGGCCCGTCTTCTTCCGTGGCGTAGCAACAGTGTGCATGAAGCTTTTCAACATCGTACAGCCGGAAAGGGTATACTTTGGACAAAAGGACGTTCAGCAAACCGTCGTCATACGTCGCATGGTTGAGGACTTTCATCTCAACACCGAGGTCAAGATCGGACCTACCCAGCGCGAGGCGGACGGCTTAGCCATGAGCTCGCGCAACGTGTATCTGGGTGCGCGGAGAAGGACGGTAGGAGTTGTGCTCAGTCAGGCGCTAAAGGCTGCGGAGGAGCAGTGGAATAAGGGCAAGAGGAGCAGGAATGATATTCTATGGGCTGCCAATGACAAGGCTATGATGAAGATGTTTGAGCAAGGGGAGTTAAAACCAAAGGAGAGGGCTATGTTTGAGGTCGATTACATCTCGCTGGCTGATCCGGATACGCTTGAGGAGGTTGAAGAGGTTGATGAAAGTAAGGGGGCGATATTGAGTGGTGCTATCAAGATGATGCCGCTTGAGGAGCCCCAGGAGGGTGAGGAGTGTGGGCTTGGAGGTGGTGCAGTTCCTGTGAGGTTGATTGATAACATCATTTTAAAGCCTATCAAAAGTAACGGACCGAAGGTTCATTTTGGATGAGGGGATTTCGCTCAGGGATTGTTTAGTGGAAAGGACGAAAGGAGGAAAGGGAAGGTCAGTAAGCAAAGACACCTAGCTTGTTGGATAGCATAACACACAGCGGAAGACGGGCTGTATATTCCCCAGGAAGAACCACACCAACCGTCACTTAGGTCGAGTAGATGAAAGGGCTTGAAACAGTACTTGATTTTGAACAATGGATCAAGACATTTCTATGCGGAAGGGAAGAATACAGCGATGGACAATATACATCACGAGAGGGGTAGTGGAGCATATTGACGTAGAGGTAGAGGTAGTGATACATGATAAAATCATTATCTTATACTATATTACATGACAGCTTGCCGCCCCGCGGTTCCAAGCAACGCTGGCCACTCCAGACCAGGAGGTATCTCAATCATCAACCCATCTAAGAAGACTGACCGCCCTTGCGACCAGCCTCCTTGGCCTTCTCAGAGCCCTTCTCGAAGGAGCCGCTGCTGGCCTGGCCACCCTTGGAAGCGATCTCTTGCTGTTGAGTCATCGTCAATACCAGGCCGTGAATGATCGAGTGAAGGACAGTGGGGGAGGAGAACTTACGACCTGCTCCTTTGGCATGGAGGCGAAACCGGAGTTCTCGGTACCGGTCTGGCCGCCCTTGGAGGCGATGTTCTGAACCTCTTCCTTTGGGCGGTTGGCGAAGTTGCCTTGGATGCATGTTAGTCTGGTCGACCTTGAGGCGAAAGTGAGGAGGGAGTCGCATGCCTGGGTTGCTGTTGTCGGCCATTGTTATTGATTTGGTGTGAAGGTTGGGTTTGTTTGATTGGTTGTTTGTGTGGTGTGGAAGTGCTTGCAGTAGTGGATGATGAGGTGAGAAGGTATTGTATCGAGGTACAAGCCCAGCTTTATGTGTTCAGGTTCCCCTCATGTCATCCATGGATACCCCCCCTGGTGCCTGATGACAGCATGGTGAAGCGGCCGCGACATCAGTCGTGACGTCTTGATGAAGTCGAAGGATGATGTGACTCCCGAGCTCATTGTCCCTGCACACATGGTGCATGCAAATGTCCTGGATCAGGCGTGTCAGGCAGGCATCCTTATTCGCTGTGTTTCCAGCCGTCGTTACGAGCTTACCTATCTACGGGTTATATCGTGCTAGTCCAGGTACCGGCAGCGCTCCACCCGCTGCTTCCCCATGCTTTCTGGCGCGCGTCGTTCGCGATGCGGGACCGCCAACGCTAATTAAGTGGCCCGATCGGGAAGTCAGTGTACCTGATCACTACGGGAACGTGCGATGGGAGGGACGAATGTGCTCATGATTGCTCTACTCCATGGTCGAATGGAGGTTGTACGGGTCATTGTTTCGAGAAACGGTTGAGGTTGATGTTTAACTTGATCGACGGGACGCTTGTTCCCCGCGCACCGTTGCTGGTGCGATTGATGCGCTGAGATCTATGACGAGATTCATTTCAGTTACGGCAGGGGGAAATACGGCATCCATGGATGGCACAGTTGCCCTGCCGCAGAATATCCCATCTACATGTGTGCGAACATCGATCTGTTCATCGATCGGTCTTGACGGGGATGGGTGTGTTTAGGATGCAGGTACAGATTGCCTGCAGTGGATTTGAAACAGGGCTGGAATATGCTGTCATACCATGGACCGGCATGGACTTTCTAGGGTACCTTGGTAAGGTTCATGTTCACTCACAGTCGAGCCGTCAGCCAAGAGGCCCGGAAGATGAAGATCGTACCGCTCGACCTTCAGCATTGACATCAATAGCATCCGTTAAGCTACCTGTACCTTATTATGAGATCACGCTACCGTTGTAGTGCACGATCTGCGGGGAGCGTGGTATTATTGTACAATACTTGGAAACAGCACTTGACTCTCCATCATCATTACCTTAATCCTTACAGGTAGGTACCTTATCGCCAGATTGAAGAGTGATGGATGGACAGCCCATCGTCGTTCGTGGCAATACAGGTGGCGACAAGGCCTTTTGGGGAGGGCAATTGAACATCCAAGGAATGTACTCTCTACACGATACATGTATCAATGTATGCCTCATTCAAATGTATATTGCAGGTCAGAGATGTGCATTGTACATGTGTGTTGCAGCGGAGCTGTAACTTGTCCCTCCTCACACTGCAGCCGGCGCTGGGGCGGTCGACGCCGCCAAGCCATCTCCTTCAGCTCCCCGTACAACTTCATTCGTGCCTGTATTGCACACCATCGCGTGCCACCTATCGTGTATTGAGGGACAGAGAGAACAATGCTGTACATGCAGTAACACCGGTCCTTAATGCCTCGCCTCCCATCTCTCTTCCGCCTACCCTCCGCGTTGCACCGCCGAGCACGCCGCCGGCGCCTCCGTACCATGCTCCTCCTCCTCACCGTCATCTTCATCCCTCTCCTAACCCTCTACTGCATCTACAAACCGCCCAGTCTACTAATCCGCTACTTCTCCCACCGCTGGCCGGACGTCCTCTTCCACGCGCCCTCCACCCGCTCCAAAACCATCGCCCTGACCATCGACGACGGGCCCTCGCAGTACACCGACTCGATCATCCAAGTCCTGAAGGAAAACAACGCCCACGCCACCTTCTTCATCATCGGCTCCCAAGTCCACGGGCATGAAACCACGCTCCAGAACCTCGTGCGCGCAGGCCACGAACTCGGCAACCACGCCATGCGCGACGAGCCCTCGCGGTCCCTCTCCGACACCGCTCTCGCCTCCGAGATCGCCACCGTCGAAGGCATGATCCTCGCCGCCTACGCGAGCACGAACCACGCTGCACCGCCCAAGTACTTCCGCCCGGGGTCCGGGTTCTTCAGCACGGCGATGCGGGCGCTGGTAAGGCGGTTGGGGTATAGACTCGTGCTGGGGAGTATCTATCCGCACGACCCGCAGATCCCGTATCCCGCGGTGAATGCGCGGCATGTGCTTAGTATGCTGCGGCCGGGCGGGATTGTCATTTGTCATGATCGGAGGCAGTGGACGGTGCCGATGTTGAGGGTTGTGTTGCCGGAGATGAGGAGGAGGGGGTGGAGGGTTGTTACTGTTACGGAGTTGTTGAGGGAGGCGGGGGATGTGGCACGGGGATGAGACCTCACGGGCACGGCTGTTCATGATATTACGGGCCAGCGAGGAGCCCGTGTTAGGAGAAGAAGAGGCAAGGTATGTGCCTTAGAGGAGGTCACCAGGACCGGTCATGCCATGAACTAATATGCACACGATCAAGGCCACACTGCGCAGGATGATGGATGCAGCACAGAGCGTGCCCCGGATAGGAAGGACCTCGCGTCTGAGAGACGTCACGTCAAATCTGCTCACCAGATGCACGAAGGCCTTCGTTACACAGGACGCGATATACGGTCGGATTTAGTGCAGCATTAACTCCAATACCGCTGCTTGTAGAGTAGCATGTAGACATTGGCAAAGGCGGAGAAACGGTGCAGAAGTACCAGCAAACGGCAACGGAATCTGAAGCCTTTTCGACGATGAACCAATGTTGCTCGGCATCTTGGGACTTCCGATTAGGTGCTCCTTGGCTACATGTACGCCGAGGAGGACGGGTAGACGATCTCACCCTCCAGCCGTTAGGACATTGCATCCACATATTTCAGGGCTAGGAGAAACAATACAAAATACATACTCATACACCCAAAACGATGATGAAAAACGAAATGAACGTAAATAGATCGTGAAACTGTACGAAACGTACACTATAATACACAATCCCTGCTCACACCCGAAACGAAGTCGGGGTGAAAGAAAGGGACTCATTACATAAAAAACTATACATACGTCTGACACTGTGCAGACGGTCTTTTATAAGACATTTACGACATGTTCATGATTACATGCTCCGAACATGGTATTTCGTGGCTTTCACATTGACTCCCAACAAACGCAACAAAAAGAGCGAAACGCCGATATAAAACACAAGCATCTAGTCTAAAGCTTTTCCGTTCCTTTACGCGCCCATAACGAGAGCCAACAGCGCCATGCGGACGAACATACCGTACTTCATCTGCGAGCGTTTGTCAGTATAATTTTCAAGCATGTCAAGGGAAGGGATAGTGCTCACCTGTCTGAAGTAGGCAGCTCTTGGGTCATCATCGACCTCAACCGAGATCTCCTCATTCCTTGGCAGTGGGTGCAGCACAGTAGAGTGCGTCTTCATCTGCCTCAAAGTCGCCGAGCTGACAATGAGTCCGCCCTTGACCTTCTCGTACAACTCCGGGTCCTCGAAGCGCTCTTTCTGGAGACGAGTGCAGTACAGCACGTCGGTCTTGGCAAGGATCTCTGGAGTGAAGCCCTCAGATTCCAGACCCAGCTGGCCGCGAGACTCAAGAGTCTTGCGGACCTTAGATGGCAAGGCAAGGGAGGCTGGAGCGACCAGGTTGACGGTGACGTTGTAGTGCTTCAGCAGCTCGCACAGGGAGTGCACGGTGCGGCCATACTTGAGGTCACCGACGAAGGTGATGGTGAGGCCGTTGACGGTGCCGAGCTCCTCGCGGATGGTGTACAGATCCAAGAAGGCCTGGGTTGGGTGCTCGCGGGAGCCGTTGCCGGCGTTGATGACTGGGTGATCAGCGGCCTTGGCGGCAACGTCGGCGCTCTCGTCGCTTGGGTGGCGGAGGACAATCGCATCACCGTACTGGTCCAGAGTGCGGATGGTGTCGTCAAGGCTCTCGCCCTTCTTGGTGCTGGAGTGCGACTCGTTGATGAGGACAGTCTGACCTCCCAGACGCTTCATGGCAGCGTCGAACGAAGAGGAGGTGCGAGTGGATGGCTCGTAGAACATGAGGCACAGAACCTTGCCCTTCAGAGTGTCGAGGCAGCCGTCACGCTCAACGCCAAGGCGCATCTCGGAAGCAACAGTCAAAAGCAGGTGCAGCTCGTCCTTGGTGAATTGAGTGACGGAGATGATGTCCCTCTGCCTCAAAGGAGAGTTGTGGAGAAGCTCACTCAGGGTAGGGGAAGCCTTGACTGGTGGTGCCAGAGTCAATGGCTGAGACGGCTGCTCAGCGAAAGACTGGAAGTCGACCTTGGTGATGGACAGGTCATAGTCGCGAGCGATAGCCTCGATGAGGATCTTCGCGTTCTTGACGTTGGTGACGAGTGGAGTCTGGTAGTCAACCGCCATCCTACGCGTACGGTAACCCTTGGACATGTAGTTTGCTGGTCTGCGGTAGCGGTTGCTAGAAGGAAGGTTGACGTACAAGTCGATGAGGTTGTTGGCCAGGGCATGGGTCAGAGAGTATTCGGCACGCTGGTCATCGTCCTGGAGGGCTTCCAGGAATTTCACGCTGACGCCGTGCTCCTCCAGGAAATCGGCTGTACCAGCGGTGGCAAAGAGGTTGTATCCGAGCTCGTGCAGCTTCTTGATAGATGGAAGCATCTCCATCTTGTCCTTGAAAGAACCGATGGACAGGAGGATGTTCTTCTTTGGCAGGCGGAAGCCGGTGGCGATCAAAGCCTTCATGTAGGCCTCGTACTTGGTGCGACCAAAGCATGCGACTTCACCGGTGGAGGCCATCTCCACACCCGTGACGGGATCGGCACCTGACAGACGGGAGAAGGAGAATTGAGGCACCTTGACACCGACGTAGTCAGATGGGATATTGAGAGGCGGGTACTCCTTGAATGGAATACCAGACATGGCCTTGGTAGCCATCTCGATGAGATCACAGCCAGTGACCTTAGAAACGAATGGGAAAGAACGCGACGCTCTGACGTTGCACTCAATGACCTTGATGTCGTTGTCCTTGGCAATGAACTGGATGTTGTATGGTCCAGTAATGTTGAGAGCGTCACCGATCTTCCTGGTGGCATCCTCAATACGGCGAACAGTCTCCGGGTCCAAATCCTGGGGTGGTTGGATCAGAGTAGCGTCACCAGAGTGGACACCCGCGTTTTCGACGTGCTCGGAAATGAAGTGGCCAACCATGGTACCGTTACGGGCGACAGCGTCCATCTCGATTTCCTTCGCACCCTCAATGTACTTAGTGATAACAACGGGGTGATCCTTCGAAACCTCGGCAGCCTGGTTAAGATAGCTGGAAAGGTCGTGCTCGGAGTAAACGGTGTTCATGGCAGCACCAGACAGAACGTAAGAAGGTCTGACAAGCACAGGGTACTTGACCTTGTTACAGAAATCCTTAGCAGCGTTGATATCTGTGAGCTCCTTCCACAGCGGCTGGTCCACGCCAATGCGGTCAAGCATGCGAGAGAACTTGTAGCGGTTCTCTGCGGTGTCGATCATTTCCGGAGAAGTACCCAAGATTCTGACGTTGGAACGGTAGAGTGGGAGGGAGATGTTGTTTGGTGTCTGGCCACCCATAGAGAGGATTACGCCGCTGGAAGTTTCGAGTTGGTAGATGTCCAGAACCGTCTCCAAACTGATATTTTCGAAGTAAAGACGGTCCGCTTCATCGTAATCCGTACTTACGGTCTCCGGGTTGTACTACCTTTTGTTTAGCATGATACAAGCATATAGGAAGGCAAGGGGAGCGAGGGGGGGTGGTGGGAGGAAGAGAAAGTCAAAAAGTGAAAATGAATTTTTTTTTCTTGGCGACGACGAGGTCCGGTCCGGGCAACATATCCAGCAGGTTCCGGGGAGGCCAGCAAGTCAAATACAGCCTGGAAAGATACCCATGAATATGGATGAGGTGTAATAACAGGAAAAGGGGTGGTGGGGGACGGCGAGGGGCCGTTCCGTACCAGATGGCAGGCGCCGCCGAAGAGGCGGTAATGCCCAGCAAGATCTGAAGAAGCTAGTAGATCCAGTCCAGTAGGAGAGCGTGTCCATGAATCGGGACGGGGGAAAGGTAGGGATAGTGGTGGTGGAGATGGAGTACGTTAGATGTTGTCCTCGGGACAAGATCTGCGAGGGCCGTCCAATTTCCATTTCGATGGGAAGTGCCGGCAAGTAACGAATACCAGATAGAAGTCCAGCAGAGTCCAGGATGAATTGTTGTGTTGGAGATAGCGCGCATAGTTGAGCTGGGAGCTCACCCGGGGAACAGGTGCGTCCAGTGTCCAGTCCAGGAGTAGGTGCATCTTGTCAAAATCATGGAGAGGAAAATAAAAATATGACTCACGTTAACCATAACCGTCTTGTAGCCGTTCTCACGGAGAGTGCGGACAGTTCGTACAGAGCACCAATCGAATTCTACAGATGATCCAATACGGTAGACACCAGATCCGAGGACCATGACACCGTGGTCGTTGAAGTCGAGGTCGCTCTCGGTACCGTTGTAGGTCAGGTAAAGGTAGTTCGTGAAAGCAGGGAACTCAGCAGCAACGGTGTCGATCTGCTTCACAACAGGCATGAGGTTGTGCTCGAGTCTTGCCTTGCGGACAGTTTGCTCGCTAGTGCCCCAGAAAGTCGACAGCTGGCGATCGGAGAAACCGAGTTCCTTAGCGCGCCTGAACTGCTGGTAGGAAGTGTTGGAAACAGTCTGGGTGCTCATGAGCTTGCCAAAGTCGCTGAGGGTCTTCAACTTCCGCAGGAACCACTTGTCAATCTTGGTCATCTCCCAGATCTTGTCAACAGAGTAGCCAGCGTGCATGGCGTTGGCGATGGCGAACATTCTCTGGTCGGATGGAGTTTGGAGCTCCTGGTCGATGGACATGAGAGCGCTGGTCTGCTGGAAACCCAAGTTGCTGACATCCACAGAGCGAATGGCCTTTTGGATGGCTTCTTCGAAAGTCCTACCAATGCTCATGACTTCACCAACACTCTTCATGGATGAGCCAAGGAGCGTGGAGACACGAGTGAACTTCTTCAGATCCCAACGAGGGATCTTGACAACGCAGTAATCGAGGGATGGCTCGAAGCATGCGCAGGTCGACTTGGTGACAGAGTTCTTGATCTCGTTGAGTGGAATGTTGAGACCAAGCTTGGCAGCAACGAAGGCAAGTGGGTATCCGGTGGCCTTCGAGGCGAGGGCAGAGGAACGCGAAAGACGAGCGTTGACCTCGATAATGCAGTACTCGCGAGAGTCTGGGTTGAGAGCGTACTGAATGTTACACTCACCAACGACACCCAAGTGCCTGATGACATTGACAGCCGTGGATCGGAGCATCATGAAGTCTTCGTCAGACAGAGTCTGAGATGGGGCCACGACGATAGAGTCACCAGTGTGGATTCCGAGAGGGTCGAAGTTCTCCATGTTGCAGACGGTGATACAGTTGTCTTGGCAATCACGGACAACCTCGTACTCAATCTCCTTCCAGCCCTTCATACTGCGCTCAATGAGAACCTGAGGACTGGCGGCGAAAGCCTTGTTGCACAAGTCGAGAAGCTCCTTGTCGTTGTTGGCGAAACCACTTCCAAGACCACCAAGAGCGTAGGCAGCGCGGACAATGACGGGGAAACCGATGTTCTTGCCGGCTTCCATGGCCTCCTGGATGTTGTTGGCAGAGGCAGACTTGGCGCACTTCTCACCAATAGACTCCATGCTACGTGCGAAAAGCTCACGGTCCTCAGTGGTAATGATGGTGTCGATGGGGGTACCCAAGACCTTGACGCCGAGAGCCTCGAACTCATCCTTGAGCTGGATACCGACCTGGAGTGCAGTCTGACCACCGAAAGTACAGTAGATGGCGTCAGGACGCTCCTGTTTGATGACCTTGCGGACAAAGTCGGCGTTGACTGGCAGGAAATAAACCTTGTCAGCTAGACCCTTGGATGTCTGGATGGTAGCAATGTTGGGGTTGATGAGGATGGTGTAAATTCCCTCCTCTTTCAGAGCCTTGATGGCCTGGGAGCCAGAGTAGTCGAACTCTCCGGCCTGACCAATGCTCAAACCTCCACTACCAAGAACCAGAACCTTCTTGACGCTGACCCTTGGGTTGCGCCTGATGTTCTCGGCAAGATCTCCGCCTGGGAACTGAACAGGCTGGTGCATCATGCTAGAGTCATTCATGACCTTCACGACGGTGTCAATGAAGACATCGAACAAGAATTCGGTGTCGTGTGGGCCTGGTGCGCTCTCTGGGTGGAATTGCACACTGAAGTATGGGCGGCTGACATGCCTGATACCCTCGTTGCTGCCATCGTTGGCGTTGACGAAGAGCTCGGACCAATCCTGTGGAAGAGTGCGCGAGTCGACGGCGTAACCGTGGTTCTGGGAGGTGATGTAACATTTTCCGGAGAGGAGGTTCGTGCAAGGAATGTTGTGTCCACGGTTACCGAACTTCATCTTGACAGTGTCGGCACCAGCAGCGCGGGCAAGCAGCTGGTGACCAAGACAGATACCAAAAACAGGCATCCGCGCCTCACGAAGAGTCTGCTGGATGTGTTCCACGGTCTTCTTCATGAGAGCTGGGTCACCAGGACCGTTCGAAATGAACAGACCATCGTATTCTTTGCCAGCAAGGGTGTGGAAGTCGTAGTCCCATGGTACGACCTCAACCTCTACACCACGCTTGACGAGGCATCTTAATTGGTTGTACTTCAAACCAACATCTACACAGACGATCTTGACTGGTCGTCCAGATGGGTGCTTCAGGGCTGTAGCAGGGTCTGGAGAGTATGTGCGAGGAGACTTGATAGACACTGTTGGATAAAGCGTCAGACGCTTGTTCATAATCATTTCTGTATAGAGTAATCTCACCGTCTGCGACCAGGTTCCTGGTGTTTGGGTTGGAGAATGGAATGTCCTCGAAGACGGCGCGTGGCGCACCAGGCTGAGGAGTCTGAGTTCCAGGAGTGATCTCTCCTCCGTGAGTTCCATTGACGCCGTTGGTGACACCAAGAAGGCCGTCGTTTACTGCGTTGGCGTCAAGCTCTCCTGGGAGCTGTAACCTCATGCGACCAAGCATGCTACCCTTCTCCCGCATCTTCTTAGTCAAAGCTCTGGTGTCGACTCCGCAGAGGGCTGGGATGTTCTGCTCCTTCAGCCACTGTCCCAACGAAGAGGTGGCCAGATGGTGTGAGAAATTGTCTCCGGCGTAGTCTGCGACGATCAGACCAGCGATGTGAATTTCAGAGGCCTCGAAGTGAGCTGGGAGGTCCTTCAAGAGAGCGTCTCTCTCCTCGCGCGAGGGCACACCGTAGTTTCCGATCAGAGGGTAAGTCATGACCAGAATTTGTCCCCGGTATGAGGGGTCTGTAATAGATTCTTCGTAACCGACCATACCAGTGGAAAAGACCAGTTCGCCGGCAATGCTGCGCTCAGCACCAAAACTCTTGCCCTCGCAGAGACGGACCGTTTCCGATCCATCCTGGACTTCGAGGGCCATGAGCCTATCCTCCGTCTGGCCAGCCATGATGAAAGATCAGTGCGAGCAGGTGCGTTCGCAAAGGCAAGCCTCTGGAAGGGTTCACTAAAGCTTACTGGGAGAAAAAGTGAAGAAGTAAAGTAATTTACCCGAGGTTTCCCCAATCTGGGGTGCACGCTAAAGCAGGGTCTCAGCTTCACAGAAAATCGTCAGCCCGCCCTGAACATCACATCATCAAGCCCAGATCTAGCCCTATCGCTTAATATCATGGTCTCGAATAATGGTCTTCCCTACGTGTAACGGTATGGAAAAGCCCAAGCAACGAAGATCACTGTGGCAGAGCAAATAAATTGACACAGAGCTGAGTAGATTGGATCGAAAGGGAGAAAGATGGCTGCGATGGTGGATGCCATAACGAGATCCCACTAGATTACTAAGTATGAGGTCAGCGTCTGAATCAACATATACCTGTACCAAAGTGCGGGAGCTCCAACGCCGAGAGTGGGATAGACTCGATCCGTAAGGTACATAACTGTAGTTAATGATCCTCATTAAGACAACAACATCTTCTCACATATATTGGACTCTCCAGTTTTCAGAAACACATCTGAGATCCCATTCTTCCAGTTACATGCTTTCTCTCCTTCGCCGTACCCAGCAATTGAAAAGCCATCTAACGCCACGCGTGTTTACAGCAGCTATGTCGGTGAGTAAAGCACCGTCCATCTGTAGCTACTACCGACTTGTGCTGAATGTTCCAGACCGCAGATCAGAAGAAGGATATCCTGCATTGGGTAGATCCAAAGGATAAGAGTGGAGAATTCAAGCGACAGCAGTCCGTGTTCCGAGAATGGATCAAGAACGAGCCTGGTGCGGAGTTTCCAGCAGAGAAGGACCGCTACCATCTCTATGTCTCTTATGCATGCCCATGGGGTATGTAATCTGGTGTGCTTACGTAGGAGACGGTGATTGATGGCCACTTAGCGCATAGAGCTCTGATCGTCCGACAATTGAAGGGTCTAGAGGATATCGTCTCGTACACCTCTGTTCATTGGGAGATGTTGGAGAAGGGTAAGCACTGATTGTCGCCCATCTATTAGGGATCTTAGGCTAACTTTGGATAGGATGGCGGTTCGCCAAGCCTGGTGAGGATGTACCTGGCAACACCCACCCCGACCCTATTCATGAGGGCTACACTCACCTGCGCGACATCTACTATGAGAACAACAAGGACTACGGCGGACGATTCACCGTACCGACTCTGTACGACAAGAAGCAAAAGCGGATCGTCAACAATGAGAGCAGTGAGATTATCCGGATGTTCTACACCGCTTTCGACCACCTTCTTCCGGAGAAGTATGCGAAGCTTGATCTTCTGCCCAAGGACCTCGAGAAGCAGATTGATGAGAACAATGAGTGGACTTACAACGACATCAACAACGGAGTCTACAAGTCTGGATTTGCCACGACGCAGGAGGCGTACGAGAAGAACGTGAAGACCCTCTTCAAGTCTTTGGATCGTGCGGAAGAGCATCTTTCCAAGAACGCCGCACCATACTACTACGGCGACAGATTGACTGAAGGTGATGTTCGTCTTTACACCACCATCATCAGATTTGACCCGGTGTATGTCCAGCACTTCAAGTGCAACATCAAGGACATCAGGAGCGGATATCCGCATCTGCACAAGTAAGTAATCTTTAGAGGACCCAGTCTTGCCAGAGCTGACCGATCTAGGTGGATGCGTAACCTGTACTGGAATGTCCCTGCATTTGGCGAGACGACTGAGTTCACCCACATCAAGAACCACTACACCAGGAGCCATAAGCAAATCAACCCATTCTCCATCACGCCTGTCGGACCGGAGCCTGCAATTCTGCCGCTCGATGAAGAGGTGCCTGCAGTTGCCGCCGCTCTCAAGAAGTAAGCCCAAGGGTCGAGTCGAAATTTACGAAGGAATTCCCCGTCGGGATATTCAGGGACGAAGCTGGTAGGACTCACCTCGTTGATGACCATCCTGCCTTTTAGTGGTGATTTGATGACTCAGGCGCCGCATACGTAGTGTAAATAGCAGACGACATGATATTCACCTTAGACACACGTTAAGGTTCAGACTCTCCACGAGTACATCAAGAGTTGCAGGAGTCCGGAGTTTGTCTGCTCATGAGATGGTTGCTCCCACTCATGATCGGGCTTTGACAGCTCAAAAGCCGAACGCCGTCCCCAGGTACATCCATATGGAAACAAACGGGATCACAGGCACGATATTAGCTGTCACAAACGGCACAGCGCCATCTACGTCTGAGGGCGTTGAGGCACATGATTCGTATTGGTTTCCTAGTGCAAAAATCTCTTGTTCTTGTACAATTGCAGTCAAGGTTACCGACAATGCCCGTTCATACGAGTCAGATCTCCGGTGGGCGGATAAATGGTGATGATATTCGCCAAGACACTTTATTCCCGTCTCGGACCTCACTCAGTGCACTCCAATAGCGACAATGATATTGTTGGGTAGTAAAAGCAGGCATGATGATGCCGGAGAAAAGGGTGCTCTTCTGTCTGCGTATTCTCAATTGCCAGCTGTACTAGGATGCAGATGGGACGCCCTGCATCGTCGCACATTCATGACTTGCGGAGACGCCCCATGGAGATCCTTCAATACCCGCCAACCCCTCGGGGTGTATTGGCGCGATACCCACTCTTAACGTTCGCTAATGCTCCACAAGGACCACAACAGCGGATAGCCTACCCTGATGATCCTGATCATGCGGGATACCTAAGCTGGGCTTCCGAGTTATGTGTATATATAGTCAGGTCGGAGTAAGTGATTGTCTGTTTTGTTTCCTATTCCGTTGCTCAGATTTCTTCGCCGTGGACAAGGCCAGCAGGTACGGCAAGGCTGTCGTCGCTTCATCTATTCATCTGAGATCACTCAGTCTCATATGCCGAAGCCTGTGTCTATTACTCTGCTATAACAGACATACTCTGAGCGACGTGATCCAGGAGTAGCTATGGATCAAATGTCGGGCTTCCGCATTGCGGCGAAATATGAGAAGAAGCAGTTACTATTCGCTATCAACTGCGTAGCAGCTCTCTCTATCTTCTTCTTCGGTAAGTGGCAAGCTTTCTGCTTGCACTGAAGCGGATGGCGTGCTAATGTGAGTCTAGGTTATGATCAAGGCATGATGGGTGGCGTGAACGTCGCCAAAGACTACGTTGATCTCATGGGCTTCGGCTACGTCGAGGAGGATGGTACTGCGGTCGTCACCAACAGTCTTCTTCAAGGAGGCATTGTCTCCGTCTACTATCTGGGAACTCTCTTCGGATGCCTCATCGGAGGGTGGGTAGGAGACAAAGTCGGTCGCATCAAGACTATCGCTCTGGGAGCTGCTTGGGCTGTCCTTGGAGCGTCCTTGCAATGCAGCGCGCAGAATCACGACTGGATGATCTGCGCTCGTGCCGTCAATGGAATTGGAACTGGAATTTTGAACGCCATTGTGCCTGTTTGGGCTACCGAGACCGCGGAACACACATCCAGAGGCCAGTTCATTGCTATTGAATTCACCCTGAACATCTTTGGCGTAAGTTTTGCTGGCTTGGAAGTACTTCACGTTGTAAGCTAATGGCTCGTTAGGTTGTCGTCGCTTACTGGCTTGAATTTGGTCTGTCTTTCATCAACGGTGGCGATTCCGCCTTCCGCTGGCGGTTTCCAATCGCCTTCCAGATCATCCCCCTCCTCCTTCTCTTCGCCATCGTCTGGTTCTTCCCAGAGAGTCCGCGCTGGCTCTGCAAGGTTGGTCGCGAGAAGGAAGGTCGCTACATCTTGGGCCGCCTGAGAGGAGAAACTGGCGAAGATGCTGGGAGGGCAGACGCCGAGTTCTCTGATATCATGCACATCGTGGAACACGAACGTCAGAATTCCAAGCAGAGCAGCTACTACCACATGCTCTTCGGTATTGGTTCCGGCAAGCTCCATACTGGACGGCGAGTACAGCTGGTTATTTGGCTTCAGATCATACAGGAGTGGGTTGGAATTGCAGGAGTTACTGTATATGCACCAAGTAAGTTCTATTGTGGATAGGAGGAACTTCCTCCAAGGCTTCGGGCACTCGTTACGGCAACATTTACTAACGTCTCCTTCAAGCTATCTTCGGCATTGCAGGCTTCGACTCCGAAAAGGCCCAATGGATTTCCGGTCTCAACAACATCACATATATGATTGCGACTCTCGTCTGTGTCTTCACTCTGGACCGTATCGGTCGCCGCTGGACACTGTACTGGGGCTCCGTTGGTCAAGGCATTGCCATGTTCCTTGCTGGAGGCTTGTCGATCGCTGGTATCAATGCCACCGCCGCTGGCAACACCAGTGCTGCCGCCTCCTACGGTGCTGCTGCTGCATCATTCGTGTTCATCTTCACTGCAGTGTTTGGTGCTACATGGCTCACAGTCCCGTGGCTCTACCCTGCGGAAATATTCCCATTGGAGGTGCGAGCGAAAGGAAATGCCTTTGGTGTTGTGGGATGGTCAATCGGAAACGGGTGGTTGACTCTCCTTTGCCCGTAAGCTCCCTTTTTTCCCGCGTGAATCGTTTTCAGAAGACTAATTGGAATGCAGAGTCATGTTCAATGCCATCGGGGCCAAAACGCTCTTTATCTTCGGCGCTTGCAACATCCTGTCCATCCCCATGGTGTGGGCCCTATACCCCGAGAGCAACCAACGTACTCTTGAGGAGATGGACCTGCTTTTCGAAGCCGACTCGATCTGGAACTGGGCCGCAGAGAAGAACTTTGCGAAGTTGAAGCTGGAGAATCCAGACCTCGTTGCTGCTGCTAGTAGGGGCAACTCTGTGGTGGATCCCGAGCGTGGTGTCTCTGCCATTCTGGAGAAGAGGAAGGCCAGTGTCAGTGAGCCTGCTGCAGAGCATATTCAGGAGACGGAGCAGAAGACGGTGTAGAGAGCCTTCATAATGGCTGCGGCGGCTTAAGGTCAGTGCGGGGGATATATCGTGAACGGTGTGGATAATGTATGGTGGCAGGGGCAGGAAACTATGGAATGCTTTTCGTTCAATACCCTGGGAGATTGTCAGCTTAGAGAGGAGTTCAGATACATACGTGTACCTTGGCGTAAACATGCATCAAACTTCAACCTTAGACGGCTCGATATGTCCCTCCTACTTCTGCTCGCTGTCGTCGCGGTCAGGTTGTGTGCGAAATCGTGGTCTAAGCCGCAAGCGGCAACAAGACTGGACGAGGGCACAGTAGTACAAATGTGCACATTCACCAGGATTCGAAATGCATTGGTTGTGAAAGTCATTGCGTTTTTGAATTGTGTGCACGCACAGCGTAAGGGGTATCTAGTGTCAAACGTCTCTACAAGAAGTAATCAGCGACCGGCTTCTTCGCCGGCATTCCACGCGAATCCTGAGGGGCGGCCTCAAAGACCCTATATCTCCGACCAGGACCGGGTGCATGCTCCCCAGTAGCATCACGTTCTGCTAACCCTTGCCTCTCCTGCCTCCTTCCCACATCCCCATTCGACCGCGGCGCGTAACCCGCATTGCTTCCGTCTTCGCTTAACTCCAGTATTGCAGCGACGTTGCCACAACGGTAGCAATAATTCGGTGCGCTCCACACCGTGACTATTGTGTTGTCGAACATCTCCTTGAAACCTTCCATCACGAGCTGGTGGGCTCTTGCGATCAGACTAAGGTCGTTGATGTAGTTGAATCGCTTCACAATGTCCGCTCCAAAGAGGAAACCTGCTCCTCTCGGAGATAGACCCCATCCATCTATCTCATCTGGATCAGACCACAGCAGGTCGCACATGGCGCCTTCGTGTGGAACTTCCTGCTTGCGGTCGAGCAGTCTGATCTTATCAATGCTATCAATGAGAGGACTGAGACCGCCGTGCACACATAGCACAGCCCCTGACCTGTTGGCCGAGGATCCGCCACTCGAACCCGAAGCCCCAGTACCAGCTGGACCAGTGCGGTTGGGCGCGGGAGATCCAACTTCTGAATCTGAAGAAGGCTTCGGTCTGGGGAACCGATTAAGTATCTGATTGTTCGAGTTAAGTATCTCGATTTCGACATCGTCAAGCGTTGATGGCTGAGATGCCTCTGACTCTGCATTCGCAAACGAAGCTTCGGTAGGCTCGAGATCTGTAGCCGCACCAGTAACAAGAGCGCCTAGCGCAAGGTAGTCGAAAACCTCGCAGCAATATCTGGATAACTGTTAGTGGGCCGATTTTTTTTCAGGGAACTCGCTGTGGCATACCTCCAAACGTTGGCACTGCCGTACTTGCGCAAACACTCATCGTAGAAGCCGTAAACGGTTGTGATCTGGCGCGACTCGTGGTTGCCTCTGATAAGTGTTATCCTATCCGGATAGCGAACTTTGAGACAAAGCAATAGTAGGAATGACTCGAGAGAGTAGAAACCGCGATCGACAAAGTCGCCTGGCGCACGTGTGAGTAAGTTCCTCAAAATGAAAGGGTTTGTGTCTGCTGACCCATGAAGAGATAGTTGGTATCCGGGACTTCTCCTCCCACTCTAAAAAGCTCCATAAGGTCATGGAACTGGCCGTGTATATCGCCGCATATCTATCGTACGCCTGTTGTCAGATAGTCACTTCGCTCTCTTTGACGACGGTACGTACCGTCACTGGCGCATTTACGCCCACTACGTTGCCCTCCTCAATCAGAAGCTCTCGTGCCTTGTAACATAGCTCGCGCACTTGTATTTCAGGTATCGGGCGGCATGCGCGAAGTTGCGCGATAGCCCTAACAGACAGTCAGCCTTCTGACCGAGAGCATCAGCCGCGCTCGCGCCATACTTGTCGAGGTCGCTCATTTGGTCCGACTCCCGTAGGACCGCTCAAGCTTCCGGCGAAACTGCTCACACCTCAGGATATGTCTCCTCCTCTTTAGATCTGTCGCGGGTGGGAGGCGGACGTGGGATTGACGGGTTAGTGGCGAGGGCGCGTTTGATACGGGCGGCGGTGCTTGTTCGTGTAAAGTGGTACTCGGATAAGACTGGAAGCAGAAAATAGTCGTCAGGTGTACAGTAGTGTGCGTGATGTCGCGTGCGAAGTAGATGGGGACTGGGTGGTTCGCTTAAGGTTGTAGAAAGGTTCGCACGCGCGCTTCTCCCCCGGCCATGATGCGCGCCACGATTCGGCACGGGCCAAGTTTGTAGATCTCCCGCTCCCGCATAACGCTAGTACAACGCCCTGGGTCGCAAGAATTAAACGCATATCAAAAGTATCCCGCGCTCTACATTCGTTGTTCAACCCTACATATTCGGACTGCAACATGGCGAAAAGACTCGCCGAGTCTGATGTCGGCGAAGGCTACGACCAAGCTGACCAGAAGCGGGTGAAGCTCGATCAGCCCAGCAAGACCGTCGAGATAAATTCTTCTCGACAGCTTCTGGACCTCTTGTACTTCCAACAGGATGCGGTACAGCAGCTACGAAACGGTATATCAACTCTTGTTATGTCCTTTTGATAGGGTTGCTAAGTAGGTGCTTCAGGTATCAGTAGTTTCAAGGTTTTCCTAGAGACCATCTTGTACACCAAAGATGATCAGTCACGACCTCACCGGCTGTCTATACTCAAGGACTATCTGGACGCATCTGCACCACAAGATCCGAACGATCCTGCTGCGACATATGTGCCACACCTCATTCAAGCGTGGAGCTTTGCCAGTCAAACGAACAATGACTATCTCGCCTCCGCTGTCTCTTCTATCCTTGCGCTGTTGCTGAAGACTCTCTCTAGCTTAATAGACTTTCGAGAGCACTGCAGCGGACTGTGCAAATCCCTGATCAAGCAAAACCAACTAAAGCTGATCGCTAAGTCTTTGGCTGCACCCAAGCACAGGGAAAATCTCATCTCCCCAAGTCTTCGATTACTGACCGAAATTGTTTCCTTCGATGGTGGAATTTTGGCGAAGCAAGTTCACGCAAGACGAGACTTCACCTTCGAAACCAAGATTCTGGCTCGGAATCTAAGCTTGACGAAGGGCGGCGAAGAAGACATCCGCAAGCCTTCTGTGCGTTCAAATGCAGTACGCTATCTGTTGGCTCACTTCCGGTACCAGACGGAAGGTGTCAAAGTCGATATCCTCAAGAATGGGCATGTGGTCAAAGCACTATTTGACCACCTCAAAGAAGATCCCTTGGAGGTCATGCAAGACATTCTTCGGGTGGTTGAGGCGAGCGTTCTTCGCGATGAGACGGTCCCGCGGTCTTCAAAGAGCTTCATGCTATCTGAACGCTCTTTAACAAGCATTGTCAACGTAGTGCGATTGAGGACAGACCCTGCAGCAAGCCCTGAACTCTCACTAGCTGTGGAGAAAAAGCAGTCGACGGCATTGGACTTTCTTCGCTTGGTGTGCACTACTGAAAGTCTCGGAGTACACAGGAAGAGCAACTGGTATCCAGTTGGTATGAACTATGCCAGCGATGAAGCTAGTGCAGTGGAAGAAAGCGCAGCTACCGCCGCGGCTGAACTGGACCTTGCGTCTACGCAGGAGCGCTTCGCACATCATGTCCCCGTGAAGAACACCATACTTTCCGGACTCCTCCAATACCTTCGCCCCCACGCCAGCATAGAAGAACGCAATCTCACACTGGATATCTTCAAGGCCAACCCCGAATTGGTAGCCGACTATTTCTTCAGGAGAGCAGACAAGTTCCCTTTCGATGCTAAACTCACCAATACTTGGATCGGCTATGCATCTTTCCTCTTTTGCACTGTAGATCTCGACCTTCCAACAAATCTCGGCGCGAAGAAAGAGCATGCTGACCTTCCACCACCTACTCCCGTTGTGCTGGAGAACATTGCGCCCCTGCCGCTAACACAGAAAGTCCTGACCAGGTGTCTGAACCAGTCATCCGACCTGATTACCCTATTCGCTGTTCGAATCATGATCAAAAGCCTTCAGAAGCTGCAGCTAGTGCTGAATGCCTATGCCAGCCACGGTCAGGATAGCAACGCGGAACTTTGGGATGCCGCTGCAGCCAGTCTGATTTCCCGATTTTGCCAGAGGTTTCCTTCTGTAAAAGATGTCGTGTCGGCCTTCCGCAAGACACCTGAAGATCAGACGGCCAGCCAGGAGGCCATCACGAGACTGTTGAGACTATACCATGAAGTGCTCCCACAAGCCGCTGCGGAAGAGAAGATCGACGTTTCGACGAACCTTGCAACCGCTCTATCGCGTGCCGAACACCCAAATGGCGATTCTGCAGAACAATCTTTGCGGCTTGTTACGCTGGAGCATCTCCTCGTCATTGCTCAAGCTTCTACCGGGATGCGCTGGTGGCACAAACAAGGATTATTGCAACACTCGCCCTTCGTCACTCTGCTCCGGCTTTGCACCGGTCCTCTTCGTGATCGGCCCATCGGTAAAGACTTCAAGTCTTTGCTTGGCGTAGTGGTTCAAGAATACGGAATCCTGCAGGAAGAGGCCAGCGGCCCGTCACTGAATGCAATTATCGCAAGCCTAACGAACACGACCAACTGGACAGCCACTAATGCGACCTTTGACTTCCTTGAGGAGTGCCTTAGCCGTGTTGTCAAGAAGCCCGTGAAGTACTTGGATGACTTGCAGGAGTACGCAGGTGCTCAGTCAGCCGGAAATGGCCACATCAGCCTCCTTGTCATGGCATGCCTTGAACAAGCTCCTTTCGCGGGCAAATTGGCTGTTGAGCAAAGACGCGAGGTCCTGGTGTGGGTTTCAAGATTTCTTGCTCTGCTTGAGCGAGTTGGCGAAAATCGGAGATTGCTCCGAAAAGTCAGGGCCACGCTTGCGGAGAAGGACGTTGAGCTCCCAGATGCGCCGATTGACGATCTCATTGCTCTCCTAAAGGGCAGCGCAGAGCAGACCACTCAGGCGCCCGCTGGCGGGATCCTCGCAGAGCAGATGGAGAAGCGGGACCAGCACGTGGTTGTTTTCAAAGATCCGCCAGCTGAGAAGAGCGATCGCCCAGAGCTGTTTCGCTGGCAGCAGAAAGATGTGGATGAGGCGATCGATAATGGCGACGTCGAAAAGTTGATACTCTGTATCTCCTCGTCCTTTGAGGAGGTTCGTCGTCAAGCGCTTGCGAGCCTGTTGAGACTCATGACGGCTGTCTATGTACGTACTTACCTTTGAAGTGCGACAAGAAAAGGCTTACTGACTACGTCTAGAACTCCTCTTATGAAGAGAAAGAACAGGTCTACATGCTCCTGGGCGAGGTTGTGGAGACAGCAAAAGACCACGTCCATGGACGAGCAGTGTCGTACATCGCGAGCACTTTTGCCTGCCAGGCGCTGAAGGTCTTGGCTGATCCTGGCCACTTCATGTACCCCAAGGTGAACCAGTTCCTGAACAAGGGTCCGAAATGGAACGTCGGTAAGCTCGTCGCCTACTGGCTTGACAGCACGATGCTTGAGACTCCGGACGAAGACGATGCCCACTGGAAGGAAATCGGGTGGACGCTGGACCTCCTTCTCGATGCATTGCGTACACCGGGTGAGATGGACGTGTTCCGTTCCCGCAACGTGCTTGAGCGGGTGTTGTGCTTGTACGACGCAGTGGGAGCACCGTGGGCTGTCAAGGAAAAGGTTTTGCAGTTGGCACATCGGGCCGCTCGTGTCGAGGGCAGTACGATACTGGTGACAAGATTGGGTATCTTGGCTTGGCTGCAACTGCACGTTGCTGCTGGGAAGACGCACAGTGAAGCGCTCAAGACAATAGCAGGACAGGTTGGTGAGACGGCTATACAAGAGAAGTTGGAGCAGTGGACCAAGGGAGGTGTCACTGACGAGCTACTTACGATCGCATCGACAGCATAGAGCATCTGCAGGCTGAACAATCGAGCAGTTTTAAACCCGGTTCAGAGGTATTGAGGGATGCGAGGGCGGGCTTCTTTTGTGATGCAGGCAGCTTAGGGGCGAACTTCGTCCCTGGTCCAGGGCGGGTACTTACTGCTTAATATTCTGTGAGACTATAAAAAATGGTATACAAAAACCACGCGATTATGCCTGGCATGTTTTCGCTGCTGTTGGAACGGCACTGCGTCATATTATAGATACACGCGTGGCAGATATGTTGCACGTGATCTTGCCTGAAATGGACCGAGCTCTGAGATTCGCAGTGGAGGTGACAGGTCGTCCGTTGTCGTACGCCGCAACACACCTGCACCGCACTTCAACCTTACATACCGGCCGAGTCGGTACATTGCTTTCGCCCTCAAGGACTAGTTCGAGACCGCGAATTGTTCAACCAGCAAACGCACCCGAAGACGCCAACAGCGCGATCAAATTCAAGAAACACCCCCGCATTACGGTGTCGACCTCGACTACCAGACCTGCGCTTCGTCACACTACACCACAGCCACAGCCTGCTTAGTCGCCTGCGCAGCCCAATTAATACTTGCGTGGACTCGACCCCAGCTGAGATCCTCAGACCTGTGCGCCTGTGTTGAGGCTCTTCGAGAGAGGCTACCAGCGCTTGCAGCGGTTTCCGAGAACTCACTGTTCGCCCACCGAGTCTAGACCAGCTCAATCTCGCCAGCAGTGTTTTTGGGCACTTTCGGAGCCGGCCATCCCTCGCAATGGCTGGCCCACGCTATACGGTCGAGGTGCTGCTTCGCCTCCGGGACTCACCTTTAGTGCAGAGGCCAGAAGACCTACCTTCAATTGAGCAATGGATGGAGTAGGCGACCTCCCAACCCGCTCTTGAGACAGCATTGCTAACATCTACAGACAACCACAAGAGCCAAACCAGCGCAGACCTTCCCGTTCGCAGAACGTACGTTCAGAGGAGTCAGCGCCCATGGGGAACTTCACCTCACAACGGCCTTCCCTGATTCAGACACGCCATACTTCAAGAGCATCCGCTAGTAGTAAGATAGTCCACACGTCTCCGTAGGGTCCAGCTAACAGTCTTCCAGCGCCCGATGACATAGTACTCGGTCCACCAAAAACCTCCTTCGCCTCGTCGCGCAACATCAACAGGCTGGCAGAGTCGAATGGAAAAACACTTGACGACGAGGACGCACAAGATGATACTGGTTCATCCAGGTCGCGATTCTTCCGTGACAGGGATGTAGACCGAAATCAGGCTAGGGGCGGCTTTGGAGCTATGCAGAAGACAGGCAGAGAAGCGCGAGATAGCTGGACAAGCTCAAGAGCCATGAAGACGTTTGGTGATGAAGAAGATCGCCATAGGAATGGTGAGAAGGAGAGACCATACGGCCGCAACCAGCGTGACCATGAGAGGAACGCGGATGGGGAGGACTTCTTCGGACGCAAAAATGGAGGGTTTGGACAGAAGGCCGATAGTCGGTGGTCACGCGACAGTGACAGAAACATGAATAGGCCACAAGAGAAGGAACGGGGTTGGCGCGATAGAGAGAGGCGTAATGATCGAGAGTTTGACAGCAGAGGTGGCCAAGAACAGGACCCAGAATGGATGGATGAGCCCCTAGAGAAGGTGGATAAGAGGCAAGCGCATACCCAGGAAGAATTTCAACGTTGGAAAGAGCGTATGAAAGCGGGATCAGCACCGCAGAACGATGAACCGGAACCTGCGCCGAAGGAGGTGGCGTCTCCAGCTGCGGCTCTGAGGCAAAGCAATCCCCTGGTACTTGAGAGCGGTGTCGATAAGCTCTTCGGTGGGTCCTGGGGCGGGGGCGAAGCAAAGCAGGCAGAGATTCCAATCGACGGCCTTGTCCAGACTCCTAGGGCTGCCACTTCGAAGGGAAAGTCTTCACGATTTGCTTCGCTCTTTGCGCCTAAAGAAGAGGTGGCTCGTCCGGTCGCGGAGCCAGCCTCTCCATCCATCAATTTCGCCTCAAACGGTTCCTCGGAAGACAAAGAGGCCTTCCAGAGGATATTGATGAAGCTGCAAAAGACAAACATCACCCCTCAATCTACGACGCCGCAAGAGGTTGCGTCACCCCTCATGCACGACCGTGGCAACAATGCTTTTGGAGGTGCGCTTTTCGCAGACCCTGCTATCGTTGAGCATCAACGCATGCCCAGCCACCCTCAATCACCACAAGAGCCTATTCAAGGTTTGTTCAATAAGAGACCGGAATCTGGACAGCACTTCCCACCAAGGTTTGAGGCGGGCATTCCACCGCATGGTCCAACTGGAGAGAACTCGAATCTGGAGCGCTTGTTCGGTCATGATGGAAGACAAGGATCTGGATCTTCCCAGCTTCCCTCACAGAATAGGCCCAGCAGCATTGCGCACCCAGACGGTCAGCCCTCTAACATTCGCCCATCTAGCGGCGGCCTAGGAGAGCCAGCTCCCCGGAGCACCAACACCCCCGAATCCGTAAACATCCAGAACCTGATAGCTGGACAGCAAAAGAATGGAGCAGGCTCGCTTAATGCTAGCAGCCAGATACTCTTGGATATGATCAAGAAGCAAGCCAATCGACCACCATCGCAGGCGCGCGGTGCACCGGAGCCCGACAACTTTCAACTCTTCCTCGATGAACCTCCTAAGCCCCAGACGCACGCGCCGAGACCTAGGGTACCACCAATGCCAGGCTTTATGGATGATCAATTCTTCCAGCAGCAAGAACCGAGAATGCATGACCAGATGGCTTCTCCCGACAATAACCCAGCTCAGCCAATGCAGGGCGGACCAAGGAGAGTGCCGCCAGGATTTTTCGAAGATCCTTCCATCGTGGCCCAGCAGAACCAACGCAACTACCCCAAAGAGCCACCACTTCAACGTCGCCAAAGCGGTCATCCAGGCTTGCCTCAAGGTCCTCCGTTCCCCCACGACTTTCCATTCCCTGGCGGTCAGCCTTTCCCACCCCAGGGACCTCCATCACAGCAGGAGCGCTTACCCCCACCACCCCCACCAGGCTTCAACCCTAACCTGCGCCACCCACCAGGCTTCGCCAACATCCCAAACATCTTCCAGCAGCCCACCGCGCAACCGCACCCAGGCCAACAAGGCCCCCCACCCCCGCACATGCAACCGCGTCAAGGACTCGGCATGCCAGAGGGTCCGGGCCCGGGCCCCGGTCCAGCTCCAGGCCACTTCATGCCACCGCCGCCCGGATTCTTCGGCGGGCCGGCACACATGCCCGGCGCTCCCCCTGGCATCCCGCCGATGCATGGTGGCATGCTGAGGAGCCCACTGCCGCAGGATGGTATGATGAGGAGCCCGCAAGAGGGTATTATGAGAAGTCCGCAGGAAGGGATGATGCCGATGGGCAGGGGCTTTGAGGGGCCGTTTGGTGGTATGGCTCCGAGACGCTGATGGGAAACGGGCATGGCACGTGGTAGAGAAGCGAATCCGTGTGGAATGAGACGGGTTGGGTGCGGTGCCGAGCGTGGCGTCTTGGGGTACTCTCTCACTGAGCGCGGCGTCGGGCATTGGGACGCGCTGGCACTCGAGGCTGCGAGTCGTTTAGCTAGGTGCTCGCTCCTGTGAAGAAGGGTCATTCAACAATAATTACATTCGCGCCCCTGACTCTGTCGAGTTGGGCCGTGAATTTTAAAGGCACAACTGACCATTACACACCGTGTTTCGAAACAACCCCACCAAGTGTGATACCATGTGATGTTACTGTTAGACCTGATGGATCTCACGAGCTATACGCGATAAGTAATGGAGATTGACCGAAGTTGATCATTGAAAGAGACCCAAAGACTAAGGCAAATCAAGTCACGATGCGCCCATTGCCCTCCCGCAGATTCCTGTCCTCAAAATAGCCCACCTCGCCATCACCATTAAGTCATAAAGCCATACGCATAGTTCAAAGTCAAAGAGAACCGCATCTCGGCAGATCACTCATCGTCGTCCGCATCCTCATCCTCATCCTCATCCGGTGCATAAGAGTCAACACCAGGCATAGTCATCTGCATTACAGTGATGGGAGCGGGATCTTCATCTTTCTCTTCGCTTGCGTCTTCTGATGTTTTCCAGAATGCCGTCGGACCGGCAGGACCGTGCACATCATAGTCCCTGTATGAACGTGAGCATGACGGTAACATTTCTCCCTCGATTGGAGAAGAAATTCGATGGACTTACTTGTCGAACCAGTTACCCAGGACGCCGCGAGCCGAGCGAATCCCACCTACTTGGACGCCTTCGCTTCGCCATCTTTCTTCGCTGTACTTCTGTCTTAGCGCTTGATCGATTTTCTTTTGTGTGGGAATATGCTGTCTCTTACCCGTGGAAGATGGAGAAAGTGGTCCATCTGATTTCTCCCTGAGGCGTTTGTCTCACTGTGCCTATGAAGCTCAGCATCTCTTCATAGGGTCTCGCCAGCCAGGACTTTGACAGCATTGATTTACCTCTAATCTTTGAGTTCGCGTTGGGGTCCCATCGAGCATGCATGCTTTTGCTCGTGCCCTTGAACGTGACGACAGGAAAATCTTGACCATCGTCTTCCTCAGGAGGTTCGATCTTCACAACTCGCAGCTTCAGCTGGATCAGCCGTATCGCTTCTTCGGTGTCGATTGGCGAGCGAGGCTGATCGTCTGGGATGCGATGGGCGAAGTTGAACGCGTACAAATCATTGTAGTCTGTGTTTCCGGGGGTCAGTTGTCTAGATTCTTGTGCAGCATCATGCCGGATTCAAACCTAAGAAACACACAACCTGCTCAATGTCAGTAAACCTTCAGATATTTCCACACAACGAGGCCCACTCACCCTCATCCACGTGCCTGTGACCCCATACGGATCCCTATCTCTCAAACGCCCTGGTGCACCAAGTGACCTTGGAATGCCCATCACATCCGAACTCACACAGCTATGCGAGGTAGCACCCTTCCACGGCGTCTCCCAAAACGGATCAATAGGTTGCTGTGCCTTCGCGCTATAGAGCCGCATATTATAGCTCAACACAACCATAATAGCCTCGGCCTTCTCCCAATCGACATCCTGGCTATAGTCATCCCTGAACGGGCCCCAGAAGCTTCCTTCTGTGTAGCGACGGAGATCGTAGACGCGGGCGCGCGCGTAGACATGGATGGGAACGGAACCACCGCTGCTGACGCCGCCGCGCGAGCGGGTAAGGTAGTCGTGTCGGGGCTCATTTGGATATAATATGCGATGGAGGGACAGCAGTCTAGAGGAAGGGATGCCGTAGCCAAGTGGGCAGAAAGAGGGCGCTGTGTCGATGGATACACCGTATAGACAGTGGAGCTTGGCCGCGGTCTGGCGGAGCTCTGTGCTACTGGCCGCAACCTGCGTGGCGCTGCCAGCACCCTCGAATAGGCCGGATCCGGTCAGGAAGGCGTCGATGTTCTGTTGGGACTTGAAGTGAGTGGCTAAGAAATCGATGTTGCGAGTGGCGGCTGGAGCAGATAGCAACGAGCAGATGGTCTTCGCTACGGACTGGAGACTCTCTCGCTATGCGACTGGTCAGTAGCGACTAAGAGTACGTAGTGCGAGGTAAGTAAAGACCTTGGCATCGATATCATCTGATTGAAGAAGCTTATCCGAAACGACGAGACTGCGCAGCTCCGTCTCCCAGTTGGGTGGATCTGGCACAGGACGGTCCTATCAATGTTCATTTAGGGTGTCACCCATACAGCCATGTGGGTTGAAAGCATACGAAATGTTGCAGATACAGCTCCTTGCACAACAGATTGTTGCCCTTTACGTATTGGTTCAGCGGACTGCAGCTGCGGCTTATTGCTGCAAGGTCGGCCGGGTCGACGTTGATGAAGATGTTATGGAGGAGCTCATGGCTGAGGTCCAGCAAGCACGACATGCTGTCGATGGCATACGCACCGACTGCGTACACCTGCGGTATTACTCAAATTGGCAGAGCGATACTAATGGAGTGATGGAGGGAGGGTACATCCACTGCACGATGCAGCAATGGGTGTGGATTGCCGACTCCCCCACATCGTCCCGCTGAACACCGACCTTAATCCCGGTTAAAGCCGCATGCAGCATGTGCAGTGCCGGATGTTCATTAATTAAAACATACATACATGTATAGGTATTCACCTACGCCTCGATCAGGCCTTGGCCTTTGACTTAGCCTTTACCTTGGCTAGAAGCCTTTGAATGTCCTCGCCACCATCGCCTCCATCGTCGTTTTCCATCTTCGCGCCCTTAAGCTTCTTCCCACTCCTACTAGACTTGTTGTCTTCTGCCGGCAAATCGTCTTCCGTCGGTGCCTTTCTCTTCTTCCTACCCTCTTCAAGCAATGCCTTCATACCAGAAGTGGCCTTGAAGCGAGGATTGGTAGGATCGATGGCATACTCATGGCTGTCGAACAACCGAGCAAAACGTGGATCTTGCGTCTCCATAACGAAGTCTTGACCTTGCTCTGCATCAGCGACGCCGGCCTTGGAGCCCTTCTTGCCCTTCCGGTTCTTCTGCTTCTCTGCCTTTCTAATCTCGTTCATGTCGAAATGGCGCATGTTGCTCTCTTGATCGTCAACCATGAGCAGCTCAAGCTCCGCTCTTTGTGCAGCAGCAGCCTCTGCTTGAGCTTGACGCTCCTCGCGCTTCTTCTGCTTCTCAGCCTTACGTGCAGCCTTCTCCGCTTTCTGTGCGGCAGGCGCATCGGTGAAGAAAGGATCGTTGAAGGGATCGTCTTCGGCCTCCGCTCCACCATCTGGCTGTTCAACCCTTTCGGCTTCTTCAGCTTCTGCGTCCTCGCCCGCTTCGCCTGTCCTGGCCGCCTTAGCCTTCTCTTTCCTCCTAGCCTTGCGCTCCTTCTCTTTCCGGATATATTTCTCCTTAGTAGTCTCATTTGCCGTAGCTGGGTCGTTTTCGAAGACTCCATTACCCTTCGCCGCTCCTGATAAGCCAGAAGAGAAAGTGACCTGCATATCTCCCACAGGCGCATCGTCCTTCCTGCTTGATTTTGCTTTTCCCGGCTCTACCGACAGTCCTAGAGCGGCGCGCATCTTCTGTCGTTGCGCTTCCGCTTTGCTTTGTTTATCGTCTTCCTCATCGTCGCTAGAATCACTTCCAATGTACGCTTGAAGATCATTATCATCAATCTCCGCTCTGGAGAAAGCCCGTTTCTGGACCTCCTTGCGGGTCGTATCATCATTGTCCCAGGTCAGTTTGACCTTGCTGTGTGTTAACGCATCCGTGACGAACTCGTTGGGCTTGTAACCAGATGGAAGTTGTGCGCAGTCATCGCGAGGTCTGTCATCGTCAAAAGTGACTTCATCTGGAATAAATCGCAAGTCGAAAAAGTTGGCTGTTGTGAGGTATTCCCGTCCGTCCATGGAATCGTAGAGCGCCTTTGCGGTAGTCTCATTGTCGCACTCAATCACGGCGTAGTAGTACTTCAGACGATCTAACTGGTACTTTCGCAACGCCGCCGAGTCGAACTCATTCCCCTCATCCCCCTTCAGCAGCTGCTTCTTGATTCTCTCATCCTCGTCAGCCGAGTCTTCCGACTCCGACCGTTCCTCAGCCTTGGACTTTGCGAAGATCTCCCTTGGTGGGCCTTCGAGCTCTTCTCTCTCCATACGCTCCCTGCCAAACTCACTTGGATACACCGTAACTTTGGATATGCGTCCACTTGAGGGTGCAAAGCTTGATGCGACGGCCAAAAGATCCATCGCACGTATGTTGTCCCAATCCAGATTCACCACAGCCAGTCGTGAAGACACCTCTCCCATTGGCACCGCCTCAGCCTGATCCTCATCCGGGAGCTCAGCATCCTCCTCTTCCTCTTCGTCCTCATCTTCCGAGCTACTGTCGTCCGATGACGAGAAACCACCTTCACGAGCATAGTCCCTCTTGCCATCTAACCGCTTCAGCTCTGCTTCCACATCGCCATCCTCATCCTCAAAGTCCTCAGACTCCGAAGCACTGGCAATCTCAATCTGCTTCTTACTCTTCTTCGAGTCCTTGCCCTTCTGTATCCTCAATTCCTCCTCTTCATCACTGTCGTCCTCATCCTCGTCCTCGTCCTCAACCTTGTACAGCCTCTGAAGATCTTTCTTCGCATCGTCCTTCTTAATCTTGCGACCGTAGCGGTCAACGCTAGCTTTCTTGCTGAAGTCATCGTCCTTGAACATGCGCGTGAAGCGCTTATCCACCGCTACTCTCGCATTCTTGCTGCTTGGAAGGCGAAACCGTGGGTCGGTGGTAATGGACGCGAATCTCGGGTCGCTGGTGGCAGTATTGCTGTCGGTGCGACGACCGGCTTTCGCCTTAGGATTGGGTGCCATAGTAATTCAAATATCGAGCAAAGGTAGAAACCTATGTTCAGCACTGAAGGACTATGTCTCTTCGCGGCAGTGATGATCGACTCGGAAACAACAGCGACCTTTTTCTGCCGCCAGGGTACCGCTGACCGCCCGGCGACTGAAAGGCGGTGAAGCGGGGAAGCCCTATGCGCGACTCGGACTTCGCAAGTCAGAGATATGGCCCGCGGTAACCTATAAGCTTCCCAGAATCGGAAAGGGTCATGTTCGTGTACATGCACTGTACATGAACTTTGTAACAGTTCATAAACACCGGAGAGGTATTCGTAGATGGATTTGTGGTGACCTCGTTTTCTTCGTATCACAGCAAGTAAAAAGAACGACGAGGGACGGGCAGGGAATCACGTGTCATGGACCTTATTTTGTCATACAGTAGGCTTTGTAGCTACCTAGGGCCGTTCAACGCTGTCATAGCGCTTCGCCAGTGGCAGGTTATAGATACAAGTATATACTCCAGCAGCATGGCCACGTCTCTTTGACCACCAGAACCATGTTGTCCTCCAAGGGGTCCCGCTCCTAGCGGCCCACCTTAGATGCGACTTGCTCTCAGGCATCGAACTGATTGCCGGCCCAAGAGCGTGCTTGGGCATCGTAAGAGCTAGTAAGGAAAGACTGGGATCAAATCTGTCCAGAGAGCCCTGAAGCCAAACCCGACATTTGCGTCCTAGCTCGGATCGCGCCAGGTGACGCCCATTAGACGCCCGGCAAAAACCACCGTTGCGGTACCATGTATGCAGTGGACCTGATCCTTTGTCCCGCCCGGCGAATAAGTTGAGAAAAGCGGCATAAGCTGATAAAAGTGCCTTGGATCATAAGTCGTCATCCATATCAATAGCATCCGGGTTTGCGGCCATTTGGCTGGCCGTGGCTTGTCCAGCTCTATTGCCACCTTCCGGACCTGAAGACGCAGCTACAAAGCCTTGCGGTGCACGAGCCTGACGCTCGAGGGCTGCCATGGCATCCGCCTTCTCCTGAGCCGCATCGTCTCCGTTGGTGCCATCCGCAGGCGCTTGCTGTGAACGTGCGATAGCTTGCGCCGCGATAAAGCTGACATCGGTACTGAAAACCTGTTAGTCATGATGTACGCTGTTTGAAGAAAGAATTGAAACACGTACTTGTACTGCGCCTGCACACTCCTCTTGATCCTAAGCATCTCCTTGAAAGTATCCTCGTTACCGTGAGCGACCTCGAATTTCTCCCATTTCTCCCAGAAGCTTGGATCACGTCTAGGATCCGCAAACTGGCTGGCGTGGCCGTAGATTGCCCTCGCGCGGTCGATCTCTCCAAGCCTTCTCTCCATGTCCGCGAACTTGAGACACATTTCCTTGGCCTCGGTGTCAGGCAGCGCAGCAATGGCGCGCTCGTAGATTGGTCGGGCGGAAGTGAGGCCGAAGTTGGAAGCACTCTTTGTGATGTAGAAGTTGAACATCTCGAGTCGGTCCTCGTCACTCACGGCACGGGTTGCGCGCTCATAGATACGCATGGCGTGACGGGCGAGACCGCGCTCTTCTTCTAGCGCGCCATACATGAGGTACAGCACCTTGGCGAACTTGGGTGGGCACCCCTCGACGGCTTGCTCGAATAGGTCGCGAAGACGCTCTATACTGATCTTCCTGTCCACCGCCTTGGTGAGGTAAAGATTCCAGAGCTCGAATGCCACAGGGTAGGAGAAGAGGTCCAGTCCACGTTCGTATATCTTGAACGACTCCTCAAAGTACTGGTTTTCTTCCAAAAGGTTGGCATAGTTGACAACAGTTTGGGGAGTGGCGATTCGTAACTCGAAGATGCGTTCGTATACTTTGCGCGTCTCTTCGAGTGTGCTGACAGATTCCACAAGGTCGACGTAGAACGACCACAGTTTCCAGCTCTTGTGCACCCTTTGCAGGGGACTGAGGGTCTCGTCGAAGTAGTCAACGCTACTGCGCTTGGGAGCTTGCGTGGCCTTGGCCATGATCTCTACTGCGCGATCGAAGTTCTCATTTCGGAGCTCCATTTCCGCCCATTCACACCACATCTCAGCCAGCTCGGCAACTGACTTGAACGGCACCTTGACAGCCTTTTCCATGATGATCCTGGCATTTCGTACGTCTCCCCTCTCCTCGTAGAATTTGGCGTAGTTTGTCCAGAGCTCGTGGAATCTACCAATAGCCTTCTTCGGGTTGATCGCTGCGATCGCGTTCGTATAAGTCTGCACGACTTGGCTTTTGTTGTTACCCCACAGCGCGACTCTTTTCTCCCACTCGTTGACGTTGTTGGGATTTTGCCTGAGAAGGACGTCGTTAACCAGGAAAGGTCTCCGATCCATGAGTTGCTCAAATCGCATCATCCGGATATCCAGCTCCAGATCAGCGTCCTCGTCAACTCTGCCTTTCTCGGCCCGCGCAGCTGCTTCGTCCATTTTCGCACCAATAAGCGCTTCTTCCGCCTCTGCATAGGTATCGAAGACGACAGAGAAATCGCGCACAGTCATGACCGTAGTAATACCCTCTTCGAATACATCTCTTGCACGCTCGTAGTCGCCCTTGTTGATCCAGTATCTCGCAAGTCCTACCCATAGTATGCCCCGTTGATCTGGGAATCTGAGAAGGCCGCTGCGGACAATTTCTTCAACATCGATTCCTGTGTCCTGGCCAGTCTCGATTTGTCGCGCGTGGTCAATGATCAACTCCAGCATCTCAATCCAAAATTGGAACGGTCCCTTAGCTTCCTTGCTCTTGAATCTCGGATTGTTCAGAATCTCCATGTACTTCTTCACCGCCTCCGTATACTGCTTTTGTTCCACCAGTATTTCGATAAAGTCCTCGGCGTCCTCCGGATGTATCTGCATGAAGCGTCTCCAGATCTTCACGGCTGTATCACCAGAAGCTGAGTTCGCGAAAGGCCGATAAAGCGCCCATATGCGGTTGTGTTGAGTGATAGGCAGCGCGCGCAAAGCTCTGTCGAATGTTCTCCGGGTGTACGTGACAAGCGGCTGCTGGCACAGGAAAGCAAGGTACATCTCCCATATCCTCGGCATTTTGTTCAAGAGTACGAGGGCCCGCTCGAAGAGCGCGTTGACCTTCATATACTCATCCCGGTGCCTAGCAGGATTTTTGGCTTTGAGATGGTTAACCCTAAGCTCCAGATACATCTTCCATAATTTGTAGCTTCGAGGGAGTGTATTGCATGCGCGCTCCAGCACGAACGACTGCTCGAGTAGTGACCCATACTGGCGCTTAAAGTTCGCGTAATCGATCCAAGGTTTGATGCTGCCTGGGTTGCGCAGCACATCCTGCTCGTAGATAACGTCGTTCTCCGATATCAGGTGTAGGTTCGAAGACATGGCGGGCGATGCGACGCCAAGTTTCGACTTGGTCTTCCCTTTGCCGACGGAAAGGATGAATGGTGGAGTCAAAGTGCGCAACAACTCGCCGGGCATCGCTGTGGCCTTGGTGGGGCCTGTATGCGACACAAGGCGGTGTTGGTGAGGTTGGCCGACTAAAGTTGTAACAGCGCGCTTGGGGTGAAACTCATTTGGCGGAGGTCAAAGCTCGCTCAGTATCAGCCCTATGAATCTGGGGCTTGGCACACAGCTCTCCCGGCGACGTCAACTGCGGGCAGCGAGATAAAGCAACCAGCGATACTGTTACTGCCTGTAGTCTACCTTCGATCTCTGGGACTAACAATCGACCGCTTGAGACCCTGATCATACTTGTTCCAGAGCTCCCCTCCCAATCATATCACAATGTCTGGCGCAGCAGTGAGTACTACCACGTGCATGTATGCGCACGGTTGAGGACCGATCTAACACTGAATCAGGACAGAGAGCCTGTCTTTGCCACGCGGCAGTCGCTGGGTCTCATGAAGAGCAAGCTGAAAGGTGCACAAGTAGGCCATGATCTACTCAAGCGGAAAAGTGAAGCATTGACGAAGTGTGTCACCATCTATCGCGAACCCAGCCAACATGACGACGCTGACTTTCCTTGCTTTACAGACGCTTCCGTGATATCACTCGAAGAATTGACGAAGCGAAGCGCAAGATGGGCCGTGTCATGCAGATCGCTGCGTTCTCTCTCGCGGAAGTTAGCTATGCTATTGGAGGTGCTGGAATCGGATACCAGATCCAGGAGTCAGTCAAGAGCGCCAAGTTGAGAGTTAGGACGAAACAAGAGAACGTCAGCGGTGTGTTTCTGCCACAGTTTGAGAGCTTCCAGACCGAAGGAGGAAGCGATTTTGCAATGACGGGTTTGGGCAAGGGTGGACAGCAGGTGCAAAGATGCAGGGAGACATATACCAGAGCTGTTGAAACACTCGTCGAGTTGGCAAGTTTACAAACGGCTTTTGTAATTCTGGACGAGGTTATCAAGGTGGTGAACCGGAGAGTCAACGCAATGTGGGTCCAATTCGCAAACGATATACCGGGCAGAACCAGTACTAATCGCCTCAGTGAGCACGTCATCATCCCACGAACAGAGAACACCATCAAATACATCAACTCGGAATTGGATGAGCTGGACAGAGAAGAGTTCTTCAGGTTGAAGAAGGTCTCTGGTAAGAAGGAACGAGCCGCGGCTGCAGAGGAAGTCAAGAGGCAGGCGGCAAACAAGGCAGGCACCGACAAGGAGAACGAGATCGACGAGCACTCTGTGGAGAGACATGATGTCTTGGGAGACCAGGACAACGAAGACGTCATCTTTTAATTTAGGCATTTTGAGCGTTCTGTATCACCCTTTACGATATCCTTCCATTAGATAATAACAAGTCGCTTGACATGCAATGACCTGCCCAAGCACATAACGCCAGCCGTCGCAAAAGACACAAATGCCGTCTATTGGCGCTGGTAAGTGACACGAATGGCACTGTCTCCAAGCGTGATACCAGCAGTAGCTTCCTTAGCACTGATGGCGCCATCTTCGGCCTCATACTCGACGAAGGCGATACCCGCGCGACCTGGCACGAGACGGACTTCTCTAAAGCCGGGGAAGCGGCTGAAGATGGTTGTAAGCTCATCGACACCGTAATTGTCGGGGAGTTGCCTAATGAACAGGATCTTGTTCGGTGGGAGGTATTCATCAGGAATGACACCGGCACCGGCACCACCAGCACCCTTGAGCCCGGCACCACGCGCTGCCTTGATGCGCTGAGCAGGTTGTTCTGGTTCTGGTGCCCCAGGTGCTGGGCGTTTGAGGTTCCTGGCAGCTTCCGCAGCCTCGAGGGCTTGCTTGCGCTCTGTAGGCAGTTAGCAAACTTGCCCCTCTAGCATGACTTCCCAATTCACATACCCTTCTCAGCTAGCCTGTGCCTCTTGTGTTGTTCAAGGTCCTCTTCGGTGCCCTCTCTCTTGACAGTAGCATCGCTCTTCGTCTTCGCAAAATCCAAATGCATCTGCTTGCCGAAGAGCTCGAAACCGTTCACCTCATCGATGGCATTCTCCGCAGAGTCTGCACTGTCGAATACGATGAATGCTTGTCCTTTGCGCTTCAAACTCTTCTTCGCGACAATGTCGACGATGGTGCCATATTCCTCGAATACTTCGCGCAAAGCCTCAATGAGGGCTGGTATTTTTACGCTCTCCTCGAGATTTTTGACCTATATGGGTAGTGATTAGTGAGGCCGAATGAGACGAGATGGATTGTTCATAGTCCGCACGTATACCCTAAAACAGAGTCAGCATTTGATGCGCTCACGCTTGTTCGTACGATGTGCAATGTACGAACGTTGCGTTGCGCGCAGGGCTTTCGCCGTCCATCTTTCACTTAGCCCGAGAGTAAAACTATTGAGTATCTACTTGGGTCACTTGTTGCGCGAATTGTGACACTGGATTGAGTGTCTGGGTTGAATAGCCAATGTGAATGCAATGTGCACTGTAAAGTCGCGCCCGCTGAAGTCGAAGCGCGCAGGTGCCTTTGGCCGCAGGGCTGTTGGCGTGGGCTTGGCGCATCCACCAAGATCTTCCCGTGCCTTCGGCTGCTCCCCATCTACCACCCTGAAACACCGTAACCGGCACACATGACTCGCTGGAGTTATAGGCTGATAACTGGTGAAGACCCAATCTCATCTGCTGCATTATCGAGACGTTGCATGGCCGGGAAGGAGTTGTGTGTAGCATAGTGGCTGTACCGATCCGAGTATGGCCTTCATAACGCATAGTCTTCGCGTTCCACAGATTCATGCATGAGAGCAGCCATTGATTGTCAAGGGAAGATCTTAGATCAGGTGAGTGTCGCGCAATTATGCGATGTGCGCTCATTGCTTAGCATTGCACGGAGCGCTATCCATGCCGGATTACTCGTACACGACGATGAGCCTTCAAACTATCGACACTCGCAAGCTGAAAGCACCCCACATGAACTCTGCCAGGAGCGGTATCGTTGAAGCATGGAAATTATGCTATCACCTCATGCACGGGGCTTGTGGCTTATCAAAGTTTGCTCAGAGGACTGCGACGATCATTGGCGGCGCACCTGGGGTCTCGAGTTGTGTGGTAGGAATATGCATCAGCCAGCCAGAAGTGCGGTGTCCGATTTATGGAGACAATTCGGAACCCGACCGAGAGTTCGTTGCAACCGCAGACGGGAACCACCTCAAGCAAACGCTCCCATGTGACACCGTTTGAAGACGTTGTAGCTGCCAAGATTAAGTTTCGGGGTCGTGCACGCCTGCATGTCGCCATTTCGGTTCACGACCACCCATGCATGTTCCCGGGCCAGCACTTGGTTGGTGATCAGTACTCTAACTTAAGTGATCCGTATTCACACCAATGGCTGCTCTTCCCTGTTACGTACCGGCCAGCAGGGATGCTTGCGCCCGGCTTACCGTGCTTTGCGGCTCATGTGCACTCCCACTCGCTCTTTCCTGGTGGCGCGAAAATGGGAGTACAGAGCCTCGTTCACACTTCACACGACGACTCCCAGCGGCTGAAGACATAACCTTCTCTCGACTCTCCTTTGACATCTTTGACATATCACTTCTAAAGAGCACATACTATGACCGCAGTAACTACTTGAGCGCTGTCTCGCTGGCTGCTGATGGTGTATGTACGCAGCAGACTGGACATTGATCGCATCTGCTTAACTTCTGCTTTCAAGGTGTCCGATCACCTTACACACGCTCCTTCCGCATCTTGAATTCAACTGGCAGATACATCATCCTAGATGGCTCTCTCAACATTCTACACGGCCCGAGGCAGCTCATTGTTCAAGCTCGTCGTTTGCACGGTTCTTGCCTTCTTTCTCCTGAACGTTTACTTCCAACCATTTCCAAATCTGCATTTAGCACCGAACTTGGTCCATTCCGACACTAAGGAACCCTCACGTCCAACCGAAGCGTCTCAAAGCCAGATCATCGAGCCCCAAGCCTCGCGATGCCAGGACATTCCGGGAGCCGAGGACGTCGTCGTTATCATGAAAACCGGCTCGACTGAGATCCAAGACAAGTTACCAGTTCACTTTACAACGACCCTGACTTGCTACCAACGCTATCTGGTTTTCTCTGACTATGGAGAAGAGTTCCATGGTGTCTATGTTAGGGATGCACTGGACCAAGTCAGCGAAGGTATTAGAAACGACAATTCAGATTTCGAGCTCTACAGGCGCCTCCAATCTGAGGGTCGAGGCGCCCTTGCGCAATCAGAATTGAGCGGTCCTCTGAGCGGTGAAGGAGGCAAAAGCGGCAAGACAGACAATCCAGGCTGGCGACTGGACAAGTGGAAGTTCCTGCCCATGGTCAACAAGACTCTCGCCGCCTATCCGGATGCCAAGTGGTATGTCTTTGTAGAGACCGACACCTATCTAGTATGGTCCAACCTGCTCCAGTGGCTTGCGGCTCTGGATCACACTAAACCCTCCTACTTGGGAGCGCAGATGCAAATCGGCGATGTGATATTTGCACATGGCGGCTCCGGTTTCATCGTCTCCAAACCTGCCATGGAGATGGTCACAGCGGAGTATGCTGCTCATGTATCAGAGTGGGAGGCCTTCACTGGTGGACATTGGGCCGGAGACTGCGTACTGGGCAAGGCTTTCGCGGACGCCAACGTATCGTTGACATGGTCATGGCCACTGTCTCAAGGCCGGAAGCCTTCAGACCTCAACTACACTAGGATTGACTGGGACAAAAGGATCTGGTGCAGCCCAGCAGTCTTCTACCATCATCTTTCAGCGGACGAAGTCGCATCAATGTGGAACGCAGAACAGAACTGGACGCTCAATGTAAGTACAGTCTTCGGGTCCTGAACCACCCTCCCTTCCAGGCTGAGCTGATCTCTCGGCAGAACCGTCCGTTTCTCCGTCATCAAGACGTGTTCCAGTCGTATGTTATGCCGCAGCTGGGCAGCGAGCGGTCAGGTTGGGACAACATGCTCGGAAAGATTGACCGAGAGGTAACCGTCGAGTCGCTCGAAGCATGTCGGGAAGCCTGTCGGAATGAGCAAGGATGCGTGCAGTATCGACTCGCAATGGGAAAGTGCGCGCTTTCTAGCAACGTCATGTTGGGAGAGGCGAGTCCTGCAGGCGAGAGGATGCAGTCCGGGTGGTTGGTTGACCGTGTCGCGGACTTTATGAAGGGCATAGAGCCTTGTGGAGAGGTCCTTCAGCCGTGGATCACGTAGCATACAATGAGCCGCACAGTGGCAGACTCTGAACGGCTTTCTGTGTGCATGTGCTCAACTCCTAAATGTAACTTGAGTCCTCACGAGATACGTCCATTTAAGCATACGAAGGAATGCTAGTCAGGACCCAGAAAGTGTACGCCAAGACACTAAACTTGGGCATTCGATCGACCGCAGGGCCAGTATGCTGTCTATTGCTGCTTGGCCTTGCATTGCAATATTATCTCGACACCTTTTCAGATCGCATGTACATGAACTATAGCCGTCTTCAGGAACTTCTACTCCTACTACATAAGGCAGGCACTATCGTTATCTCATGTATCCGCTCCTTCCAACCTCATGTCGTCATCGTAACCACATATGAACACTCCCCTCCATTCCATCCTTCCGTGATCGCCTGACTGTGAATAACAGATCTCCAGCAACGGAGTAGACAAGCCCTCAAATGGCCGTAGACACCTGGAAAAGAGCGAAGAGCACCCTCCAGATCAGCCATGACTACAGCATACGGCCAGCCGGACTGCGGTGGCGGAGCAACACCTACTTCATCCTGGCGACCGTCGCAATCGGTCTCTTCACCGACCTCTTCCTCTATGGACTCATCGTACCAATCTTACCGTATATGCTAGAAGACCGAGTTAGCATCCCCGAGTCCCAGATCCAAAGCACAGTCTCAGGCCTGCTCGCCGCCTATGCCGGAGCATCCGTACTATTCTCGCCCATTGCGGGGATTCTAGCAGACAAGACGTCCACTAGGCAAGCTCCTTTCCTTCTAGGCCTTGCAGCGTTGCTGTTGGCTACTTTGCTTCTGTATCTTGGTGATAGCGTCGCTGTGCTTGCACTCGCCCGTATCTTACAGGGTATAAGTGCTGCCGTTGTTTGGACTATAGGTCTAGCTCTCTGTCTGGAAACAGTGGGACCGAAGAATTTAGGAAAGACGATAGGATCCGTGAGTTTGAATATGCTATCTCACCTGTCGTTCGTACTGATCATGATCACAGATCTTCAGCTTCATTTCAGTAGGCAACCTTGTCAGCCCGCTTCTCGGAGGGGTGCTGTATAAGAAGACAGGCTACCCTGGCGTTTTCGGTATCGGCTTTGCTATATTAGCCATAGACTTCATCATGCGTCTACTGGTGATCGAGAAGAAGGTTGCGCGTAGATATGATGCCGAAGACCCCAGTGCCGTGGGCGACCTTGACACGACACCGAGCCACCATACAGATGGACAAGACGAGGAGAACGACAGTGATGAGGAACAACCGCTTCTAGGAAAAGAGATAGATGAGTTCAAGCTGTCGGAGAACCAGTCTGCTCTTGCCCGCAAGATCCCCATCCTGCCGTTGCTGAAGGACCCACGTCTGGTCACCGCATTTCTCGTCGCATTCATACAAGCAGTGCTGCTCGGGAGCTTCGATGCTACAATACCCACCATAGCCCAAGAGCTGTTCGCCTTCGACTCGTTGAAAGCCGGTATCCTATTTCTGCCGCTAGGCGCGTTCGACCTCATCCTCGGACCCTTAGCCGGCTGGGCAGTCGATCGGTACGGCACAAAACCCGCGGCGGTGGTGGGTTATGCATACCTAACGCCGGTGTTGATCCTACTCCGCCTACCGCATGCTGGCGGCAAAGACCAAATGATCCTGTACGGCGCGTTGCTGGCCTTGTCTGGGGTAGGCCTCGCGATCATCGGGGCGCCTTCGATCGTGGAAGCTGGAGCGGTGGTGCAGAAATACTACGAGGAGAATCCTGACTTCTTCGGCGAAGAAGGTCCTTATGCGCAGCTCTATGGCCTAAATTCCATGGTGTTTAGCGCCGGACTGACGATTGGACCGGAGTTGGCGGGGGAGTTGAAACAGAGGATCGGATATGGGAACATGAATTTGGTCCTGGCTGCTATATGCCTGCTGACGTCTGTTCTGTGCTTTGTATACATTGGTGGAAAGCCGAAGATGCTCAAGCGGCGTTGAAGGGACGATCAAGTCCACAATTACATCACTGCGGAGAATGGAGGAGTTGCTGGCTTCTAGAAGTATATAAACCACATGTGTCAACCGTTGCAGGTTATATGCATCATACCAAGGCTGTGGTGACCCCAGCCGTCTTGCTCTTTGTCCTCAACACACTTTATCAGCGATGCTGAGCTCGTTGATTGGATCAATCCCAGATACCCAGTTGCGTTTCTACAGCCCTGACTTCCATACCCGATAGTCGCTGCAAATCAGCTATCTGGAGTAGCATCGTCTTCCGCGGCTCTGAGGTTTCTATCCTCACCAAGATGATGGCAGGGAGAGAGAGTTCATGACTGAAGCGGTTTGAACGCAAATCCGCTTGCCGTGAAGACTGGATGCGAGAGGTTACGAGATAGCTCGCTTCCCCAACAGCTGTTCAACCCTTCTTTATCACCTTGATCCCAGCGTCCTTATTCTGCTCCTTGTCTCTCAAATATGCAGCCTGCATGGCTTCGAGGTCTTCATCATCCTCCAGGTCCGGCGCAGCCCCTTGCTGTTCATGCTTGACACCCTCCGTGTCCTGATCAGGCCCGCTTTCCGGCGCTGTTCTTCTGACCTCGGCCGCGGGCTTCGCACCTGCCATCTTCGCCTCCTCCTCCCACCCTTTCCTCTCAAGCTCATCAAATTCTTCTTTTCTGTCGATCCACCTCTCTTGCACATCTCTGATATCCATCTTGCCTCCCCAGCCCTCCTGCATCGCCACCTGCCAAATGCTCTCATTCGTGCCTTTCTCCGTCCCGAACACGTACCCACTGGCACGGTCGATAGCGTGTATGAGGTTCAGCATCGACTCCTTATTTTCCACCGCCAATGTTTCAAATCCGATCAGGCCAAAGTCTCCAATCAGCTGGATCAGTGCCTGGTTTAGTGCGGTGAATTTGGTGGCAGGAAGATCTGCCATGGGGTCCGCTTGTTCTTCGCCATCCGTGCTGGCTTGGGACAGCAGCGCAGCGACGCTGGTGTTGTTCTGTTCGGCTTCGAGGTGTGGCAGTATATAGTCGAGGTCTTGAACTTCGGTGTAGAAATCCAGGTTGAATGGGAGCGGCTCGTTCTTGGAGATGTTGTCAATCTTGGTAAGAACGTTGACTAGTGGGAATGGGAGGTGAAGCATGCTTCGCAAGCATAAAAGGAGGGATGATATGTAGAGGGTAGGTCGGGATAAAGTGTGTGAGTCCAGGAGATTGATGACAACTAGCTGAATGATATGTCAACAACGCTTCTCGCCAATCGAGCAAGGGCTAGGTAGATGCTTACCCTGTAGCCAAGCTTTTCTAGGCGATGGAACAGTTTAGGAAGCGTAGTGTGGTGTGTAAAGAGCTCGACTTGGCCAGGACAATCAAAGAGAATGTACTTGTCTACTATGTATGAGCACAGGTGAAGAGTTCACTGTATAGTGTATATCACAACCGTACCTCCAAGACCTTTTAGACCCTCCTCCAACCATTCCCAATTCTCCTCAAGCTCCTCCAACGCATATAGCACGCCGCCGTTTGGTCCTAGCTCTTCCTGTTCCATAACTTCCTCCAGAGATACTAGCTCCCGAATGTCCAAGGCGCAAGGATAGTTCGTGCGGTCATTAGCTGGGTCGAGGTTCACCACTGCGCATTCGCGCTCGGTGGCCGTCATGAATTGCTGCATGCCATCACAGTAGGTGGACTTGCCGGCACCGGGAGGCCCGATGACCAGCTGGGCGAACGGCATGCTAATGCGGAAGGAACTATGAAACTATAACTGCCGTCGTAACAAGCTGTATGGATTAACAAAGCATCTGCGTCGGCGTAGGATAACTCGGAAGATCTATGTATGAAAGTGTATCGAAATCGAGACAGTCGCAAAGCAACAATGACATCGGTGTTCCTCCCGTTGACTTTCACACCGCCCTCGCCCGCACTCCAGCTTCGGAAGCGGAAGGTCTGGCGAGCAGATTCATACAGTAAACACGCCAGCTTCACCATCTTCCAAGTCGCAAGTACCCAGAAACAGATCAAGATGAGCGGAAGTAAGTACCATGTACTCTAACAACTGCGCGCATGCTGATAGGATATCGCCAGACCAGATCGAGCTCTCCGACCCTCCCACTGACGCCATCTCCGCCGTCAAGTTCGCGCCAGCATCACCCTCCACCTTACTCGTATCCTCTTGGGACAAGCATGTCTATGTCTACAACACACAAGAAGGCCCAAGCGGTCGCTTGCTCCAGAGAATAGAGCATCGCGCTCCAGTGCTCGATGTATGCTTCGGCGAGGACGACAACACGGCTTTCAGCGCCGGACTCGACTGGGACGTGAACGCGCTCGACCTCTCAACCGGGGAAAAGACGGTGCTTTCATCACATACCGCAGGCGTGAAAGCGGTCGCCTACTCACACAACCACCGCCTCCTGATCTCCGCATCCTGGGACAGTACCTTACATGTCCACATCCTGTCACCCGAAGGCGACCTTGCACATGCGCCATCTACTATCCAATTACCTTCGAAGCCTTTCTCCATCTCGCTCACGCCTACCAAACTCGTCGTCGCCATGGCTTCTCGCGCCATCTTCATCTACGACATCAACGCTCTCTATCTCCTCACGTCCCAAGCTGCGCCTTCGGATGAAAGCAGAGGTGAGAACATACTCGACATCGAGCCATGGCAGCAGCGCGAAAGCAGTCTCAAGTTCATGACACGCGATGTATGCTGCATGCCGAACGATGATGGCTATGCTCTGTCGTCCATCGAAGGCCGTGTTGGCGTAGAGTGGTTCGATCCTTCGCCGGAATCGCAGGCCAGGAAGTACGCGTTCAAGTGCCATCGTCAGGCCGAAGAGGGCGTGGATGTGGTCTACCCTGTCAATGCGCTGGCATTCCATCCGGTACACAAGGGCACCTTTGCCAGTGGAGGTGGTGATGGCTTCGTAGTATTATGGGATGGAATCACAAAGAGGAGGATTAGGCAATACCAAGCCTATCCTGCAAGCGTGAGCAGCTTGGCTTGGAACGCTGACGGCAGAGCACTTGCAATTGGTGTCAGTCCCGGCTTTGAAGATGGGAACGAGGTCATCAAGGAGGGGCAGGTGAAGGTGTTTGTGAGGGAGATAGCCGAGGGCGAGGCCAAGGGCAAGGCTGCAAAATAGGTCACCTCGAGCGACCGAAGCGGGATTGCTTTTAGCGTGGTGTTCCGGAGGGTGGTTACATCTGAATATCAGACTCAATATAAAGTGCCAGCATACGGCAGTTCTGTTGCACTGCCTCCTAGACATGATGTTCGTGACTTCTCCACGACAATACAAGCCCGTGATGTTTACTCGTCGTCGTCCTCGTCATAGTCGATATCCTGATCCTCGATACCTCGCTGTGCCCCTTCTCCAGCAGCACCTTCCACCGTCCCACCAAGCAAGTTATTCAGCAAATCGTCCGCCCTTCCAGCCCGGTGCGCCCGCAGAATACTAGCCTTCGCTCTCCTGATCGCCTCTTCCTCACTCTTCCGAATCGTGCCCGACACCCTGACAACCTGGATTACGCACGGCGTATCCAGCGGTCGCGGCAACCTCGTAACGTAGCTCAAAGCCGCCCAGACGAGTCGATAGTGCGCGCGCGACACTCTGACTATCGCCGTGCTGGTTGCTGGAGATAGGTATTTCACTAGGTTCCACCCGATTACTATCTGCAGCACACGGGAATTGCAATTGCAGCAAGAAAGACAAGATGTCGGGAGCAGAAAACACATACCGACTAAACTTCCAGCGACCATACCGCTCCCGTAGTCGCCGAACAGCTCCGCGACACCATCGCGTATCGTGCGCGCGAGGAGCGCAGCGGTCAGTTTGTCAGACGTTGGCTGGTGGAATTGCACGACGTCTGGGACGTCGGATGCCGTCTTTGTGACCGCGGTCGGTTCGGGGTAGAGGATGTTGATTAAGAGGTAGCGGTGCTTCAATCGTACCATGGTTGCGGTAGGGGCGCGGATGAGGGCGCAAGAGAAAGGGAAGATGTTCTGGTATCTCGATTTGACCGCATTGTGCGACTCATCCCATGTGCGAGGCCATGAAGCACGTGAAGGTGTCGGACTGTAGTAGAGCAGAGAAAGCGAGGTTGGAGGTCCGGATGGGGAAGGCTTGGCATGTAGCGAACAGTATGGGCCTTCGACACGTCTTACCGGCAACACATCCTAAACCACCAGAGTATCTTAGTTCCGTCATGTAAAGATGGATAGTATGTCAACAATAATACGAGATGCACTTACCGCGCGAGAGACTGCTCGCACGCGCTTGCACACAGCATGAAAGAAGGGGGACCAAACCGCACAATCACACCCATTCGGCTGTAAAGGAAGAATGTCACGCCCATCTATTACGTTTCATAGTGACTAGTCTATTAAAAGGGTGGTCGTCCACGTCTCGGCATATCCATTGTCTCATCACCTCCTAGCTCAATCCCTCGTCCGCACCACTCCTTGCCCCAGGTCGTGTCAATCAGTGAATGTGTGCTCTCTCGCATCGAGCGCATCTCTCAGCGGCCAGATGACACCCGTAATGACGTTTCTCATATTACATTGCCGTCTCTCTCATTTGCTCATACAAAGTCTGCCGCGTAAGAGAAGCCGCGGAACTCCTCCTGCATGGCCTGCGTCAAGACAGACTGTACGGGCGTCAGCACAGGCGTCACGCTTGTGAACTCGGAGTCGAAGTTGCTGGTGTCTGTCCTGCCCTTGACAGTCGGAAGGAACGGCGCAGGCACCCTCTTATAGTAGATATCCTCCCAGTTGACGTTCCGGAAGAAGGCGTGGCTCATGATCTCCTGAGCATCAGTTGGTCCGCTTCCCAATCTGAGCTCCGGTTCCCTTGTCAGTAGCTTCTGAAGGATAGACACGGAATCACGTGGCATGTGAATCGGATACAGAGGCTCATCCGCAAGAATAGCGTCGTAGATTTCGTCCTCGTCCTCGCCGCGGAAGGGTGACTGCTGCAGAAGCATCTGGTAGATCAACACACCAAATGCCCACCAATCGACCGCGCGGCCGTATTTCTTATCAAGAAGAATCTGAAAAGTTGGTGAGCAATATGTTCGAAGTCTTGGATTGGGACAACCTTACCTCTGGTGCCATAAACTCCGGAGTACCACAGAAAGTACTTGTGGTTGAGCCGTACCACATGTCTTCCTTGCAGAGACCGTAATCTGCAATCTTGATATGTCCATCCAGGGTAAGAAGGATGTTGTCCAGCTTCAAGTCACGATAGATGACTCCATTTTCGTGGAAGTATTTCAAAGCCAAGCATACTTCGGCAGCATAGAATCTGATGGCCGCGTTAGCATCAAGTGCACAACATATCAAGTGATGGACTTACTGAGCACGCTTAGTACCGAACTGCCCACGCTGAATATGGAGCATCAGATCACCACCGCTTATGTACTCCATGACAAAGTAGATCCTCGTTTCGGTTTGGAAGCAGGCATGCAGGTTGAGCAAGAAAGGGTGTCTCTCCTTGTTGGCGATCAGGAAGACTCTCTTCTCAGACCTAGTGCTTTCCACCTCGTCGTTTTCGATAATAAACTCCTTCTTCAACACCTTGATGGCATATAACTGTTTTGAAGCCTTGGTCTCCGCAAGCATGACCTTACCGAAGTTTCCTTTTCCAAGCACCGCCAGGAAGTTGAAGTGATCGAGTCCCACGCGAGTCTGTCCTGGCGCTGGTTTACGCGCCGGTGGAGCCATAGCCATGCTTGGTTGAGATGGTGGTTGCTGTATTGCAGGGGGCTGGCTTTGTGGCAATTGTTGAGCTGTCTGTGGTGCGCCATATTGAGCTTTATTGGCCCCCATCTGTGGAGAAGGAGCGGGCGCTGGATGGGATAGTGGTTGAACTGGGTATCCACTTACAGCCGCGTATGCGGCAGGATCGTAAGCAGGTTGTGCCGGTTGCGATTGCTGGGATGTACGGTCGGGTGTGGGATAAGCACCAGAGCTCCTCGAGCTTGGTGGACTCGTATAATCTGTACTGGATCTGTTGTAGGGTATACGCTGTTCTTGTACAGTCGTCCTCTTGCCGGAAAGCGCAGCAGCAGCGGCCGCAGCTGCGGACTGCGAGGACTGTGTCCGCTGCGCTGGAGGTGGTCGAATCTCCGGCAGAGCAATCTGGGGAGGACCTGCATTGTACGAAGCTTGAGCGGCGTTCAGGGAGGTCTTTGATGGTGGGCTGAATGAAGAATAATCGTCAGGTGTAGCTGTCGTCCCTGACAACCGTTCCTTGCCGTATGAGAAACGTTGATCCTGTGTTGTAGCTGTTGAGTCGACCGCGGGCGCGTGTACATAAGAAGGTTGAGTGGGAGGGGGTGTAGGTCTCCCAGATGTTGGCCGAAGTGTGCGAGAGCTCATGGATGATACAGTTGAGACCTGACGACCCTTCGTCTTGCGAATTTCGGCCAAAATTTGGTTGGCCGACTCCATCGACATACCGCAGAAATCAGGGACGAAGTGAACGCAGTTAACATGACAAGTAGAGCCACATTCTGTCGAAACTTAGCATCTTCAGCGCTGCGTGATTAGGAAAGTACTTACCTGTGCATTTCCGACATTGCTTCCTCCCCAAGGGCAGAATATACCCACAGTGACAACACCAATTTGCGCCCATATTCGAAAAGGCCTCGAACCGATGAGGTATCCGGTGGTTGATCTTCTCCTCGTCCGGGTCCGATTCCGCGTTGGATTTGCTGATACACTTGGTAACGACTTTGGCATAGCACTTCTTGTGGCAAGTATATTTGCAGTCCGCACACTGCATTCCAGCAGAGTACTTGAGGAAATCTCCGCACAGTGCGCAGCGCATGATATTGTAAAAGGTCTGCTGCACGAATTTGTGTCCATATTGCTCGACCACTTCTTCTTTCCGCTGTCGAATGGCTCCCTTTCGGTTCAAACCGACATCGAATGGTCTGCGGTCCTTGGTTTGTTTCACTACAATTGTCAGATACAACCGCCAAAGACAAAGCGAAACGCTGCTTACCGAAACTCATAGCCAATCTAATCTTGCCAACTGGCTCCAGAGAGAACCAATCGTCGATGACCATAGGTGCCGTCTGTGGAACCGGGCCATCCCCTTGGGGAACAGGTGGACCGCCGAGATTGTTGTTCAATGGAGCTGCACTTTGACTGCCTGGGGGTGGACTGAATTGCAGATCCGGGCGGTGTGCTGCACCGCCTTCTCCCATTTTGTCTGCCGATATCCAGCCGGAGTTGTTGAATTCGGTTTCGATACGCTTCCTACGCATTTCCTCCGCGATATCCGAAATCCTGATCCAGAGCATACCAATCGGGAAAGGATGCTCACCAGCCTTGTCATATACTGTAAGCTCAACCTCGTTGGCTTTATCGATGTCAAACTCATGTTGTTCATCAGTCCATTTATCTGTTCTGGTGGCCTTGGTCCGGCCCTTGAAGCTGTCTTCGACCTTCATGATGACAAACGTCTCTGGCCCTCGGCTGAATCTGCCAGTAGCAGCGTGATCAACATCGGCGACAGCCAGGATGCGAATCGATAAGTGGCCGCTCAGGGGTTTCCTCTGACTAGGCATGTTAAGACTATCATCTGCAAACCTGTTAGACAACCACTTATGAGTGGCGGGTGTACAATCCTTACCGTCTTGGATTTCACCCCCAATATCTACATGAAGATCCTCGTGTCGCTTTAGCGCCTGCTTCAAGAGTTGTATCTTCTGATTGCTCTCGATCCGTCTACCCTCAGCGTCTGCCTTGCTCTTGCGATCGCCCTCAATCTGATATAAGCGAACCATTTTCTCTATACCATCCTTGTATTGCCTCTCAACGCTCAATTTAAATTCCAGTTGTGATAACATGAGCTGAATGCGCGGTCCAAGGTGGGGTGTTTCGGCTTTGATGAGGTCTTGGAGACTGTCAGCGTAGGTCTGCAAAGTTGTTCCGGCAGTTACTTACCAAGCCTGCTGTAATTCGGTCTCGCCTTTGGAGTGCCTGAGGTGGGCCCTGGTGGAGCATATGGTGCCCTTGGTGGCATGAGCTGCGGCTTGCCCATACTGTAACCGTCCGGAGGAGGGTTGCCGTAGTCCCCTGAGTCCGGATATGGGCCGGACGTGACCGGCGGCATGCTTCCGGAGGTGGCTGTCCTGTTCCCACCGTGTGTAGGAGGTGCTGGACTTCCATCTCTGCCCGCCCCAAGAGAGAGGTTCTGCATGTCACTACCAACGCGGCGCGTCTTCAAGTCTGCAAGAGTTTGTTCGAAATATTGGATGTTCCTTCGGGCATCTCGTACTTGACTGTCCAGACGCGAACCGACAGAAGAGTTATTGGTGGCCTGTCTCATCTGGTTGGCGGCGGTGATTAGGGCCTTCTCGCGTTCTATCTTGCGATAGAGATCGCTGATCGTAGCGTCGTCGCTCATGGCTGTGGCGGATATTCGAGCTCGAAGTGTGGATTATGTCAGACTATACAGGAGGTGCAAGTCGCGTGTCCCATACGCGGCGCAGAGTAGGCAACGAAAGATGACCAGCAGGGCTTGAGAGTGCCCACGCGGCGGGGGATGGTGAATTCTTTGCTTGCGCGGCCGCCCGCACGAGCCGAGGGAGAGGAAAGAACGTGTCGAGGTCGGAGGCAGCGGGTCGAGTAGAGTGCTAGGAACGCGGGAAGGGGGGTGGAAGACGGCGCGAAGGGCTCGGTCGGTATCAATATCGTGGACCAGAGTGCGGTGCGGTGCCGCGGTCGCGTTGGAGGTACCCGACTGTTATTGTCGGTGCTTTCGACGTCAGGGCTGGCGTTGCGATTTAACGGCTCCTGCTCAGCCACAGCTAGGGAGTAGGGACCTTCAGCTTCCAGTTGGCAGGAAGCGACGGAGGACGGGGCAAGGTGTAGGAGCACCAGCAAGCGACATTCGTCGATGGTCGTCGAGATGGTCGCGAGCAGATCAATGATTGTTTTTGCAGCGAGCAGTGACATGCGATATGGTTGGCCTTGCCGCAGGGTGGCCCGATTGATGCGCTAGTGCGGGTGCGTATGAGGGGGGGGGACGCAGACGGGACAATCCGCTACCAACATGAAGTTCCTGTACCAGACACACATCTCATGTTTACCTTACAATGCGCCATGTGCAACCTGACTTGCGTTCTCTGAGGTTTATACATGTAGGTGTCTATGGCTTGTCCGTGACAACAGTTCCATGCCAAGCAACCCTCTACCCGACTGACTACATCGCGCAATTCTACACGCCCTTGGAAAGACACCACTGAAGAGCTTCCCGAAGTCAGGGCGTGTAAGATGGCTGATACGCGGTAAAGAACCCGACAAAATAACTAGTGTATCAACACCACCCATACTTTTCGTTGCACATCCATTCAACATGCTCGACTGGGTTCTCCATTTCTTCACCGTACCATCTGAGGCTAGCAATGCTTTCCTTTTCCCGGTGCACGACCTTAGCAGATCCATCCAGCAAGCGAGCAGCGGCCAAAGTGGTTGACGTGGGGTTCCATATGTCCGTGTCGGCCATGGTCCATTTACTTGCTTCAAGTTGAGCCGCGGCGAAAAGTGAAGCTACTGCTCTCGCTGTGGGTGAGTCTTGCAGTCGGCTAGCATTCTCGTCTGTCGCTGCTTCCAGATCATCTTCCGTCGTGTCTTCGATGACGAGGCGAAGAATGTGCAGCGTGTTATCTTTTGTCTCGTTTGGTGTGGTGAACACCCTGGTCCAATAGCACCAAACACGCTTACCGGGCTCCGTGCCTACAATCGCACCTTTGACCTCAGGCTTTCTCCCGTAGAGCTCCTGCGCGACGAACTCTTCGCGTGCGTGATGCCATCTCAAAGTGTCCACATCGGGCGTGATGGCGACAGCCTGTTTGCCCTGAGGGACATTTGCCAGCCGGTCCGTGATAAGACGCTCATCTACAGCACACAGCTCCGCTAGGTCCTCCGCATACAGTGGCCTTGACTGCGGCAGAGACGTATCTTGCACTGGGGTGGTCCTCGCCGGAAGTGCCACATGAGAGGACGGGAAAGGGTACCACTGGTTCGCGGTGTAGAATTGCTGACATGGTCAGAGGTGGCGCGTTCTAATTGAGGGCAGCATATTGCTCGTTACCTTTCCAATGTCTGAGTAGAGTACACTGAACAAGCATGGCACCCGCTCCGTCTGCCATCCTTGCAGCCGCTCTCCCAGCTCTTTAATCATTTTGCTAGCGTAGCCCTTGCCTCTACGGTCAGGGGGGCAGAACACGCTGCATACGCCATGGCATATGACATTTTCAATCTTGCCGCCCCGTGACACCAGCGCCTTCTTACGGATCGTCTCACAGCTCGCTAGTATGCTGCGAGTCGGGCTATCGTCCTCGACCAGTGCCCATGCCGTTAGACCACCATCGCGGGTGAGTGTCTGGTTTACCAGAAAGCTCTCTCTCCTGAGATACGCTTCGAGGCTCAGTGCACCCTTCCATTCGGAGCTGTTCCCATTCAGGATTCCTTGGATTTCGGCTTCGGTTGGATTGACGAGATGTAGCTTTGACATTGCGGCGTCGTTCAGTGGTCTTCCAAATCCGGTTGATGCTTGCTCGCACGTATGGAAGCTACCTTACATATGTACAGCGGAGCAAAATGATTCCTTCAATACGATGCGTGTAGTGATAGAATAACGGCTGTGTTTTCACTGGTCGACCCTCTCAACTCCCGTCATCGTATTCCGCACCCTGCAGCATGACGATTCGGAGCCGCGCCTAAGCGAAGCCCGACGATCCACGCATATATACTTCTTGGAGATCCGGCCACGAACCACGTAGTCATAGCATCAAGCTTGCCGTGGGGAGAAAAGATTTGTACTGCGATTATACGCGAAATTGTCTTTTTGAGAGTACATATTTTGAGATGCTGACCTAAAGTCCGACTACGCAATGCATGATGTGTGCCGCAAGCTAGGGCGTTCGGTTGCGCCTCCGGTCACTGCTCCTCCCTAAGTGCCCTGCATGCTGCCGGAGGTAGGTAGCCAGCCTCACCGGTCGTGTGCTATACCACGGTCTTCAAACACCTCATGATACATGTATCTGCTTCTTTCCGTACACACGTCGAACATTCTTGCCATGTCCAAGCAGTGAGATCCGAAGGCTCTCTTCCGACGTTGAACAATGACAACACTTTCCCCGTAAACGCATTCCCGCCCAACCTTTCCCAGCAAGCTCCTGTATCGTTCAAGGCAAGCTTGTGCCAAAGAGATACTCTGCTGACTCTTGCTGAAATATTACCGCAACCAGACAACACTTCGCCTGAGAGTTCGCCAAAGACACTAACGGGCTCCGCCTCATATCAGTGAGGCCACTTCATTCACGCTTGTGCCTGTCGTGCTGAGACACAGTTTGTGAGACACAGTTTGTGTTACTGCTTCCTTCACATTCACATATAATCTTCTGCGTTCGTTCTTTCTATTCTATTTCGCATTGTTCATCGACAACTTCACAAGCCGCTGTCTGCGGATTACATCGTTTGAGCGCGTCAACCAGACAGGGCTTATATGCACACAGCCGCTCTTGCCGCCAAACGCTTCGCACTCACGGGCCTGCATATTGTTTGTGACATCCTACAATTTCCAGATCCCCGCGACATCGATACCTGAACGTGACTATGGCACGGCATCACGAAACACAAACCGTGATCGAGCTTTCGGATTCTGACGGCGACGACGCATATTTCCATTCGCAAACGCGCCCACGTAAAAGACAACGTAACCGCGGAACGCAAGAGGATCCAATATCCCTCTCGGACTCTGAGCCACCTCAGGCAGCTCATCAATCTCCAGCTCGGTCACCCACAACTACCCTTGGTGTTGTCATGGAGGACCCTTTCGACCAAGACAGTAATCAAATACCTGGTCAATACCCAGAAGACTTCACTGATGGCTTCGAAGATAATGACCTTCCAAACGATGCCCATGAAGGCATGGAATTGCTGTTGGACGTTCCCGATATACCGGAACAGTCACAGCAACTTACAGAGCAGCAAATATTCGAAAAGATTCGGCAGATGTTTCCAGACATTTGTCGAGAACGCCTTCTGGATATTGTGCGCGAGAATGCTGGTGACATTGAAAGCGTGCTGGAGACGATATTGGAAGGTGGCAACTACCCTAAAGAACGCGAAAAGATGAAAGTTGCAAAGAGCCCCAAAGAAGACGTGAACACTGGAGAACAATGGCGAGTTCAAGTTCCGGTAGCAGGAAAGCTTCGACTAGCAACGTAAGTATGAGCAGCTTGTGGCCTTGCTTTCATTGAGTTGGGAGAACTTGGCAGGCCCAGGACTTTTCTCGCAGCGACGATGCCTTTCTTTTCAGTAAACCACACTGACATATGGGTTATAGGATTGATATCCTCAAGCGTGACTTCCCCACTATACCTATAGGTTTCATCAACACCACGCTCAAAGACCACGGAAACCTCTTTCCAAGCTATCATGCTCTTGAAGAAGCTCAAAACACAGTCCCGCTTCCGTGGAACAGGTCTCGGACCAGCGCGCTCTCACGGGCCGATATGACTATGATTCTTCGGAAATATGGAGCGGTGGCAATACCACTAGAGAAAGAGCTTTTCGATGCTAGAAAGACATGTGTGGCGATAAGGGCAAAACGTGCGGAAGATAAAGCAAAGCAAGCCGCAGAAGAGGCTAATCTGCAAGATGCATATGCCAATGGCGCCGTGACTGAATGGTAAGTCAACCCCGGCCCAGCTCGATGCTTGTTCGGATCTGAACAAAAATAGCCTTTCCTGCTTCGACACTTGTCCTCTGAATCGAGCTATCCATTGTGATGGGCCGCTAGCACATTACCTATGCATGGAATGTGCCTCCACCTTTGTGACAACACAGGTCGGAGAATCGCGGTGTGATATGGAGTGTGCCGGTGATCTCGACTGCCGCGCGACTTATGCTGACTCGCAGTTGCGCCTCCTCCCTGACCAAAGACTAACAGAGAAGCTATTTGACCTTCGACAGGAGAAGGAAGTCCGAGATGCCTGTATCGAAGATCTTGCGGAATGCCCGTTTTGCGACTTCAAAGCTGTTTGCCCTCCTATCGAGGTCGATTTTGAATTTCGCTGTCTCAACTCTGAGTGCAGCGAAGTGAGCTGTCGGAAGTGCAGCAAACACACCCATGTACCTCTATCCTGCGAGGAGTATGCGCAGCAGACCTCGAAAGATCAAGCGCTTACCCACCGGAGAAGAATTGAAGAAGCTATGACGGACGCATTGATAAGGTCGTGCAAGTGAGTGTTACTCGCAGTATACTGTGATGCTTCACTAACAGTCCCAGCAAATGCAAGAGACCTTTCATCAAAGAATACGGCTGCAACAAGATGACCTGCTCCAGTTGTCATAACACGCAATGGTAAGCTTCTCCAGTTTGCACATCTTGACACCTAACTCCTGCCCCTATATCTGCTTGGAGCTGACCATGACAAGCTACGTATGCTCTGCAAATGTCCAGGGTAATTACAACCACTTCGACCAAGGACCTACCGGTGCAGCAAACCGTGCTTCAAACTGCCCGCTTTATGACAACGTGGAAGAGCGCCATCAAAAAGACGTGGCCAAAGCCGAGAGTGACGCCCGCGCTGCTGTCCTCCATGACCACCCTGACGTCGCAGCGGAGTTCTTAGAATTCCAGGTATCAGAAAGAATCAATCAGGATGAACAAGCGCTCCAACGTCGATTACAAGCTCGCAGGCCTGCAGTTGGGCCTCATAACCTGATTTTTGGTCCTCAGGTGGTAATAGGCGCGCAATTGAGGGATAGAGTTCGTGTTATAGGCGAACGGGGTGGTGGTTTGCCTCCAGCAATACCCCTAGAGCCGCCGCCGGCGATTGCGCAAGGCGGGCAGCTTGGGCATCTTGGGCATCATCCAGCAAACCACTGGAATCCCGCACATCGCTTCTGGGGCCCATTTCCAGGTGGATTCGACCTCAATTTCGCAAGAATTCAAGAGTTGAACCGGCAAATAGCCAGGGACATGAACAATGGAGATGTGCCAGTTGACGGATTTGGTCCTGGAGGGGCCTTCAGAGATTATTTCCGGTAGTAATTGACCTTGGGTTCAGATGCCGCTGTTGCCTGTTTACGCTTACAATTGGGGTTACGCTTTTGGCTTCATTGACATTGCTTTAGCATTCTTTTAATGAGCATTGCATCTTCGGCTTTTGCCCCTTCTCTTTGCTGCTATTACCGATACCAGCCGTCCGGGCTACAGGCTCTAAGGCAACAACCATCAGATAGGATCTTGAACAAAGCATTTTGAACCTCGACTCAATGGATATTGGCACGTTTTGGAGACTTGCGCGTACATGAATACATCATGAGAACCATTTAAGCCACGACTGCCCGAGACATGCGGTTTGATCCCCGGAATGGGTGCCGAAATGACCCCCACACTTCCCCTCTCGACTTCATCCCCGTTGACATCCACACGGCATGTTTCCGTCTCCACATCTGCCTCCCCGCAACCTGGAGAAGTATTAGCAGCTAAAGTATTGTAAGGTAGGTACATAGCACTTTCGATCTTTCCTTCATCTTCTTCCATATGTGATTATTGAGCACTTGTCAAACATGCCTCCAATACCTCTTTCGTTCGCTTGCGGCCTATATGACCGCATGGTACCTTTAGCAAATGGCGAGGTGCAGCCCAGCGGTCTCTCTCTGAACTTCCTCGAGTTCCACCATCCCCGCGACGTCTTCGATCGTATGGTCGCAAACAAAGAGTTCGATGCTTCCGAGCTGTCCAGCTCTGAATACATCTGTCGGCACGCCGCTGGTAAAAGGGACTTCATTGCTCTACCGGTCTTCCCATCTCGTGCTTTCCGACACAGTTTTATCGCTGTCAACACGGACAAGATCAAGAAGCCCAGCGATCTGAATGGCAAGAGAGTGGGCGTGCAACTGTACACGATGACGGCAGCGGTCTGGATACGCGGGGTACTGCAGCACGAGTACGGGGTTGACCCTTCGACGATCGAATGGGTGGAGGGCAAGATGGAAGGACCAGGCCTACATGGAAAGCCATCCAACTTACCTCCCCGCAAACCAATCAAAATTACCCAGAACAACAACCCGAACAAGTCACTAAGCGATCTCCTAGCAGACGGCGAGATCGATGCCACAATCGGCGCAGATGTTCCAGCGTGTTTGAACAAGAAGCCCAACATCCGTCGTCTGTTCCCAGACTTCAGAGAGGTGGAGAAGGACTACTACAAGCGAACAGGAATCTTCCCCGTTATGCACCTCGTCGCCATGCGCAGGGATTACTACGAGCAGTACAAATTCGCCGCTTCCAGCCTCTTCAACGCGCTGGACGAATCAAAGGAGCTCGCGCGGAAGAGGATGAACTTCACGGGTGCCTTGCGCTATATGCTACCTTGGCTGCCGGCAGATCTGGATGAGATAGAAGAGACGTTTGGGGATGATTGCTGGCCGTATGGAGTTGAAGCGAATCGGAAGACACTGGAGGCTTTGGTAAGGTTTCTTGAGGATCAGTCTATGATCGAGAAGGCTATGCCCATTGAAGAGCTTTTTGCGCCTGTCAGGCCGGTTAACTTTAAGATCGTGTGATTATGGGCATGTAGACGAGAAAATCTTAAAATATTCCCTTTTCTATCCCAGAAGTAAATTCAGTATCATGCTCATTGCTATATACATGTGGCTATGTCAAGGTTATGGATGGAACAGGCGCAGACGAACAACTCCGGCTGCCGTCCATATTCAGTGAATCTCGGCATCACAGCGATTCAGATATCCGTCTGGCACTCAGATACCGTGGTACCTCTACACTGGCACCTCGGTCCGGTTCCGCCACGAACGTCTTTTAGCGGGGTTCCCATGGGGTTCAGAGTACGGATGCGGGGGATGAATGTTGATCACCTTCCCATTAGAGACAGCCGCCGGCAAGTTTCCGTGCAACATTACCGCAGGTGAGTTTGGCGAGGGAGCGATATGGACCACTGCAGGGTTCTCCACACACGACTGTGGCATACGGCACGCGGTTCGGCAGGGCGATCGTTAGATCAGCAGCGCGGCTCTGCAGCTTCTTATGTAGCTCATTCCCTTGTCCCGATCGCTCTCCCAGAGGACTGGTTACTGGGTGCTACTACTACATCTCCGTGTATGCATAGTCATGTCGACACTGTCTGAGCAGTTGACGCCCCTTGAGAAGGATGATGTGGTAGCCTCCCACGTCGACATCGCCCCCAAACTCGACCCTCACGGCTTCCCACTCCGACCTCAGCCCAGCGATGATCCCAAGGATCCGCTCAACTGGAACAGATGGTTGAAGCTCACAGTGTTGTTTCAAGTTAGCTTTCTTGCCTTTCTCGGCCCCTTCACACAGGCTGTGATCAACTCCGCCTACGTGCCGTTGGCGAAGTCCATGCACATCACCGTCGTCCAAGCCTCCTACCAGACCACTGTTCCCATTGTCTTCGCTGGAGTCTCGCCTCTCATCTGGTCGCCAATTGCCAACGTCTACGGCCGTCGCCCGATATTCGTCCTCGTCACCGCCATCGGGATCGTCGCACAATGTGCCTCTGGAGCGGCTAAGACATGGGGCGGCATCCTCGCTGCACGCGCCTTCGTTGGCGTTGGCACCTCTGCTGGTATGGGCATCGGCGCTGCAGTCGTGTCGGATATGTACTTCATGCATGAACGCGGCAAGTACATGGGCGTCTACACAGGTAAGTCGCATCTCTACACTTCCAGTCGACACGAATTTGACAGCCGTCCAAGTCTTCGTCACAAACGGCGCCCACGTCGCCGCCCTCGCCGGCGGCCCCATCGCCAAATACATCGGCTGGCGCTGGTGCTACTGGATCCCTGCCATCATCTTCGGCATCAACTGGCTCGTCCTGCTCTTCTGCCTGCCCGAGACCCTGTACCACCGCGACAATGCCCGCGGCATCTCGCACCAAAAGAACGACTCCTGGCTCCAGCTCTTCACCTTCAACCGCGCCCAGGTCAAGCGCAACGTCCAGCTCTGGGATTTCACCCACACCTTCCACATGCTGCGCTACCCGTCCGTGCTGCTGCCAGCCTTCTACTACAGCATCGCGTTCGGGCTCGGCAGCGTCCTCTTCGCCGTCACGGGCTCCGCCGCATTCGGCGGCATCTACCACTTCGACACCGTGGGCGTCGGTCTCTGCATAGGCCTGTCGACATTCATCGGCACCTTGATTGGCGAGATGGCCGCCGGGCCCGTGTCCGACCGCCTGCTGTACCTCTACACCAAGCAGCACGGCGGCGTGCCGAAGCCCGAGGCGCGTCTGCAGGCCACTTGGCCAGGCTTCGTGCTCTTGCCCGCGGGTGTCATTATCGAGGGGGTTTGTTTTCAGTATAAGACGCACTATATGGGCCCGGTCATGGGGATTGGGATTGCGGCGTTTGGGCTGCAGATGCTGACGACGAATATCTACGCGTACATGACAGATGTGTGTAGTACCTCCTACTATGTGTGTTGGAAATGTGCTGACCAGTTGACAGTGTTATAAGCCACAGAGTGCGGAAATAAGCACTCTGCTTAACTTTGGGCGCCAGACGTTTTCATTCACTCTTGGATTCTATATGGCGAGTTTCTCCGTCTCTGATGTCTACCGACTCAACAGCTAATTTGTGTGACAGATCCCATTTGCTGAGGCAACTACTTACGGTGTTGCATGGTCCGTCATGGCAATTATCAATGCCGTCTTGTATCTAGGTATCATTGCCCTGATGTGGAAAGGTCGTGAATGGCGTGAGAGATTGGGCACGCCAAATTTTGATCGGGATCTGTAACTCACATACGTGTATATCGGTATCAAAGTGATCATCTAATGGATCCAGTGGCGCTATAAACGATGCAAGATGCCCTGAAGACAAGTATAAACTAAGAGGCCAGGTAAAGAATATGTACAAAATCAACGCTAGGGAATCATCACTCATGAAAGACCCACCTCCCTTCTGAATCACAACCGACTCTCCAGGCCCCATCCTCTCTCACCCGTCCACTGTACATCCGGCCACACCTCCCTCAAAGCCTCCCAGATACTCCCCACATGCACAATCTCCAGCCCACTCAGGACCTCAACCGGTAAATCTTTAACATCTTTCCTGTTACCTACCGGCAGCAACACCTTCTTAACGCCCGCCCGCAGCGCCCCGATCAACTTCTCCTTAATGCCGCCCACCGGCAACACCTTTCCTCTCAAGCTCACCTCCCCAGTCATAGCCAACCTCGGATCGACCTGCCTGGCGCCAAACAAGCTGACCAAGGCAACCGTATGGGCGAGACCGGCACTGGGCCCATCCTTCGGAATCGCGCCGCTGGGACAATGAACATGAATACTGCGGTTCTTCATGATGTCCTCGCCGGGATCATGGCTCAGGGCCAGCTCGACCGCGTGCGCCTTGACCCAGCTCAGCGCGACCTCCACGCTCTCCTTCAACACCTCCCCCAGCTTGCCCGTCAGTTGCACGCGGCCGGACCCGGGCATGTCTGCGATCTCGATGAAGAGGATGCTGCCCTGCATGCCGGAGCTGTACGCCACGAGACCCGTGACGACGCCGGGCCGGGAACTGGTGGCGGCCACTTCCTCGTCGAAGCGCTCGACGCCGAGGATCTCCTCCAGGTCTTCGACACGCACGGCGGGGTTGTAGCTCATGGGCGTCGATGTGTCGCGCGATTCGGCGTATTGCACTGCCTTGGAGCGGCAGACAGAGCCGATTTCGCGCTCGAGATTGCGCACGCCGGATTCGCGGGTGTAGGAAGTGATGATTTTGTCGACTACGTCGGGGGAGAGCTGGATCTGGGCGGGGTTGAGGCCGTTGGTGGCGATTTGTTTGGGAATCAGGTGGCGGGTTGCGATGTGGCGTTTCTCCAGAGTGGTGTAGCCGGAGAGCTGGATGGTTTCCATCCGGTCGAGAAGTGGTGGAGGTATGGTGTCGAGGCTGTTGGCAGTGGCGATGAAGAGGACCTTGCTTAGGTCGATGGGAATGTTGACATAGTGATCAGTGAAGGTGTGGTTCTGCTCTGGATCAAGCACCTCCAGCATGGCGGCGGATGGGTCACCGTGGAAGCTTGACGTGCCAACCTTGTCAATCTCGTCGAGGAGGAAGACAGGATTAGCCACGCCGACCTTCTTCAAGCCGCTGACAATTAGACCTGGCATCGCTGCTACGTATGTCCGGCGATGACCGCGTATCTCGGCCTCGTCCCTAACACCACCTAGAGAGATGCGATGGAACTTGCGTCCAAGTGCTGTGGCCACCGATTTAGCCAAACTCGTCTTGCCGGTTCCTGGGGGACCGACTAGGAGTAGGATTGGGCTTTTGTCGACCATACGTTTGCTTTGTAAGATTTTGATCTCTTCTGGGTTTTGCTCCGGCTGCTCATTCGGTAATGTTTGATTTGACTCTGAGTCAGTCTCTTTGTTCTCATCCTTGTGTTGGTGAGATGCTTTGGCTTCTTCATGTATCCTATCAATCTGGCCTTGCAGATCCGCGTTGACAGCCTGCTTGAGCTTGAGGACTGCGAGATACTCCAGCAGTCTCTTTTTGATCTTGTCCAAACCGTAGTGATCGTCATCGAGCTGCTTCCGAGCGCGAGACAGCGTAGCAGCGTCCAATTTGTCTTGCGTGACCTTCGTCCAAGGTATTTCCGCTAAGTTCTCAATATAGGTACGACAGACCTGGTATTCGGCTTGTGCAGGATTCATTTTCTGCAACCTCTTCATCTCTCTATCAGCGGCTTTCTGGGCCTCCGGGCTTAACTTGGCCTCTTCCAATCGCTTCTTCAGCTCTTCCATCTCGTCGGGTCCTTCATCCTCTTCTCCCTTGCCACCAAATCCCGGAGGAAGCATGCCGCCGGGCGCCCTCCCATTGCCAAACCTCCTGATCAACTGTTGCTGTCGTAAGCGATTGAGCTGATCCTCGTCGCCACCGGTTTGTGGAATTGTGGTGGTGATGGACGTGATCCTGCTATTGTTCTGGATAGTTGAAACACTTCTCTGGAGAAGCTCAACTACACGCTCAAGCCTATCCTTGACTGAGAAAGCTGCCAGTATACGTAGCTTCTCCTCATGCGTGCAGTCTGCGATATTTGTCATGAAGTCTGCCAACACACCTGCCTCCTGCATGTCTTTGCGGACAATGTATAGTTCCAGCCGGCGAGCAAGCAACGGTGTTAATGTAGTAGAAGGTCCTCTCGGAAGCAATGAAGACAGCCTGACTAAAGCCAGGAGTTCCCGGGAGAGCTGCTTCAGCTGACCGAAGAGTGCTTCAATCTCGGCGTCTCCTTCTGAGACAGCTGTGACAACATTCATGTTAGCGTCCACATCGATCCTACATAGCCGTCCAACTTACCTTGTTCCTCGTGTACGGTGACCTTGGCCTCAAAGTACGGTCTCTCTTTCAGTACCTTCTCGATGGTGAACCGACTTACCCCCTCCACGACTAGGGCCAGCTCGCCTTTACTCCTTCCTTGTACACCAGACACCTTGGCTGTTGTGCCATGCTTGAAGAGGTCTTTCGCCGTGGCTTGCGCGGGCTGTGTCTCGTACCCATGCTTCCGGCTCTTACTAGTATCCTCCAGCAACCTCTGACCGTCCGGACTAAGGTATGGCGAGTTTAAGGGAACACATCCGATGGTTATGGTGCTGGTATCGGGTGTAGGAGTGCTGGCTTTGCTATAGATGTTGGCAAGGAGAGCAGCTATATCACCACGGTTCTGAAGTGGGATGCGGAGAGTGACGCCTGGGAAGAGTACGGAGCCCTGGGCCAGAGGGAGGACGGGGATCTCTTTGGACTTGGCCTTGCCCATGTTGAGATGCTAAGAAAGGAATGCTTTGAGGTGGATCTGGGGCTATCGCATTAGGTGTATACCTGTTATAGAGGGAGATATGGGAGGAGACGTTACTACCTATATGTACACTCAGCGTCATGCCGAGGCAAGCGTGCGTCCCGTTGCCGATCGCGTGCCTGTCTCCACCTTCCCAGACCCTTCCTTCCTGCATTTTCTGGGGCAAGCGCCAAGTGAAGGAACCAGAACAACTACATCCACCTACACGCGACAATGTCTCTCCCGCGCGCTGTTAGAGGCGCCTTGGCCTGTAATACTTGTACCGCACACCTCACACGATCCTTCATAGCCGCTGCAGGAGTATCAACCACTCTTCCGGACCGCTCACGGCCATGGCAAGCCTTACGGGCGCCTCCGCGTGCCTCTGCCTTCTCCTCCAGGGCCGACAGTCTCCCAGGCCAGGAGCTCGATATTACTGAGAATCTGCCCAGCGAGCTCAACGAGTCTAAAGAGGCGAGCACCCAACCTAGCAATGATAACTCTCCAGTGGCAGCACAATCACCACCGCCACAGCAAAACGCCGTCCCTTGGTACCTTCAAGTCGACTCACCGACTCCTCAGCAGGACCACCCTCTTTCAGCACGACAGCAGTTACCCGAGCTCCCGCCATCGCCTCCACCGCTACTGCAGCCTATTCTCGAGCATGTTTCGGTAGAGCTAGGCCTCGATGACCTTTCGCTACTCGACCTACGCGCGCTGGACCCGCCACCAGCGCTAGGAGCAAACCTCATAATGGTCATTGGTACTGCACGCTCGGAGAAGCATCTGCACGTTTCTGCAGATAGGCTAGCTAGATGGTTGCGTAGTACATACAAGCTGTCACCAATCGCAGATGGATTGCTCGGACGAAATGAGCTAAAACTCAAGTTGAGAAGGAAAGCGAAGAGAAGCAGACTGTTGAGCGCGGTTGGAGCAAAGGAGACGAGCAGTGGAGACGTAGACGATGGCATCCGAACTGGCTGGGTTTGTGTGAACGTCGGAAGAGTGGAAGGCGGCGACTTGAAGAAAGAGGCCGACCTGGAGATTGAGGAAGAACAAGATTTCGTCGGTTTCGGCACTCGGACCGGCGGGTCACGAATCGTGGTGCAAATGATGACTGAGGAGAAGAGGGGACAGATCGAACTGGAAACCCTCTGGAACGGCATTTTGCGTAGGTCACTGAAAGCCCAACAGATAGAGCCAGATGAGGCCGAGAAACCACAAGCCGAAGCACCGAAGAAGACGATTGAGGGACCCAAGATGCCCCAAGCAGAGGAGCCTAGGATGTTTGAGAGCCCTTCCCACCAAGGCGGACCGCGTATCCCAACCACCAGTGGATCTTCGCACTTCATGCCCTTTAACGGTCCAAGCCAACAAGGCGCACAGCAGTCTCGGGGGTTTTCCACCTTTACCGACATCGGGACGGAACCATTCAGTAAGAGCTACAAACGGAAATTTCGTGCCCGTGAACTAGAGAGGAATACTGAACAACAATTACAACAGGCCGATCTATCAGCGAGTACATTAAGGAAGTTACTCGACGTGCTTAAAAGCATGGATCCTGACTCCGCCTTCGATGCGCTTGGAAAAGATAGCGAAGATACAACCAGCACGGACTTTTTGGTTGCTTTTCATCAAGCCATGCCCGATTTCCCGAGAGCAAGGCATTGGCACCTTCATACCGAGCTTAGCTGCTTTGGACTGGAACTTGGCCACCCGGGTTACACTCCCGAACTTCTTGTCTCCCATATTGAGTCGATGCATCACGCCTGCATCACTCCATCCAGAGCGACATACCACATGATTCTCGAGACACTGCTCCCACCTTCTGGACTCTTATACCAAGAGGACACTGGCGGAGACCCTAGCTACAGACTTCACACTGACGCAGTCAAAATTGTCATGGACATCCTCGACAATATGTATAACGACGGCTTCTACGCCGGATCTCGATACATCCTGCATCTCCTCTCCCAGGCAACAGTTCTCCCCACCGATCTGACCAGTACTGACGCCTCACCTCAACCGAGCCTCGAAGTACCCAGCCACCCTCTCGACCTGACTATTCCAATATTGCGCTATAACATTTCCCAGTCCCACTGGCCGCATATCTGGAGAATCTGGACTTCCTTCCCACGCCGCTTCCTACCCCGCCCGAAGATCATGTATCGTGTCCTCTTCGACGCAGTGGCCGCGACGCGCCATCAGAATGCCTGCATCGAGACATTGAGGGCCCTGGTGCCAGATTTGTTGCGCGAGGAATACCGCGAGGACTACCGCGATGAGGAGTCTGAAATCCGGCTCCGCGGCGAGCTGGCGAAAAGCGTGTTGAGGTGTCTGCAGGTTGCGGAGCCGAGGGCTGCGGAGATGGGTCGGAAGGGTGGGCGTGGTGAGTGGGCGGAGTTGTGGAGGGCGATGACGAGGACTGTGGCGGAGGTAGGGACTGTAGACGGGAATGTACACGGGAATGGAGATGGCGGTGAGAAGCGGGAGGAGGAGGGAGTTGACTAACACCTCATCTATGCTGCACTATGTGTGCATTGCTGAACACATCAGGATCACATCGTCAGTTGATCTGCCCAGTTGATGAGTGAAGATACTGTCTAGCTAGGTAGAGATACATATGCCGTTAGGAGTATTCCATCTTGAGACTCCAAATCTTCTCTCTGAGACATAGGATCTCGTTCTGAGAACCCGAAGACCGAAAAAGAAAAGAATGTAACGCTATCATAAAGTGTTCGTACACAATGAACGTATCGAAGAAGAAATGCCGAATACGTAAAGATGCAGATGCTAGCAATGCGCCCCTGTTGGGATATATAAAAAAAAAAGCTCCCACGACTGCCAGCCTCTATCAAGGCGCCGACGTTCACGCAGTCGTGACGCGTAACAATATTCCACAAAGCTAGGGAAAAAAGGGTATCGTAATTCATGACGAAACAAAAAAAAACAGCAAGACAAAACTCAAATTCAAACTCATATCATAGACCCAGGCTGATAAACGCCCCTCCCCAACAGCTCCGGCGGCATATTCGCCCGCACCTCCTTCGGATGCCTGTACCCGCCCATAGCAGCCCCCATGGCGCTCTGGCTGCGCTCGGGCGGAATCACCTTCTCCATCGCTACACCGTGCGCGCCCAGCGGCGGTGGCGGCGGCGGGATCTGCATCTGCATCTGGTTGTCGGAGAGAGAGTTTGAGGCGCTGTGGGAGGAGAGGCTTGCGGCGGAGGCGGAGGAGAGGGAGGCTTCGTAGGGGCTTTTTGCTCTGCTGAGGCTTTCGCGGCGGGCGTGGCCGTGGCCGTGTCCGTGACTGTTGTGTTGGGGTTGTGACGAGGACGGATTCGGGACGCTCGGCAGGACGGTCTCGTAGGGCCGCCAGTCGGGCATCGGCGGGCTTTTGGCTCGGCTGCGGCTGGTGGAGCGCATCCTGTCTTTCACGCCGGGGAAGCGGGATCCCAGGCCTTCGGAGACTGAAGTCACGGAGTTGCGGCCGCGGCGGTGCATGGATGGCGAGGTTGTCGTGGCGCGCTCGACTGGTGGTGCGGTTGGGAGCGTGGGGAAGGAGGTTGCTGGGAGCGTGGGAAGGGTGTCGACGTCGATGACCAAGGGTTCCGGTTCTTCTTCGATGGCGATGTTGATGACGCCTGAGCTGTTTGTGGGGTTGGAAAACATGGTCGGTGGCGGCGGAGGTGGTGGCGGGCCGGCCAGATGCTGGAGCTCGGGCAGGATCATGGGAGCAAGTTCGGGGTCCTCGATGATGACGACTTGATTGTCGTGCAGCGTCTCATCTATGCTTGCTGTGACTGGCGGCGGGCTGTGTTGAGGCATTGACGGTAGCAGATGTTGCTCGCTGGCCGAGCTCTTGCGAGCGTGTCGGCTCGCAGACCCGCGACGGCCCGAGGATGGTAGAGCTGGTTTGTAGGCTGGGTGCGAGGGAAGACCGCCAAATGCTTTCTCTGGCGGCGCTGATGCTGATCTGGCAGGGGCAGACGGCCTTCCGCCGAAGACTGTGGATGGTAAGAGGGGACCCAAGTCATCTTCGGGCGAAGCACCCTGAACCCCAGATTGTCCGAATACCGTAGCAGTAAGCTGTGGTAGGTCAGTCGGAATAGGAGGCACTGCCGGTATGCCTTCACGTTCATTTGGATCCGTACTCATGTATCTCGGGTGTTTCATGGCTCGCGGTGTGGCAGGTAGCCCTATCGGCGCTGATGGAGTCGACGTCCCTGTCGTCTTCATGAAGCGCACCATATTCTCTGGGTCTACAGTCTGGCTCCGGGAGATAGTACTACCACCTGACAGAGGAGGCAAGAAAGATTGCGGACTCTCGCCAAGTTCAGTGTGGTACCTCGGCTGCATAGGTGGACGCCCCGCTGATTGTTGGCCGGGAAGAGGTATGGACGGAGCTGAAGGACGTCGGGCGAGCGATAATCGCCTGTCCTCTAGCTCCTTCGCCGCGAGTTCTTTGCGGGTCAATCCAAAGCGTCTAGGCCGACCTGGTGAAACCTCTGATTCCTCGGTGACGCTCTCTACAGATGGGTTCGGCATGTTCATGCCCAGGCCTTCCGCGTTTGATGGTCGCCTGCTGCTGGACCTCATCTGGCGATTACGGCTCGGTGAGCGTTCTTTCCGTACGGACTGATCTCGAGGTTGTTGACTAGCACTTCGCTGCCTGATTCGGACGCGCTGACCATCACTCTGCGTTTCATCGTCCTCTCTCTGCATTCCCATTTCTGGCGACATGGGGAGAGGGGACGAGGGCGACCGAGCAGTCGATCCAGCCTTCCGCTGCTGACTCCTGCCTCGTCCGCCCGGCCGCAGCCTGTCAGGACTCGGAGCCCGGCTGGCTGCACGACTTGCCGCGCGCGAAGAGGGTCGGTTGTTGCGTTCGGGGGAGGTCTGTCGCTGTCTCTCTTCCTGCTTGCTCGCTGCAGCCTGCGTAGCCGCAAAGACTTCGTCCGGAGACATAGGTACAGGTGAAGAAGGCGAACGCTTTGCGGGCTTGATATACCGGACATCTTTGCGTCCCCGAGACTCATTGCGCGTTCTGGGCCGAGATCCAGCACGAGTGCGGCTTTCAGCTCGCTCCTTCTTGCGTTGTAACTTCGCTTGCTCCAGACTGCTGATATACGGGTCGATCGCGGGACCGAATTTGTCGCTGCGGCTTGTGTAGCCGGAAACACTACTCATGCCCGACTCCGTCGTCGCAGTGCTGAGGCCTGGAGTCACTGCGCTATGAATGAAAGCAGTGTCGAGAACCTGCAAAGTGAGACCATCCGGCTTCCTTTCTCGTGACCCGTTCCTTGTCCTGGAGTCCTCTCTCAAACGTGCAAAAACACCTTGTGCTGGAGAAGGCAGATAATCCGGATCATGCAACTTCCGGCGCACACGCGATGATGAGCTAGCGACCGAGGATTTGGAGCTCATTGAAGACTTCCTGCTAACGTTCTCTTGTGCGTCGGACTCGGAGGTAGATGGATCAGCAGGCTTGAAAAGAGCGAACGATCTGGCAGCTGTCATGGGCGTCTCAGAGGGTGCACGAGATCGGTCAACATCGCTGCGTGACGGGAACCGCTTTCTACCGTACGCACCAGGGGTCGCCGTGCGTGCGGTGGAAGGTTCGCGCTCTTTGCGTTCCTTTGTCTGCAGCCAAGGCTGCACTCCTCCGGGGGATAGCGCAGATTGAGCGATGGGAGTCACACCCACGCCTAGTCTCTGCATCGGGGTCGCATCCTCGTTTCTGTTCTGTACAGGAGCACCTTTGTCTCCAAAAGTCGTGATTAGCTTTAGTGCCGCATTTTTTGCGGTCATACGGCTCGAGCCAGTGGCCGAAGGTGGAGAAAGGGGCGGACTCCACAGCGCCGGCCCAAGCACCTGCTCTTTCTGCGCATTGAAGACTGCGTCTTGTGCCGCGGGTGAGAACCATGGCTCTGAAGTCTCGATGCTTGTACAGGAGAAGCATCGGACTGCGAGCTCAGGCTGGCCAGACGCTACAGCTACCTCACCCCACTTCCTCACCAAGAAGGACTGCCGTTGCCAGTCCGAAGGAAAGATGAGACAAGTGAGCAGGACAGCCTCCATAAAGTATCTTTGAGACACATACACCTCAACTGCGTCGTTATGCTCGCCCAGGCCAAGGAGTATGGCAACTGCAGGGTGAACATCACCCTTTTCGAGCAAACGCTGCACGAATGCCTCGCCAACTTTCTTTTGCGAATCCTGGCCGATCGAGCTCAGTGCAAGTAACATCCAGTCCGCCGAGGTCATCGTTTCCGAACCGATCATGGAAGCCATCGCGTCCGCACCGGACTCGCCCAGCCATTTCGCAAGCAGTACTGCGCTCGCAGATCCAGGCTCATGTCTCGAGAGCTCGTCTCTCACCAGTGACTCGATATCATCATGCCAGCCAAACACGACACTAAGCATTTCTCGCCTCAGGATTTCCGCAGTCCGAGCACCTTGCCCATACTGGGGCGTACGGAAAGGTACTTCGAATAAGCGAGCTTTTGTGAACACGAAAAGGTCCATTAGCTGGACCTGTCGTTGCTCCTCGGGACTGCGGATGACTTCTTTTCGCAGATTCGAAGCCCTGTAGTTCGACGGCGCATAAGATGAAGTCGACCGTATTGACATACTCTGACGATCCGGTCGCAGAGACTGCCCGAACGAGAATTCAGTGCCCTCATTCTGCGACAACTCCGATGCCCGTGATGAAGGCGGCCTGTCGTAGCGGTATGAAGGCGCCCTGCGACCACCTCCAGAAGACCTTGAAGAGACAGATGAAGCTCGACTTGAGGTTGGGCTTAGTGGTCCTACCATGTCTCGTCGCTCCGAATCTAGTTGATCCATTTCCCGTGCTATCTTCTCGAGTGGCGAAAGCGCGCTTGCTTCATTTTCGCTCTCAGATTCCAGATATAGAGGCAAAGCGGATGCCACGGTGGAAACCGCCGTCGGCAGTGCTGAATAAGGATTTTTCTGCTCCTCGATAGAATTAGGTGGGGAAGGCGGAGTATTCGCGGGTACATGCTGCACGGTGCCTACTTGCATTGGCACATTGCCAGGATTGATATCGCATTGCTGAACGGTGTGGTTTCTCCCGAGCGTGAACAGTGTGGCGGTTGGTCCATAGTTGGCTATTCCGATAACACCGTCTATTGTCGGAACAGATTCATAGGTCACCTTTTTCGTGCGTACATCCCAAGCTCGCGTTTCCCTGTTCCAATACTGTTAGTGCATGGTTGCAACCGCTCGGGAGTGATTGTGAAACCTACCCGTCAAAATGTTGTACAATGCGACCATTCTTTGACCACGCGAACCAGCAAGGGCCAAGTCCTGGGCTTTCGGGCCTGTTCAGCACTCTGATGATGTTTGGTGACTCGCCAGTTGCGTTCTTAGGAATACTCCATACTCTCAGGTCACCATCCGACGTTTGAGTGGCCAGCATATCCGACTTCTGCTTTGATGATGCGCCATGCCAGGCAAGTCCGACGATGCGCGACGGGGCTTTTGAGGTGGTTAGTGTATGTTGTATGGTGAACGAAGGCTGTAGGGTTGCCACGAGGATGGATCCATTGAGATAGCCGATAGCAAATGTCCGGCAGTCAGCAGAAGGCGCTATTGCAGTGATCGGGTCGAAGATGGTCCGCGACGGTAAGTGCTCGGAGGTCGATGGCTCAAACAGAATAACGTTTCCTTGAGAGTTTCCTGTACCTGATCAGCACATATAAGGCTTACTAGCGTAAAGCTTCCCAACCTACCGAAAGCTATATTCCCGTTTCGCATCCATGACGCGACCTGTATATGCTCGTAGGCTGCAAATCGGGCGACCTCATCTCCAGTCAAAATATCCCATACGATGGCGGTCTGCCCGATATCGTAGCTTACTACCAATCTCCCTGCGCCCTTTTCGCTGACCGTGTCCACTGATATCCACTGCACGTCCTCTCTATGCCTGTCGAACCTCCGCTCAATGGCCAATGTATCGTGATGTAGACATAGCACCACATTCCTCTGCGCGTACAGGAAGAACGACCCTGTCGCCGCGCATGGTTCCAAAGCTCTTTCAGTGTTCTCCGGCGTCAGGGTCTGGGGAGGTGGAGTCGGTCTCGCCTTTGCCGACTGCTTCGAAGTTGACGACCTCGACCTGTGCCTAGACAATTGTCCGGTCGACATGGTTCGGCGCGCTATGGGTGTACGCTGTTAGGAGAATTATATCGGCCGTGGCAAGCTAGCATCACAAGGTCATGAAAGCGGCCGGACGGGAAGACCAGGGAAAATTTCACATCACAAAAATAGAAAAGCGAGACTTTGCAGGGTACATGTAGTGTTTGAGATCGGGAGACTCACCCTGGTGTGCGCGCTAAGAGGGACGAAAGTCACACCGTGTACCTCGAGGGGCAGACCTGTGAGCTTGCGGGTACGGCGTGGTCGAGCAACCCCACGTCGGTAAGGCAACTGGGGTGCTTCACAGCAGGGAGCAAGAGTATGCATGCAGCCGCCGTGGGAAGTCAGGACGGAGAGTTAGTACGAACAAAAGGGTACGGAGAAAGGTAGCGACCTGCAGGTCTGTACAAGACAGCAGAAGAGAGTCACAAGAGATACAGGGAATGGCAATCTGCACGGGTACCCAGTTAGAGGTGGGCGCGTACGAGCATCGAGTTGCCACTAACCTACGCAGCCCAATGCGGTGATAGCGGCTAGCTTGGCCATGTAAAAGGCTGGGAGAGAGGGGGCCTATGAGGTGGCAGAGGGATATTCTGGGCTATACCATTCGCTGGCAAAAGTAGATTGATATCCGAGGCTACTGGGCATCCAGAGAGCAGAGACCCTTCTAGTTTCTCCGGCCGCTGCATGTCGTGTCGGTCCGCAGGCCTGACGTGCCGTGGCCGGCTCGACTGGGAGTCTGGGAGAGCAGGACGGGGTAGGTTTCAGAGCCATGGTGGTTGTAGCCGCTGTATGGCAGAGCGGAGTGCTGGGCCATGCATGTCCAGCGGAGGTGCAAGGGCGCCATCGGCGCTGATTGGCTTGGGCCGAGGAAGCCATGGAGCGCTAGCGGCGCCATCACGCCCGTCACGCATCTCGAACCTGGGAATCGCTATTCCCAGCACCCAGCACCCAGCAGGGCCAGCACCCAGCACAGTAAGTTAGAGGTTCCCAGCAACACCGAGTCACCGACCTACGGTATATCTGCGAGTCCGGCCGACGCTGCCAGCCTCTCCAATCCATCTCGCTGTCGACTGCATATCACCAACGACTTGCGCACCGGTGGCGTGTGGTTGAGCAGCCAGAGACGCAAGTGTCGCCCATTCGGATGCGTACAAGAGGCCCCGAGCCACAGTGCTGGAGAAGAGCTTGCCCTTGCATTGGTGCTGCACGTTCTCTGTGCGACGACTGGGTATCACGAGTTGTTGTCGTACCGGCCAGATGCGGCAGACGAGCAAGGTTAAGCTTGTGCGCACATGTTGCAACTGATAGTCATTGACTGCGATCAACCTGCGCCTGCACTCTATGCCAATGGGGCCGCATCTAGGTATGGCTTCGTCAGGTCGCTTGTCAAGGTGTCGCAGAGGAAACCCCCCGAAGGCATCTACAGTACTAGGCATGCAGGCACAGTCACGGATAATATACATGTAAAGTATTCGAAACAGTCGTTGATGTGATGATTGCTGTCGGTTGTATTTGAAGGTACAGGTCGATTCTCAATAACGGCTATCTAAGCGCCCACCTCAAAGCTCTCTCCAGCGATCGACTCAGGGACCCCGCCAACCGCCCGTTCCCCGAAACCACATTCTTCCCGCAGGGTCTGCAGGACCCGCAGATCTACGCCATGCCCAGACCTAATCTGGCGTCTCCTCCCTTCTCACGCTTTTCCCAAATTCTCGCCGACTAACAAGTGCTTCCGCTCAGGTAGCACGGAAGATGCAGTACTGCCCGCACGGCAGGCACCAGCATCTCCAGTGCGGTCCCCTTCTGCAGCTGTTATTAATTTTTCGCTGCAGACAGCCAGAGATGGAGTAGCACCACATGGCCAGCGTAAAGTGCTTGCATGGTTGCAGAACCCTGTACGCCTCTCTGCGGCCCGCTGTGCAAGGGCCAGTACGTGTGTCTGGTCGTGCCCCTGGTGCATGGTGACGGTGGCTGATCCGATTTCGTCTGAGACTTTCCACCTTTGTGGGTATACCCGCTTGGGTGGTCGAGTCACTGTGATGAGATTGCTCGAGTCGCAACCACGGTTTTGGACCGAGGGCCAGACAGGTGAGTGGCTTGATTACCCCTGGTAAGGCGATTGACTTTCTTCCCTCCTTCACGGCTTTGATCAGCAATGGTCGATGATGTTTTTCTTGCTGCTGCCTGAGGCCCGTATCGTGGAGCAAAAGGGTTCAGGTATCTATCACCGGTAATCGTTCTGAATCTGGATACAGGATCCTCTTTTCCACCAAAGAAAGTGGAATGCCACCGCAGCTTCGTGGCCATGGCCTGAGAAACTCGACTGGTTATCGCGATCATATGTAACGACATAACAATCGTATAGTTCAAAGAAGGCGATGGCTGAAGTGCGGCGATCTCGGGCCCAATCAGTGGTGAAAGCCGAGCCAGTGGGTCTTGTCGACCAAATATGGCATGATCGGACGTCGACGGCTGGTCGCAATAGCATGTGTTGCTGCTTTCTGGTAATGATGTTTGTGTATGACCGAAGTAGGGATATTCAACTAGAGGGTATCATAATATCTAAGCAGGCAAGTCAGAATAGGATCAGATCTGTTAAAGGGTAGCGATAGTACTCACGAATGCATCTCTCCGTCCATCTCACTCTCCAAACCTCCCATTCACACCGAGGACTCCTTGATGGGAGTCATAGGCTTGCTCGGCCTCCTTTCCTTCTTCGTACTGCTCCTCCTCCTTCCGCTCTTCGACTTGACGCTCGGAAGCAAGGGCAGCAGCGGAGCAGCGAGCCACTGGTCCGCCATCCTTGGTGGTTCAGGTGCCTCGCGAAGGTACTGTACATCACCGTGCCGCATGTTTGCTTCACCGGCTTCTGGCCAGTCGTCACCTAAGAGGTCCTCGTCGCTGATGTACGAGCTGGCGACGCCGGTCTTGTGCAGAGGCAGCAGCGAGTTGCCGCTTGGCCATGACGGACATGCGCACGGTGAAGAGTAGGACGCAGCGCTTGTGTTTCGGGGGAAGATGTCGAGGAGCGCGTCGGTGCCTGAGGGCGTGAAGCCGATCTGGATTGGCTGGGAGGGAGGCGTGTTTATGGATGATGAAGTGGATGCAGTCGACTGTGGCGACGACATACTGCCGAAATACATGATGTGAGAGTACCTTGGCGCGGTTTGACGCGTGAAGTGGAATGTAGATATATATCTGAGAGTGTGGATGTGGCGATGTTTGGCCAGCTATATGTGGAAGACGCGCCTACGTGGCGATGACAGGATTATTTCTTGCGCGCCCTGAAAAAGCGGCAGGGGTAGATTAAATGGAATATTCTTGTTTGTCCTTTCTGCAAGTACGCGCGCAAAGGGGACGGCGAACATGTATGTATATGACAGATGCGCAAGGGCAGCGGGAGAATGAAAGGGCGGCGGCCTAAATGAGGTGCATGCGCCTGCGCGGTAAGAAAAAAGTCGGTCAGTCGTGTTTTCCACCTGGTACATGACTACATGTGGGTGTATTTGCGATGCATGACAACAGCACGGGGATGCGCCGGGTTGCAAGGCGGTGACACGCATGCACGTCGGTGGGTGGCCCGCATCTGGTTCGCGCCGACGGAAGGATGATGGATGGTAAACACCAACGGATTGCCGACCAGGGCAGGGCGTTGCGACGTCTACGTCCGTGGCCGCACTCCGGACCGCGGTTGAGGCGTTGATTGGCAGTCGAGGGCATCAGCGGTGAGTCAGCTCTACACGAACTGGTCCATTTTCCGTCTGATGACTTCCACCTTGCCCTGCTGTGAATGCATGAGTACGGCTCTGGATGGCCTCCAGCTGGCTGCGCCGTGTCATAAGCCCACCGCATCCCCACGTCGGCATCCTCGTGCACGTCCCTTACTACCTGTACTCTCCAGCTGCCTAATGTTAGGGCTAGGAGAACACTGTTACAGTACATGGTCGACAGGCTGACATGAGCCCGCAAATAAGCAGACCAAGACGGCGTCGCGTGTCTCCGTTGGCTCAACATGCAACAGGTTAGCTTTGCAGGCACACGCAGACGGCTGGCCCGGTCAGAGATCCCGTCTGTCATTTGCAACTTCGCTTGTTCGTGGTGTTGCTGTTCGGACGAGCGCTCCGCCAGCCACTTGTACGGACGTACGTCCACGGACGTATCGTACAGGGCTGTGTTTGTTTGCCGGTATTCGGTGAGGCTTGCCGAACAAACATCGAACAAAGCGACGATCCCCGCCCTTCCCCTTCAGCCTGTTGTGCGGAGACATGGAGAACGAGGCTTGTTTCCATGATTTCCATCATCTTCTTGCTTTTCTGGACCCCTTTCTCGCAAACTGCTCCGAACGTTTCTCGCGCCGAACCTCCACGCTGAATGAAACAACGACCGTATGACGCAGTCAGGAGTCACATCCGGATCACAAACCAGTCGCCGACACATGCCGACATTACGTTCGGATCTGTTTCCATGTCACTTGTGTAGGTACTGTACATGTACTTATTTCCGAGACAGTCTTAGAAATCACTGCGCCCAACCCTCGGGGCTTCCAGGTACCTCGTAGATCATCGTCTGCGGCGGCAGTGAGCACACATAAGTCAGGCAGGCAGCATTCTCACGTTGTGCGCATATCATCGCGAGCTCGCGTTACAGTCAAGCCCATGTAGCATGTTCGGATCACTTGACCGCATCCTGAACATGTCAACTTTTCCTGTCGTCTTTAAAATGGATAGCAAGAAAAAGGAGAGTTGTGGCTCCTTGCAGCCGCGCAGAACAACGCCCCGTGTTACACCCACGGGACGTTTGTCCGGGTGGAAGCACGGAGAATGCGCCTTCCTGTAGCTCTCCGCAATTGACAGTTGTTTGTGCGACTCGGGACGGATGAGCCCTTGCTAGAGTCATTCTTAGAGATGGTGGCCGGTAAGTACGTACAGTACTTGGGTACTTTGTAAATGACGCCGTTAGGTTGCATCATACATGTAATCACAATGCTTGTACATCGACAAAGCGAATAAGCGAAGATCCTCGTCGGTATCTGGAGCTCATTCCGACTTCGGCATAGGCTTCCAACATCCCTCATGGTTGAATTTGAGCACTTCATTGCCCCACGACCACCATCCTGCCACCAAATAACGTGCAAACACCTCGAGCGCTTGGTAATGAGGCCGATCAGCCATCAACGGCTCAATCAACTCCTTCAGACAAGGCTTCCTCGAATGCAAATCAGGCACACCAACGATGATCCTCCGCTTCGTGGAAGATGTTCCTTCAGGTTCAGCATTCATCAGGTTTCCCTTCCTGCCCAACAATAGCACCTCATACGGTTTCCTCCAAAGCGAGTCGATTGCCGTGACGGTCTCGCCCTTGGTTGTAGTCTTGATCCAAAGCCACTCCTCTACAAGCTCTACGCCCCAGGTAGCGAAGAACCCCGCATCTCCTAAGACCAGCTCCCGCACTGCAGATTTGTTGGTGATCCAGACACCGACATAGCCTTGCTCAGCAAGAAGCATGTCGATATCCATGTTGAAAATCAGATCTGCCAGATCACCTAATGAGTCTGAAACCTGGTAAGACGACCATCCCGATCTCTTCGCTCTCCGCACCGACGCATTAGGCCATGGCGGGTCCAAGATTATGAAGTCAAATTTGCGGGACTTGTCTTCTTCTTGAGCCCAGTTGCGTACCGAGGCGTGGAAATCGGAGGCTTGGGCGCAGTCTGCGAGGAAGAAAGCTGCCTTTGGTGGGATGCGAAAGCTGAAGGACTGCGCCTCCTCGTTGCTGAAGTTCAAATGCTCCATTTCCTCGTCCGCGTTGCAATAATAATGGTCCCACTCGTGACTTCGGCCTTCTTGCGCCTCCTCTTCTCTGTGGTTCTCTGGAAAGGCTTGACGGGTTCTGCTCGAGCGAGAGGTATTGTACTTACGGCTACCTTTTGACATAGATGCTAGCTCTCGCAGTATACTGGCAGGCAACTCAGGAGTTTGAAGAGCTCCATCTGGGTTGGGCTGATCCATTGAGGCGTCTTCATCGTCGAAATGCCTTTCCTTTCGCTTTTTGGGGCGAGCTGGCGCTGCGGCTACCAGCGGACGGGGAAGGTACCATGGTGACTGGTATTCTTGGTAAATGGTATGCAAGGCATCATTTATGACCTCTACATAGACATGGCTGAACTCTTCATTGCGTACATTTGCAGCGACTCTGGCCTTTGCTGCCTCTGACTTGGGCTCATTGCTCGCAAAGGGGGTATCAATCGCGGCACAAGATAGTAGCAGGTCATCGCATGGATGTTGACATGTCCCTTGAGCGGCGGAAATTGATCGAGGAATGTCCAAAAGGACTATGGTGTCGTCTTCATTGTGGTAGAGTATGCTCGATCCGGAAGGCGATGTCATTCGCCTCGCCTCCGTTTCCCCTTTGTCGAAGCTGACCTCGTGAGATCTGAGTGACTTCTAAGCATACACTTGCTGCATCGAGTGCATGGTGTCGAGTTTGTGGCAACAGCGAGATATATGTAGCAGTACAAATGCTCAAGAGCGACGATATTAATTCTCTTTCGCGTGACTGAAGCGTACGTCCTCGGCCACAACCGGCAAGTTGTCGCTTGAATGCCTCGGCCTGGATGCCGAGCCTGGGCTTTGGTCAGCATCGACGAAGTTCCGAATGCGCATGCGACCCATTCCTGAAACACATACTTCTTCCACTCTCCACCGCCTGATATCCGTATTCGCGACTCATCTTCGGAGACGTCGTCTGATGTCCAAGTCCTTGCGATAGGACTTGTAGATGCCCGCGAGCATCGCCAGCCGCGATGGCATTCCGCAGAACGAATCACCAACGATGACGACAACGCCCACACCACATACACGACCTGCAATATGCCCCGCAGACCACTCCTCCACCGTACCTCTACGAGAAGACAAACATCCTAAGAAGATTGTCGAGAAGCAGAGTTGGGATTATGTCGTGCGGAGTGGAGTGGCTGGCGGATTGGCAGGATGTGCGGTATGCGATCTCATTCCAATCGAGTTCGAGGCAGCCAGACTGACAGGGCGAGCCAGGCCAAAACCGTAGTGGGACCTCTTGACCGTGTCAAGATCCTGTTCCAAGCTTCCAACCCACAATTTCAGAAATACACTGGCTCCTGGACTGGCGTAGCAAAAGCCATCCGCGATATCTATACCGGAGAAGGCTCGCGAGGCTTGTTTCGCGGTCACTCGGCTACCCTCCTCCGTATATTCCCCTACGCCGGTATCAAGTTCCTCGCGTACGAACAGATCCGTGCCAGAGTTATCAAGGACAAGAGCCAGGAAACATCGCTGCGACGATTCCTCAGCGGCAGTTTGGCAGGCACAATCTCCGTGTTCTTCACCTATCCTCTCGAAGTGATTCGCGTGCGCCTCGCCTTCGAAACAAAGGCTCACCAAAAGGCGTCACTTAGTCAAATCTGCAAGACCATCTATAACGAACAGCCGCCGACGATACGCGCATCCACGAAGATAGACAAGTCTTCGCTTACCCGCGCAGCAGCAACAACCATTTCAGCAACCAGTGGCGCAATCACAAAAGTTACTCCATCGTCCGGCGTCGCCAACTTCTTCCGTGGTTTCACGCCAACCTTATGGGGTATGCTACCCTATGCAGGCTCCTCATTCCTCACCCATGACACGGCGGGCGACGTGATGCGCCATCCCGCCATCTCCAAATATACGACCCTACCCAGCCCCCAAGGCACCAAGCGCGACCCGAACAAGCCAGCACAGCTCAAATATTGGGCCGAGCTAACGACTGGCGGGTTTGCGGGATTCGTCTCACAGACGCTATCATACCCGCTCGAGGTCATAAGGAGAAGGATGCAGGTCGGCGGCGTAGTGGGAGACGGACATCGTCTCGGAATGGCTGAGGTAGCGGGCAACATCCTCCGAGAGGCGGGATGGAGGGGTTTCTTTGTCGGTCTGGGGGTTGGATATCTCAAGATTATACCCATGACGGCGACGAGTTTCTACGTGTACGAGCGCGGGAAGCTGTACTTGGGCATATGATGAGTCTTGACCACAGGGCAGTGATGGAGAGGGTATACGATAGCCTTGACTACGGGGCAGTGATGGAGCGTTCTCATGTTGACACGCATGGCATGGATGGCGTTAGGGCGTTATACAGATTCATGAATGAGCACATCCACCTTTTTCGAGCACGTTGTATTTCTGTTAATTTTGATTATTACGCATGATCTTCTGGTGAGTGAGTATGATAATAAAGAAACATCGCGTGTAAAAAGGTAAGTAAGGAGACAGGAAGCAGTGAGATATATACCACAGTAATGACGAGGCCCAAAGTAAAAGCGTCAAAAAGCGAAACAAAACAAAAAGAGTCGATCCCAACAAATCCCCGCACCCTCTCCCCGCCATCAGAGCGTGTAATCCAGCACCGCCATTCCATGGTCCAAGGTTCTCTGCCCGATTGCTCGGCTGAAGGTTTCCTTGGGAGCTTAAGGCCGCACCAGCGATCGCAGGTTACCCGTGCGAGTGGACGGCCACCACCGAATTCGAACTGGGCACGCTCTTCTGGATTTGGAAGGGGAGAAGTCGCGGTGAGCGGGACCTTCCCGACGTTGAGCCGTTACAGCTAAAGGAAACTGGCGGTTAAAGTTAAATATAACCCCCAACTTCAGTTTGGCAATCTTTCTAGCCCGAAGCTAGCATTTCGCGACTTCGGGAGCGCCCTCTGTCATGCTTGAGGGTGTCCTGATAGCTACATGTACCCAGGTGTAGCCATTGTTTGATTACATTGGCACCAGGGCATTAGAATGCAATTTGATGCGGTTCTCTCCCCTCTCCAGTGCGAAAATCGCGCAAGTCTTCTGTATGTTCTATGATGTAGACCTACAGCTGTATGCCAAAACGCTGGTAAGGGAAGCCTTCAAGAGTCTCTAGCAAAACACCCCACCCATCATCGACCCTCCCCGGCTGCCCAGCTTTCCACTCACTCTCGCCATCCTTTCTCAACTTCTCCTCCTCCGTGACATCCAAATGCGCTCTCCCCGCGAGCACTTCCTTCTCCCTCCCCCTGTACTCCTTCAGAAGTCCTGGGTGAGGACACCAGACGACCTGCATACCCGCCCTGCGTCCCGCCTCGACGCCTGGCACACTGTCCTCGAACACTAGACACTCTTCAGGCTTGATCTCGGCAACGCCGCCGCCCTCCCCCCGTAACCGCTCGTTGATCGTCTCGAGCGCGAGGAGGTAGATATCCGGAGCCGGTTTTCCACGACCCGGCGGGATACGCTTGTCGTCGCCCAGGACCCTGTTCGGTTCCGGAAATGCAGCGAACAGGTCCTGCAGATGTGTTGTTTTGAGCTTGTAGTTGCCCGCGTGCGACGAGGTCGCAAGCGCAATATGGACGTTTGGGCTGTCGCGCAGGTTCTGGAGCAGAGAACGTACGCCCGGTAGCGGCTGGGTGGTAGGGAAGTACTGTTGCTGCAGCTTGGCTGTCTTCGCCATGAATTCGTCGCGGGAGATCGGTAGCTGCGCCCATTCGTGGAAGATGCGACCCGCCTGCCAGAAGCGGTCAGTACGCCAATGACCAGAAGTATGCGCGTGGAAAAAGGAGGGTACTGACCTCAGGGCCCGGTCTGCCTTGCAGTTGGGCCTTGATGGACCAAGGTAGGTCTCCCTTGCCGTATTCATGTAGGACGGCGTTTGTGCAGATAGTGTAGAGGTCTTCGGAGTCGATCAAGAGCCCGTCCATGTCGAAGAGGCAGGCCCGTACGGCGGGCGGTCTTGTAGCGCATCAGCCTGCTGTGATGGAGGCATTGCGCTTGGAAGGATACAGACGTACTTCGAGTTAGTGGCCATGCTGCAAAGGCGATACTGCGCAATTGAATTGTTGTTTACGACGCACGTTGATGAGATCGAATGACTTCATGTGAATGTCCGCCGCCAAGCCAATCTCCATGCTTCGAATGTTCCCCGATTACGCTCAATGCACGCTAATGGACGACATGAGTCGGACATGTCATAACCATCATGGCTCCCGTCACTTCAACCGAACATAATCCGCCGTGTATCTCAACCTCACCTGCACGTATGATGTCCCTAGCAATCAAATCAGATCACCTTCTCAACCACAAGATTTAGTGTTCGTCTCAACTATGTCAGAGTCAGGATCAGCAAACCATACGACTCCTACTACCCCCAGTTTCGTGACTTTTACTGCTACGCCTAGTCTGGCGACTTCTACTACCACTCCTAGTCTCGCAGCTTCTACTACCATTTCTATTCTCGCGACTTCTACTACAAATCCTAGTCATACGACTTCCACCACTGCTTCCACCACTTCCACAGCTTCTGATGCTTCCAGTGGCCGCCGTGAGCCTCCCCACCGGGCTCGCGATGCTCCCGGTAAGGGTGGCAAGATAATCACCCCTACCATGCGAATTGAGATCCACTCTTTCCGAAGTCGAATCAATATGAGCCATACCGAGCTGTCTAGGCTCTTTGACTTACCACGCTCTACTATACAAAAGATACTTTCAAAGCCTCTACCAGAACGTATGCCAGCATCTCCATTAGAGCCAGAGCCGCTACTAGAGCCTGAGCCACAACCTACCTCTATTAGCAAGCCTCGATGAGGACCTATTCCTAAGACAGATACTGACTACCGGTGTAAGCTTGTTCATGCTATAAGCCATACCGCAGAGCACCGGCGAATGTCCCTCCGCGAGATAACTGAGACGACTTACCTTTCCCGATACATGTAACCTCAGAATGACATAGGCCGGCCTTGGATAAGGTATTGCTACAATCCTATCGCGTTGTGTAATGAATGAATCAATACTCGATGCTATCAGTTTGTTCTCCGAGTGTATCCCTCATTCACGAGCAAAGCTGCTAAGCGACATGTACCTAAAGGTTAAAGCAAATCAACAATGAACGCCACATCTACAAGCAACATGACTCCATAGCTTTTCCAGCGCATTTTCAACCAAATCATCGCATACCGAGCGGGAAGGATCCTATTGGCCGACCAGATGCGCCGGGGCGGGCCAGATGTACCGGCCCCCTGCTCATTTTCATACCAGCGCTCATGCCATAGCCAGAGTTGGCAACCATGTTCGGATCCATTGAAGAAAGTGGTTGACGAGCAGGCGTGGTCTGGTGCATACCCGGATTCCCAGTATTACCATAGCTGGAGTCCCTCCCACTGAATACAGGAACAACGCGACTACCTGGTTGGGCAATGGGAATTCTCGTACGGTGAGACGGGGTAGACAGAATTGGAACACTTTCTGCGTCACGTCAGATGATACGAAAGACCAGGCGAAGGTTTCTTACGGGATGACTGCAAGCCTGGACGAGCCCCCTGCGGCTGCCCACCCCAACCAAAGGCTGCTTTCATGCCACGGCCATGGCTTCCAGGCGTACCAATACGCTGGTGACTGTATATCTGCGACATCTCATCCGCCCGTCCTTGTGATGTTGCGAACCTCTGCTGCGATGTGCCATCCTGCAGGTCATTGATGAAGTGTGGCATATTCACGTTGTTGATGGTGTTCTCTACGTCGTTCGCTGCGGCATACTCCATCTGAGCTGCGTTTACTTGGCTCTTCAATTTTTGGTAGAGATTCTGCAGGCGGTGTTGAGCCTTGCTTTTCTCCTTGAAAGCTTCGGCCAGCTCATTGTTCTTCTGTTCTAAGTTCTTCTTCTCGAGATGGAGGCCTGGAAGGGTTGGCAGGGGGGCCGAGCTGACTGGACGCCTACTGACCTTGCAACTTGTCTCGGAGCCCCATGATCTCTGTGTTTGCGTCGTTGATCACGTTGTCCATTTGCGTGCTCAGGGTCGCATACTTGTCCGTCAAGCCTTTTGCGGTGTAATCCTGATACATACTGCGAACGATCAGCGTGGCTCGGCTGGAAGCTTTGTCAACGGCATGGCACACATTTCCTGAGTAGTCTGATACTGGAAAAATGAGATGCCTCGGCCAGCACATTCTATTATCAGACTTGGACTCAGGCCGCTTAGAACACTGGTCTTATAATCTTCGCTCGGATTGAGGTGGGTCAAGACCGCATCATCAGGGTTGTTCAGCTGGGTTCCGCATGCTGGACAGACTCGAGTGCCGCTCTCGGAATTAGACAAGCCAAGCCCATCCGAGCAAGGCACGCAGAAGATGTGACTGTCAAGGGTCTGTTAGTGAAGTGAGGCCGGACGCCTGATGAACCTGACCAGCGACCCACCTGCAAGTTGTAACGACGGCTCGTTCGGAAAGCTGGGTGCGACACTTGAGCGAGTTGCAGCGGAGAGTAAAATCCATAACGAATGATGTAGGAGTTGTGAAGAGACGGAGGACGAAAACAAGACCGGGCAGAGGCCAAGGCATCAAAATGCTAGGAACTTGAACATGATACATGCAGACCACCCGTCGTGGAAGGAGCGAAGCCCGAACGGCGCACTTGCCTCAAGACCGTCATGAGCGAGTCCATGCATGCAGGTGAGCAATTGGATAACTGCTTGCAGTATTCGGAAGCCGCATAATCGTGAATGTTCGCATTTGGGGTATCTAGAAGATCTTGCTGAGCACTCTTTTTACTGCCTCCGGTTGCTCAGTCTTCGGTCCGTCTCCTGCGCTCTTGGACTTGACCTGGTTTTGCCTGAATTCTCGCTTCATGCTCCCTGCGTCAAGTCCAGCCGTCGCCGTTGTCTTGCCCTCGCCAGCATCGATAACACCAGCCCTCTCGAGCTTTGCCCGCTTCTTTGCCTGCATGCCCTCCAGCATCTTGCTCCTTTCAATGTCCTCCACAAACGCCTTGTTCTCTCTCCTCGTCTTACTGATCTCAGCCCTCAGCCTGGCTGCCCGCTCCGCATTCTCGTTGGAGATCTGCTCCGTCAAGTGGTGCCACTTGAATCCCTTGAGGTATTTGATGTTCCACACGTCATCGTAGTAAAAGCTACCCTTCCTGCCTCCAATGATATTGCCGTTCAGGTTTTCTGCCACCATCTTTGCATCGCGCTTGGAGAGGAATTCCACCCATCCGTCGGTGAATGAGCGCTTCTTGTTACCGCCGGCCTTTACTCGTCGCGAGTGCGCTGCCGGATCTTCCGGGGTCAGGAAGACACGACCGATCTCGCCGAACGGAGAAAGATAGTGCTTGAGGGTTTGCGGCTTCATGAAGGGCGGAGTGCGCGATAGATAGATCACTCCGGTCTTTTTGACGGCTTTTTGAGACGCCGCGAGTTGCTTTGCTGTGAGAGGTTTCACAGTTGGGTCTCGTAACTGCGGCATACTATCAAAACCGTCATCCTCATCTTGCTGTGGTTGCACCTCTCCATCCGCGTTCTGTGCATCCGCTTCGCTACCCTCTTCCTCATCCAGCCGTGTACCATTTTGTTTCTCCGACGATGAAAATCGATGCTCCTCCTCGTCCTCAGAGCCCTCATCTGACACATCTTCTACCTTGCGACGCTTAGAAGATCGCCCGGTGAGCGCGCCTCTACTCTCCTCCTGTTCCTCGCTGTCGTAGCCTTGCTCGATTTCTTCGTCGCTAGCATCGGCGTCCAGCCATTCGTTGCGCTTCCGTGTTGACATGTTGACTTGTGCAGCACTATGCTGTTTCGAGATGTGTGGGCAGCGGGGTTCTACTTACAAATGTAGTTATCGTGTCGCAACTTTTACAGCTTCGAGATGGGAAAGTTTCAGGGTCCATCGCCGTTCCCGATCGCTCGGAACGGACGCCGCCCTCCCAAAGCGCGGGGATGTCAAACAATCAGGGGCCTGAGCAAAGGCATTCTATATTCACCTCACTTTACGAGTCTGCCTTGACTTCATGCGCGCTGCTTCATACTAGACATGCATGCCTTCCTGTAAGCGCCTATTGCAGACTCAGTACGGTATCTATCTGGTAGTATGCAGCCCGGCATTAATGCTATGTATTATACTGCGTAGCTGCCCATGATTGACTGCGGCACCCGATGCTCCTGATATACCCTGTGGTTATGGCTAAGCAATAGTGCGTGCATCATGCGGAGACAATGGCATTTGAGGTAAGTGCACGCTTTGACCTTTCAATATCCGAATATATACAGTGGGCAGCGACCAGCGCGTTTTCCCTAAACTATGCCTTTCTTTACAGGCTTCAGCATCCATTACATATTCGAGAAGTCTTGTCCAGCCTGGTGATGCTGGTGGCCATGCTGATGTACATACTTCCAACACTCCGCTCTCCGAGTTCCCTGATGCATTTCGCAGTTTACCCCACCAGGTAGGTGATGTGCTCCGTTAGCCGTACGGAGTCAGGCGCTCCTGACATAGGCATCATAATCGTTTCCACTGCCGCCAACAAACGCAGTAAACATTGCTCTGCCGTTGCCCCAATTGGCATGAAAGACTGCGCGTTCCCCATTGATGGCGATATCAAGGCCACCCGGCGCTACGAGCCCGTCATCTCCGGTTACGATCATGGGTCCGTACTTGGTATACGGTCCCCTGATGTCCTTTGCGGTCGCGTAGCTGACGTCGTACTTAGGTGTGACGAAGCAGTTGCTGCTGAAGAACAATACAAACGTTCCGTCCGGCATCTTGGTCAGACTGGGCGCCTCGACGTAGGGACCATCGGCTGGTCCGTTTCTGATCAACTCAGTCGGCGTGCCGATGAGCGTGTGTCCGTCGCTAGCAACTTGCTGCAACACGATTGGTGTTGGTACGATCAGGGCGACCGTGTTCCCACATGAGCCACCGTGGCCGATCGAATTGCCATCAATCTTGTACACTACCCAACGTGTGCCATCAGAGTTGGTATACCCAGCCGCGTCGATACTGCCGCCCTTCGGAATGTTGCACGTCCAGGCGTTATCGCTGGTTGGCTTGTAAGGGCCTTGAACACTCTTAGAGGTCGCGACCCCAATGCAATGCTTGCCCGGATACTTTGCTGCGGCGGCGGAATAGTACATGACAAATGAGCCACTGCTCAATTGTACGACATCTGGAGCCCAGACGCGTGGATTCGCCTTGTCTACCCATGCAGGCAGGTCAGGAAGTGCGTCTTGCCCGCCGTTGAAAGTCCAGTGGTCGAAGTCCGAAGAGTGTGCCATCTGAATATGCACAAGTTTGCCATTGACGTGACCATTGGTGCCGAAAGCGTAGAAATCGTTCCCCACGCGGATAAGAGATGGATCTGGAAAGTTCTGACCGCCCATCACTGGCGTCAAACGGCCACAGCGGCGTTCGATGGACATTGTAAGGTTGTGTGGGTTCCCGTTGACGGCAAAAGGTGTAGCTATCGCTGTCCCGAAAAGGAACATGTTCATTATGGATGTATAAGTATACATGGCGATATGGGAAGCCTGCGTAGGCTGAGGCCTTGAATGAGTGACTGTGGTCAATAGTGATGCGTAACAGTAATGCCTAACCCTGTGGCTACGGTGACTTGTTAGTGTGATATGTATGACAATCAAATCTAGACCTGCTACTCGATGCTTAATACACCCTGCAGGTCCGGATCCAAGACAAAGACGGATTTCTTTGTCTGCCCGAATATTGCGACGCAAAGGGCAGTGAAAGAAATGGTCCGGACTTGTGGTCAAAGAAAGACGAAACTGAATATGGACATGAACCAGATGGCTGTTGCTTCTTTGTGTAGCGGCATCCAGGCCTGTGGTTGTGTTGGATCCGTGAATGTCTTTCTGCGAGGCTGCAGGGGGTCGATTATCTCACCAACAAGTCCTGAAGCCGCGCGAGAAGGATCGGGCATGGTGAGAAGCGAAACATCACAGCAACATAGGGTCTCCGACCATCGATGCCTCATGTCATGAATGGGACATGCGTCCGCTCGTGCTACAGATCTGCACTGGAGCCATTGTGCGTCGACGAGTGCACAAACTCAGGATTCTCTACCAGCGCCTAAACTCGAGGACTGCAACCCCATCTCCATAGTCGCAGTCACCCAATACCCTTTTCTGCTTTACAAGCGCCGACCCGTCGATGTTAAGATCGCGCGAGCAGCGGTGTCATGGCTAACGTTACTTGTTGATCAAAAATCCAGGTGCGACCAAGTCGGCGGACGAGGAATGTTACCTTACCTTCTGCAGGAATTCGAACAAAGAGCATTGTCGAATACGCCTCGCTTATTCAGCCACAGAGAAGGTAAAGCGAGGGGGAAGTTGTCTTACAGGTACCTTATCTTCAATAACGCATTTGCCTGGCTGACTGGTCGGAAATCCGTCTAGTCGACTCGACAGCCAGGAGAGTCGACAGCCAGGAGGTATTTTACAAGACATGGTTCGTCGGGATTTCAATCTGTCGCACACTCTACAGCCTCTTGCACACGGCGTACGGGGGCGATCGGACCATCGTTCCTCCATACTTGCAGTCTGGATCCCCGTCATCATTCCATCCAACTTCATTACAATGTTGGTGACAGGGCGCTTGTCTCTCGCGTGGCTCGACCTCACATAGGCACCGTATCTCGAGCCCCACCCGCTGCGGCCGCTAGCGCGCGCATTGGGGCGGGGGCTTTCCGCACCTGCAGCCCTGTACGACTGCCCCTCCACTCGTGCGGACGATGCGGCCGCTTTGCTTCCTGGCATGCCGAGTTTAACCTGTTCCAACCCGTACACTCGTGTGATGATTCACGAATACGGAGATGCGGTTCAGTTGTGAAGTCAATCTGAGACGACTACCTGGGAATCCGACTCCTATACTCCGCCATAAAAGCGTTATCTCCGGGTAGCGGAGGTCTAGCTTATGGATCGTGTTATTGATACAGGTGCCTTACAATAGGCGACTTCTGTAAATGCCGGTTACAGCCACTCAAACCGGGCTAATCCTGCCAGAAGGGCGGATGCAGGGACCATAGCTTGCTGGAGCTTGGGTGTTCTGGGTGAAATATAAATACGTGAGCTCCGCCGTACATTGATTCCAGTAATTCACCATCACACTTCTCTCCAACTACTCTCCTCTTCCCACTTCGCTTCCTCGAACAAGTCAACCATCTCAACCCACAACAACAGCAATGGCGTTCGCACCACCTCCAGAGCCAAAGACCGCCCTTGGCTACCACAGAATTCTGTCACCAACAGCTGCGGTACGCGTGTCTCCGCTATGCCTTGGTGCAATGAACTTCGGAGAAGCTTGGAAGGGAATGATGGGTGAATGCTCCAAAGAGACCGTCTTCGAAATCCTCGACTACTTCTACTCTCAAGGCGGCAACTTCATTGACACGTGGGTCTTCATAGTCCTCTACATAGCTTCTACCTCCGTCCTGACATCCTTCACAGCGCAAACAACTACCAGAACGAAGAGTCTGAGCTTTGGATTGGCGAGTGGCTGGAGAAGCGCGGTGTGCGCGACCAAATGGTCATTGCGACCAAATTCACCACTGGCTTCCGCTCCTACACTGGCCAGAAGGAGATTCAGAGTAACTTCCAAGGCAACTCGGCCAAGAGTCTGCATGTCTCGCTCAATGCGTCTCTCAAGAAGCTGAAGACGGACTACATTGATCTTCTCTATCTCCACTGGTATGACTATCTCGATGAACTCACCATAGGATACAGCTTGCTGACTACACTTGTAGGTGGGACTTCAGCGCCGGCATTCCAGAGATCATGAAGTCACTCAACACCATGTGCGATCAGGGCAAGGTGCTATACCTCGGTGTCTCCGACACACCAGCATGGATCGTCAGCAAGGCCAACGAATGTGAGTACATGGTGGCTGCTACGTGGTAACGGTGGTACTGACCGAGCTCATTCAGACGCCCGTCAAAACGGTCTCCGCCAATTCTCCGTCTACCAAGGCAAATGGTCTGCTGCCCACCGCGACTTCGAGCGTGACATCCTCCCCATGTGTGCCGCAGAGGGCATGGGCGTCGCGCCCTGGAGCGCCCTCGGTGGCGGCAAGTTCAAGACGGAGGAGCAGCGCAAGGCTTCGGAAGGACGCAACATGGGCGAAGCGAGCGAGCAAGAGATCCAAATCAGCAAAGCTCTCGAGAAGATCGCGAACGAGAAAGGCACCCTCATCACCTCGGTCGCACTCGCATATGTCATGCACAAAGCACCCAACGTCTACCCGATCGTTGGCGGACGCAAAATTGACCATCTCAAGGGCAATATCGAAGCGCTTAGCCTCAAGCTGACTAAGGAGGAGATCGATGAGATCGATGATGCTGCGCCGTTCGATATCGGTTTCCCACTCAACTTCTTGTTCATGGGGCAGAGATATGACATGAGCAAGGACACCAAGGATGTGTTCCTGGTCAAGGCCAACGCACACCTCGATACTCTGCCAAAGCAGCAGGTAAGCTCTGTTCGCGAATGTACCGTATAAGCTTTGATCGCTGACCCTGACATAGCCTATCACGCCTCGCTCTAAGTAGGACGTCTTATGGGCTTGTTGTTGCACCGCAGCCAACAGTCGAATAGTTGACTCGGTCGAATCTCCTCCGAGACAAGTTGAACATGGACAGAACAGGAGCGTTAATAAATAATGTTATTGCCCGAATCGGAAGCTTTCCCCAGACATTCACCCCGCAGAGACCCTGAGTCCAATCGACGTCATTGCACATGCTCACAGTCTCCACCTTCCATGTTCCATCATCTACCTCAAGAATGGGCTACGGACAGGTAGGTGCGCTTGCGTTACCCACGACCTGCATGTGCGAGACTGTAGGCAATTGACAGATCAAGCGTCCAAGGAGCTGATAAACACTTCATTCTTGCACTTCTACTTCCACGTTCTTATTCTCCCTCACCTTATCCTATATCAGAACAGCCATTACCGCGCCGGTGTATTCTGTAACTAGCATATTCGCTGCTCTTCTATCACACTCTCCAGCCCCTTTTTCCCTCACCCATACCTGACGCCCAAGATGCCAAGCTACGAAGTCGAACACGTGTGCCCCCTGACCTCAGGCCAAAAGGACTCCCTCGCCGAAGACATAACGAAGATCCACACTGAGCGGTTCGGCGCCCCGTCTCTGTTCGTCAACGTCCGCTTCACGGATACTAGGGACCATGTCACGTATGCCGGCGGCGTTCGAGTAGGTTTTCCTTTCTCATTTGACCGTTTACTTCAGCCCCGCTCCATTTCGCTGGAAATGTAACAAAACGAGACAAAGCGCGCTGGGGTCTGGACCTGGGCCGAAGAAAACAACAGAACGAGATCAGGGTCAGGGTCAGGGTCAGGATATATAAACAGTACAGTTACTGACAACAGCGATCGCGCAGCGCAACATGAACAAGATCGTAGCAACAGTCCGACACGGGGCCTCGCGCACACAGGCCGATTACGCGGCCGTCGGGGAGGCGTTGATGCAGACTTGGGAGAAGATTGTGTCGGTGCCGGCGCCGGGGCCGAGGAGTACCGAGGACAAGGATGCGGATACGAGTCTCAAGACTGTGTTTTTTCTTGGTGAGTCCCGACTCCTTCTCTTCCCCCGATACTGTTCGGTTCAGGACGCGCTTTGTGAGAGCGGTGGGGTGGGATTGGGGATCGGGGATGTGCGATGTGGGATGTGGGACGGGGGATGGAAAGTCGGGAACTGTGATGTTGACGACGGGATTGCAGGTGCGATAGTCGCGGGTATGGAACAGGGTTTCGTGTTACCGCCTGCTGGGGAGGATGCGGAGTGGATGAGGGAGAACATGCACGCTTTCCGAGCGAAGGCGGATTCGGGCGATGAGGATATGAAGGGGTTGGTTGAGGAGATTGAGCGGAGGAAGATGGTGTGAGAGGAGATTCGTTACGGATTTCGGAACTATACTGTATACCAACTGTCCAGCATCAGGAACGTCGGGTAGTTCTCCGTGCATAGGTTTTGGTATAGAGCTCGCAAACGGAAGCCGTGAAAGTGTTGTATACTCGGCCCACTCGGCATGCATCGCACCGAGGGTTCGAGCAACGGAAGCAACGGCAACCCCAGCTTTCGCCACGAGCCCGAAGCGGGGGAGCTGTGGGGTAGTTATTGCTCAAGATGAACCAAACTCGAGATGCTCGCTCTATCCGTAAACTTTTGTCACATTCCCCCTTGATCATATCCACTCCTGTATCTCATAGAAGCAATTTCAATTCTCAAAACCATGGCCCCCTCAGTCGCCGAGCTCGAATCCCCAGCCCCCACGAACCCCATCCAAACCAAACCTCTCCACAACGCCGACCACCGCCCACATGCAGCAGAGCCCACCCAAGTCCAAAGCATCGGCAAAACCGCCGACGGTCGCAACCTCAAGATCCGTGCATACCCCAAATTCGACACTCTGGAAGAGGAGCGCCAGTACCGCAAACAGCACCTCGCAGCCGCCTTCCGCGTCTTCGCCGACCGCGGCTTCGACGAAGGCGTAGCCGGCCACATCTCCGTGCGCGATCCGATCCTTCCCGACCACTTCTGGCTCAACCCTTTGTCCGCGCACTTCTCACAGATCAAAGTCTCGGACCTGATTCTGGCGGATGAACACGGGACTATCGTGCAAGGCGAGGAGCCCATCAACGCCGCTGCTTTCGCGATCCACAGTGCGATTCATAAGATGCGGCCGGATGTGCATGCGGCGTGCCATGCGCATTCGGTGTATGGGAAGGCGTGGTCGGTGTTTGGGCGGCCGCTGGATATGATGACGCAGGATGCGTTGAGGTTCTATAAGAGCCATGGCGTGTACACGGACTTCAAGGGGGTGGTGTTGGACTCGGAGGAGGGGGAGCGGATCGGACGGGCGTTGGGGGACGGGAAGGCTGTGATTTTGCAGAATCATGGCTTGTTGACTGTAGGCCAGAGCGTGGATGAGGCGGCGTTTTGGTTCATCAGTATGGATAAGACGTGCCATGCGCAGCTGCTGGCGGATGCGGCGAGTAATGGGAGTGGCAGGCCTAAGATCATGATTGATGAGGAGGAGGCGGAGTATGCGGCGAAGCAGGTTGGTGGGCCGGACAAAGGATGGTTGGCTTTCCAGGGATATTACGATGAGCAGGTTGCGAAGACCAACGGTGCTTTTCTCCTTTGATCCATTCGCTGAGCGCGCGCCGGCGTGGTATATAGATTCCTCACATGGAAGTCTTCTTGCGCTTTGCTCAAGCCCATCCACGTCCTCGGCCTCTTCCCCTCCCTCTTCCTCCACCGCCACGCCCTCTGTGACCACCTCTGCCTCCGCCAAACCCGCCACCTCTTCCGCGACCTCTGAAACCACCGTCCCTCCCTCCGCCATTCCACCGTGGTTCCTCCGCTCTAGGCCCAGCAACCACTCTCTGCACCCTCTCCTCTGCGCTGATGTCGAATGGATTGGGTATCTGCAACATCTCACAGAACGCCACGGTCTGGTTGTTCGTATACTCTTCCGGTACGCCTCCAACATGGATGCCCATGTTATGATCATAGACCGGAGCCGTGATCTCAAAGTTTTGCGGGACAGCCATCCGTCCTTTCCGCACCAGGTTCTCCTCGATCCAAGCTTCCTCGGCCTCGATGAGCGGCTTGTAGTGCGCTTCACCTTGATCTTGAGGGACCTTTGCATTTGGGTCACCAACAACCAGATCTGAAGCGAAAACCCGAGTAATGGCCAACCACTCTCTGTCGTACTCAAGCTGGAGCGGACGCGTGATGGGTACCGTTGATGGCTTGCTGGGCGTGATAGAGAGGAGTTGGAGGAAGTCGCGGTTCGGCATGCACTTGTCGAGGGCCAAGAACTGGGTCACCTTGTTGTCGATTTCAGGCGGATGTGATATCGGTTGATTAGTGGGTTGGTGCGAAGAAGTTGGTTTTGGTTGACTGAAGGCTGCGGGTAATTGTGCGCGTATGTCTTCGGGAACGATTGACTGTTCCGTAGCTGGCGCTTGCACGTTTAGAGGGCCATTCGCCTCTCCCTCGCCGTCAACGGGGACTTTCACCCCATCCAACCCTTGGCCGGACGCTACGGTTGCTGTCGCAGTAGTCTCATCGTCTTCCTCAAGTTCCAGGTCGATCTCATCACCGTTCACCGGCAGGGTCTGCGGCTCTGGTTTGGTGTCTTCATCATCCATATCCAAGTCAATCTCATCGGTATTCTTGGCCACTTTCTCAGCCGTACCATTCGCACCACGCCCGTCAGTGACGGGCATGGAGTTTGCGGAGGGTAGCGGTTCTTGAGGTGGGACATCCTTCTCATGCTCCACCACAGCAGCATACTTGCAATGTAAATGGGCGCTGAACCAGTATGGCGGCCTTAACCGATCCATGACATGCTGAGCTGCCACACTGCCCAACTTGCCTTCCCTCGCGTCCGCTTCCAAGTGAGCTTTTTGCCGGAACAGCCTTTTCCAATTGCCTCTCCACTCAACTCCCTTCGGCCAGTCATGGCTGATCCCCACATCAACCTGAGTCCGTATCTGAAGTAGCTTCCTCACATCCAGCTCTCGTACGTGGTATATGCTCTTGATGTCGTCCTCATTATACGGTATCCGCTCATGATGTGGTTTTCTGTAATCGAAGCCCTTCCAGATACCGCTCACTCCAGCTATGCGTAGGGGCCCTAGCCGGAGTACACTCGCTGCGCCCAAGTAGTAGATATTTGGCGCTACCCAACCGCCGTAATAGAGCTCGAAGAGGTAGTTTGACGCTTCGTGGTTGCCGCCCACGAAGACTGTGAGGTAAGGCGCAGTTCTTGCGCCGGAGTAGTATTCGTGGAAATCGTGCATTGCGCGGTATTTTGCTGGCATGGAAACGCATTTCAAGTCCTGGGCATTGCGGACTGACTGACACTGTCAGTGTCGGTTTGTATGAGTGAACTGGGGCGTATCTCACCTGAAAATCCCCTCCAATGATGAGCAGGTCAACACCGGGCCACCCTTTTGCTACGCAAGCGTTCTCAATCGAGGCGTAAGTAGCATGGAGAGTGCCATGACCGCAACCCTCCACTGCGATCCTTACACCATCTCTCTCCACGAGGTCCACCTCCATCTTCTTTTTGAAGCGCGACGGCGACAGTCCCTCAGTCTCGTGTGTCACAGTAGCCGTACCTAGTTGTAGGGAGCAGAAAACGCTTGTAAGATCATGGGTTGTTGAGGAAATCGAAATGTAGCAATGAACTCGAGCAGAAACGGAAAGCTGAAGCTCCAAGCGCACGTCATTCCAATACACGCGCCGAAACGCGATATCATGTGCTTCCAATTATACTTCCTATTTATATCACATTCGACCAGACCCGATCACATGCTAATGGGTGCATAATACATTCGCAGATAAATTCATTGAGGCATCTGTGTGAGCGCTACGAGATCTTACCTGAGCCCGTCCATACCGTTCATAATCACTGGTACCGAAGCATGCAATAATGTCCGCAAACGATGAAGTGCTCCTAAGCGTACGTTCCCACTCTGTCTCAATACCCGTCTCTCTACCCTTCAAGCCACATACAATCCACCTCTGCCATAGCCAAACCGCCACCTACTCACCTCTCTAACCCCCCATCCAGCTCTTCATAAACCTCCGCAACGCCGCCGCCACCTTCGGCTCCGACTCCGCCCAATACCAAACCATTCAAGGCACAGTCTACGAGCATCTACGATCGATGCAAGACGCCGGCCAGAAGACCAACGTCACAGATGCAAAGCGACTAGCAGACCAAACCGGTCTGGCCGCCGACCTTGCAAAGCTCGGACTGGGATCCAGTGGCAGTTGAAACCGAGAATTATGAATGCCCGACCTCGCGAGCGTGGTTGAATGCTCCTGAAAGGGAATGTATGTTGATTTACAACAGGTGGCTTCCATCCAATAGATTGACTCAAGCCTTTGGCGCCTTCGCAGTGAAAATCCCTGGCCTATCTGGCCATCCAACCCAACCAGACCATCCCAATGCCTGCCTGCCTGCGATGTACGCTCCAAAAAGTGAAACAAGAAACCCCAGACCTGCATCCATGTCTTCCCCAAGTCCCGCCTTTCCCTCTCGTTCGCATGCCTCGTTCCACATATGCGCGTGGGTATCAATCTCCCTCCCATACACGGCAGCATTGCCGAAGAATTTGCCTTTCCGTCCTCGACTCGGCATTCCGTCTGTCGTAACTCTTCCTAACCCTCCGACCGCGGCGTCATTGTTTCTGGCACTGCGCTGACTCTTCGTGGCGCTTAGCGGCAATACGGGCGGAGGTGCGGCGGCATCATCAGTCCTGTTTCCTCAATTGCTGCGTTTCATGATCATGACCTCATGACCTCATCCTCTCATTCGATCAACGGTTTCTTCTGGCCCCCAACCACACTAACGCCGAGCGCTCTGAGCCCATTCGGATCGTTATCCCTAATAATCTGCGCCGCCGGCAGCATCGGATTATCCGGGCTGACATGAGCCGCATCCTTTGCGGCCTGCTCGATGGCCTCCATTTCCTCCTTACACCCGGCATGGTCGAACGGACACACCACGATCGGTTGGCGGAGCTGTATATCTTTCGTCGACGACATTGCCGCCTGCGCGTGTTCGTGTCAGCATAGCTGGTGGGGAGCAAAGACGGGGAAGACAAAGCGGAATTGTTCACTACTCCGGTTATAGTCACACGTACCTTCACTACCAGATAATACTCGATTTTGTACAGGGTGCCGGTCGTGGTGAAGCCGGTGACAGCGTACATGGGGAACTCCCTCCTACTGCGCGGCAGTATGCCCTCGGAGTCCCTCAGCTCGCGCGCCGGGAAGACCAGGCCCATGTTGGTGAAGAAGCCGGCTTCGGGCATGCGCACGTTGATGCTTTGCTGGTGCTTGGACAGCGTTTTGGTCTTGCGCTGCGGCTCGTCGCCTTCGTGGTTGAAGATGATTTCTTCCTCGATGCTGACCGTGATCGTCTTGATCGTCACCTTCTTCGCCTTGTGCATCTGGTCCGGGTTCGGCGAGAGCTTGATGTACACGCTGACGGGATCCAAAGGTCCGTATGACCACCGCGGGAGAGAGATACCCAGCGTAATCAGATGGTCTGCTACTCGCTCCGCAGCCTCGGGCCGGTTGTACATTCCGAAGGTGGATAGAGTGTCGTAGCGGGTGATGGGGACGGGGAAATAGTGTTTGCGCTGCTCGCTATGGCCATGCTGTACCGTAACCATAATCTCATAATACGTCTCTGCCGTCCTTTTGTCAAGCTGTAGGCTAGCTGGGGGTACACGGCGAGCTATTTCCTCCCCGCCTCGACCGTAAGGGATGAAGATAACGAAGGGTAGGTCCATGGATAGTATGGCTTCGCTTTCGCGGCCACTCGGTGACCGGTATAGTAACATTTCTTTGCCTACAATGTCGGTGATCTCCTTGCGCGGGGAAGCGAGATGACCTCGCATGACGGAGTCGGCGGAGGGGTGGATTGATTCGCGCCTTTGGAGGCAGACGGTGACGAGGGAGACGTGGACGGGTTGAGAGTAGCCTTGACCTGGTCGAATCTCTACGCGCCCTTCTATCCGTGGCTACAAGTAGGGTGGGTCAGCGGGGTTGTTTCTGAGTGTTCATGTCGCGTTCGAGTACGAGAAACAAAAGACAGTATAGCTAATGAGCAGTCCAAATAAAACCGCATACCAATGTCGCCGAAATGCCCGGGTATCCGACCAAGAAGTTGCTGTTTGGGGGTCCAGAGACCCTCACAAAAGCCGTCATTGTGGCTGATGTCGCAGAAGATATGTTACAGCCCACATGGGCGCTATGCAGGAGATCCCTCTCTCCGGCGTTCCCTTTGCGCGCTGCTGTCGCGACAGTATAGAATGACTGTGTTCAACCTCTTTCTCGGCCTGACTGCCTGGTGTTGAGTGCGGGTGACGGCCTAAGCTGCAAGTCCGGCAAGGCTACCAAGTAGAGCGAGCGATCTGGACCCGGGGTAAGATGGCGGGATTCGGGCAGGGAATTTCGGATGTGATGACACCAATCGTGGTGTGCAAGGAATGGTAAGGATAGTATACACGTCAAGCTGGGTATCCGAGTGGCGTGCAGGAGTAAGATGTCTGGGCTGTCTGGGCTGCCTTGCTTGCTTGCAGCAGGTGGGCGTGGGCGGGCAGCAGGACAACAAGGGTCCCGCTCCGTCACTGTCACTGCATGTGCCAAGACCCGCCCGCATGGCGTCTCAGCTCGTCCGCTGCAGTAAACCTTCTTTCTCATAGGGCAGACCACCATCCTCATTATACCGCATCGGCCCCGCGCACTCGCAGCGCTCTCGCCACCACTCCACCACCAGACCTTACCTTCCGTAAGCGACCGCGACCGCGTTGGCGCATAGCATGATCGCATAAACCCAGCCGCTTCATCACCCCACCCCTATCCCGTCTCCACCACCATGTCCGTAACCCTACACACCACTTACGGCAACCTCAAGCTCGAGCTCTTCTGCTCCGCCTGCCCGCGCACAACCTACAACTTCCTCGCCCTGTGCGGCTCCTCCTTCTACGACGCCTCGCCCTTCCACCGTCTGATCCCCGCCTTCATGATCCAAGGCGGGTCGCCCGCTACGGGGAGCACCAAAGACAGCTTCTCGGTGTACGGGGGGGAGCCGTTCGAGGACGAGATCAAAGCGAGTCTGCGGCACAACGCGCGCGGGATCGTCAGCATGGCGAACAAGGGGCCCAATACCAACGGGAGCCAGTTCTTCGTGACCTTCGACAAGGCGCCGCATCTGGACGGGAAGAACACGGTGTTTGGGCGCGTCATTGAGGGCTGGGATACGCTGGATAAGATGGAGGGCGTCGAGGTGGATAAGAAGAATAGGCCGAAGGAGAGGATCGTTATTGAGAGGGTTACTGTGCATGCGAATCCGATTGCGGATGAGGCGAGGTGAGGGCAGGAGGGGAATGGAGACACTGGGTCTATGGACTTTGAAATGGTAACCTGACACGCTTTGCGAAGCCTGTGCTGAATCGCGCCGGCGTACGCCATAATACGACGTGGAAGACTCGGTCGCGGGCTGCGCTGTGAAGAGCATGGGCAATGGCAGGAAGAGCGGCCTGCATGGAATGTTCATGTGCCTTGATATGGCACGCGGTTAGGAACTGGAAGATATGGAGGAACGGAAGAAGTAGAGTCATGGAACGACACGAGAGAATGGTGGCAAGTTGATGAGTCAATACGCTGGCTGATTTATCTGGGTATCTAACTCTGCAAAATCGCCTGCAACTTTTAGGCCTTGCAGGCAGAGCCTTTGTCGTGGATGTAGACCTGAAGGGTGATCATACCTGACGACACAAGTCCGAAATGGTGTAGAACAGAACACACAAATCATGAAATCTAAGCCTCCTTCTCCTCCCCAGCTCCCTCTTTCGCCTCCGCCTCCTTCTTCTTCTCCTGCTGCTCCTTCTCATGATCAACCTCATAACCCTCCGTCTTAATATCCAGTAAACCCAGATGCTCCTCCTCCTCCTCCGTCCTCTCGTAATCCTCCGTCTGAATCTGCGGGTCCGGGTCCGGCGCCGTGTAACTCTGGACATACGAGCTAGCCAACGGGTCCTCAATCACGACCGTGAACTTCCTCCGCCCCTCGATGGCTTCGGTAAGCTGATCGAAAAACTGATCCCAGGAGCGCTTCGACTCTGGCGCGATCGAGTCGCCGACACGGGCGATTTCGTCCTCGTTATCACCGTCTGCGAGACCGAAGGCTTGCGCGCGGAGATCCTTGCGGAAGTTGGTGAGGAGGCCTTCGATCGTGGTGAAGCGGCCACCTAGGGTACCGGGCTCGACGCGCAGTTCGAGTTCTGGGCAGTATAGAGCGGCGCTCTCGCTCTTGAGGACATCGCGGGCAAGATCTTCGGGGGTGTTGACGGCGAGAGTGATCTTGCGGCCCAGCTCGGGTACTTCACCACCAGTCTTGACTTCGTTGGAACGGTAGCCGCAGTGGTCGCAGACGGTCGACATGAGCACGACCTGCTTGAAGTGGGGGATGTTGACCATCTTCATGTTGGTAGCGCAAGGCTTGGTGCAGCCAGGGCAGCTGGCTGGGAATGTGTAGACCTCGTTTTCGACAATGTCGTCGCCGTCGACGTTGGTGGACCGGTCGGCTGTCCAGCCCTCGCCCATGTCGTGGGCCTGGTACTCTGGCCTGACGGTACTTGGTGGTGCCTGAGCGCCGTCATCATGGAAGTGCTGCGACTCAGGTTCTGGAACGTCGTCACCCAAGCCAAGAGCTGCGTTCTGGCTTGGAGTACGGTCGTATGCGTTTTTGAGATATTTTCCGGATATGTCGCGCGGTGACGGCTCGATCCAGGAGTTGCCTGAAGCGTCGTCTGCGGAGACTGTGAATGGATAACTCCTGCCTTCGAGCATGTCTGTGAGGGACCGGATCACACCGGCAACCTTCTCTCCAACCTCCGGCATCTGTTCCATGCGCGCCTCTTGCAGGCTTGCCAAGTCATCTCTGACGGCTGAGACGATACCCTCGATGTTTGTGAACTGTCCCTTTCCTGGTGGAATCTCCAAGTCCATATCCTCGATCCTGAAAACGCAGCCATCGGTCTTGACTACCTGACGCTGCAAGTCCTCCTCCTTGTCCACCCTGAATGTATATTTGTAGCCGCGCGGCTGGATCTCGCCGGCCGACTGGATCTCAGAGTTCTTGAAGTTGCAGTGCTCGCAGCTGAAGGACATGATAACGATTTCGCGGAAGAAGGGAATCTTAGTGAGTAATAGCCTTGTGACACCATCCTCATGGCAGTTCATGCAGAGAGACTCAATCTCGTCCACAACCTTCTGATCCGTCTCTTCATCTCCGCCGCTGACCTTCATGCTCTCGACCTTGCGACCCATGTCCTCGAAGAGATCTTTCATCAGCGCCGGACCGGTCGGCTTTGCGCCCTCGCCGTTGGAGGCCATGTTGTCGTAAATCGAATGCGCTTGGTAGTGTTTGTGGTATACGAAGTATTTCTAGACGACTCCGAGCCTTTGATGCCTTTAATGTGAATGCGCAAGGCCCCTGGTAGTGTTATGTCGGTGTTGTGGTATGCGAGGTGGGAAAATCTTCGTACTTGAGCCTTGACGTGGGGGTGCAGATCCAGGTAAGATCTTATCTTAGCGTCAGCCCTACGTGACGTCTCGCCGCTTCTGGAACACCCGACCTACAACATGTCGCTTCCACTCTGTATCGCAATTGCGGGATGCCGAAGAACCCGTCCGGATGGGGCTGGTGCGTGTTGGAGCAGTAGAGCCTTTGCATGCGTCGAGTGAGCGGCGCCGATTGGGGACAGATGCCGCTGGTATCTCACTCCGAAGGCCTGAGCTGCTCGGGTAACCTTCATACCGAGGTCGAGTATCTGTGGTACACAATACAAGCGCTGCTGTCTTTCAAACGCTCTTCATGAAGTCCATCAGGTCGAAAGCTGCCGTCTCCTTCTCCTTAGATTTAGCGAGCAATGCCTGCAACCCACCCTGCTTGCGGGCTCGAGCACGTTTCTTAGCGTGGGCGGTGCTCGACGCTGAGCTCGCATCTTCCTTGGTGGCAGGCTCTTTGGTTCCTGCAGAAAGTGTTGCTACTGGTACCGGTACCTGGGCAGAAGCGTCTGGTGTGAGATCAGGCTGGGCCACCGTGATTGTCTCCTTTGGCAGCTGGCTTGGCGCAGGTCGTTTCGCTCTCTTCGGCATGTCGAACTTGCTCTCAGAGTCGCAGAACGTGCAAGTGTATATCATATATGTGCTAGTTGCAGTCGTATCTTTATGTGCGACTGGCCTTTTCGATCTAATTGCTCGCTTGCTCCGTTGCTGGATTGGTGCGCTCTTTGTGATTTTGCAGGACCAGCCCGGTATCAGTAGGCTACCGCAGGCTCCACAGTTGCGTGCCCTTCGACTCTCGGGCACATGTATATGTTGCTCCGCCGCGAGATGCTTGTATTGTGCGCCGAGATGCGCTGACACCGAGGGAGAGTTTGCGGCCAGAAGCTGCGCGGCTTTGTCCAAGTATTCCAATCGAGCTGATGCATCCGCGGAAGCAATCGATGCCATGTTCCCTTATATTGCGGCTCCGGGAAGCCTGACCGTCAAATGTCCATCAATGTAATATGCAATAATTTCAGTTGTCAAAGTTGTCAAAGTGGCGCACGTGAACAGGCGAAAGAGGCGCTTTCTAGCGGACGCGTGCCCGCCTCTCAAATCTGGGGAAGTTTGAGGTCACTTTCATCATCCTAACGGCCCGCATCTATACCCAATACACACCTTCACGGCTGCTCGCTTTAACGTCTCAATCTGTCCAAGAGAGAGACATGGTCTGCCTAGCTCTTTCTTCCAACATTGGACGGTAGTGAGACAGCATGAACGCCGTCGATGCGACAGACAGAGAGGACCGGACCGACTCAGGTAATCGGCGTATTCCACATCCATCATCCTCACGATACTAACTGTCTGTAGGTCCGGCGCCTTCGCTGCTCACCATAATACTCGACACAAATCCTCATGCATGGGCGCTCCTGTCCTCAACCCTTCCTCTTTCAAAACTCATAGCCAACCTCCTCGTCTTCATCAACGCCCACCTAGCCATCAACCACGCCAACAAAGTCGCCGTAATCGCAAGCCACACCCAGCGCGCACTATGGCTCTATCCCACCCCAACACCGGCCAAACCCTCCTCGAATGCCTCAAACGGCCACACAGAAGACACTCAGATGTCTGACCACACATCCACCGCAACAGCGCCCACAGACAACGCCAACAAATACCGGCCCTTTGCGCACATCGAGCACGCCCTAACCACCAACATCCGCAACCTCATCTCTTCCACACCCCCCTCTACGCTCTCAAACACCCCCTCAACCATGATCGCCGGCGCCCTAACAACAGCCCTGACCTACATCTCCAAACAATCCCTCTCCGCGCCATCCATCGCCACAAGCACCTACACTCCGCCCAACCCGACCGGCTCCTTCTCCGCCGCCTCAGCCACCGGCACCCAAGGCGCCCCCACCGGCCTAACCTCCCGCATCCTCGTCATCTCCGTCAGCGGCGACCTCGCATCGCAGTACATCCCGATCATGAACAGCATCTTCGCCTGCCAGCGTCTGCACATTCCGATCGACATCCTGAAACTGGCCGGCGACACCGTCTTCCTGCAGCAAGCGGCGGACGCGACGGGCGGGATTTATATGGCGCCTGTGCAGCGCGAGAAGATCGCCGGCGTGCTGCAGTATCTCATGATGGCGTATCTGCCCGACCAGGAGGCGCGGCGGTGGTTGGTGCTGCCGGGCGAGGGCGAGGGGGTCGATTTCAGAGCGGCGTGTTTCTGTCATCGTAGGGTTGTCGATGTTGGGTTTGTGTGTTCGATTTGTCTCAGCAGTAAGTCAACACCACACACACCCACGAACGAGTGTCGTAGGGCAGGCAAAGGTGCATGAACACTGACTACTGTTGCTTTTAGTCTTCTGCGAACCGCTGACTGATAATACGTGTCTGACGTGCGGCACACACCTGGCGTTGGCGAACTATGGCACTAAGCCGGTTGTGGTGCCGAAGAAGAAGGTGGCGAAGAAGAAGAAGAGGCTTGGTGGCTTGTTACCCGGTGATTCTAGGGAGGGCACGCCGGCTAGTGGAGCTGATACGCCTGGGCCTTAAAGTCGCTTGAGGCATGAGACTTACAGATACGAAGCCCTGATATGACCAGTAACGGCACTCCTCGCAGACTATTACGAAAGAAAGAGCCATGACGGCTGAGGTAACCATCAGTGCGCTGATGGCACTAGGCGGGTATCGTGGCATGCCCTACCCTCATTGGTTCACAGTGCATCAAGGCCGGTGACAATGTGGTAAAGGCAAAGAGATGCCGGTCGCGGGATGCTCCAGTCTCACGAGTCAAAGGGACATCGCATGTAGAATGATAGAGACCAGAGTCAGGAGCTGTAATTCTATCTTGCATTATGTGCATGGAAACAGAGCAAGGAAGAGTATCACTGAATAAGAGCTAGAAAGCCATTCCATCCAACGCCGTCGCTAAAGGAGCTGTGCAGACGCTAGCAGTACGTACATCCAGCCCCCTCACGCCTTGGGGACCATTCAGTTTTTAGAATGGGGGCGTGTCTTAGCTAGGTATCATAGGACGGTGAGGTGAGTAGAGACACTATGGCTCTCTCACTTGCGCTTAGTGCGGAAGCGAATCGGCCGCCCGCCTTGCGCGATGGTGCCATTACCCGGACTACGGGACATTGTGCAGACGGGTCTTGTATCGTCAACATGCATAGATGCGAGAGCCTTCAGAAACGTCAGTCTTCAGACACAGAAAGCAGAAACGCTGTGGGAGATACGTACGAAGGAGTCGGTATTGTGGGCAAAGTAGAGGTAGGCACCGTCTTTTGTCTTCTTGACACACAGCACACCGATGGCGCCAGCAGAGTTGCTGTTCTTGACGCTGGGATGGCCTTCAGAAGTATGTCAGCGCGCTATCTCATGGAGTTTCAAACTCTTCTATCTCACCCATGAAGTCGTGCTCGATTGCAGCACGTACAACCTCGTCATCGTTATCGGCCTCCTCGAACCCTCCACCTCTGGTCTTCTTGACACCGTGGTATAGGCGCTCTGAAAACACAGTCGCCGCCATGGTGGTAGCCATATGCTCACCAGTGCCACTGGTCACAGTCGCAACGCTGCATTTAGTCTTGTCATCGGGGTCTTCTGGTACGATAGCCGCACCCACTCCCACAAGAGCAGCCGGTCCAATCCTTCCGCGGTGCTTCATGCCGATGCCCCCAGAGGAGGCGCCGCAAGCGATGTTACCATAGTTGTCGATTGCGATCGCACCGACTGTATCCGTGATATGGTCCTCCTTCTTCGGAAGCTCTGGGAGATCTGGCGGAAGTGGTGGGGTCTCAACAACGTGCGAGAGAGGTGTACGGGTAGTGGGTGTGGGATTTTCCTCATTCTTTGTTGGTGGTGTACCGGGCAGAGGCGTTGCTACCGCGGCAAAAGGTGGCGTGAAACTACCAGATGCCTGTTCTGGTCCTGGACTGGGCGTCAACGAAGGCAGCTGTAAGGACGTCGTCGTCGATTCTGTCGATCCTGTGTCAGAATCTGGTGACCCATCATGCCAGCTGTGCCTGTTAGGCGAAGAGTCTCCCCAGTGCTCTCGAAGCGGTACACCCACACCATCTGTGTTGGTCATGTCGATCTCGCGATCCGCTAAGTCGTAGAAAGAGGACTGGCCGTCTCTACCGGTACGTGAAGCCGTGTCATCGCCAATTGAAGACTGGGTGCTGTTCACGAAAGGGTTCTTTGACGCTTCTCTAAGCATGCCAGGGGGGCCTCTAGGATCCATATATACCCCTGTGTCAAAGGTTGGACGATCGCAGAGTTCGGGCGTGGTGTTTGACGAGCTTGAGATATGGCTGGAAGTGACTGAAACCGGTCTGGAGGTGACCGAAACCGGTGCAGATCTGTTTGGAGAATCTGCTGGGCTTCGGCGACTAGAGGAAGGAGGCGGAGAGATTGGTTGCCCTTCGTTCCATACAGCTTGTTCCATGGCTTTGGTGTGGTTTCGACGGATCTCGTTTTGAATCCTTCCTTCCTCCATGGGATCCATATCCGGATCGGTAGGTAGCGGTGATGACGATCTTCCGTAGTCTCTACCCTCATCCTCCTTTCTCTCTGCATGTCTGAGCTCTGCCCTCCATCTCAGCCATCGCTCGCGCGCTGCAGGAGAGATAAGCGCGTCATGTGGCAGAACAGGCATGTGGTTGTCGTAGGCGAAGTCCGTAGCTCCTTGTCCTACAAGCAGATTTGGTGGAACACGACGCAGACTGAGCTGTTGAGTGGTGCCCTCCAGTACTAGCCTAGCAAGCGATATTGGGTTTTTGACCTCTAGAGCTTGTTAGTGGATGCTCAATGCATGTGCCGCAATACCAACTCACGAGAAACTGCGCCAACAGCCCCACTCCGGCCCAGACTGTCCACCACAGTTGCATCGCATTCGACCACTCCATCGATAGCAAGGTTGCTTCCATAACCGGCGTTGGTTATCTCTCGGTCTTCGAGGATCTTGATGGCGATTTCAACAGCGTCGACTGCCGAACCACCGCTCCTCAGGATAGCCATTCCGGATCGGGCGGCGCTGATATGTGTTAGTACCTGTCAAACGCCGGCTCTACGAGGTACTTACTCTACACAAGCTCCCAGATGGATACCCTCATTCTGAACGCTGTGATACCCCGCTCCGGCATGCACGAAGATACAGGCCGTGTTGACCCCCTTCTTGCTCTTCTTGTGGTAAAACATGTCGCCGCTCTGCGATTGCGATACCGCGTATGCCGCAGATGAGGTCAATCGGTCCCAAGCACGGGCGTTTTCACTGGCTCGGGAAGTTGTGGGTTTCTGTGACACGACTGAGTTTCTCGAGGATCGTGACGTGAAAGTCGGCCGCTGAGGATTGCCTTCTCTAGGTAGGTGGGGATGGCTCGATGTGTGACTCGGTGGTGTCGCGTCAAGCACAAGCACGGGTGAAAAGCAGCCGCTCTCTGAGAAAAGGACGTGCTCAAGGTGCCCTTCCGTGAAGGTGATTCAGAAGCACGTGAGAATCTTAGGAATGTCGTCTGAGTGCGTGAATGTCGGAGTCTTAGAAGATAGGAGAGCTGTCTGCCCGTAGTGACGAAGTATGAGACTGGAGCAGAGCGGCCGGAGGGTGCGAGTGGTGTGAAAAGAATGAATGCTCGTGGACCAGAGACACTATAGTTGCTTACTTGTGTCCACCGCAGAGAGGAAAAGGGAGATGAAGGTGGGATGTGATAGTGGTTCAGGAGATGACGGTGGCTAGAAGGAGACGGGAATTGTTGCTCTGCCTACAGCGCGTCTTTCTATATCGAGAAGGAGCGACCATCCCCGTGTCCGCCATTACTTTATGCAAGGTTTGTAATGGTCTTCTTAGTCCCCGATCATTACAACGCGTCGTGTGACGAGCTCCAGTCCCCGTTTGCGTGTGCAAAGTCTGGTGCTACGATGTACCTTAACAATCTGTCTCCATTTACAGGTGAAAGGAAACAGCAGGGTGAGGCGGCTTCAAAGGTGGACTCGGATGGCTTGGCATGGCGGGGCGGGCTGGCCATCCGCTGGGCTACGTGACGTCTCCAGGTACCTGCGTCTAACCACATCCTCAACTACCGCGCCTGCGCATTGCTACCACTACTCCCGTGACTCCCACACGCTTCCACCCTCAAGGGTACTCTTGGAACTTATCGACGAAGCTTAAAATCCAGAAAGAGACGCGCATTCGGTCACCATGGCCAACCAAACTCCCGCCGTTGTCATGGACAAGTAAGCTCCCGTATAGCCATTGACTGCAGGCATCCACTAACATAACTCCAGCGGTACGGGGTACTCGAAGCTAGGTGAGGATAGGTGAAAGAAGCATTGTTGCGCCCATTGCTGAGAACGGTCCCCAGGTTTCGCCGGAAACGACTCCCCTTCCTTCGTCTTCCCAACCGCAATCGCTACGAAAGGTCCAACTGGAGGTGCTGGAGGATCAGGATCAGGCAGACCAGCTGTCGCGAACAAGCCTTCATACCTTACGGGCGGTGCAGGGCCTGGTGGACATCTGTCAATGAAGAGAGGGACTGAGGACCTGGACTTCTTCATCGGTGATGAGGCTCTAGCGGCCGCAAGTGGACCTGGTATATCAAGACTTCAGAACTCAAAGGATGAAAGGAGCAGAGAGATTGACGATTATAGGCTATGGTATTCACTACCCTATAAGGCATGGACAGATCGAGAACTGGGTGCGCATTGACTGAGATCAGACGACGACCGCGCCTGCTGACTTGCCGCAGGACCATATGGAACGCTTCTGGTCAAATTCAATCTTCAAGTATTTGCGTGTTGAACCGGAAGATCACCACTTCCTCCTCACAGAACCAGTACGTTCGCCTACACCACTGTTGCACTGCAGCGTCTAACACCCTGTAGCCACTCAATCCACCCGAGAACCGCGAAAACACCGCCGAGATCATGTTTGAGTCGTTCAACTGCGCTGGTCTTTACATTGCCGTACAAGCAGTACTGGCATTGGCCGCTTCATGGACGTCCTCAAAGGTGCAGGACCGCTCTCTTACCGGAACGGTTATTGACTCTGGAGAGGGTGTCACTCACGTCATTCCTGTCGCCGAGGGATATGTCATTGGTTCCTCTATCAAGAGCATACCTATTGCCGGACGTGACATCACTTATTTCGTGCAGAGTCTTCTCCGTGACCGTGGTGAGCCAGACAGCTCACTGAAGACGGCGGAGAAGATCAAGGAGGAATTCTGTTACGTCTGCCCCGATATTGTCAAAGAGTTCGCACGGTACGACAGGGAGCCAGATCGGTTCGGCAACCACACGGTGACGCACCCTAACGGGAAGTCTGTTGTTGTGGAAGTCGGATACGAACGTTTCCTGGCACCAGAGATCTTCTTCAACCCTGAGATTTACTCGTCAGACTTCCTTACTCCATTGCCTAACATTGTCGACACGGTCATCCAGACGTCTCCGATTGATGTGCGAAGAGGGTTGTACAAGAACATTGTGCTTTCGGGTGGTTCGACCCTCTACGAGAACTTCGGCCGCAGATTGCAAAGAGACATTAGGCATCTTGTTGACGCACGCATCAAGGCGTCCGAGGCGAGGAGCGGAGGAGCGAAGAGCGGAGGTCTTGACGTCCAGGTCATCACTCACAAGAGGCAACGGCACGGTCCATGGTTCGGTGGCAGTTTGCTTGGTCAGACTCCGGAGTTCAAGAGCTACTGCCACACGAAGGCAGAATACGACGAGATTGGACCAAGGTAAGAGCGCATCACCATTGAGGATGCTTGAGTTTCACTGACACATTTGCAGCATTGTACGACGTTTTGCCCTGCTTGGTGGGCCCGGAAGCACCTGAGAGCACGGAGACAGCCGAAGTTGCAAGTAAATCAAAGGCGACCATAGAACCGCGCAAGGAAGGGGTTACAGCAAAGCATGTAAAGGGATGGGTCCTGCCGCGTTCAATCAGCCTGACGGGAAAGCGCACGTCATGTACATGTTGACAGCCAACAAGCCAGATCCTTGTAGAGTAGGCTGCGCAAGAGCGATACAGCGGAATAAGTAGCGATAAATCTATGAAATCTCGCTTACAAGGTCTGCGTGGCTGTTCGTTCAGCTCAGCCCAGACGAGCCAAGCAGTCATGGTGGCCCTGCAGCGGCTTGCATGCACGTAGAAACAAAGTTAGCCATCTCTGTTGCTTGTGAAGCTCAAGCTGGTCCCTGGACTGTGCCGAAGCAAGGAGGTGAACGCTGCCCTAATAACCACGATCTTAAAGCAGCGACCAATAGAGCTGATGGAACAGCCGCAGCGGGTCGGCAGAATGTGACAAATGCCTGGAGGAATGCAAGGCTGAGACCCCTTGGCTGGTTTAGCGTGTCCATAGACCACCGCGTCGGGACTGCAAACTCGTGGAGCCGGACGGGTTGACGTCTGCATGCCGGCCAACGTCGAATGCATGTGGTGCAACCGTTCACGTCGAATAGCAGTCCCTCAATGCAGCCGCAAATCTGTGCAATTGCGTACATGGACGGTTTTGTGGCAATGTCCTGCTGGGAGCACGGGACGAATGCAGGCTGCACGGGCAATCTGTAGTCCTGATCGGTGCAGGCGGCTTCGGTGGGGGGGCAGCTGGGCAGCTTCCGTCCCGGTTGACAGCATCATGCGGCTGCGGCCTGAAGCCCGACTGTTTCTAGGCCGCGGTGGACCGACTGGGGCTCCTTCTTTGGCGGGGAAGATGCCGGCCGCTGCCTCCTGCTCGGGACAGACGTGGACATGACAGCGCCTGGAGCTATTATGATGGATGGCCCGGCCTATCCTCCTCTCTCCCAACCTTGAATCCCAAGTTACTGCTTTTCTCGCTTCATTCCTGCATCTTTCAGGTTGTATGAAACTGAAACGATAGGCTTGATTCACCCACTGTCGTTGCCGATACCAAACCGGGATATCCATTTTGATTACAGCGCCTGCCCGCCACTACCGCGCATCGTGCCTTCCCACTCGCAGGGACCTCTATTCGATTTCAGCTCCTGTCACGCGTCCGCGTAGTTAACTGCAAATCTCTTCCGTCCCCAATCAGACTACTTTACCAATCAATCTGTGTCATAAAGCAATTTCTCCTGGCTCCTAAACTCCTGCAGCCAACCGCCAACATTTCCTCCGCACCGCTCTCCGCGTTGCTCGCCCCCCACACTCCGCCATCCCCCAAACGCCAACGAACTTCCTCAAACGGCAGCGACATATCACGGCCTCACGAACATCCATTCCTGCAATCTGAAAGTAAATCATCTCTCCCTTCACTTCGCCAGCAGCAGCTACCCATCGTTGCGTCTGCCGTCGAGCGAATTACTGAGTTCACAGGCCCGCCACCGCCGGCTAAGAATGCGGCGCGAATGAGGTCCTCGATCGCTTGCGTGCGATGCAGGCGCAGCAAGGTCAAATGTGTGAACGATGGCGTCAACACGACGTGTAAAGGTTGTGACGCCAGTGGGAGGCATTGTCAGTATCCCGATCCTATTGCTGGTTCGAGGAAGAGGCAAAGCAGCCTGAGTGTACCGAGCCTGATTGCTAGCAGCTCAGAGAGTGAGGTATGGTCTTGGATCTCAATCAAAACGCTGTGTCAGGTGTGATTGACGTGACATAGCAGATCAGAAGACAGCGGCCTCGAAGAAGCCTAGCTGGGCTTCCTGGAGAACTTCCATTGCCTGGTGGGCAAGCTCACGATGGTATAAGCGATGCTTTGAACTCAAGTCTACTGACTCCAACAGTATGGCAGGAGCTGGTACGTCTTTCAAGCCGCATGAAGAGAATCCGTCATGATCTGACTATCTGCAGTATGAGATCTTTCAGCTGCATTTCTCTGCCGACCTACCGTTTTTGCACCGCCCGACCTTCCTTAAGCCGCTACACCAAGCAAATGCGCAAGCCATGCAATACCACCTCCTTACGGCGGAGCCACAACGCACGAGCCGTCCACCAGGTTCAGAAGAGCTCCTACTTGCTTTTCTTGCGCTTACTGCTCGATTCCATCCGAAGCTAGTGGCCCACCATTCACCGCCAGGCCCGGGGCATCCCAGCAATCCATTGGCTGCTTCAGAGTACTATGGAACGGCAGCTCGTGCAAGACTGGCAGGTTCGCTTGGACAGAGGCTTGGCGAGTATGACCTGGAACGCATTCAGGCGATGCTCATGCTCGCCCTACATGAGTGGGGAATGTGTCGAGGTGCGAAAGCATGGATATATGTGGGAGTCGCAATTCGATCTGCACAAGCTGTGGGCCTGCAATACGAGCATGACCTCGATGATGATCCTTGGTCTCTGTCTCGCTCTTTAGCTTTGAGCAGCGAGGTCCAGGAGATTGGCGTCAAAAGATCAAGGCTGGGCCACAATGATGACGGCTTTGTTGAGCAGGAGGTCAGGAGAAGAACGTTCTGGAGTTGCTTCATTATGGACCGGTATCTAAGTAGTGGCAAGTATCGACCGCAGGCGCTTCATGCGAAAGAGTTGCGCCTACAGTTGCCTGCAAGCGATCAAGCCTTTCTGTTCGGACAGAATGTCAGGACGTTGCTTCTAGACGAAGAGCGGGAAGATGTGGCGGGGCGAGCTGAAGTCTATGGTCAAACCCAGACCTCTGCCAGACCCAGGACTCAAAGCGAGGACGAGACCTGTGCTCGGCAGTCGAGCCATACAACCAGCAGGAACAGTCCCCAGAGGCAAGAAGAATATGTAAAATGGGAGCTAGGTGCAGATGAGGGACTGATCAGCCGGTATATCAGGATCTTGGAGATCTATGGCAAAGTGGTTCGTTGGTCTTGTGCAGGTGGTCGCAGGTGCGTTTCGGAAGGACTCATTCGACTTGCAAATGCATGATGCTGACCATTTCAGACGCGAACGTTTTCCACCATGGGACACAAGATGCGGATGGTACAATCTCCGCAAGGCCGTCAGCGACTTCAAAGCCGACCTTCCGCGTAACAACACATTGACACCCCAGAACACTTCCGCGCATATACATCTTCGCACCTCGACGCCCTACACTTTGGTTCATACAGTCTACTCGCTTTGCCAGATCATACTTCACCGCGAATACATACCCTTCATCCCATTGCGCTGCTCGAAACCAGAAGGTCCTTTAGATCCACCCCTTCTTTCACCGCTCGAGTACGGTGTTCCCCCCGGCTTCTGGGAGCAGAGCGCTAGTGAGTGCTTCAGCGCAGCTAGAGACATAATCAATCTCGTCAGATCCTGTCAAGAGTGGTCAGCCTTGGTTGAGACACCAATCATTGGCTTTGCCCTCTACACCGTTGCTTTTGTTGGCATCTACTGCATCAACTTTCCCTGGATGGACCCGGATGGGTATATGTGTCCGAAATCGTCACAAACTAAGTCGTCACATTCCCAGCAGGCTTTCCAAGATGATAGCAATGGCGAGGAAGCTGCGAGTAAAGCGCTCGAGCTCATTGGGCAGATGCGTCCGCGGTTGCGGATGGCAGACGGCTGGTTCAGGACGATCAAGCGCATGCACCGATATTACGGGCGTATCATAACGGACTACAGGTTCAATACTCGCAATCTGGTGTCTGAAGACGAGCACCTACACGCCTCTACACGCCACCTGACTCTTCGAGAAGGCGGACCAGGGGGCGGGTTGGAGGAGTACAAGCTGCTTGAGAAGACCCTCAACGAGTTCGGAAATCTGGATGATGAAGACCCTGAGCCGGCCGACATCTCCATGACAGAAGAAGGAGATTTACCTGAGTATGGAATCCCCGAGCACATCAGGCCAGCCGTCAAGAACGAGCTTGGCATCCCACGACCGAACCAACCACCACCTTCCACCTCAGAAACTGCCCGTCAAGACGAGCGCTGGAACGCCATCAACCACGCCGCCGCCACATCCCTTCCGCTCTCACAAGCAGCGCCGCCTCACCCAACCCAAAACCCCTCCCCCACCCACCTCTTCAGCATCAACCAAACCGGCGACTCCGGCCCCGGTCTCTTCCGCAGCTTCTCAGCCTACACCTACCCAACCTCAACCACGCACCCCTACGCCGATCCCCGACCCACAAGCAGCATCCCACCCCTCCTCTCCCCCGCCAGCGCCACAACCTCCACGCCCTCCCACGCCTCACCACCAAGCCGTGGCTCTGCGCTCCCTGGCCTGCACTACGCCTCACCCTCAACCCAGCACCCTTCTCCCTGCCTTCCCCCACCACCGCTCCCCGCACCAGCAACAGCAGTACCACAAACTCCGTGGGACGTGCCGACAAAGGACGCCTGGCTCAACAGTCTGGAGACGCGGCTCGGCGGCGACGATATCGCGGCGTTTGTCGATGGCGGCGAGTGGCACGATTGGGCTGGGTTGGCGGCTAGGAAGGGGTTTGGCGGTGGTTGGTTGAGTGCGGTTTGGAGGGCTGGTGGCGGGGCTCCGGCGCCTTGATGGGGGGTGGGGGAGTTGAGTTAGGAAGGGAGGGGAGGGGAAGGGAGGGTTGGGGAAGGGTTGCTCTTTTGGTTGTGAGATGGGTTATGAGATGGGTTATGGCGACATCTTAAGGATGGGTTTGTCTTTAATGCTTTTTTCTGTGTGCATCCGTGGAGTATGAGGATAATTGATGGAATGATGGATCGATGTGGGATGGAGAACTTATATGTATGTTACGGGCGGATTCTACTGTTGATGGGCGGTTCGCAGCCCTTGTCTATCATAGCCTGGTGTTCCAAATCAGGATAGCGTTTACTCAACTCCGGTCACGGGTGTCAGCTTCAGGTGGGTTTGATAAACAGTTGAAATGTTTGGTTCATCTTTGGTGTGGCAAAGCTAGGTGTTTAATCATTTCAACTCCACCCTTTCCATTGCAGGTTGCTCCTTTCGTTAGCTGGCCAGCCGCATAGCGCACGTTAGAACATCGCTCCTCCGTCTCGTAGTCTCCCCTCGTAGTATCAAACCTTTAGCGGTGGTCATATCAAGCTCCACTCGATTCATCCCGTGCGTTCGGTCTTCGGTTCAAAGCCACGAAGCGCATTTTGCAGCGTCAGCTCGTCCTGTGGAGGAGCCACACTAGCCTCCGTGTTCGTTTCTAGTGCTGTTGGAAGGCCCTGCTTCTTCTTCGGTGCTGCCTTCTTGCGGACACGAGGAGTTACCGTCATAGTCCTCCTCTTACCCTTGGTAGCTGATGCAGCAGGACCAGAATCTTGATTCAGAATAACATCCGCAGTTGCCATGCCTGGAGCATTACTGGGTTGTGTGGCTTGTGAACCTTGGACGTTGGTCAATTGGTCTGGGACGTCCATCCTTTTCGAGGTGTTTGGTGTGATGCCCGTTGAAGGAAGTGTCGGAGAGGAAGCGATCAGATCAGTATGGCGCATATGTGCGTCAAACTGTTGTTGCGTGCTTCCATTGCCTGTGCTTGCCTGCTGTTGGCTCAGGAAAGGGTTCTCGAGCTTGGCGTCCGATGACAATGCTGACTGGGTCTGTGTAGTCGCGCCAGGAGCATTGAGAGGAGCAAGCGGGCGGAAGGCTCCCAACCTCTCATAGATGTTCTTGAGCTCTTCAGGGGACGCGGTGCGCTTTTGGGGCGGATGCTGCTGGACGACCAATGACTGCTGTCCAGCAATTCTGCCCAGAACCTCTTGTGCTGTGTAATGATTCAGCGCAGAGATGACCTCTTGAGCAATTTGATATCTCTGTCGTATTGTGTCTTGGACAGTGGGACTGCCGACAGACTGGGCACCTAGGTGAAGTGATTGCTGTTGTGGGGTGTCCATCATGGTGTTGTGGTCTCCATGTTCTGTACGCTGGCGCTTGGTAGCAGGTTCAGCTAGGTGAATCATCGGGGCCGGAGAAACTGGACAATATTTGTGGAAGTGACCGAGTTGGCCACAACCTGGACACAGAATCCACTCAAGCTTGCATGGCTCTGGTAGGTGCCACTGATCGCAGTTGTGGCAAAGCATGAGATACTATAGCAGCCTCAATATTAGCGGTTACTCTTCGTGTGTTCACCTTCCAAGAGATTAATATGTTTGGTATGGAATGCTAGCTCACCGTGAAATCCGGATCAAAGTGCTTAGGGCCGTGGTGGCAGAAGTTCCACATGTGTCCGCTCTGTTTGCAGATTCCGCACGGGATGGGCGGGATATTGCATGGTCGCGGGAGATGGCAATCTCCGCAATTGTAGCAGAGATTCGCAGACATGTTGAAGTTTGCTTTAACGAGGCAGCTTTGGGTACTGGCTGAAGTGGAAAGAGCGTAGATGAAAGGTAAAGGTGAAGAAAACTCGCCGTTGTGCGACAGCACGAGAGAAGAGTCACATATCGAAGTGAGTGGAAGAAGTTTTAGGCATCAAGTGCGTGTATGAAAGTAACGAGAGGCTTGCCGACACGTGAACGTGACATGACGCGCTACTGCGCTTAATTTCGGCTCTTTCCTTTTACGGCAGGAGCCTTCACGTGCTCATGCCGCGTTTGTTCAAAGGCTGCTTCACCGCGCCTAGAGCCGCCTTTATGCTTCTGTATCCGTCCCGAACCGGCGTCTGATGTTGCCCCCTTGTGAAGGCATACATGTACATGTCTTACTAAATGACCTGTCTCTTAGCGCTTTCCCAGATCATTCCTCCATCCGAAACAGGGACGGTAAGATCAGACATGAATCGGTATCGCAGCCTGACTTCCCAGAAATGCCAACTCTCGTTGTGTGGTGTCCTGTCCGTTAACATCCTACTCAGGTTCACCTGCCTTTCCTCTTGCCACCTCCTCTATTGCCACCTCCTCTCTTTCCACCCCCCGGTTTAAACACCCTATCAAACAGCTTCTCTCTGCCAATACCGGAGTCAGCCAAGCGCAGATAACTCGTGACGCCTTGGTCGACGATGGCAAGAATTATGCTCTTGTAACCATGTCTCAGCTTCTGGTATAGCTGCATGTCCTCCCTTGGTGGCACGTACGGCGTCGTGTCCAGCAAGGCGCCCAATTGAGCCAGGGCGGGTACACAGGTCTCCCTGGCGTTGACGACGGCGATGCGGAAGTCAGGTGGACCTGGGTCGGACTTCTTGTATAATGGAGAACCAGGCTTGTAGACGTGGTATGTGATGCGGAAGTTTGGGTCTGTTGGATCCGGGCCATCTGGAGAACGGAGAGCCGGATCGTAGAATGGTACCAATGCAAGTCGACGGTATATCTCGGCTGTTAAAATTAGCGACGTTCCTGAAAAATTATGCGGCAGGCTCACCATAGCTTCGGTAGCAAGAAGGCGCGGCAAGCGGGCCACTGATCTGGTCGTTGCTTGAGGCACCGGCTTTCCGCCAGAAAGAAGACCGTAGCCTGCTGGAGAGAAGCCCCAAACTCCATGACGTCCCCGGTAGCGGCGGGAGACATTCTCCACCAGGTGCGTTTCCTGGCCCATCCCAGCTTGGCGCTCGATGCACCATGTAGCCTGCCCTCCTTAATCCAGCATAGACCGAGTACCGCTCGAAAGTAAGAACACCTCCGGTGCCATCTTCCATACCAATGAATGCAGCGTAAGCACCCTGTAAACTCATCGGAGCTCCCAGTCCATCTTCTTCGTCGCCCTCAGCGGGCCATCTCACGTCCACGGTGCCCCGCTCAAGCAAGTACAAGATCTCTTCCGGGAGAAGCCAGAGCCTATTCACGTTTGCCTCCCGTACACCCAAGGGATCGTCCTTTGGGGGGTACACCTTTCCCATCGACTTGAAGAGCGGTCCCTTTGGGTCCTCGGCGTAGGCCATGTTAGTCTCCGGGTGATAGATCGCTAGGGTATATTTCTTGGGCGTATGTATGCGCGGGTATGACAGAGCACCATGCATTGCTGCTCGGGAGGCGGCGAGAATGTTGGACTGAAGAGCTGTCTCGTGCGGCTCAAAGTCCTTCTCGCCACGCTTTGGGATCTTGACTTCTTCGCCTCTACATCAGTTGTCAGATATGAGCTACCATAACGATTGACGTTCTGACTCACGTAATGCTCGCAAGAAAACGGAAATCCTGAGTCTCATCAGAGAGATCGGTCTCTCCCGCATCTGGACCAGTGCGCGGAATCGCATCTTCGTCAGCGTCCGCCATGTTGATCTGCCCAGATTTCCACGTCTCTGTCCTTGCTAGTCTAGACCACTGCTTCCTTTGTCACCTTTCTTTGTCACTCGTTTAGACTGACAGCTTGATTCCGTCCGGACTATCAGCGCGCGTGACTCGTCGAATAAGATTCTCTGCCGTAAGACGGGACGAAGTTTCTCTCCAGTTTCAGGCCAACCCAACTGCGAAGTTAACCTGGGAGCCTTCAAACAACGACAGAGGACAAGTAAGTAAATGTTCCTCGCAATTCACTCCAATCGCATTCGCTGCTCCCCGCAAATGAATGAGGTTAATGTGAAGAAAGATCCATGCAGCAAGCGTTGCGCACGGCCCCACAATGTGAAACCGTTGCCTATCAAGGCACGGTATCTCCCCGCATAAACATGCCATTACCATTTCCACCTCACGACATCCTCCTCAGGTGCTGGACGTTCCTTTTCATTGATTAACGCATATTCCACATTCCCTGCAGTGCTTACTACACGTAATTTGTTACACGGACAGTGCAGAAAATTGCTGCACACGACTATCAGTAAGGTCGAAATTCACCTTTCCTGTCACTGCTGCCATGTCGGGACGGCCAGGAGCCAGAGGCAATGCTCCGGTACGCCAGGGACGTGGAGGCCTTGCACGACACAAGTAATTGAAGCACAATCCACACCGCTAGATCGAGAAACTCTGACATCGATCACAGGAAGATCCTCAGAGATAATATTCACGGTGTTACTAAAGGTGACATAAGGTGAGTACTCCCAGAGCGCCACCATTCTAAGAAGCCATGAGCTAAACTACGTCCAGGAGGTTGGCCCGTCGCGGAGGTGTCAAGCGAACCTCAGGAACTATTTACGAAGAGACCCGCCTGGTCCTCGAAGAGCGTCTGAAGGAGGTAAGTGGATCGTCATTCGACTTGCTTTCAGCATTCGCCAATCTCGTAATAGCTCCTTGAGATGATTGTCAGGCTTGTTGGTAAGACCATACAAAGCCACGCTACAGTGCGCAAGTTCTAGGTTGATGCTGATTGTACGCAGAATACAGAGCCCACAAGACTGTCACTGTCACAGATGTAAGTATCCTTCTCTCCACCTTCAGACCTTAAGTCTCGATGCTAACCATTGACTACAGGTTATCTTCGTTCTTAACCGCGTAAGTAGCATCTTGACACTTGAAATATCATACTTACTGACCTGACTCCTATCACACAGCTCGGAAAGCCTATCTATGTAAGGAAGAGACAAGTGCACCGTTTCTGAGACACATGCTAACGCTTTTCAGGGCTTCGGCGATCCCAAACGCTGAACGATTGATCAAAATTACCATGAACCGAGGGATATGTGAGCGTGGGTTGTTCAACATTGCTGATTGATTTCATTAATGACGGCGCTGGGATGGTTTGCTTTTATGATACCCACACACATCTGTTTCTGATGACGCATATGACTGGAGTTCTGGCAAAGCGACCTAATGGAGGGACTACCTCAGAAGATATGGACGTTCAAAAGCGAAGGAGCACAGAGCATCTTCTATGTATCCGGGTATAGCCTGTGATGAACAACAATGAGAAGGAATTTGCTGGCACTGATTGGATCCGCTCACATTACACCTCCCTTCGGGTAGCTGCATGTGGCTTGCAAGCTCATCCTGTCCCGGTATTGCCTTGATCACAACCTCATACAACACCTGAAAATTGTCCCATCCAGAGGATTCAGTAACCTCCTTGTCGTAGGTCCTTTGATGTATGTAATTTCTCAAGGTCCTGCCTTCTACGGTGATGTGACGTAGCCACTCGTGACACCGCGTATCGACACAGGCGCGCTCCAGCTTTGATTATGTCTCATCACGGTACCACGCACGTCCACCAACTTCTCTCACAACACTGGAGACTCTCCTACATCGCGTGATTAATAGGTTTCTTCCTGCAACGCTTTCATTTTCACATTGTCACTCTTTTCGCGTTCCCTTCTTCCCCTTCTTGCTGCTCGCTGACACGGTCGTTACCACACTTGCCTTCTGTGCTGGCCCACAGAGTAATTCTAGCCCTTTCTGTCGATATTGCAAAAGCATATCAGTTCCCTCCTACCGCAAACATGACATACTTCTTGCAGATGCTTTCAAACTTTCTTCTAGCCCTGGTGGCCATCAAGAATGTGCAAGCCCACACTCTTTTCTCAAGGCTGTTCATCGACGGTCAAGATCTGGTACGGACCATGCATCCATGCGGTGCCACAGAAGCTGACTGTCCACAGGGGAATGGTACTTGCATCCGCATGCCCATCGATCCCAGCACAGCTACCGACCCCATCGCCAACATCTCGAGCACCGATACAACCTGCGGTAAGCACCTCACTCCCATCGCCCACATCCGCCTATACTAATATATTTTCCTAGGCGTCAACGGCACCCTCAGCGTCCCCCGCATCTGCGGCGCCACAACCAACAGCACCCTAACGTTCGAATACCATGACTGGCCCAACGACCCGTCCCGAGGCAGCATCGACATTTCCCACAAAGGCCCCTGCGCCGTGTATCTAAAGAAGGTCGCCTCCGCCCTTACGTCTCTAGCCCCGGGCGACGGCTGGTTCAAGATCTGGGACTCCGGCTACGACGCCTCGACCAACCAATGGTGCACCGAAACCCTGATCGCCAACAACGGCCATCTCTCCGTCGCCCTCCCCGCTGGGCTCGAAGGAGGATATTACCTCATTCGACCTGAGCTGCTGGCACTGCACCAGGCGGACAAAGACCCCTCAGATCCGCAATTCTACGTCGGGTGCGCGCAGCTGTTCCTCCAAGGCACCGGCACCGGCACCGCCGTCCCCGCCCTGCCAGACACGGTCGAGATCCCCGGCTACGTGGCCGAGGGCCAGCCGGCACTGACGTTCGACATCTGGAGCGTGCCGATGAAGCTCCCCTACCCGATGCCTGGCCCGCCCATCTACTCCCCCGTCGCATCCGCAAACCCAGCCGACGACGACGAAAATACCGTTTCATCCACAACCCGCAGAAGCACAGCCCAGCTCACGCAAACAGAGGGTCTAAAGCCCGCCGCCTGCGTCCTCGAAGTCGCCAACTGGTGCGGCATAGAGCTCTCGCCATACACGACCTCAGCCGGATGCTGGAACGCGAGCGCAGCGTGCTGGGACCAGTGCACGGCGTGCTATGCCGCCGCGCCGCCGACGGGAGGCGCGAATTGTGCGATCTGGGACGAGAAGTGCGCTGCCATTGTGGCTGCGTGTAACGGAGGTGACTTTGAAGGGCCGCCGGACTATATGAGGGTCCTTACGCCGCCGTTTGCTACGGTCAGTCTGCCGCTACCGAGCCCGGCGCAGACGGGCGGTGAGGCGTATTTGCCTGCTGCTGCTGCTGCTGCTGGGGCTGGGCCTGGCGGGGCATACAGCTCCGGTGGCGCTGGTGTCGCTTCTTCGTCTTTGACAGTCGTGGCGAATGCTGCATCTGCATGTGCTTCCACTTCTGCTTCCGCGACGGCTGTATCTGTAGCCGCAGCCGCAACTACCGCACTCACCGTCTCCACCGACGGCGCTTGCAACAGCAGCACCACGTGCGCCGGCTCCTCATTCGGTGACTGCTGCAGCCAGCACGGCTGGTGCGGTTCGACGGGCGACTACTGCGGAGCTGGTTGTCAGGCCAGTTGTGGTATTTGTGGTACCGGTACGGATGCTTCTGTCAAGCGGAGGTCGCATGCCCGACACTTGTCGCTGCATAGGCATGGGCAGAAGTTACGGCTTCTGGGTGCGGGAGGGTCAGAGGAGGATCTGGTGCGTTAGCTTCTGACTTATGGTATTTGCGGACGTCGGTTCCTATGTGGTAGACCTTACTCCGGCGTTGATGGAGGTAGGGGCAGATGATTGCAGGGCGGGCCGTGTACAGACTTGGTATCGCGCTGGACGCGGTTACGCATAGCGACAAAAAGTACTATTGTGGAGTGATCAGCCTTTCACAGTGCCCACAGGGCAATTTGACGTTAATAGGAAAGTACAAAGTTGTTCCGAAACCTGAAATTTGCGTCTACTCTACACAAGATCAGCACAAGCTCAACAAGTGCAGCCATCGGCTCAAATGAGATACCGCTGCTCAACAGCACCTGTCCCACCCCGGCCCCCAGAAGCCAAACCTTCGCCACCTAGACCCTCGCTCCATATTTGCTTCGTTTATCCAGCTCGAATTCCCTGTATCATACAGCCTCCCCCCTCCACCCCTCCATGTCCGTTGTACATCCCACCTACTCGCTTCCCCCGCCGTCGTCCATCGCCAGACCAGAGCTCGCTCCGCGACAATTGTCCGCTCACTCTCTACACCTGCTCAGCGCCCCAACCGGCATCAGCATCCCTCATATTCGCCGGTGGCTCAATGCTAGGAATGTACTCGAGGACGACGTATCCGATACCGACGAGAGCGACGATGGAGCCCGCGGTGTACTTCCACCAGTTATCGCCCATGATGATGCTGCCGATGAAGATGTAGACTGTGGGCGTTGTTAGCACTGCTTCCTGGTGGAGGGGAGGAGAGCGGTTCTGGTAGCCGTGATTTGGGTAGCTGGGTTGGAGAGGTTGTTGTTGGAGGGGGGAAGGGTAGAAGAGGTGGCTGGCGGGAGGGGAGGTGGTGATACGTACAGACGCCGCGACCAATGAAGGAGAACATAAACGACGCATAGCGCGCGACCTGTGGCGGGATCTGGAACTCCAGCAGCCCCGTAGCTATATCCCCATTAGCGCCCACTCTCCTATCATCGCGTTACACATGTACATACCGAGACCGAACAGGATCACGTAGACGCCGACAATGATGCCCTGGCTGCTTGCGTTTAGCGGTATGCTGGGGTGGTGATGGGAGGGGCATGATCGTACACTCCAATGCTAGGGAAGAACTGTCCCACACCACCAAGCACCATGAAGACGCCCACGGCCAGGTTGACTATGCGACTGCGTCCGTTGTCAGCTATATCCTCCACAAGCTTGCGACCAGCTTGCGCCAGCTGTCCCGGTCTCCACGTACAAGATGTCGGAGAAGTCCATAGCTGCTTTATGCGACCGCTGTCAATAGGACGATTGTAGAATGGCAGAAGAGGTTCTCGAGGCTCGAGTAATGCGCCAGGCAGCACGGGTTTTCGAGAGATGGTAAGTAGGCAGTGGAATTGTTACAAGCAGTGGTTAGTGGTTGGAGCTGGTCCTGGAATGGGGATGGGAGCAGCCTGAGCTCGGGCCACGAGACGCGACGTCAGCTCTCCAGCCACGAATTGACTCCACATGCGGAAGGAGCTCGAACCAGCGAGGACGAGACGTGTTCTTCCTACTGACATACAGTATGCAGAAACCTGAGATTTATGTTTAAGATTGAATAGCAGAGTGAACAGCAGATTGAATATCGATCCTTTTTATAAAACGCCGCGCTATGCTATTATCCAGCCATGTCATGCAATGCCGCCATCGAGCAGATGCGATGCGGCTGATAAAACGCCCTTTTCCCGCCCAGATCAGTCATTATGCCTCCCGTAAAGCGTCTCAGAGTTAAACTCCTTTTCACCATGTCGTACCGCGAGCGCTTGAGTAATTCCATGCCACATCTCCAGTCGCGCTACTACACGCGAATCACGGCGCTCTTGCTGGTGATACCATCGAAAACGCACGTATTGTCGATCGGCACGTATTGCTTCGTGATGGCCTTGATGACCTCCTGAGCAACCATACCACCAGTCAAGGCTGCAATATTATGCAGCTCCGAGCCACCTGCACGGACACTACAACCACGTATCAGCAACCACTCCATCGCATAAGTCTACATGAGCACTTACAGTTCCTTGACCATCTTCCCCAACTCCTCCTTCATCTCTCCATACTGTGGCTCCTCGACAAACGTGCCCGCCTCGGTGATCACATCGTCGAGGATTTTCTGGGCGATGCCCAGCATCTTCTGCTCGTCGCTGTCGAGCTCTTGGTCATGCTCACCGGGCACCTTCGCCGCGCCGCCCAGAGCATCTTCGTCATGGCTGCCGGTGAAAAGGTCCCAAGCCAAAAACGCGATGTAGAGCAAGACACCGCTATCTGGCATGGCCAATGCATTAACAGCATTTTTCGCGCTCTCGGAACCCCAGCGCACACTCTCCCCCGGCCTAGCAACAGTGAGAGGCTTGCCGCGCACAAGCTTAACATGCGCAGCACCCTTGCAGAACTGCTCCACCTCCTTTTCATCCACAGCCATCTCCGCGCTGCGGCCGATCTGCTTCTCTAGTCTCCGCACTTCGGCTAGTACGACCTGGTAGTCCTCACGTGCCTTGCTCTTGTAAATGTTTTGTAGGCGTATATAATCTGAACTTTGTGCTTTCATGTCCGGTACAGCACCCGGAAGGGGTAGCTCGCCATGCTGCTCGTAGAAGGTGTAGATAGCTCTTGCAATGTACCAGAACGAGGCCGAGGTGGGTGTGAGTTTCTGGGCTTCCGGCGCATTCAGCACGGCGAGAACGGAGGAAGGTGGTGTAGGTGGATTGAGTGATTTGAGGACTGCGGCTACTGCTTCATGGTAGTTTTCTTCCTCTGGAGGACCGGCTGATCGCACCATCTCGCGGAAGGCGGTCTTGTCTTTGTAGGAGATGGGTGCCTCGCCGTTGTGATTGGCCGTCCATTGCTCGAGATAATGGAGGAGGAGCAGAACGTATGGTATGTGTCCTAGATCATGTGCAGAGAGTGACGAGAGACCCGAGGTCTTTTCTTGTGCGAATTGAGTCAGGGCGGGCCAGGGCTTGAGGAGACGGAGGTCTGTGATTGAGGCTGGGTCGGGGTGAGTGTCCACTATAGGAAAGGCGGGTGGGAGAGACACAGAGAAGTGGGAGTAGTAGCCAACGCTGTGGAGGTAGAAGACGGGGATTCCATTGCTGGCAGCGTAGTCGCTGATGAGGGCGAGGCAGGCAGGGTTGATTGGTGCGGAGACGATGATGAGCGTGTAGGGTAGGAACGCCTTGTCCTTTGCGATGAAGGACTCTATTGGCTGTGCGTTGTCAATCGGTCGTCCATCTACGCGAGCCGTTCTTTCTCACCTCTGCAATGTAGTTGCCCTTGACGTCCGGATTCAACTCTTGTAGGAACCTGCAGGTGTGCTCCGCTCTGAATTCGCCCAAACAGCCCTCGTCCAGGAAGAAGTTCACGCCCAGGTCTGCTTCTGACACGAGTGCAGAATCGAGAATGGTGAAGTTGCCGATACCTGGCAGCACCAGGTTCTTGAGCGTCTCCACACCAGTTACACCTGAACCGGAGTTGATGAGGAGGATATGGGCTTGCTCGAGCGCGGCTTGTCCACTGGCAGCCCAGAGGCGCAGCTGCCTGTCATACTTCTTCTCTTTCGAGCTTGGAACAGCGTGCAATGGCGGGGGAGTGAGCTCCCGTGCCTCTGCCATTGTTGTTATTTGATGTAGAGTGATATATGTAGGATGTATGTAGCAACTCCGTCATGGACTGGCCAATCGATACCGGCGTCGCTGCAACACCCGCCGCGGTGATGTCGACTGTCTCGACCCCACCAGACGTGCGCCAAGACCGTCGGGCTCTGGAGAGAGCAAGCAATCACCCCACCACCTGTAAGTTACCCAATTGCTTCTTTAGTCACCAATCACCAAGGGGCTCTGTGAAACGTCCCTTATATACGCCTCTTCTACATCTTCCATATCTCATAGAGCTGAATGCTGCGTGGTAAACACATCAATCCCTACAAGCTTTCAATCGCCGAGGCCTTCTGCTAACGTCCTCCGCAGCGATCCCGCGCTCACAATTACGTCTCTCCTGCCGCGTCCGGAAATTTCACAGTTCCCCAATCACCCGTCCTACACCCTCTCAACCACTTCGGATCCCTGTAGCCTCACTACCCGCCCTTCTACGGCCCTCACGACCCACCTCCACCCGCACAATGGCCTCCCTACCCACCGCCGTACCCGCCGCAAACCACGCCCTTGACCAGATAGAGGGCGCGAAGAAGAAGGCCGCATACCGTGCCATAGAAGAGCACTTCGACAGCAGCTTCCGCTATGTCGGCATTGGCTCCGGCAGCACCATCATCTACGGTGTCGAGGCGATCAAGGAGCACTTGGAGAAACACCCATCTCCATCCGGCCAACATACCTTCTTCGTGCCGACGGGATACCAGTCGAGGAAGGCGATTGAGAGCGCAGGACTCATGCCGATCGCATTCGACTCGCTGCCAGGGGACGTCCTGTTGGACGTTGCTTTTGATGGCGCGGATGAGGTCGACGATGAGCTTAACTGCATCAAGGGTGGAGGAGCGTGTCTATTCCAGGAGAAGCTGGTGGCCACGCGGGCGAAGAAGTTCGTTTGCATTGCAGGTGCGTACAAATCCCTCTTCAGTCACCCTTCCCTTCCCTTTCGCGTCCTCAGCACCACTAACGCCATTCACAAGACTACCGCAAGAAGCAAGAACGCCTTGTAACCAAGTGGCCCTCAATCCCGATCGAAGTCGCCCCAATCGCCCAAGGCTCCGTGCTCCGCGAACTTATAGCCCTCGGATCCGTCAAGCCCCTTCTCCGCGAACACTCCCTCGCAAAGACCGGCCCCGTGCAAACAGACCAAGGCTTTTACATCATCGACGCGCCGTTCAAGCCTCTTCTGACCGAAGCCGATGTCGCGGCGGGTAAGGATGGCAGCGGAAAGGATGGCGTGTGGGATGTTTCTACGCTTGCGGAGCGGATCAAGATGATCGGTGGCGTGTTGGAGGTTGGCTTGTTCTTCGGCAAGAACGGGTACCAGACCCAGGCTGAGGGCCTTCAGGGTGGTCAGAAGCCAGTGGCGGTGTACTTTGGTATGGAGGATGGAAGCGTGAGCGTGAGGGCTGTGGACCCGGCTAGATACCAGTAGAGGCTGTAGAAACGTTGGATGCATGCGATACCACTTTTGTACATATGTCGTTTGAGTTACTCAGGGGGGCCCTTACAGCCGACTCAGCCGTGGAAAGAGCAGGAAGCGAAGCCCTCCCCATCTACTCCTCCGGATACACCATCTTCCTCCCCACGCCCCCATCAACCACCACCTCCTGCCCGGTCACAAACCCACTCTCGACCAAAAACCTCACCGCCTCCGCCACATCCTGCACACCCCCCACCCTGCCAGCAGGATGCCACTCATGATCCGCCTCCGCCAGCCCCTCCTCCCACCCCCTCCCCTCCCCATCCGCTTCGGCGCTCTCATCCTCAACATGGATCCACCCCGGCACAATCGCATTAACCCGGATCCCATACCTGCTCCCCAGACTAACCGCCAGACTCTGACTCAGCCCCAACAGCCCCGCCTTCGCGGCGCTATAGCCCTCATGGTTCTCCTCACTCTGCGTCGCGCGCGTCGAACTGATGTTGATCACGCACCCCGCCGGGCCCTTTACCTCCCCTTTGCTTTTCCCCCCAGCCCTCGCCGCACCCCCCGTCGCGGGAGCAGGACGCTCCGCGTGCGGTGCCAGCAGCGGCACGCAGAGCCGTGTCAACAGGAACGGCGCAGTCAGCCCGACGGCGAGTTTCGCGTCCCACTGCGCCATGATGTCTGCGTCTGGATCGTCCATGGTCTTTTCGTCGGCCCAGACGTGCGGCGTCGCCATGGCGTTGTTGATCAGGACGTCTAGGCGGCCGTTGAAGAAGGTTTTCGCCTGTTCCACGGCAGCGGCGAGTTGGGGCCGTGAGGTTAGGTCGCAGTGGGCGGAGGCGAAGGGCGGGGTGGAGGGGTTTTGGTGTGGGGGCGAGAGGATGGAGAGGGTGTGGGTTAGTTCGGGGAGGTTGCTGTCGAGGAGGAAGACGCGGTGGCCGCGGGCGATTAGGGTGCGGGATAGGCCACGCCCGATGCCGCGGGCGGCGCCGGTTATGAGGTAATTCATTGGTGTGGTGGTGGGGGTGGGGGTGGGTTGGGACATGGGATGGGTTTGGATGGTCGTGGTGTGGAAGGATTAGATGGGAGCTTTGCTGCCTGTACACCTTAGACGAATATAGAGTCCGGAGATCAGGAGAATAAAGGAGTTGGATGGTAATTGGGGAATGCGGGAGCCGCAGCGTGCTGGGTTTGGCCGAGTTGATACTCTAGAGAAGAGGCACAATTACAAGTACAGTATGTGTACTGCCTGGACGTGGAATTTACATTTGGACCAATCATATGACGTAAGAAAGTGCGGACTTAGGGACGGGGAACGATCATCACAGCCAATGAGGTGGAGCAGAAAAGGTAAACACGCTGGTACATGTAGGGTGTCGCGTGCTTGCAGTAAACTTGTATGGGGTTGTAGCACACAAGACAGCTTATAGAGAACTGAATGGGACACAGAAGGTGGAAACTGATACGCCAAGCTTCAGGCGCTGCATTTCATCTCTAAATGCTGAGCTCGAAAGAAAGTTCCCAACCCAATCGAACGATACCTGAGCTCTTCAGTGTTATCGTCTCTGATATTGTGCCCTCTGCAATGCTAAAAAAAAGAATTGTCCTGATCGATCAACGCCGAAAACTCCGTCGCCATGCTATCGCTCATGAAGGACCAAAAACTGGCCTACCGCCAATGCATGAAGCTGTTCATAATATATGAGATCAAGGAAAAGAGGGTATCTGATTTGGCTCCAACGCCGATGAAGAAAGGTCATCCATCATGCCTGTGAGGCAGCTAGGGGTATCCAGTAAAGGCTACGCAAGGCAAGGCAATCGACATTAAATGAAGAGCGTACGGATGCCAGACTCGATGGGTGGCGTGTTGGTCATCCCTTTGCTCCGTAAAGCGAGACCCGTGGTAGCCGTCTTAGTCGTTGCCTGTTGACGCTCCTTGCGGGCAGCTTTCTGTGCCTGCTTCTTCATGTCCTTTTTATCCCTAGCAGTCTGCCGTTCGGGACCTTGCTGCTTTTGCTTAGTCTTTCCAGCTGGTTGGGAGGAGTCTTCCGGTGGCGTTGGAGGCTTGATCTTGATCTTGATCGTAGGCTTGGGGAGGGAGTCTGACGAAGTCGTTTCCTCCTTCTTCACCGGGTGAGATGTCACATCAGGTAGCCCTTGAGACATGCTCCGCTGTGAGTCTGACAAGCCAGAAGCATCCGACGCTGAGCTTGCAAACGACTCTTGAGAGCCATCATGTTGTGCAAGCTTGGACAACATCCGCCGATGATCCTCGTTGTGTGACTTATGCCGTGTAACACGGCTCATGCGACGGTCTTGCTTCTTGTTCGGGCCGTTGTAGGCCTCATCGTCACTGTCCTGCTCGCGTTCAACACTGGAGCTTTCCTGCGTTGACGATATGCTGCCCTCCTCATCCAAGAGTCTGGACACTGCATCATCGATACGGCCTTTGCACTCTTCCAACACACGCTTGATGGTAGGTTTGTCCGCTAGGTATGGTAGTGATTTCGATACCACATCGATCATCCATGGCATTACATGCGGTGTCTGTTCTAGCTTCTCTTTCTGCCGTTGCTCCTCTTCCGGAGACAAGGCCATCACTTGTACCTCGGGTAAACCAGTGTGAGGTCCATTCAAATTACGAATCGACGAGTAGTGTTCCCAGGCCTGTAGTGGATCAGTGTCTGCCGGTAGAGGCTCAGGATCGAATACTGACATGGTAGGCTATGTGAGCAACACGTCTCTGCGTCTCGTTGCCACTACCAGATACCATGTACGCAAAATCACGTTGGTAGATCTTCACATCGACCTCAAAGGCTGAGCTGAAAGCTGAGATCTCCATGTTGTCTCCCCAAGTACCGCCTCTTGCCATGTTCTGCAGGTGGCTGTCGAACACACGGTCGATCTCTGCCTCTGAAGGTGGTGCATAACTGGCAGGTGAAGAGTATGCTCCAGCGTTCTTTCTCTTTGGGTTTCTTCTCATGCCACCACCAGGGTGCACGTCTATGAACATCTTGTAGTAGTCGGCATGCTCACGCATATAGTCTATAACTCTAGACCGGATGGCGGTGTGTTGATTTTGGTTGCCGTACAGCTGGTCGGACAGCGCGTTGAAGAGGCAGTTGCCTAGTTGGTACACGTGTCAGTGGTTAGGTATTATACTTGAGAACAGATACACATACCATCACCACGTATGTCCGCTGCATACAAGCCCAGAGCGGACAGCAATGGGAACTCATCCGAAGTTCCTCCCATCGCTTGGCTCCTGTTCACAGAGGGTGAGCGAACCGGAATTAGATGCACGTGAGGGCGTCATGAGTGCAAGGAAGTGATTCTAAGACATGGCTTATACGCAAGAGAGAGTGTATATCAAAGAAGAAGAGGTATAGCAGCCCTGTGGGGACTGTTTGGGCTGCCCTTTGGCGGGTGTAAAGGCTGTACATACCTCTGCAAGCTCCCGCCTTTCACCGGCGAAATGGCGGATCCGCTGTGCCTGTGCCGGGTGGAAGCGGTGACGTAAAAGGGGACTTGGGTGCGTGCGGCTGCCCTTTTTAGCGTCCGACAATCGCTTTGGAGTTGCGGAAGATCTGCTTGGCGGCTGGAGATGCAGTGGGATGACCTGCCTTATCGCGCAATTGGAGACGAGAAATACAGATAGTGGACGCTGCGGTGAGGTATATAAGTTAAGTCGTAGCCGTGCAACAATAGAGAGTCGTGACAATAGCAGGGCGAGCTACTATTCAAGTGAAGGTCAGCCTTGCAGCCGGACACTCTGACTCTCCTCAATTTGAGAGTATAGCAGGTCAGGCTGAAGCATAAAGCATTGCATGTGATCCGGCCCGGCGTGGTGTTTCTGAATCATCCAAACACTCAACCCTTTGGGAAACTCAAAACACCACTTATCACGCGTTTAGAGTTGTTGATAGGTCTGGCGCAATTATGTCTCAATCAAGGATCGTTGTACTTGGGTGAGTGAATACCTACAATGAAGCAAACAATAGTCGGAAGTAAATGGAGTATTGACTGGGATCAGGGCTGGTGTATCGGCGCTCACCACAGCATTGCTTTTGTCGAAGAACTCCAACTACAGCATAACCGTTGTTTCGAAACATATGCCCGGCGACTATGATATAGAATACGCTTCCCCTTGGGCAGGCGCCAACTATCTACCGTGAGTGCCGTTTTCGTACACGTTACCAATTGAAGCTCGCCAAATATGGACCATGTCATTTGGAAAAGCCACACATGTTTCAACAAGCTCAATCAAACAGTGACTTATTCAAGACACTTCTAGAGGCCTATCTGGCGTACGACGACTGACCGAGGATAACAGTGTTGCCAAAGAAGGCACGGCACCGGAGACTTACGAGAGAAACACATGGCCAGACTTGGCTAACCTGGCAGAGAATCTACCCGAAGCAGGCGTTCACTTCCAAGGTGAGACTACGAGCTAGGCCCATGCTGTTTCATCCCGCTAAACTGTGCAGAAACCGTGATATACAGGCGGGCTAAAGATGTCGGCACGGCGATAGGAGACTGGTTCTCCGAGCTGATGCGGGAAGACGCATGGTTCCGCAACGTGGTACCGAACGTACGCTTTCTCCAAAATCGAACAGGACGGATTCTATACTTACCAATTACCAGTTCAAAGTCCTCGGCAAAGAAGGCCTAGCTGGAGGCATAGACGGCGGCACCTCCTTCACATCCGTCTGCATCAACACCGCCATCTACCTCCCATGGCTGGTTTCTCAATGCCTGCGTAACGGCGTCAAGTTCCAGCGCGGCATTGTCTCACACGTCGCCGAAGCCGCTTCGCTGCACCACTCCGGTAAGCGTGCGGACCTGGTCGTCAACGCGACCGGATTGTCGTCCCTGAAGCTGGGTGGCGTAGAAGACAGCAAGCTGTACCCAGCCCGAGGCCAGATTGTGCTCGTCCGTAACGATCCCGGCATCATGGCCACTGTCTCTGGCACGGATGATGGCGATGATGAAGCAACGTACATCATGCACCGTGCCGCTGGTGGTGGCTGCATTCTGGGCGGCTGTTTGCAGGAGGGCAAATGGGAAAGCCAGCCTGATCCGAACCTTGCCATCCGCATCATGAAACGATGCATCGAGCTTTGTCCGAAGCTCGTGCCAGAGGGCAAGGGCATCGAGGCGCTCGATATCATTAGACATGGTGTCGGTTTGCGGCCGATGCGAAAGGGTGGAATCAGGATTGAGAAGGAGATCATCAAGGGCCCTGATGGACAGGCTGTGCAGGTCGTGCATAACTATGGTCATGGTGGATATGGATACCAGACCTCCTACGGATGCTCTCAGCAGGTGGAGAAGCTTGTACAGGAGGCGCTGCAGCAGAAGGCCAGGTTGTAGAGCACTTTGTAGACGTTGCAATGTCGATAGCATAAATTGCATACTATGTACTAAACAATCCGGAGCACAAAGCATCTAGTGACAGAGCGTGTCATGAAGATTGAATGTCCGGCAGGCAAACCTGCTCTCGATGAGTGAAAATAGTTGCATGTCCAGTGGTACCAGATACATCTGTGCAGAGCTGAACAAAAAGGATCCCAAACCCTAACAACGCCGCTCCATGCTCTCTTCCAAACCATGCAAATACTTTACATATGACCCGGATCCGCATCCACCTCCCCAGATCCGGCACCTTTCCGACGTACGAGGTATCATCCACCGTCACCGCATCTCTACTTCATCGGCTTCCACTTCTCCCTGCCCTCCAACAACGCCTTCGCCTGCTCCCTCATAGACTCCCTATCAAACGTATTGACCAAAGTATCATTCAACCTTCCCCTCTTTTTCTGATACTCCTCACTATCCTTCTCCGCCGCGTCATGCGTACTCTTATCAAAAGCCTCGTAATTGTCCGGCTCCGCGGGCCACACAAACGGCTTCTCGAGCTCCACCGTCATCTTCTTGCTCGCGCGAGGCCGGAACCATTCGTTCGACGGCCGGATGTCGCTGTCGCGGCCCTGGCGCACTCTCTGCTGGAAGACGTACGACCGCACCGATTTGATCCGCACGTTGTAGGCGTGGAAGAGGTAGTCGCGCATGTCGAGCTTGTTGAAGTGGAGCGGGACGAGGAAGGAGGCGAAGTAGGGTCCGAGTTTGTCCTGGCGCATGAATGTAATGGTGAAGTTGGGGCTGGGGCGTGTGTCAGTAGGCTGTTCCAACTTCGTAGAGGGCGACGATAGTAGACGTACAGGAAAACTTCTTTCCTGCCTGCTGTGAAGTTTCTTCTCAAGCCTGTCTTTGTGACTTCCACGGCGACATCCTTCACGGCCTCCTTCGCGGCATTCGCGGCAGCGGACATCTTGACGAGCTGCGGTGTGATCCGGGGCCCGGTCTTAGGCCGGTGACTTTGAGACGAACACGCGATTGAAATGTACAGAGGCTTGTTGCTGACAGTGAAGAGATGTGTATTGGTGATCGAGCAATAAGGGATAGGAGTTGGTATGTTCCAATGTCTTGTTCGTCAAACTTTCCGCAGCTTGCATCTGACCGGCGAAGTTCACGATGGACGCCGATCCCTCCTCCGGCCGCATGTCTTGGCACTTCCGTCCCGCATCTTATGGCGAGGTAATGGCGACATTGACAACAATATCCAGTACTTCGTAATGCATGAGGCGAGAATGCATATCCTTCCGTATCTAGATTCAAGTATAAGTTTCACTTTTTCTCAAATCGCCCCGAGCTTCGGTTAGCTGCGCTGCAGTCATGGAGCCTATCCCGAGATACAACCCCATCTACTACCCGGTTCCACCAAAGCCTGTGTTAGTGAAACAGTAAGTCTTCAACATCATTGAGATTCCGACAGTATGGTGATTCATGATGGATATAGGAGCCCGGCGTATCATCGCTCAGTCTTCCTAGAACGCCCCTTATTTGGGGCCTTGCTTTTCGAGAACGAAAACTCCGATGCCCGAGACCATTGCGCGAATGAAAGAAGTCAGTTTCTTCCTAATCTACCCGGCTCAGACAAACCCTGAAAAATCCGCAGCATTTCTGTCTTGGTTGCGTCTTTCGGTCTACATGGCAATCGTCTCCGTAGCCATTCTCATCTCCTTCCACCTGAAGCACCAACCGACGCCACTCGAACGGAGAGCAGCCCTGCCATTCGGTATCATTTTCTGGCTTCTTTCGCTCGCCTGCCTCGTCTCTGGGACGTCGAACTATATCAAGACGGTCACGAAGTATAGCAGAAAGCAAGCTCTTGTGCAGACTGGGTGGAAGACGCAGGTCGTGAGTATCACACCTTGCTACTGTCCTGTTGCCTTATGCTTACGCGCTCCGCAGGTGTTTACGGTCGTGGCATCGGCTATTGTTGCGGCTTGTGTCCTTTTCCTATCAACTAATGCCGGGACGAGATGATGTTATCTACGAACAACTCCTACTCACGACTAATGATTAATTGACGATACAATCTATATTCCGCCTTTTCCAGCAGTTCATGTTCATCTCTTCGTCCAATTTGCGTCGTACTTGCCTTTGTCGTTGTAAATCGTATGTACCTATAGGTACGTATATGGACCGCTTCCGTGGGACATGGTTCGAAGTAAGATTCAAGCAATTGATAGCAAAGAAGAAGACACAGGAGTGGACGCTGATGACCAACTCAAGGCTACATGATAGATGCTCACGCGTATAGTGCCATATTGCGGTTCCCGATACAGTGCCCACGGCATAGCTGCCGGTGTCCCCCAGGCGCAACTACCGGAGCCATTGCGTACCGCCATGCCTCGAACGGCAAATACAAGCTCGCTACCTCAGCGCGAGCCAAGCCGCCCTCCTCGCAGGCGCCACAACCGAAACAGACTTCGTTCCTAATCCGTCAACTGTCTGAGCGGAAGCTAAGGGTAGTTTCTGAGCCCCGCTATGCAGTACCCTGGCATATCGGATCGTGGCGGGTAAGGAGGTTGTACAAATACGTTCCGCGGGTCTCGAAAGGGGTTGTCCCTCGGCGCTGCAACAATCAATAAATGTACAGGATACAGCTAACAGACGCTTCTGCCTACAATGACCGTTGCAGTCGTTTCCACGCGCTAGCCAGTCACTACCCCCGGTGCTGCCGAAGGGGTCATTGTAGGGCGGAGGTCCTCTGGGAATGTTTGGCAGGAATACGGAGGTGTAATCGCGAGCTCTTGGGTATCCGTACCGATCGTAGTCCTCCTCTGATCGTCCGGGGGCAATAGGGGGGAACATCCTGGGAGTGGTTTCGAGACCTGGTGAGCGTGTGTGGAGTACGTACATTTGTGCTGCAAAGCAGCCCAGGCTTTATAACAAGACAAACGTGACAGTCTACACTGCCAGTCGTTTACCATGGTCAGCAGTGATGTGGAGTTCCCTATGCTGTCATGCACATTGGCTGGACCACGTTTTAGGGTACTGTCACCATTATCGTACATTATCGTACAGCCTGCCCACAATGAGCTCCATATTCCAGACGAAGCTACACAAATGATAGCCGAACACCTCCAAAGACTATAAAATCAACCCGTCCCACGCCTTCATACGCTGAATCAGTAAAAGCCCCGATTGAGTCTGTCCCTTAAAAGTCCTAAGCCCCCACCATCACGTGGACGTGTCCTGCCAAAGTGAGGGACTCCTCCAAAGCCCTGATCGATCCTTGCCTGCAAAGCATTCAGGGCACCGCGATCCGGGCCACGTAATGCACGAAATCCCGCGCTTGGTGGAAGCCGGTCGTAACCTGAGGAATAGTTGTATGGTGACATGCGTGGATCTTGGTAGGGATTGCCCCAGGGACCTGATGGTAGATTTCATCAGTACGTGGATATCTTTGTAGGGTTGAGAGAGCCGCGCAGGAAAGGGGGAAGTGAAGGAGCTAGAGAATTGACTGACCGTAACCACCATAGTCGCTGCCACGGCCCAACCAGCCAGACCCGCCATAGCCGGCAAAAATATCTCCGTGATCTCTGTTACTCCAGGGAGTTGGATCGCCCCAGGGAGCCGGAAGACGGCGACTCATGAATTGCGAGAAAGTGATAGGAGCGAACTCTATTCTGTCTGATGTATCCCTGACAAGACTGAGTGTCTAGGAAATAAATAGTGGTTGTGGAAAATACGGGTTCTGATGATGTGTGTTTGGTATAGCAGAGGGAAAGTCCTCCGCTTGTAGACTCACTACCTTACAAAGACATTGCTTTCTGTGACAGCGCTACGGCTGGTCATGAGCCGCCCGAGCATAGCATGAGCGACCCATGAGCGTGCTGGTCGTGCTTGTGGTGGTCATTTTCATTGCAATCGCAAATGACCACGCTCATTCGCGCCTGCTGAATAAGCACAGCTATCACGTATCACATGCCTGCTACCGAATGCTGACCATGTCTCAAAGTTCCAGGACACAAAGTGAAGTTGCGGAGAGCATACAACAGCTACATAGCGCGTGTTGATATCGACGCGTTGGCGGTGTCAGTAAAACAATGGATAAACGCTGTCTAGAAGAAATTTCGGATTGTGAGGTTGACGTTGATTCACCAGTGGAGTAGCTCGAAAGCTTAAGATGGAATCCGGTCGCCAGAGAAGGAAAGTCTCAAAGCTGAATTGTGAAGGTCTCATAGTAGAGCAGCTGCGGTGCATCAAACTGGCCGTTAAGTGGTTCGACTTGCAGATCTCAGCGTGCCTTTGATGTGAGTCACATTTCCTTCACTCGTCCTTGATTGCTTGCGAAGCATGTCAATAAACATTCACTTGTTATGGAACCTTCCATGAAGCATGTGAAACTCCGGACAGAACCTTGCCTATAAGGACCCACCTTCGCACACAACCCATCTCACCAAAGCATCAACTTTCAAAGAACACACATCAAACCAAACCAAACCAAACCAACCATATCAAAACCCAAACCCAAGTTATCACCATAACAATGTCCAACAACAACAAGTCCACGTCCACCCTAATGGACAAGAGCGCCTCTGCTCGCATTTCGTCAGCCAATGTACGCAACCACATTCCGCTCACATCCAGTGTCATCCCACTAATCCAGAGTTCCCCACAGGCCAAATCTGGTGGCGACACCGGCAAGGGCGGCTTTTCTGCCAGAGCTCAGTCCGCGGCCGACACGAACGCAAACACCAGCGGCGGCGGTGGAGGAGGCGGTCGCAACACCGGAGGCATCGGCTCTGGTGGCCAGCAGGGCAAGAAGTAGCTTTGCGACAGGCACTTCACTTGAACCATATGCACTGAGCACGGTGGTGAGAATGTCCTAATTGGGAAGGTGGAGGATGAAAAGCACATCGGACGGATAGTGAAGATGCTTTGACACAAATTGTCACATTGAATTAATAAGTGGCACCATCATCATGACTTTCCAAGTCTTACCGAATTACTGTGCTCGCCTCCTCAAGTAAGAGTGTGGTTACGCAACAACCAGTGAAGCCCGACTCTACTAGATTACCCCATGCTACATGTACATGTAGTATGTTGTCTGGCCCTCTGCCTTATTCTTTCGTGGATGGACATTCATATATGTATAGTTACATGTTATCCAGGTTCGGAAATGCATTTGATCAGCAGATAAAAGGTCCTTCAGGTGCTCCAGATTGCAGCATGTCTAGCTGGCGCACGCTGCATGTGTTGGGAAAACCAGCTTATATCGCGCCGTATGTGCTGACAAGAAAGGTAGCGCCTCGGGCTGAGGGAGGTCCTGGCGAGAGCGACACTGTCTATGCTCCCCAAAAAGCTGTCAAGCCGATTGTGGGTTCCTTTCATCACGGTCGTCCTTCGGGGTGAACAGAATCCTGGCGGTGTGAGCCGCGAAGGTGGAAACGTACATCCGCATTGGATAGGCCGAGAATGTGTACTGCTGTTGGCCATAGATGCATGCAAAGTGACAAGCGTCCATGTACATGTGTGGAATAGTATATCCAGACCCCAGAAAAGTAGCTTTGCCAGGTAGTTCACGGAATGGGCACAGTATATTATGCAACCCGCGAGGTCGGTAGTGGTGGTGGTAGTGGTGGGTGGTGGTGCGGGCACGCGGGCGCGTGCGAGGCTCGGCAGTGATCTCCAGAAAGAGCCTAGTCTTAAGAGCACCCCTGTTGGCATTTGCTGAACAAGTTCTCTCGTGATTAATGTACCACAATCTATTCAGTATATACATGGACCTTATGATGGTGTGCATCGCTTGCGGATAGAGCGGACATGATTGTCTCGCGTGGAGCAGAGTTATAGGTGCCTTGAGGGCTACAACTACAGTACTTGCAGACTGCGGGGCGTCAGGATACCGTTACCAAATAGAAGTCACCGCCTGGTGGACCCTGCTATCTCTCCTCCGCCCTACTTCATCACGCTAGGTAAGATTAGTTATGCCTCTTCCCCCGGCTGCACATGTAGCGACTCGCGGCAGACGGAAGTGCCTGCCCTAACGGGACATGTGTTTATCGCTGCATATCTTGCAGCTCGTGGATTTGACTTGAGCCCGTCGTCGTTCTGGCCGTTATCTTGAACAACTGCCGTTGCTTTAACTCCGCCTATCAGGGTAATTCATACATAAGCCTACCCGATCGTAACTCCCTTACTTTGAAACACGCGGTCGAGACCTCCACACGCATCCAAGAGAGGCACCATACCGAAGCAGGTGGTCTGGAGGGACAATAATGAACCGCACCGATTCCGAGTCCAATGGGAATCCCAGCTTTTTAGGCACGTCATACCGGTCACAGCGCAGCTTCCTGTCGAGTACTCCCATTGCACAAGAATCCATTCTTCGGGACCTTGAGGACGAGGATGAGAGGGAAGACAATGAAGAGGAAGATGGAGTCGCAGAGGAGGCAGATAGGAATGGGCAGAATAATGGGCTGCCAATCGGACAACAATCGGAGTACTCTATGACAAGCTCGTTTCGGAGGACGAGCCATGTAGCCTACGGCCCCAGGCCTCTATTCCCATCTGCGCAACCACCAGAGGCGTACCTGACCCAGGAAGATAGACAAGCGGCGCTGGACGAGGAGAGAAGTCTACTCAGAGACAACCATCTTATACCTCCGAAACACCCACGAAGGGGAAGTCAAGCTTCCGGCAGATTAATACACCGCGTTTCCATACCCTTCATTCCACGAAGCAAATCCGGCGCGGTTGATGAAGAGTCGGCAGTCGAGGGTGAGGAGGGAGAGGGGGTGGGTCCGACTGAGCAAAGCCCTTTACTCAGTGGTGACCCAACCCAGCCATATGGAGGAGAGGATACACCAGAGAACATAAACAGAAAGTGGGAAGCTGCTGTTGCAGCGGGCAAAATCCAAACAACCTGGCAGAGGGAAGCTAAAGTGCTTGGGCGGTACTCGCGATCACTCATTTTAACATTCATACTGCAATACTCGCTCACCATGGCGAGTATCTTCACGGTTGGCCACATTGGAAAGCTGGAGCTTGGAGCAGTCTCTTTGGCTGGCATGACTGCAAACATTACCGGATACGCTGTCTACCAGGGACTGGCCACCAGTCTGGATACACTCTGCGCCCAAGCCTACGGATCGGGTAGAAAGCACCTTGTCGGACTTCAATTGCAGAGGATGATCTACTTCCTGTGGATCATCACGATACCGATTGCCATCGTTTGGGCCTCGTCTGCGCAAATCCTGCACGCCATTGTGCCTGAGAAAGACACAGCTGTATTGGCAGGACAGTATTTGAAGGTTCTGATCATCGGAGCCCCAGGTTATGCAGCGTTTGAGAGCGGCAAGAGATATGTGCAAGCCCAGGGCAAGTTCCAGGCCACCCTCTATGTGCTCCTCATCTGCGCTCCACTCAATGCCTTTTTGCACTGGCTCTTCGTATGGCACTTTGGTTGGGGCTTTATCGGCGCTCCGATCTCGGTTGTCATCGTTGAGAACCTGATGCCCGTTTGCCTATTCCTCTACGTTCGATTCTGCGGTGGCATGGAATGCTGGGGGGGCTTCACTCGCAAAGCGCTCAAGAACTGGGGTCCTATGATCCGGCTTGCGCTGCCGGGTCTTGTCATGATCCTGGCCGAGTACCTGGCCTTCGAAATTCTTACACTCAGCGCAGCCCGGATCTCTGCCACACACCTCGCGACCCAGAGTGTGCTGAGCACCCTCAGCTCCCTGACCTACCAGATTCCGTTCCCAATCAGCATTGCAGCAAGCACACGTATTGCCAACTTGATTGGTGCCACTCTGACAGATGCGGCAAAGTTGAGCGCCAAGGTCGCCTTCACTGCAGCACTGATAGTCGGTATCTTCAATATGGTGCTTCTGAGCTCTACCAGAAACTATATCCCATGGCTCTTCACGAATGATCCTGATGTTGCGGAACTCACTTCGAAGATCCTGCCACTTAACGCCGCGTTCCAGCTTTTTGATGCCCTAGCCGCTTTGGCAAATGGTATTCTTCGCGGTATGGGCAGACAGGAGTTTGGAAGCTATATCAACCTATTCGCCTACTATGTGGTAAGTGCATGATCGGATGACTCGTACTCAGACGAGGCTAATTTTTTTTTTCCAGATCGCAATGCCTATCTCTTTCGGCACCGGCTTTGGGTTACACTGGGATTTGTACGGACTGTGGGCCGGACCTGCCCTCGCTTTAGGTATCGTTGCAGGCGTGGAAGGTTGGTTTATCTACAAGACAAGCTGGGAGAAAGCGGCAGAGGATGCGAAGAGGAGGAACACTATGGGCTGATGTATATCCCATCTCATGTTAATGTTGAGCAATCTCTTTGCCTGGTCTTGTGCCGTGCCTAAATCAACTGTGTCATTCTGCACGTTATTGATAATAGATGTTCCAACCGTAAACTGTTTGATCTTCCGTTAGGATCGGGATGGCCTTTCAGCCACGCGGGACCCTGCCGTTTGCCCCACACTGCCCGCGCTTCCGGTACAGTGACGAACCGCATGCCGTTCAACACTCATCGTTACTCTGACTCCAAGGTTGTGCCCCTCCTTTATCTTGTTTCCTTTCTTGCTACTACCTAACGAAGGAATGAACCTATGAGACTGGCGAATATCGACACCCTTTCGTATGCCGCAACCCCGTAATGACCGAGCCCTTACTTGGAGTCGCAAGCGATAATGCAGGCCGCACGGAAACCATAGCACCAAACGCCGAGCCAGACTTCTCTGCGCTCTGTACCAAGGTTAATGCGCGCATTGCGGCATTCCTAGATGCGGCGCCGGCCACCGAAAGGCTTAGGAGCGTGCAGGAGCAGACGCGACTGAGTCTCCGGATCTTGGAGGAGGCGCTTGAGCGGTACAGGTCAGTAACATGAGCTCGGCATGGAGTAGACGGCATACATTGCGATCGCGAAGGACCACAAAGCTGACAATCAGGGTCTAGCCTCGAAGAACTGTCGATATCATACAATGGCGGGAAAGATTGTCTCGTGCTACTTCTGCTCTACCTCAGCGCCCTCCACACCCACACCCAGAAGACGTCCACGAAACTCCCGCACAGCCTGCAATCTGTATACATAGTCTCACCACATCCGTTTCACCAGGTCGAGGAATTCGTAGCAGAGTCGGTCAGCACGTATCATCTGGATTTGGCGCGATATGCGAAGCCGATGAGGCAGGCGTTTGAGGAATATCTACATGACAAGGAAGAGGTCAAGGCGATCTTCGTAGGAACGAGACGGACGGATCCGCATGGGGCAAGTTTGAAATACTTTGATCCGACGGACAGAGGGTGGCCTCCGTTCATGAGGATACATCCCGTTATTGATTGGCATTATGCGGAGATCTGGACGGTACGTTTCATATTACTACGCTGACATCTCGTACGGCCAGAGATGGCATGGAAGGAGACGGGATTCGGAGAGTCTGGATGCTGACACAAGTCTCAGTTCATACGACACCTTGACATCCCGTACTGCTCGCTATATGATTTGGGCTACACGTCGCTCGGCGGCACCACGGACACGCATCCGAATCCTGCGCTCAGAGCACAAAGTGACAAGGACAAGGCGGCAGACACTGGCTACAGGCCTGCATATGAACTGGTCGAAGATGAGGAGGAAAGGTTAGGGAGAGACAAGTAGTGTGTTGTCACTGGAGGGCTGGGCTCTGCCAGCTTGTGCGAATGATAGATGTGTAGAGACATATACCCCCCCATCAAGCGAAACATCTCCGAGATGCTCGGTACGAAGCAAACAGAGGGTAGATTCGTAATAAACTCGATGAGTAAGACGCTATTTTCTACGAAAACATGCAAGACTTTGCCGTAAACGTGTAGCGTAGGGGGAAATGAGTGTAAGCTATAGGTAATCGTGGCCATCATGCGCGGCGGCGATGCTGTTCTGGAAAGCGCGCTAAAAATGACGAATGTGGGGTTGAGCCAATCAAACGGAGGCAAAAAAAGTCTCGATGGCGAAACCATTCCGAAAAGCGGCAACCGCGCTGTTTTGGTTAGCCGAGCAATTACTCGAGACTCTGACCACCTCGAAGCCTTTACACCACCCACCACTCTTCCTCCCCTCCTTCTCTACATCTCCACCACCATACTCTCTTTTACGTTTGATACCCTGGTGCTGTATTAGAGGCTATCGCCGCGACAATGGCCTCCATCCACAGTGCTGGAGAAGCAGGTGTGTTTGCCCCCACCTACGAGCTAAAAGTTCTCGAACAGGAGCTGACAGTGTCACACAGTCGCGCGCATTGCCTATCTTTCTAGCGATGTAATTGTATCTGTCCAGCCTTCGCTGGCCGTGGACTCCGAGTTCTCCAAACATCTCCGTTCATACACCGCCAACAAGGGAACCGGCCTCGTCTCTCAGGGACTGCCTGAGGTATGTCATAAGATCTAAAGAGCAACAAGGTGGAGGGCAAAGCTCACAGATTCTAGGTCATCTCCGTCAGACACAATGCCGACCCTCTCCTTTCGGCTTTCCAGCCCATCAAGTCTGGCAAGATCGTCTCTGTGACGACCGATTCCTCGATCCTGGTTCGCTCCATCCCCCACCTCTACAAGCTCGCCCAGCAACCAGTCGTCATCCACGTCTCTCTTCAACCTTCTGGATACCCTGATTACTCCGACATCACCTCCATCAGACAATCCGGCTTCACATTCCTGCAATCAGAGACCCTTCAAGAGGCCCAGGATTTGGCTTTGACCGCACACGCTTTGGCGCTCAAGTCCGGAAAGGGTGTTATTCACTTTTTCGATGCTGCAAACATTGCGAACGACAAGCCAGTTGCTCAGGAGGACAGGGAGCTTGTGAAGAGGATACTGAACGTTGATGTGGCGAGACAATATCAGACCGCCAGCAGCGAGGAGACCACCCTCTACGCAGATGACGGCAGAGTGGCGACCAGGACTGTTGTTGGAGAGGCCTCAAACAACGCCGCTTTGGCACCATCTGGACAGGCAACTCCAGCCACTTCCGAGAAGCCAATCTCTGCCCAGGTAAGCGACAGGGAATCTTCTGTCAGCTCCGGCTCCACCGGTCGCAAGAACAGCAGCGATGAGGGCTCTCTTGCCTCCTCTGCTGCCACCTCCATTGAGAGCGTCTCTTCGCGTCCTATCACTTCCGAGGACATCGATACCTTCACCACCCAGATCTGGTCGGACCTCCGGGATGCGACTGGCCGCAGCTACCAGGCATTTGACTACTCTGGTCCAGCTGATGCCGAATCAGCTCTTTTCCTCTTCGGCTCGGATAGCGCTCTGTTCGGTCGTGAGGTCGACAACGCTGGCCCAGAGGATGAGTACTACAAGGCTGGTATCGTCACTGCCCGTCTTTACAGGCCATGGCTCGGTGCCAAGCTCGTTGAGACTCTCCCAAGGAGCGTGAAGAGGATCGCTGTACTGGAGCAGATCAAGCGCAAGACCACCAGGTGGGGACCACTGCTTTTGGACCTTTTGATGACCCTGAAGACGTCTGCGCAGTCCGGCCCAGTCATCGTTGGCCACCAGCTTGGCTACATCGAGGAGTCCACTATTCGTCAGGCTCTCAAGGGCATCTTCCAGAACCTCCTCTCTTCCGCCCCTATCCAGAACCTGGAGATTGGCAACCACGAGGGCCCAAAGCAGGTCGGCAAGGAGTACGAGCTGGAGCAGCCTCCGATTGAGAACGCTTACATGAAGATCCTCAACCAGCTGTTCGCTGAGCGCCTGTACATCGCCAACCGCATCGGTGCCGACAATGCTGGTGTTTCTACCGAGATCGCTGCCAGCCCGGAGTACGGCTTTGGTTCGCTTGTTGCTCGCTCGGAGCACCGCAAGCGCTTCATCAGCGAGATCCAGGCCGCCGCTAAGGGTCGTGACTTCACCACTGACATTCCTCAGAAGTGGCTGTCTAAGTGGCTTCTGGAGGCTGAGAAGGCTGACAAGGCTAACGCCATTGCCCCAGAGGTCGTTGCCCGTCTCGGCACCGACGGTTCCCCTCTTGCCAGGGACCTCCTCTCGAACAAGGGTCTTTTCTACAAGGAATCTCAGTGGCTTATCGGATCTGATGCCTGGTCTTACGACCTCGGCAACTCCGGTGTTCACCACGTTCTTGCCTCTGGCGAGAATGTGAACATGCTCATCATTGACTCCCAGCCATACTCCGAGCGTGCCGCCGCCGATGCTTCCAGGAGAAAGAAGGACGTCGGTCTGTACGCCATGAACTTCGGTAACGCCTACGTTGCATCTGTTGCTGTGTACAGCTCCTACACCCAGGTTCTGCAGGCGATGATTGAGGCCGAGCAATTCAACGGTCCATCCGTCATTGTTGCTTACCTTCCATACAACAAGGAGAACGACTCGCCTCTGACCGTCCTCCAGGAAACCAAGAAGGCCGTCGACATTGGATACTGGCCACTGTACAGATGGGACCCAACCGCCGAGGAGCGTGGTGAGGAGAACTTCAAGCTTGACTCGGAGCGCATCAAGCAGGAGCTGAAAGAGTTCCTGAGGAGAGACAACCACCTTTCTCAGCTCATGAAGAGGCACCCACAGTTCCACGCCAGCTTGTCGGAGTCTTACGGCTCTGAGGTTAGGCAACTCCAGAAGAGGAAGGCCAAGGATGCTTACAGCGCCCTGCTTGAGGGTCTGGCTGGCGCCCCTCTGACCATCCTTTTCGCCTCTGACAACGGCAACGCTGAGAACCTTGCCAAGCGTCTCGGCAACCGCGGTAAGGCCAGGGGTCTCAAGACCATGGTTATGGCCATGGATGACTACCCACTCGAGGACATCTCTAACGAGGAGAACATTGTCTTCATCACTTCAACTGCTGGCCAGGGTGAGTTTCCACAGAACGCCAGGAACTTCTGGGAGCACGTCAAGAACTCTACCGACATCGACCTTGCCACCGTCAACGTTTCCGCCTTCGGTCTGGGTGACAGCCACTACTGGCCGAGGAAAGAGGACAAGGCCTACTACAACAAGCCAGCCAAGGACCTTTACGCCAGGGTACTCACCCTCGGTGCCAAGTCCCTGGTTGAGTGCGGTCTTGGTGACGATCAAGATCCAGATGGATACCAGACCGGGTACAGCGAGTGGGAACCAAAGCTTTGGCAAGCGCTTGGTGTCGCAAACGTCGAGGGTCTGCCAGAGGAGCCACCGCCAATCACCAACGAGGACATCAAGATCAACTCCAACTACCTCCGCGGTACTATCGTTGAGGGTTTGAATGATCCAACTACTGGCGCCATCTCCGCCGCTGACCAGCAACTCACCAAGTTCCACGGTACCTACATGCAGGATGACCGTGACCTTCGTGACGAGCGCAAGGCCCAGGGACTGGAGCCAGCCTACTCCTTCATGATTCGTTGCCGTCTCCCAGGTGGTGTCGCTACTCCAAAGCAGTGGGTCCAGATGGACGACATCAGCAACACTCTCGGCAACGAAACCATGAAGCTTACCACCAGACAAACTTTCCAGTTCCACGGTATTGTCAAGGCTAAGCTGAAGCCAGCCATGCAGGCCATCAACAGGTCTCTCATGACTACTATTGCTGCTTGCGGTGATGTCAACCGTAACGTCATGTGCAGTTCTCTTCCAGAGCACTCTCAATACCATGCCGATGTGCACGCTTGCTCCAAGCTCATCAGCGACCACCTTCTCCCATCCACCACCGCGTACCACGAGATCTGGTTGAAGGATGAGAACGACGAGAAGACCCAGGTTGCTGGTGACGCTGTCCAGGATCACGAGCCACTGTACGGTCCTACTTACCTGCCTCGTAAGTTCAAGATCACCATCGCCATTCCGCCACACAACGACACCGACGTGTACGCCCACGACATTGGTCTCATCGCCATCAAGGGCGAGGATGGCCGCCTGGCTGGTTTCAACATGCTCGTCGGAGGTGGTATGGGTGTGACCCACAACAACAAGAAGACCTACCCACGTACCGGTTCCATGTTCGGTTACGTGCCAAAGGAGAAGGTTCACATTGCATGCGAGAAGGTGATGCTGGTGCAGCGCGACAACGGTGACCGCAAGAACCGCAAGCACGCCCGTCTAAAGTACACCGTCGACGACATGACTGTGGAGGGCTTCAAGGCCGAGGTGGAGAAGTACTGGGGCGACAAGTTCGAAGAGGCCAAGCCCTTCCACTTCGACTCCAACATCGACACCTTCGGCTGGCAAAAGGACGAGAACGGAAAGCACCACTTCACCATGTTCATTGAGAACGGTCGTATCGAGGACACCGCCGACTTCCCCATGAAGACCGGCCTCCGCGAGATCGCCAGCGTGCACAAGGGCGAGTTCCGTCTCACCGGAAACCAGCACTTGATACTGTCGAACGTGGCCGACGAGGACCTGCCGCAGATGAAGGAGATGCTGAAGAAGTACAAGCTCGACAACATCCACTTCTCCGGCCTGCGTCTGTCCTCGTCCGCCTGTGTCGCCTTCCCAACCTGCGGTCTCGCCATGGCCGAGTCCGAGCGCTACCTGCCCAAGATGGTCTCCCTCCTCGAGGGCGTGCTTGAGGAGAACGGGCTCCGCCAGGACAGCATCGTCATGCGTATGACCGGCTGCCCGAACGGTTGCGCCCGTCCCTGGCTCGCTGAAATCGCCTTCGTCGGCAAGTCCTACGGCGCCTACAACTTGTACCTCGGTGGTGGTTACCACGGCCAGAGACTCAACAAGCTGTACCGTAGCTCGATCAAGGAGGAGGAGATCTTGGCCATCCTCAAGCCGTTGCTGAAGAGGTATGCCATTGAGAGGAATGAGGGCGAGAGGTTCGGAGACTTTGTTATCAGGATCGGTGTTATTAAGCCTACGACTGAGGGCAAGACTTTCCACGATGATGTAAGTTTTGTCGACGACTGATATCTACGATGTTGTAATATGGGTTGCTAACGGACTTTATTTGCAGGTCGCCGAGGAAGACGAGGACGAGGAGTAGAAGGCATAGAATGCTTCTTGCAAGCGGTTTAATCTTATTGGAAGCTCATCTGATCCATCGGGCTTTTGACATTGGCGTTATACCTGCATAGGGATGGCAGTTATCAGGAGTTTCTTGTCTTGTCATTGTAAAATGAAATCTTTGTATATAGCCATAACTTTATGAGCAAAAAAGCAATTCTGGAATTCACTTAAACCATCCGTTCTCTTCATCTTTCCTGTGAGCAAAACGGTTGAGATGTCACAAGCTGTAATGCCGGCGAGTGTCTGTCTTCCAAGCACCTAGCTAGGTCGTATGAAGGGCGGTTTAAACGGCAGCGACGGCCCCCTTCGGATTCCACTCGTCCCGAATTGGCCACTGATACGCCTCGTCAGGTTTCCGAGAGCCCGAGACGAGTCTACTGTCCGCGGTGAAAGCCACTCCTGCATGCCGTCTTTTCGGAGAAGGTTCAGCGACGAAGACGGGTGAGGCTGTTCGGCTTCGAATAGACCTTCGTCCTCTTCTTCATCCTCTTCGACTTCTTCTTCGCCATCAGAGGAGCTCGAATCGCTGGATATGGAGACCACGGACTGAGCGGAAGTTGGGATTGAACCGGCATCTACCCGTCGAGGAGTGTTGCTGTGATCTCGCGGGGGCGGAGACTTGAGGGCTCGTTGTGCGGTGCTGAAGTAGCGGGACGCGGTGGCGTCTACGAGGGACCTTCTTCGGTTGGAGGTTGTGTTCCGTTGCAGAGCTGACGAGGTGAGTGATCCGTCCGGCTGTGGTTGTCGCGGTGAGGGTTTGAGGATCGAAGATGGACGTCGTCGTAGACCTTTACCCCTGGATGTCAGCGGTGCAACGTGGTTGTGATCCCGCTGCAGCTGGTTTGCGCCATCGTACACAACGGGATAGTCGTCTTGAATGTCCTCTCGAACTTCCATCCAGGACCGGTACTGGGCTCTGGGATGGGCCTGGCCCATGGGCGGCGTGCAGGCTTGACCATCTTCCATGGCTTCTAGTTTGTTTTCACGCACGAACAAGTCGATAGATGCTCGGCGCTTGCGCTTTCTTCTAGAAGCAAGTGTTGCTGTGGTGAGGATGGACCGTTGAGAGTGACGTTCTGTATCAGGACGCCTGTAAACTGCTGGATGGTGATGGATCGAATCATCTTCCCGTCTGAATGCATCTGCATCATCCCCAATCTGATCACACTCATCGTCTGCGCTTGAGGCACTCTCGCCATCTGAGGATTCGGAGCTGGATTCGCTTTCCGAGACGTTCGGCCTGCGTGGAGCAGATATACTCGCCAATTGAGCTTCGATCACTTGGTCTTCGAAGGTAACCATGCGACGCGTCTTTCGACGAGACGGGAGGTCAGCAACGCACTGAGTGGGTTCTGAGCTATCTAGATCCGCGTGATAGGAGGTCTGATCAGTCCCGGCCCAATAAGCTTCATCCCCGTGCGGAGGTTTTTCGAGTAGCTGAGTCGGCTCAACCTCCGATTTGAGCTCATCTCGTTGGAAGACAATGTCGGGTGAAGGCCCAAGGCTGAGTTCAAGGGTGCCAGTAGTTGCTACGAAGCCTGACTTCCTCGCCTTCCTCAGCTTCTGTCTGATTGGAATAGACAGCTCAGATGTAGCAAAGCCGTCACAGCCCTGGTCACTAATTGTACTGCGAGGTATGATCCTCTTACGAGGAGGGAGAACGTTGGTCGGAGGAGGGAGTCTGAGCGCCTTCCTCAATGAGCTGAGTGTCGTAGATGGGGCGGTTGCCACTTCATCTCGTCTGCCACAATCAGTTGGAAGTAGTTCTTCCTCGATCGGGTCAGTTTCTTCTTCAGAAGAGCCTGGCGGTCGCAGATCGAGGTCAGCAACATCAGAAGGGACCATGATAAGTTCATTGACCGGGAGGCGTCTCTTGCGAGGCTTGTTCACTTTGACAGCTTTCTTCGCCTGCCCTTTCCCAGTCTTTTTCTTCCTTGCGTGCGATGATGATGGGGCTGATCTTGGTGTCAAATTAGCGTTGTCGGCAGACGATGAAGCTGGGCTGCGAAAGAGGTTCTCCGAGTCCTTGCCTTCAACACCCGGCGGTGCAGTCATTGATCCATTTCTGGCGATTGAACTCGGTGCTGCAGGAGACTCATCCGTAGCCCGAGTAGGTCTTGCGCGTGCTGCTGGTGAATGCCCACTAAGGTGAGCCGCAGAGAGTGGTAATGGAGTTGTCTTTTTGCGGCCATACGTTTTCAGTGGGATGCCTCTCTGAAAGTCAACTGATCTAAGCTCTGAGCTGACAGCGGCCATTGCCATATTGATCTTCGAAGGGTTAATGCCCCGAGGCGATATTCCAGATTCTTTCTCATCTTGTGGTGGCTGTAGGTAGTGTCAAGAGGCTGCCCTAGGTCTTTCCTTCTGCAGTAAGCTGCTAAAGCAGGCAGGTGCAACCAACGCCGTCGATCGCTTCTCCATCTCACATATGCTCCCAGAGCCAGCTCCATCCTGTAGATATTATATTGTAAGACTAAAATCGTGCGAACGTCCGCGCAGGGACCAATTGCCCATACTTGCCATGTAAGCGCGGTAGACGACAATCTGACGACTGACCGAGATTACTGCATATGTTGGCCAGGAGAAGGAAGGAATGAGAAAACAATTGATTAATGATCCGCTTCTACTGGGGTATCTCGGGTGCTATGCCTTCGATGAAACTAGGCCAAGAAGGTGCGTACAACCACCCGCAACCCAAAGTGTGTACTTGTACAATATGAAAACGCAAAGAAGCCCACCAGATGCCGCTAAATGGTCGAATGCAAGTAAACAGGCGCCATTACGCTGACAAAATTCATGCAGCATCGGCCAGAGCCTGAGGGACTTCAAGCATGCGCCTGATCTCAGTCTCGCCCTTGTACTTGTCAAGGCCTTGGTCGAGGTGCTCCCACCACTCGAAGAGCATGCTCTCGCAGATCAGCTTGAACCAAGGAGTGAATGCAAGAGTGTCGTCCTTGAACATGTTCTTGAGTTGGTCTTCGGTCACGTACTTCGTGTCTCGTACTTCGTTCGGACTTGGCTCGAGGTCGACGTCAGCCTTGATGAAGAGGATGTAGTCAACTGTTGCGAAATGTCAGTCATGCACTACAACGCGCATTGTTGAAGGGACTCACTCTCGTGCTCTCCCCACTTGCCGTCACTTGGAGCAACGTAGTGGATGCGGGTAAGGAACTGGAACTTCTCAATGGGCACTTGTGCGGCCTTAATTCCCAGCTCATGGTCCAACTTGCGGATAGCAGCACGCTTCACACCCATAATCGCTGCATCCAAGGTTGAGCCAGTCTCACCTGGCACACCGAGTGGGTGAGAGCAGCAGGTGTTTGTCCACATGTCTGGGAAAGTGATCTTCTCCGACGCTCTTTGCTGCAGCAGAAGACGGTTTTGAGAGTCGAACAGGAAGACGGAGAAGGCGCGGTGAAGGAGACCCTTGTTGATGTTCTCCATCAAGTGGCCTATCATCAGGTCAGATCCAATTCCAGTCAAGCGGTCCCCCACTCTGGAGTATTACTGACAGATCTTCTTGCTAGCACTCCCAATAGGCTTGTCATTCTCGTCCAAGACGATGCATACTTCGTCCATAAGACGTATCTGCTCCTCATCGTAGCCATCGAGATCGTGGTCTTGCGTCGCTGATTGTGTGGAGGTCGCAAGGTCGGTGTTTATCTGGGGAAAGAGGCGGAGAATGTTCTCGGCGGTGATTTGGGACGGCGCCGGGGTGGTCACGGTGGCGCTCATCTTGAAAAGCCAGTCGGTGGTGTCTTTGCTGTACGCTATTTCGATTCGTGGTGTATGCAAAGGTCCGAGTTGCAATTGAGTTCTGGTGGAGGGAGACAAAATATGCGGCGGCGTTCAGGAACAATGCGACCCTGGAGTGGCTCGACCTAGAAACGCGGGAACTAAAGTCGGCGCACGCTAGACCCAAACAAGGCACATAATTGAAAGGGCGCGTAAATTCGCGTCCGCGACGCGTGTGAGCGTGGAGCTTAATCTTCAACCCCCTCCACGACAACGGCTGTAAACGATCACATTCTCCCGGGCACAAACAGTGCATAATCATAACTTCAACACACACATCATCGTCGCGAGCATGTCGTCCCTTTTGGACGCAGTAATACAGTCCGACAATGTCGAGCAGCAACCACTCAGAGATGAGCCCTCTCAGGGAAGACGGCGGGACCGTTCTTCCTCAGCACCCAGGGGACCGCCTTCGGTCAGCACACCAGGCATGCACAGCGATATGGACGCTATGTTCGCAGATGATGAGGTAGTCGGTGCGAGGGGCAACAGGCGAAGGAATCAGGGATTACGGACGGATGTGGAACAGGTGGTGGACACAACAGGAGAAACACTTGCGGTCCATTTTGAGGAGTTCTTGGACAGGTATGCGCAAGAGCATCATCTGATATTGATATAAGAGCTGATCGGTCTGCTAGTTTCACTGAAGACCCAACATCATCAGGCGCTGCGCCTGCGTCAAGTGCGCCGACCACAGACAGATACTACGTTGAACAAGTCAAGGGATTGGCGCGATATGGCTTGTCTACGCTATATGTCGATTATCAGCATCTGATGCATTACGGCGAGGGTGTCCTAGCAGAGGCCATTCAAGGCGACTTCTACCGATACCAACCATACCTGACCCGCGCCCTCCACAACCTGATCGCAAAACATGCGCCCAGATATTTCAAGCAACACAGACAACCAGGCACATCAAGTGGCCCGTCGAATGCCTCGGTCGCGGCAACAGACTCGACACAAGATGATTCAATCGCCGACAAGACACCCAACCAGCAGACTGACAAGATCTTTACCCTCGCGTTCTACAACCTGCCTCTCATCTCAAGGGTACGCCAGCTCCGGACCGAGCAGATCGGCAAGCTCCTCTCGATCTCTGGAACAGTCACCAGAACTTCTGAAGTGCGGCCAGAACTGTCTCTTGCCACCTTCATCTGCGAGGCATGCAACACCGTGGTGCCAAATGTCGAGCAGATCTTCAGATACTCTGAGCCCACTCAATGTCCAAATATGATGTGCGGTAACCGCCAGGGATGGAGATTGGACATCAGGCAGAGCACCTTTGTCGACTGGCAGAAAGTCAGAATACAGGAGAATAGCTCCGAGATTCCGACGGGAAGCATGCCTCGAACCATGGACGTCATTTTGCGCGGTGAGATGGTCGACCGCTCTAAGGCAGGCGAGAAGTGTATCTTCACCGGCACACTCATCGTTGTTCCGGATGTCAGCCAATTCCGGGTACCTGGCATACGACCTCAAGCCCAGAGGGATGTTGGCAATGCACCAAGAGGCAATAACGACGTGGGCGGTAACGGAGTCAGTGGTCTCAAATCGCTGGGTGTACGCGATCTGACCTACAGGATGGCATTCCTTGCAAACATGGTCACGCCAGACACTACTACGCCCGGCCAGAAAGCAAGCCACATGAAGGGTCAAGCGACCAACATCCTCACATCGCTCAACCAGACCGCACCAGTGGATACAGACATGACCGGAGAAGAAGCTCAAAGAGACTACCTTGCTACACTCACGAGAGCCGAGATTGACGACCTGAAGAACATGGTGCATACGCCCAACATCTTCATGCGCCTGGTCGATTCTCTTGCGCCCATGGTCTACGGTCACAGTGTTGTGAAGAAGGGTCTCCTCCTCCAGCTCATGGGCGGTGTCAGCAAAGTCACTCCGGAAGGCATGCAACTCCGTGGCGACCTTAACATCTGCATCGTTGGCGATCCATCCACCAGCAAATCCCAGTTCCTGAAATATATCTGCTCTTTCTTGCCGCGCGCAGTCTATACCTCCGGCAAAGCCTCCTCCGCAGCCGGTCTCACAGCCGCCGTAGTGAAAGACGACGAGACAGGCGAATTCACCATCGAAGCCGGAGCCCTGATGCTGGCAGACAACGGCATCTGCGCAATCGACGAGTTCGACAAGATGGACATTGCAGACCAAGTCGCCATCCACGAAGCCATGGAACAGCAAACCATCAGCATCGCCAAAGCCGGCATCCAAGCCACCCTAAACGCGCGCACCTCGATTCTCGCCGCCGCAAACCCGGTCGGCGGCCGCTACAACCGCAAGACCACGCTCCGCGCAAACATCAACATGTCCGCCCCCATCATGTCGCGCTTCGACCTCTTCTTCGTCGTGCTCGACGAGTGCAACGAGGCCGTCGACGAGCACCTGGCCCGCCACATCGTCGACATCCACCGTCTCCGCGACGACGCCGTCGAGCCCGAGTTCAGCACCGAGCAGCTGCAGCGCTACATCCGGTTCGCGCGGCTCTTCCAGCCCGTCTTCACGGACGAGGCCAAGGCGACGCTGGTCGAGAAGTACAAGGAGTTGCGCGCGGATGACGCGCAGGGCGGCATCGGCCGCAATAGCTACCGCATTACTGTCCGTCAGCTGGAATCGATGATTAGGTTGAGCGAGGCGATTGCCAAGGCCAACTGTGTGGACCAGGTCACGAGCGAGTTTGTCAATGAGGCGTTCAGGCTGCTGAGGCAGAGCATTATCAGCGTGGAGAAGGACGATGTCGAGTTCGAGGACGAGGCCATGGAGGCCGCTATGGCGGATGTGGACGCGGGTGCCGAGGAGATGCAGGATGCGGACGCCCCTGAGTCCGAGGCTGCGCCTTCGAGGGCTAGGACGGCCACGCAGACGCCCGCGCCGCAGAAGCAGAGGACCCAGATCACGTACGATAAGTACATGAGTATCCTGAACATGATGGTCAGGCGTGTCAACGACGACCAGGCGTCGGCCGAGGACGGTGTCGAGGAGGAGGATCTGCTGGTTTGGTATCTGGAGCAGAAGGAGGAAGAGCTTGAGAGTCAGGAGGATCTGGAGCATGAGCGCCTGTTGGCGAAGAAGGTGCTGAAGAAGATGCTCAAGGTGAGTTTGCTTTTTCCGGACCAGAGTTTGGCGAAGTGAGGAATTGCTAACGATAGTACAGGACAATATTCTTATGCAGATCCGCGGCGAAGGGCTGGCGGATGAGTCTGGCGAGGGGCTGCAGCAGGATAAGGTCGTCTATGTCATGCATCCTAACTGCGCCGTGGAGGAGATGTGAGGGAGTCCTTCCGCATGGATGTGGAAAATCACACGGAGTTCGGTAAGAGTGGGTTTAGATATCCAGAAGCTATAAGCAAGGTATATTGACATGATGGGCTTCACGATCCGGGTAAGGTCGGCGTCTGGTACCGTAATATCGCGCTTGTCAATGAACTTTTTCATCAACCACGTTCCACGGGTTCCCAAAGGTGCTTGCAATGCTTAACGATATGTCTTACGTGTGCACTCTCTATACGGGATCGGTATTCCCAGCGAGCTACTGAAACACATACACCAACCCCGCCCGATCGGCGCAAACAACCATCCCAAACGGCCTTTCCAGCAACGCCACACAAACGACCTTATCCCTATTCCCCCTCAGCAGATTCTGCGCCGACCCCTTGATAACATCGTATCTACTCGTCCTGACCCCCGACCCAGCACCAGCAGAGCGTCTGGAGCCAGCGGGCGACATCCGCGCCTTGGCCCCTTCATCGCGCTTCGAGGGCGAACCTGCATCGAGCTGCGTGCTGGACGCAGCGCTTTCCGTCAACAGTTTTGTCTCCGTCCCGAGCAGACTGGCCGAGTAAGTCGGCCTATCGTCTCCAGCGCCGTTGATGATCACCGATTGTGCGATGCGGTCGGTATTCCAAAAGCGCACCTGCCAATCGGGGCCAGCGCTGATGAGGTACGTGCTTTTGGGATCGCTGCCGTTGTCGGGGATATGCTGGCCTATGACGAAAGACCTCACACCGCCATTGTCCGGACTGGTGGGCGCGGAGAAGTTGCTGTCGAGAGCGATGACGCCGGCAATGCGGGAGGAGGCATCGTCGGTCTTTTCGTCGTCCAGATTGATCAGCTCGACGTCGCGTGCGTGGAGTCTCGAGCCGCCGAGGCTATCGACGGTATGGTATAGTTCGTTGCAGACGAGCTTCTCAAAGTCCCAGACCGAGATGTGGCCAGGTCCTGTTCCGCCAGAGATGCAGACGCGTTGGCGGGTGCTCTTTCGGCTGGGGTGAGACGCCATGTGGTAGATTGGTGCTGGATTGCGGAAAGTCCACGCGCGGAGACGCAGCCGGAAGCGCAAGTCCCAAAGGTCGAGGACGCCGTGAGAGGTGCCGAGCAGGATCCATTGACGGCGGCGGTGAAGGCAAAAACATGTCGGTATACCATGCTGGACTGGATTTCGAAGTTCGTACAAGACGGTCATAGTCCGGAGATCGAGTGCCAGAATCCGGCAGAGACTTGTTGCGATGATGCAGATAGATTGGCCATCGGCACGGTAGTGCTCTACCCAGACAGCGTGTTCGTCTTTTCCGGATTCTGAAGGGATCTCCCACTCGCGTAGAGTCCGTAGCTTGCCGTAGCGAGGCGTACCATTCACTTCGCTAAGGTCTACCTTGACCACATTTAGGCTACCGTCTGAGCCGGTCGAAATAAAGCTATGAGTCTGCTCAATGAAACAAAGACCCGTCACCCGCGCGCCTTGGGCAAGCTTGTGGACTTGGCGCGATCGATGTGTTACGTTACGCTCCAATCGAGCAGTGTCCCAGACTCTGACACTGCCATCGTCTGAGCCGGTGATGAAAAATGAGTGGTCAGGTGCGACCGCCATGCAGGTGACCTGGGATGAGTGCTCTCCTAGTACTGCCACGAGCTGGCCCTGAGGTCGCCAGTTTGCTGAAAAGGAAGGGTGTGAGGCAGGACTAGTCAACGGAGCTTTCCTTAGAGGGTGGACAAGCGGCCCAAATTCTGCGATATCGACCGGATAGTTGGAAGTGTAAACGTTATCGAGAAGCTTCATTACGGTAGGATCACCTCCACTGTACGAATGAGCTCCATGTAGCTTCTGGACTGCAGACGGTCGCGAGATTTGCGGCTGAGGCGTTCCTATTCTGCTGGTGTCATGGGAGGGCGCATCGACCTTTCCAACCGCCGTTGTGGCATCGGTGCCAATCTCGGGCAACGCTTTGTTCGGTTTCTCAGCAGACCTCAGAAAATTCATGGCGCTGGATCTATGGCGAACCGTATGAGTGTGACCGGTAGTACTGGTTGAGGTGGTTGAATTTGGTGAGTTGGACAACGTCTCTTCCTGAGGGCTGAGGAGACCGTTCTTTCGTGACTTCGTCCCATCATGGATATCTTGGGGCTTCGTTGGAGCAGGCGGGTCCGGAAGGACCGCTTTGCTAGAGACATGCGTAGCACGAGTATCGCGTTCGCTGGCCGTATGCTGCAGCTTGGCAGGCGGCTTGCTTTTGTCCATGGCAGAGTTTGGAGCTTTCGGCTCTCCTGCAATTAACGAGTCGTAGTACCGCGAATCTTCTTCGAAGAGCACGTTCTGTAGCGGTACTTCTTCAGCAGCTAGTGAAACGACAGCATCGTATCGTGAATGCCTGATATGCGGCGCCGCCTTGCTGGTCTTTAGCATGTTACGCCATATGTAATCTCTGAGGGCAAGGATCTTTCCTTCATCTTCCGATCTCATACCAACATTGCGCATTCGAGTCAGCCATTGTTCATCTTCTTCCGACTTGCTGGTCCTGGATGGAGGTGAAGCGTAAGATGCCCTATACAGCTCCATGGCTGTACGACCGGAACCGAAATTGAAGTTCTTCGCTTGCTGTGCGGGTTTCCAAAACAGACTCTTGTCTGTATTGGCTGCCCATGACCTTGCCATATCTAGAACAGCTCGAGGGAAAGGTTTCTTCAGCGCATCAAGCAAACTCAGTTCAGTAAGGTCAGCCGAAGGCATCTTCAGCACTGGCTTCAGTAACGGTACCACTAGGCTTCGTGTGTCCGCTTGAGACAGATGCGTGACAGCAGAGGAGGCAAATTGAGCGGCTGCCTCACGTATCCATTGGTTTGGATGCAGTGAGAATGGGCTTATGATCAGCACCAACTCCAGCACAATCGACCGCTGGAAAAGACCCAGGCGTGCCATACTTGAGAAAGACCTTATGACCTGTTCAGTCACAGTCTCCTCCGGGTCTGAAAGCGCTTGTATCATCAGAGGCAAGATGAAGTCCTCCAGACTCGCACCACCAATGAAGGCCGCAACAGCGACGATGGTCTCGAAGAAAGCGCATTTCAGCGTCCAGTCATCGTCATTAAGGTATGTGTTCAGATGTGTCAGAAGCAAATCGCTTGCCAATGAGTCCCCGAAGAATACGCATAGGCTGGGAACCGAGCCAAGAAAGGCCCGGCGAACGGAAGGATCACGGTCGGTTAGGAAGATCTTGGTCTGCGCTTCGATGTGCTGCACGAGATCTTCTCGCGTTACGTCGTAGAGCGTCTGATACGCAGCATACGCGGATACATCATCTTCAGCCTCTGGATCGGTAGATGGCAAAGTACCGTCTGCACGGAGGGCCTGCATCATGTCCAAGAAGCGGGAGGCGGTATTCGCAAAGCTTGCAAGACATGTTGCGTATGTAGCTCTTAACGGCGTGCTTGACTTAAAAGCGTCCGTTACTATGAGCTTCTGTAATCGCGGCAGGATATACCGGGGAAAGATGAACGCATTTATAGGCGAGAGTACGGAGACGAGCTCGAGCAGTTGCGTGACGGCACGAAGCGCGGCTATCTGTACTGTCTCGACTTTGTCTTCCAGAAGAAACAGAGCATGTGGCAGAACACGGTCGAGCTTAGCATCGTCCGTCAGCGTTTCGCTGAACGCAAGTAGCAGTTCACATCCGCGGACACGAGTACTGGCGCGAGCTGTTGTTCGTAGCGAGGATGTGACGACGTTGAGGAACAGGAGTGCTCCGTTGCTGCGAGAGTAGTCCGCGTTATTAGTTGCGACATGGCGATTGTTCGGAATATCAACCTCCAGAGGGAACAGGTCCAGACCGAAGCTCGCTGCTGAGCGCTGATGCGGATATGCTGAGCCAGGGGTTTCATTGACTCCGAGAAAGTACGAGATCTTGTCAAAATCATTGTAGATCCGGTCTATTCTGTCATCCGACTCGCCAGAGTTGCGTTTGTCTACAGATACCGGCCTGCGTCCAGACGTAGGGTCTGTGACAAGGTGCATATACAGGTGCATGAAGTCGCCGAAGTAAGTTGGAAATGCCTTTTCCCTCCAGAAGTCGAGGTACTCCCCTGCAGAATAGCGGCTATCAGGATTGAGCTGGATCATATGAGCGACCATGTCACGGATATGCTCGTCCCTGATTCTGGTGAGGGAAGCATGCATCGGATCATACTCCCCTTTGCGGTACCGGAAGAGCTGGCTTAATGTGAACATGGGCGATTCTGTGAATAACTCCGCTATTACACATCCAACGCTGAAAATGTCCATGGCCCAGTTCAGCTTGCCATTTTCGTCAAAGTCTTGTCCTGGGGTAACAAAACGCTCAGGCGCAATATAGCACGTCCTTCTTGCGGAGGCGTCGAAAAAGACAGAAAAGGTAGCTGGGTTGTCTTCGGGTAGGTAAGTCGGTTTGAATGAGGATGAGAAGTCAGTCAGGTAGGCCCAGTTCCAGGTGGTGACCAGCACATTCTCTGTCTTGATATCGCCATGATACACTTCGCGCGCGTGACAGTCGCGAACAGCACAGAGAAGCTGGAAAGCGATCCATTTCCTCTCGATGTCCTCAAGTGACGGGTTCGTACTTATGCGATCATAGAGCGAGCTATGAATATATTGACGGACAAGGAATCCGTTGGTGCCAGTCTCCAGAATCCGGTGATAAGGTAGCGCGTTCGGAACGTCTGCGAGTGATGTCCGTTGTTCTGGAGCGATATTAGGACGACATACCCCGAACAGTGTATAGATAGCATTTATGTACCAATGAGCTTTTGCACCTGATCATCCAGTTTCATAGATGAAAAGGTCTTGACGAATACTTTGGCCACGACCAAGCCATTCTTGTGCCTGGCACGAACGGTCTTGATCAGCCGCGGTACCCCAAGACTCTTCTCATACTCCAGATCCGCCAACTCCGGCACATCTATGCTCGCAGACCCCGCGGAGACAGTGATCAAGGAATAGCCTTGACCCATATTGATGATCTAGAGATCTGCGCATCGCTGGTTGTGGCGTAGATGTGGCCGTTCGCGTTACTGCAGGTGTATGCTTGGCGCATTCACATGTCGCTTTCAGGACAGAGGGTGCATTTCAAGTAGGGACATGAGATGGCACGCTTCAGGATTCAGACAGGATCACTGTAAATGTTCTCCGACTTGGTACGTAAGTTAGCCGTCTCAAGTGATGTTGGTCAGGCGCATACTGTACTGTACGTCCCCAAGTCACAGCAAACACGGCAAACAAAGCTCGAACGATGCGGAGAGACGACCGATGGCCATCGACGATCACAGGAACAACTTTGGAAGTACAAGACACGGTGAGAATTTCAACATATTTTACATTCAGGATGCCATCTTTTGGGCGAATACTATCCTAACCTGAAAATCGCTGTCATAACGCCATAGAGCATGCTCATGAGATATCAACTCCCGTGAAATGCATCGTCTACTTTGGGCCGAAAGCGCCCTTCTTCTTCAGCGCGGCCTCGTCCTCCTCCTTCAGCTCCTGGTCAATCTTTGCGCCCTTGCTTGGCTCGTTGCCGTGGTTCCTTGCCTGTGATTGATGTCAGTACATGCGTGTAATGGCTTGCAAATATTGGTGAAGACGTACTGGGAGCGTTGAGTCCTTCTTCGACTCCTCGGTCTCTGGGTCCTGACGCTCTGGCTCGTTCTCGCGCTTCTCCTCCCTGGCGAGCTTGTTGGCGATGGTGCGCTCGTCCTCTGCGGTATGGATTAGCATTCATCGTTGGGAGGGTTGAAGGAGGTGTAATCATACTAGAGTCGTTGGCAAGGTGGGAGTTTGGCTTTCCCTCCTTGTAGCGCTCAGCGTCGTTGATCTCAGAGTTTTTGTAGTTACGCTGAAGTAGATGTTAGCTATGCGGACACGAGGAATACCTGACACAAGGAGTAATCCGTACCTGGTCGCCAGCCTCGTAAACACTGCTTTGGCCCACGTTGGATGTTCCGCTCATGATGATGGTGGTTGGTATTGAAGGTTGATTAAAAAGGTAATTGAAGTCGTGAAGAGTGGCTCAAAAGTAGATTGATTCGTAAATTGAATTGATTGTGATAGGAAGAAGTGTTGCAGGAGGAGCTCTGCGAGAAAATATGTATACCGTGAGAGCTCGTCGCGGTGGTGGGCCCTACGTCACACCTTGCGTCATTGCCTGATGCGGACACGCGACATTTAAGGTGTTGAGTAACTCGGACCAACGCCGAAATAGTATTGTGGAGACAATGTTGCAAGTAAATTTATTAAATTGTTATGATTGCATGGTTCGACGTATCCGTGAATAATATTGATGATGATGATGCCGTCGCGAGACGGTCGGGTGGTTCTAAATCTATGCGCGCCGCAACCGCGGGGTATCTCAATTGCAGCCGGAAAAGGGACTTCTGCCTACTCAATCCTCGGCCCGACTTAAGGTATGGTGGTAATCCTGAACACCGTAGATTTCTTCTATTGCGGCTTGTCTGGAATCTATTCCATCTCGATTGTTCCTGGTGGCTTGCTCGTGACTGTTTTGTGTTAGCGGTCGCCGATAGCGCTCGAAGAAGAACAGCAACATACCCTCGTAGAGAACACGGCAGACTCCGTGGACTTCGTTCACAATCCTGGTGCTGACTCTGTTCAAGAACTTGAAGTCGAATGGGTAGCACTCAGCGGTCATGAAATCAGTGGTTTGAACGGCGCGAAGAGCGATGACCTGAGCGTGCACTCTCTTGTCACCCATAACACCAACAGCCTTGACAGGGAGCAGAGCAGCGTATGCTTGGCTGATGTCCCTGTACAATCCAGCGGCCTTAATCTCCTCGATGAAGATGTGGTCTGCCTCCTGGGCAATACGAACCTGCTCAGGGGTGACCTCACCAAGAATACGGATGGCGAGACCTGGACCTGGGAATGGGTGTCTCCAGACGAGATACTCCGGAATTCCCATGGTTGTTCCCAAAGCGCGGACCTCGTCTTTGAAGAGCTCCCGGAGGGGCTCGATCAGCTTGAGGTGCATGCCCTCAAGAAGACCTCCGACGTTGTGGTGGGTTTTGATGGTGGCGCTGGGTCCCTTGAAAGAAATACTCTCAATAACGTCTGGGTAAAGAGTTCCCTGCAGGAGCCACTCAATCTCGCCTTCCCTCTCAGAACCGTGTGCTGCCTCCGCGATCTCCTTAGCCTTCTCCTGGAAGATCTCAATGAAAGTGTTTCCAATGATCTTGCGCTTCTTCTCTGGGTCATCGGTAACGCCCTTCAGCTTGCCGAGGAAGCGCTCGCTGGCGTCCACAACAGTCAGGTTGATACCAAGACCAGCAGTGAGGGTCTCCTTCACAATCTTTGCCTCGTTCAGGCGCATGACACCGTTGTCAACCATGATGGCGTGGAACCGGTCTCCAATGGCCTCCTTCATCAGCTTGGCAGCAACAGTGGAGTCGACACCTCCGCTGACTGCGCCAATAACCTGACCCTTCTCTCCAACCAGCGCCCTGATCCTCGCGATCTCCTTGCCCACAAACTCCTCCATTGTCCAGTTTTGCTGGGCCTTGCAGATATCCACAGCGAAGTTCTTGAGAAGGTGGACGCCCCTCTTAGTGTGTGTGACCTCTGGGTGGAATTGGATTCCGTAGTACTCCTTCTCCTCGTGCGCAATACCGGCGAATGGCGAGTTCTTGGTCGTCGCAAGCGTGATGAAGTCTGTAGGCAAGTGCGACAGCTTGTCACCGTGGGACATCCACACCTCCATGTCGTCCTCAAGGCCTTGGAACAGGCGGTCGGCGTGGGCCTGCTTTCCAGTGTGCCTGTGAACGTCGAGAATGGCATGGCCGTATTCGCGCTTCTCACCAGCAAGCACGTTCTTGCCGTGGTGCCACGCGATCTCCTGGAGACCGTAGCAGATACCGAGGATTGGTACGTCGAGCTCGAAAACGGCAGGGTCGACGTGAGGAGCGCCCTCCTCGTAGACAGAGTATGGACCGCCGGAAAGGATGACACCCTTTGGTTTCCACTCGAGATCGGCGAGCTTCTGAGTGCATGGAAGCATCTCAGAGTAGATGTTGAGCTCACGCAGACGGCGCGTGATCAAGTGGGTGTACTGGGAGCCAAAGTCGAGGACAAGAATGGTGTCGAAGAGCTTGTGTGGCTCCGGTGGGAGCTCGCCATTAGTTGCGGCCATTGCTACTGCGATCTGACTGTGAAAGATTGAGTATGACAAGGCGGAGAGGAAGTTGGATCTCTCGCGGTTGCTTCCCTGCCAGAAATTCTTAAAATTTCGGCCCTTTTGGGTAAGGGCGCGTCAGTAGCGCGGGACCCTGGCGCGGATTCTGGACCGGGGTGTAACATTTCTTAGAGATGAGGTCGCCATCTTGTATAATCACGCTTGTGTCTGTATACCCTTCTTTTACTTGCGATACCTCATATTACATACAAAATGGTCAAGAGAAAGACGACGGCCGAGGATGCGCCTCCCAAGCAAGCCAAGTGCAACGAGGAAGAGAGCAGCGATGAATCGGTACATAGCACTCCCAGCACCCAAAAGCGTCTTCGCTGATTCTGAACGCAAGATTAGGACACAGACATGCTCGATGTAGACTTCGAATGGTTCGATCCACAACCAGCAGTCGACTTCCACGGACTGAAGACTCTCCTGCGCCAATTGTTCGACGTCGACAACCAACTCTTTGATCTTTCTGCGCTCGCGGACCTTATCCTGTCGCAACCTCTTCTCGGATCGACGGTGAAGACGGACGGCAACGAGAGCGATCCCTTTGCATTTCTCAGTGTGCTGAACCTACATACGCACCGGGTAAGAATTACCCCAACCCCTCCTCCAACCGCCTCACTAATACGTCCTTAGGACAAGCCTGTAGTCCAGGACCTGATCAAATACCTGGCCGAGAAGTCCCAAACCAGCGCCGCCCTCTCCCCCCTCCCCTCCCTCCTGACTCCCGACTCTTCCGCACAAGTCGGCCTCATCCTGACCGAGCGCTTCATCAACATGCCCTCGGAGATCGTGACGCCCATGTACACGATGTTACAAGAAGAGATCCAATGGGCGCTCGACGCCGCCGAGCCCTACGCCTTCACGCACTACCTGATCCTATCGAAAACCTACACCGAAGTGGCGTCAAAGCTCGACGCGGAGGAGAACCGGCCTGCGAAGAAGAACAAGGCCAAGGTGGACAGCAGCAGCAGCGTCTTCTACTTCCACCCGGAGGACGAGGCGCTGCACAGGAACGCGCTCGGGTTTTGCAACTACGATTACACGACCAAGAGCGATGAGGGTGCCGCCGATGCGAAGAGGACGTTTCAGGAAATGGGGATTAGGCCGCAGGGCCATATGACGCTGATTGAGGCGGCCAGGTTTGCGGACTCGATTCAGGCTGTCGGTCAGTATCTTAGCACTGGTCAATAGGACATGTAGGCTCGGGTAGCTTGCGCCTGGCTCCAGCGTTGGGTGGGACGGTGTGTAGTTGGATGTGATGAACATGAATCGATACCTTCTCTGCCATGTGGTCATCGTGCGCAATCGGGTTGATTCCGTTGACGGTGAGTAGATGGCATTCCCTGGTGCTGCCTTCTCCGCTGTCCCAGTAGTAGTATGCCGGAACAGCTGCTCTCCGCAAACATCCGTCTGGAGAAACATGTGGCCGAAAGATCCCAAGTAGGTGAAAGTAGTTTTGTACATCATGCTAAAGTCGAAAGGCTGCAATAACTGTACATACGAGCATACCCCGTAACACAACGCTCAGGTGTTCTTGTGGAAATATGCAACGTTCGATGGAAAAGCATTCTCTATAGCCGCCGCTTCAACCCATCTTCTTCAACAACACGCCCCCCAACCGTCCCCGCAAACAACCGCAAAATGCATGTCTCTTAACCGATAACGAGCGACTCCTCGGTTGGGAAGTCGTAGGCTGGAACCTCGAGGTTCAATGGCGCTGGGCCTTTCCTGATGCGGCCGGAGATGTCGTAGTGGGAACCGTGGCAGGGGCAGAACCAACCGCCGAAGTCGCCGGCCTCGCCAATTGGCACGCAACCCAAGTGGGTGCAGACACCTGAGATCGATTCGCATTAGTCTCTGACGTGATGTATCCAGCTAGTTTCATATAGTTGTATTGTAGAAATCCTTACCAAGCATGATCAGCCACTCAGGCTTCTTCACACGGTCGGAGTCCGGCTGAGGATCTCTCAACGCCTCCCACTTAGCGTCCTCGGCCTCCTTGATCTCGTCCTCGGTACGGTGTCTGATGAAGACGGGCTTGCCTCGCCACTTGATAATGACGTTCTTGCCCTCTGGGATGGAGGCGAGGTCGACCTCGACCTTGGCCTGGGCCAAAACATCGGCGGATGCGGACATGTTGACGAGGAAGTCTAGCGACTCAGGTCAGCCTTCTATTCTCCTCTGGCCCCGGCACAAGCAATGTGTCCGAGGCTGTTCATGCAGTCCTGTCCTACCTTGCACAGTGGCCTTGGCACCGAGCGCGGTCACAGCACCCATGGATCCGACCATGAAGTACTGGAACACCTTCTGCGTGTTCTCACCGCCCGAGTTCCTGTACTTCTTGAAGTCCGGAATGGCAGTGGTGTCCCTGCGGTCGGAGGTGCCGCGGAAGGGGCTGGAGTAGGAGGAGGCGGTGGTAGCTTTGGTGTAGGCATCGGCCATGCCGCGCTTCTGCGTGCGCAGGGCGGACAATTGTTGCCGGGCGCCCTGCCGGAGGACAGACGCGGCGGTGGAGGAGAGAGGCGACATGATGGCGGGTTGTCGGTGCGGTGGTGAGATGGCGATTGAGCGTGTCTACAGGTGCTTGGGGTGGTGGTGATGGAACTTTGAGAAGCTTGCCAAGACCAGAATCAGACTAGACCCGCGCGTTCTGATTGGCTGATGACATCCGATCGGGCGACCTACAGTACAACACCCGCACGCTGTGCTTACTACGCCAACATCACCGCAATGTGAATATTGTCGACGTGAATGTTATGGCCAAACGCAAGGCACCTGGAAATGTGAAGAGAAAGAAAAGTCCAAGTCCGAGCTCGGAACCTTCAAAACTCCCTCGCACGAATGACTACTTCCTCACCTCCAGCTCTGCCGCCACCATGACCGGTCCAGCGACCGTATCACCACTACATATCGATGCGAAATACACATCACCACTAGATATCGACGCGAAATACTTATCACCACTAGATATCGACGCGAAATACTTATCACCACCATCCATCTCCGCCGCAGCCCCCATAAAAACCGCTCCAAAACCCCTCCATTTGCGCGAGGAAACCGGCGACCTCTTCGCCGCCCCCTCGCACACCGTCCTAATCCACGCCTGCAACAGCCGCGGCAAATGGGGCGCCGGCATAGCAGCCGCATTCGCCAAAACCTACCCCAATGCATACAAAGCTCACCAGACCTACTCTAAGGACACACCGGAGACAAGTCTGCCCGGCACCGCGCAGCTCATCCCACCGCTTGAAAACTCCGAATCACCTAAGCACTTCATCGGCTGCCTGTTCACGAGCCGCGGCTATGGGCGGCGGACAGATCCACCGGAGAGGATCCTCGAGCATACTGGAGATGCGATGCGTGATTTGGTTGCGAAGGTGAGGGCGTGGAATCGGGGGAGTGAGGTGAAGATTGCAAGGCTGTGGATGTGCAAGATTAATTCTGAGCGCTTTAAGACGCCGTGGGTGCAGACTAAGGAGGTGCTTGAGACTATTGAGGTTCCGGATGAGGAACCTTTGTCGAATGTAGTGACTGTCATGTCGAGGGCGTGAGATGGGCAGTCGCAGGATCCGCGAACTATGATATTGTACCTGCGAACCCCTGCATTCCTTTCCCAGAAATCTACCCACCAGTCCTCGAGGCTTACGGCTAATTGGAGCAGAACGGTAATACGGAGAAATGGTCTCAGGGAAATTGGCGGGCGAATGCAATGGCATCTAATTCGGTGCCGTGATATATCCAGCATTCCCATTCAAGGTTTAAGTTCAAGTAGTACCTAGCCATTCGGCCTCTGAACGCCTTTTGCGCCCGGTGGTCGATCCACCGCATATGTAGTACAAACCCACCCTCCCCACCCAAACCCATAAGCCCCCGAACTCCACGCTGCCATAGATTCGCAAACCCCAACCAAGCCTTCCCACTCAAACCTCCTTGACCAACCCCAGCGGCAAAAACGGACTCTTCGCGCCCGCCCCCCTCGTCGGACTCGCATTGCGACTCCTACTCAAGCGTTCCCTACTCTCCGTCCTGGCCATCAGCCCACCCCTCTCAAACGCCGGCTGGCTCGGCACCAAGCCCAAACTCCCAGTCGGGTCGAAATACCCACTGCCCTTGCTGCGCGGACTGCTATGGCTGAGCGCCGGGCTCTCGAAGCCCACCTGCGGCGTCGCCCACCCGGACGTCCGGCCCTGGACTCCGCCACCACCATCGCTAGACGTGGAATCCTGCTCGTCGTCCGAGGCCATGGCGCCGAGTTCGAAGTCCGCAGCCCCGGACTCGAGCACGCGCTCGTACGACGGCCCGCCGCCCAGCGTCTTCCCGAACAGCTTGCCCAGCCCAAGCGCAAGACCCTTGCGGTTCCTTGCGCGCGAGGCGCGGGGGCCGGGACTGCGGGGCGGGCGGCCGGCGAGGGCGCGGAGGCGTTGGTAGAGCTGGGAGCGCTTTTCGCGGCCGAGGAGGAGGAAGGCGATGAGGGTTAGGATGAGCAGGAAGAGGAGGAGGCCGGGGACGCGGCGGGAGCCGGCGTGGGTGAAGAGGCGGTCGTGCCAGTCGGTGCCTTCGCTTTCGCCGTCGGCGGTGTCGGTCAGGTCGTCCGGGAGCGGCGTGTAGCGGCCGCCGGCGTATTGGAAGTCTTTTGGTAGGGCGGTGCCGGGGGTGTTGCTGCCGAAGCCGACGGCTAGGGTTTCGTCTGAGGGGGGCACTTGCGAGGCGGCGTAGAGGACCATCTTGCCCAGCGTCCAGGAGACTTCGGTGTCGCCGATTTTGTCTACGGCTTGGAAGGGGTCGAGGAAGCCTTTTTCTTTCGCCTTGTCGAGGACCTCTTTCGTGCCGTTGACGAATTTGCCGTCGGGCTTGGTGTCTTCGAGGCCCACTCTGGGGATCCCAATACCCTCGTGTAACATATTTATCAGCCAGCTGGCCTTGAAACACACCTCCACCGCAGTGTTTTCATCGACCTTCTTCCCCCACTTCTTGCTCGCCACGCCCTTTTGTATCGTCGCCCAATCCTGGCTGCAGAAACCCACAACCCGCTCCTGATACGTGTGGAAATCGTACGCCTTGTCTTTATGCGACATCTCAAACACTTCATGCGTGGTATGCCAGTACTCCGACACGCCCACGAAATGGTTGACGTCGAAATCGATGGCAGGGACATGAACACCGTGCAACAGGCACGGTTCATCCTCACAAGGCGCGTCCTTATCGAGCAGCGGAAATGTGCGTTTCAAGCACTCCGTGAACGTCCCTGTCCCCAGCAGATGCGCCTCCGACCCCACCGCCTCGTCCGATCCAGGCAGAATCACATTTCCAGACTTTGTCGCCTTCAAGCCAGATGGCAGACACGGATCCGGTAGCTCCAGCACATCCGTCCCAGTCGACTCCGTCAATGCCTCCAGATACCGTCGCCGCGCCTCATTGACACCAAATCCCAGCCAGGTCGTCACAAAGACCCTGTATTCAACCGCCTCACCACTCACTTTCCGCATCCGCAGCAGTTTGAGATCATTTGCGTGTTTCTCCGCCTCGGTCGCGTTCGGCGCAAACGCAATCTGCGCCGATGCTCCTCCCATGTCCAAAAACCCGTACGTGTGATGACCACCTCCATGCTCATGTTCGGCCGGTGCATCGAACCCACCCAGCAGATAGTTCGCTGCGATCCAGCCATACAGCCCCTCCGTTTCGCCGGGGATCACCTGGACGTGCAGCGCGCAGTCGGGGAGTTGGAACGAGGTGTGGGTTTGGAAGTAGGTGCAGATGTTTTGAAGGATGGCGTTGCGCTGATACTCGGGGAGGAGACGCATGCCGGCTGTTGCGAGGAGGAAGATAGGAGTGTTGGCGACTTCGGTGGAGGGGATTACGGAGAGGGCATGGTCGACGAGGAGGGACAGGTGGTCGGGGCCGATTTGGTCGGGCTTTTCGCCGAAAGTTGAGACGCCTGAAGCACTCTTGTCAGCGATGAGGGATCACTGTATGGTTTGAGGTAGCGACGCACCAGGGTGTATCTTCTTCGTCCATTTCTTCTTCGTCTTGATCACGGGCAGGCTTTGTAGTTCTGCCTCATCGGCTTCCACCTTCGCCCTTGCGGCGTTGAGCCATCTGTAAATGTGTACTCTTGTTCCCTTTGCTCTCGTCAGTACTTCAGTACAGCCTGGTCAAGATCGCACATGCTTACTGATGAACCAGCATCAAGAATGACTCCATATCTCCCTGTGTATCGTCAGTAGCCTTCCTCGAGACCCTTTGTTGAGCCGCAGCCGTACATTTGCCCATTGGTGCTTTGCGATTGCGTTGGAATGCGACTTATCCTATTCTCGCTGGCGCATTGCAATACTGGATGTCGCAACAGGCCTTCTGTCTCCTCAAAGAACGCAGCAAAGGAATATTTGACGGTAATCTGATTGTTTGGAAAGTGGTTGATTACGAGTCCTGCATGAGGCTTGGCGGCGGAACCCTGCAAGCCACTGCGGGAACGGGTGAGGCTAGCGGAGAAGGTTTGCTGGTCAAACAGGGGTGAACCGAAGCTTCGCACTTCCCCGCCTGCACATCCCGCACTTGCATCTGCGGCCTGCTCCAGGCCCTTGAGTGACAGCTGTGTAACATCTTTGGATGTGCCAGTGCAACAGGTCGTTTGATGTAGTTATCGACAAAGATCAGTGTCATATGAAGTTCCAGGTTGGAGAGATGGCTACACCGAGCATTCGCGACAACCTTCCCTCTTGCTCGACTTTTGTTGACGTGATGCCACGGCTAAGGACTCATCACCCTACGCCATACAGTCCCAGTGATGGTACTGCCGGAGAGCAGGAATTCATACACCTTCCGACGAAGACCAAGATTGGACACGAACTCAACACAGCCGAGTCTGGAGCGACACCATCTGTACCGCGTGCTGGGCGTCGAGGGCTTTGGTGGCGAAAGTGTCATACTATCCACTAATGGTTGTAGGTACTGTAAGTACGGGTTTCTGCCTCTTACTCAGACTGCACCTGGAAATGACTTCGTCCGCAAGTGAAATTAGCCAAGATGCATAAATGTCTGCATAAGTTCAATTTCAATGAGGTTCGAGTGTAGCGTGCGTGACGGGCGCTCCAACATCAGAGTAACACATGACGAGTGAAGTGAACGACATCGATACACGTGACGCGCTACAATTCATATGTACCTTAAATCACATCTTGAAGAGTTAGCTCTGCGCAGATAAATCATCCAACTTCCGCACCCAGCCCCACGAGCTCTCTTCAACCACCAAGTCAGAATCTCGAAAGCGTACCGCAAACAGAACCTACTTCAGAAAATCATGTCCACTTCCAGACCAACCTTGCTGCTCGTAAGTCTCACTTAATTTGCGGTCTTCTCCTAGCAGCGCTAACAAAGTGTACAGAGCACCATGTCACGCTCACCGATCGACCGAGTGCTGTCTACTTACGAACTTCTGGAGTCAATACTGTCCAACCTCGACATGAAGGATCTCCTTCTTTTCCAACGAGTCAGCAAATCCTTCAAAAGCGTCATCGACAGATCCAATGATCTTCAGCAAAAACTCTTCTTTCAACCAATTCCCCATGAGCGTGGAACAAAGGCTGCGGTCGTGATCAACCTTTTCGCCCTCCGCGCTCTGGGCTGTCCTGATTCTGGAGACTTCGCCAACCACACGTATGGCTTCCATATTTGGGTTTTCAGAATGGCCGCACCTGTTGATACTGTCGGTCATGGATCCTGGAGAAACATGCTCCTCTTCCAGCCTGCGTGCGACGGGATCTCTTTGGCTCTGAAAGATCGGCCTGCCGAGGTTGAGTACCATTTCCGCAAGGGCGAACAGCGACTTGGAACTGTTGTCGATGCTATCAAATATCCTAAGATAATCCCGACTTCTTATGGATATATGTCTGTTCCATCGCGGTTTCAGGCTGATGGTGAAGAGGGCCAACAGCTCTTTGAGGAGGTTATAACTGCTGCGGAAACAGAACTGGCGTTAAATCGACAGGAATACCCACCGACAGGCATATCCATGGGGATCAAGCATGGTAGATAGCCTTGAGCAACATGGCCGAGCATACCTGGAAGGGAACTGGGTCGCACTGACGACCACGTACATCTGGCTTAGATGATTTCATCACACCGGTTCCCTCCAAAAGGACAAGACGCATTCCTCTCTCAGCGTGAAGTCTTCTTTATCAGCTTAGGTAGCCAGAATCAACAGATAGACGCTACCAACACCCGACCACTACACTCGCGTTGTTGCGAGCGTGAGTCTAATGTAGCACACGTACAGAGCGTTCATGTCATGGCTGTAAGGTAGCTCGTGAAGAGCATCACATCTGTAACGACTACACGACGGAACATCTTCTGGTTCCCTGCCAACGAGTTCACTTCCGTGACGCTAATGCACGCATCCAAGTCATGTGAAACCAGCGTTTGGATGCCCAACGCGTGTTGTTTGTTTGCGTAAACGAGTAATCTTGCACTTTTCTATTGCTGCCCTTTGCCACTTTCCATACAGTCTTTCCTTTCTTAACGTCTACATTCAACAGGGATTACCCACCAGCCGTAAGTCCACTAGAATTCCCCTAGAATTCCCCTCAATTTTCAACGCGACTGACGTATAACAAAGCTTAACATGCCTTCCACAGCTATGGAGAAAGTGTTCTCCTCTTACGAGCTACTGGAGAACATCCTGCTGAGCCTCAGCATGCAAGAGCTGCTATCTGTCTAGCGTGTGAGCAAAGCCTTCGAGGATGTAATACAGAAGTCGACACTCATTCAGCGCAAACTGTTCCTACTTCCAGAACCCCACCAGCGCGGTACTCTCGTCGAAATCAAATACAACACCTTTGCGCTCCGCAGAGAAGGATACCAAGTCCAAGCCCGCAGAAGCGCACTCGACGATTCCTTGTCCGGCATGATAGACGCCTTTTTCATGCAGGGAACCAACAGACAGTATTTGAATGCAATCTACTTACTCTATATGGATGGGACGTACGGACACTACAAGTCAATCGCCCTCGAGCCAACAACAGCCAGGACCAACGAAACCATGCCGCCCGACGGATCGTGGAAGCGGATGCTCTTCTGCCAGCCCCCATGCGCCTACGTCGAGGTCACGATCCCAACCGTCCCCAACGACGTCACTGGCGGCATGAAACAAATGTTCATCTTCGGCGAGTTCGAGCAGAGCCTGGGTCGTGTCGTCAGTGCCTTGGGTATCCACGATGAGGACCTTGCGCTCGCGCACCATTGGCAAACTTCGGACAATTACGGGCTGTGTATTCCTAGTATGAAGGAGGAGGATAGGTTGAGGTTGGAGCGTATCAAGGAGATCGATTCCGATCTTGTGGAGTATGAGGGGAGTCAGGGTACTTGAGAATTACCGCTAGGCATCGCATTGCTGCGATCGCTGGATTACAAACACGGAGGATATTGGAATGGGCCGCGATGCGAATGGAGGTGCCCATCAACGACGCTGATGGATATAGCTCATCGTATACAAAAAGACCGTCACCTGAACCTACCTCCTTCGGAAAATGCTCCAGACATAAATGATTTCCACGCCCTTGTATTCCACCACCAACCATTGCAGTTGCGTCGGAACAGGAACCACCACGGCCCGTCCTGTGTTAGCCATTCGCCCTCATCACGGTCACGAAAGCGAGCAGAGACTTCAGAGCTACAGCAGCAGAAATATTCCACCTCTGCGACTTATGCGGTTCTGCGACACCCACGGAGGCGTTTGCCAGACCAGAACCAGTTTCTACCTTCGACACACCCGGCTCTCAGTCCCTGTCCCCTCAACGAACAAGACTACATACCGCAGCCGTGCCGTCATGATTGCAACGAAGCGATTCATGTAGAAATGACGTTGGAACGGCTACCTCAGTTGACTGTCTAGACGGGAATGCCGGTCCCCGCAGGAGTGGCAAACACGTCTTCTTATAGAGAGCTTGCCTACAGAGTCCGCTTCCGGAACCGCCATGTGCTGTGTATATCGATCGATTCCGTGACTCCTTGGTGATGTCCTCGGTGCATGACTTGACTGATAACCGGGCCAAAAGTCAGGAGAATGAAGGTGGAGGGACGGTGTCGAGGGTAGGAGTGCGAGGAGAACTGGGGGATATGGGAGACTGTAGGACGGTGTAACAGCATGTTGAAATTCGTAATTCAGTGTGAAAGATTGGGTGGGTGCAATAATTTGTAGTTTGTATATGCAGACGTCTGCATCGTGCACGTTGATTCCACGCATGCCGGGAACGGATCTTCGTCACAAGCCAGCGGTTTAAGAGCTTGAACTGTAAGACGAGCTCAAACCTTGACGACGGTAATGGTCAAGCCATAGTAACGTAAAGCTCGCTCGAACATCAGTGCTTCATACCCGTCAAAGGCGCGTAAAATTTCGTCTGTCTTTGGCCGAACTCCAACTGGATCTTCCGCTCCGCCTCAAAGGCAACCCACTGCCACAGCGCAACCTTGCTCGCCTCCCTCCTCACCTTCTCCTCATCCCACTCTTTCCCCGGCTCAGCAGCCGTAGTTATCTCCTCCGCCCCATACACTTCAACACCCCACCGGTCCGCCACAAGCTTGAATGTATAGAGACATCCACTCTTCTCCTTGTGGCACCGACAAATATCAACCATGACGATGCCCGAGGCAGTGAAGACGATCCAAATATTGGGCGGGAGCTTGTCGGGAGCAAGGATGGACGCCGGCAACAGCAGGGGTAATTGCGCCAAAGCGTACAGATTGTAAAATGCGACCAGCTTCTCGGCCTTATTGCGCGTCTTGCGGGCTGCGTTGCGTCGTGCGTGCTTGCCTGTGCCTGGTTCTGGTGCTGTATCCTGCGTACCCGTGCCTGTGCCATCTGCCACTGCGGCGGGGTCGGTGATGGACTCGCCTAGGAGCCCATCAAGAGACGGGAGTTGACCGTATGAAGAAGCGGGAGCAATTTTGGGCCAGGATAGCGGGCCAGGAGAGTCGTCGTAGTCAGATGAGGGAAAGTCTGGGGCTGGCAGGGGCGAAGGCGATGGCGAAGGCGGTGGATCTACCTCCTCATCCTGCCCCAGAGCATACAACGCCCCGAACCTGCCTTCTTTCAAGGCCGGGTTACAGACTTCCGGCGCAAAGCTCGCGCCATTTCGGGACAGCTTCAGCGTGGTCGTGGTCGTGACAGCAGCCGTCGTGTTGCCAGCTCGGCCAACCCGCCGCCACTGTTCTTGTGCCACCTCATGCTCTTGACTGTAGCACGCCTCGTCAACTGCAGAACCGCTAGCGCTGACTTCAGAGCTCCGTGTCGTTGTCGGGGCCTGAGTCAATGTCGTACTCATCACACCCTTCCCACCATCCCCATCCACCTCCCACCGTTCCATCATCCTCTCCTCCATTTTCCGACTCGCCCAACGCCAATACCCCTCTTCTCGCTGCCTTGTATACTTCAACTCATTGCGCTCAATCTCCAGATCTTCCTTGACCAGTTTTCGCAGCCTCTCCATAGCGCCTGTGAGATGCTTGGCTGGTTGTGTGCCCATCGGCAGGTTGAAAGCGGCGAGTATGCGGTCGACTTCTGTGGCGAGATCGGTGGGAAAGAGTAGAGAATTTGCGGTTTGTGGAGTGGCATGGGTGCGTAGGGGCTTTGGGAGGGGAGTGGATGGTGTGGAAAGGAGGTCAGTGACACTGTAGTCTAGTTAGCCCCAAGAACCTGATCAATATAGCTATGATGTAGCTTACGTCGAAGAGTTTGGTCTCTTTTTCTTCCTCGAGATGGCTGTAGCGGTCTCGTCGTCCTGCCCATCTGTCAGTATCTCATCTGGCGTAGATCCAATACTGCTGCCATCACGTACTGCTCTCTTCTTGGCGCCTGAAGGGTCACTGTCTGCTGTCAGTATGCGCGACTCTTAGGCTTGGTGGGAAAGGCAGCTCACTTCTCGGGAGGGGTTGCTTCTGGAGTGGTAGCGGTAGTACCAGTGTCGTTTTCGCCTCCAGCTGTCGAAGGATGTAGGATTTTCGCAACGCGCTCGACATCCTTCGTCGTCAAGACCTTAGCTCTCGTGGCAGCCTTAGCCATTTTCTTCGCTGCCTTCTTGTCCTTCTTTTTCAGAGCCGTGGTCATGGCGTGACTTTGCACGCCCACACTGTTCCCCCCGCTCGCATCTCCCCTCCCCCTCCCCCTACCACCACCACCCTGCCCATCTCCCACCTCAGCCTGAAGCTTATACAGCACGGCCGCAATTTCTCGATGCCTGAGCTCATGCGCCTCATTACTGTTCCGACAACTTTTGCACACGTGGCTCTGGCCCACGAAGTGCAGATGCGGATGGAACTTGGGGCAGGGCTCGACATGGACGCCGATGCATGTGTTTTTTGCTTTTGAACTTGCTAGGGGCGTTTGGCAGACGCCGCAGTGGTGTTCTTTGTATCATTAACTGTTAGCTGGGGTTCATCAGAAGGGACAAGGGTAAGGGCAGAGGGGGTTAGGAGGCGGGCTGTGCTAGACTCACCTAGACCGGGAGCGTCTTCCCAGCGGTATGTCATTTTGGTTTGTTGGTTGAAAGGTAAAGGACTCAAAGTCAGGAGGGAAGTGGTAGTGATTTGTCTGGCTGTTTGGCAACGCGTATGGAGGGGACGCGTATGGAGGACCTGCAGGCGCTTGGTGGACAGGCGGTCAACGGAAAGGTGCATTAGCCGCACGCTCGGGACCCTGCAAAAGAGTGGTGGCAGCGACAGCGAGTGTGACTGCGAGAGAATATAGGAGATAGAAGATAGGAGATAGAAGATAGAAGATCTATACCTGCCTTTTGTTGTCGTCGAATAATAACATGTGAGTCAGTTGTCTCGGGGTTGCTATGGAACTGTAGGTGGGAGGAGTTCGGTGTTTCAGCCAAGACTTGTTTCTACATTCACTTCAAATAGACCAGGAACCTTGAATGCGAGACATAGCTGGTAAGGACCGGAATAAGTGCTACATGTTACCTAAACAATTTTCCCCATGGCGTCGCTCGTTACTGCTTCGTAATTTTCTGTGTTTCAAAGTCCGCAAAGCGCTACAGGTCCTTGACCAGACGCGCACCAGCCCAGACATAAGGGTAGTTGCGTTGGTACCAATTGACACTACCATTGTCAGTCATGATCCTATTCAAAGCACAATCACGGTCAAACTTACAAGCTCTTGCGTCCCGCGATTCTCGGATGCGTAGCCCAAGAACCTCCAAGCACGACGTTATGCTTCCCATCGAAGAAGTCCGCCGTGTATAGAGGGTAGAGCGACATCGGCTCGAATCCTTCGTGCTTCTCCAAAACCGTGCTAGTCCATTCCCACACGCCACCCATGCCGCTCTGGCCAGCGAGCTTGTCGCCGTGCTGGGTGACGGGCATGGGGTGCCAGTGCTTGAACCCTACGTTTTCTCCGGAGAGGTCAACGAAGAGCTCGTGGGGGTTGAGACTAGGGGTGGCCTTGGAGGGGCCGTTGACTGAAGGGTGGGATGGTGGAGACTCTTCCACGCCGTCATTGACGAGGTGCCTGAATGCTGTTAGCGCTATGGTTTCGACGAGGATTCAAAGGGGCTTACCCGTTGACGGCAGGAATAATCTCTGCTGGCTTGACGGCAAGTTTCTGTTGCTCGACGTAGTGGTAGATGCTTCTTGCCTCCTCCATGGTGGGCATGCGGCCTCCCATGTATTGAGCGCAGCCCTTGAGCTCGTCGTAGGACGCAGTGACTGGCCAGTCGAGGGCGAACTGGAGTGGCACAAGGCCGTACACAGTCCTCACAGCCTTTCCTTGCAGGAACTCGTGCGATGGACCGGCAGAAGTGCCATTAGCATGTCCATTCAATTCGTTGGTGTGGCCATTGGTGGCCTCAGTCGATGTCCAGCAAGACGGAATCTTGTCGCTGCCATTACTCTCGAGGTACTCAGCATACTCTCCGTTGGTGATGGGCCGACCCTTGGCAGCGAACGCGCCTATGTGCACCTTACGTGGTGGCTTCTCATTGTCCCAGCCGAAATAGTGGTCTGGGCCAGAGTTGTCATCTGCATCTTCCAATCCAATTGTGATGTCCTGCTCTGGAATGTTGAACCACTCGTTTGGCACTGTAGCACGCTTCGACTGCGCAGCCAGCTGCTGGAAGTCTGGACGAATGGTTCCTGGAGGTGCCATTGTCTTTTCGCTTTGCACGAGCATGTAGAGCAAAGTTTCCAGATGCATAATCTCATGTTCGTACCCAAGCCACAATGCGCGAGCAATGGCGCGGTCGTTATCGACCTGGCCAGAAGAATAGAGTTTCTTGATTCTCATACGCACGCGAGACTGGAAGTCAAGAATCTCTGGAGCAGGTGGCCAAGAGTCTGGAATCTCACTGTGCGAGTGGCACTGCTCAGGGTCATCAACGTCCGGGTCGATGCCACGCTCGAAGATCTGAGGGTAGTAGCTAGGCTCGGTCGGCTTGCCACGAGTGGCCCGAGTGAGGTGGATGTCCATGAAGGTTGGAATATGGCCAAGGTAGAAGATGCAGGCATTTCGCAGCTTGATCGGCTGATCGAGCAGTTCCTCTTCGGGAATCATGCCCTGAGTGACGGCATCCCATGCGCTCCACAATTCCGCCCAGTCCTTGACGCTAGGGACTGCTTGGGCAGCGTACTCCTCAGGCTTGGTAGGATATGCTACCTGCGGCCTGTTAAGAAGATGCAGGGCTTAAAGGAACGTCAGCGATATGGTACGCATTTGCAAGGTCGCCATCACAGGACAATGCCGCAACAGAATAGATAGTGAGGTGCACGTACCGTAGTCGCCAGTAGAGTTCGTCCACTTCACACCCTCAGAGAGACGGGAAGCTGACCACAAAGCCTCGCTCTGAGCAGCATCGTATTTGTAGCTCTCCTCGATACGAATCCTCTCACCTGCAGTCAATTTAACACCTTCGACTTCGATGTCTTTCTTCGGGACGACAAAAGCATGGTGACGTCCTGCCTCCTGGTCGTACTCGCCGATGACTTCCCAGTCGGGGGTTCGGAACGCCTCATAGCCTAGGTACTCGTTGGCAGAGAGTAGACCGTTAAGAATGAACTGGTGCGTAAGACCATCACGGTCATTGTACGCATGGTATACTCTGTCTGGGTCAGTGCAAGCATCGAGTCCGAGCAGGAAATTATCCCTTGGGCCAAGGAAGTCCGCAAAAGAACGGAGAAATTCAGCCGCATCGTCTCGGGGAAAGTTGCCGATGCTAGATCCCAGGGACAGTATGGTCTTGGGCTTGGTGATATTCTTGGGCTCTTTCAGCCAAGCCAAGCCGTCGTCATATGTGCCTAAGAGACCGTAGCATTTGACGTGCTTGAAGGTGCCCTCTGGTACCGCGGCCAATGTTCTCTCCAATTCAACAGGAGAGACGTCCAACGCATAGTATGACACATTCCTTCCCTTCCGGTCCAGGGCGTCGAGCAAAATCTTGACCTTACGGAGATTGCTGGGCTGGTGTTAGTGATCATGGGGGGTCACGATAGGTCACCAGGCGTATCCGGGAGCCACAGGGCGGGGTGCATACCCGCTTCCAAGCTCGACAATGACAGATTCCGGCTCTAGGGCGACACGATCCGCAATCCTATCGGCATATTTCTCCAGAACCTCGATCTCCTGCCCCGTGAGATAGTACTCATCAAGGTATGTGATCTTCTCAAACAGCTTCAACCCCTTCTCATTGTACAGCAGCAGTGTGGGCAACCTCTTTTCCCCTCCGTCCTTGGGCCTGAGACCAGACCGAATCTGTTCAGCTAGCGGGATGAGGTCCTCTTGACGTATGTCGATGATGTTTGGCGCAACCGTCTTGCCCCGTGGGGTAAGACTGTCATGCCTAACGCTTCCCATGATTGTCGATGGTGTGATATGGTGCAATTCTGGGCACGGATGAGATCTTGGGGTATATATAGGTCGGACGTAGGTAGCGGCGATCTACGAAGGAAGAGTACGAATGCAGGGTAAACGAGAACTACTGGTCAGAATGTCGAGTATCAGTAAGCGATCCTTTGTAATGGGAAAGGCAGTCGGAGGATGTACGGTATTACCGCTCAGGTACCAGGCACTACCTAGTACCTTGCACCAATGACAAGCGCGTGACGTCTAACGTGAGCTCGTCCCCGGATACATTGGCCGGCGCCGAGGAGGCTTCGGTCAGCATCACAGCATCCTGGCCCCCCAGACGACCCCAGGCGCAGCTGCCTAAACGGAGACATGGCTTCTGAGGCGCAAAGCAGAGCGCTAGAGCTGCATGACTGGGTTGTAGGGCGCACCAGACTCGCCAGGGCTGTATGGGCGAGAAGTTCTGTCGAATTGGATGTCGAGTGAAGGCTGCGCAAATGACGTCGTCCATCTGGCGAACCCGCCGACCCCACTCTTGCCCCTCATCTCAATCTGAATCGGCAGCGGAAGTGTGCGGCAAATGCCTCCACGCAACGGGTGAAAAGTATGCAGCATTCTTTGGGTGAGAGGAAGGTGAAGAGTAAGGAAGAGTGCAAGAAGGCGAGAATGAAGTCAAGATAAGGTGCGCCATGAGCTGTCAATTTCCTGCACAGCATTTGCGGGGAGCTACGGCTGCCCGGCTCTTGCTCGATAGAGACGGCCGCAGCAGCAAATCAGCGATTGCAGCACTCTTAGAGATCCGTACCTGATCTCCGTTGCACGTGGTCAAAGGATGCGGTATTGTTTTTTGGCGGGATAAGGCTCCCATTTCATGTTTGATATCTATCTAAGTACGAGTATGAACTCCTCCTCCTTGGTCCTTCCTCATTTGGGTATCTTGACCTTGAACGCCGTGCTGAGAGACACAATCATGAAATCATTTGGGTATCTTGACCGCGAACGCCGCGCTGAAAGACCGCAATCGTAAAACCAAGCACAGCATAACCAGAACGCGAACCACAAACTCCTCGCTATAGCAAAACGGAACTTGCGATGTCAAATAAGGGTACAAAGCCCAATAGCAAAATATCAACGGCCTCAATGAAGGGCCGGAGAAGTGAAGAATCGAAAAGAACGCCGAGAATGCATGAAACGATGATGCCGAATCCTCCCAAACGCCTCGCTATCGTGATGCGACTTGACCCGAGAAATGTAATGTCGATCGCCGTCGAAACCGTGCAGCCCGGAGAGAATACAAGGAATGGTGTGTGTTCTTCCTCTCCTCAGTAAATCTTGTAGTCGATGGATGCGAAGCTGCGACTTGACCAGACAGTGATGCCAATCGCCGTCGAAACCGCGCAACTCGGAGATTCAGTACAAGGAATGGTGTATGTACTTCCTCTCCTCGATAATCTTGTAGTTGATGTCATTTGGTTACTACTGTCGAATTCGTGTGCATCAGTGGCCAGGACTGCGTAGAGCCTAGTGTTTTCTTGCGTTGAGAGACACAATCTCATCGTCAGTCTCGCCCTCGGCATCAGCATCACTGTCAAACTCAGGCATCGGATTGGCGAATTTGACAGCTTTCTTGAATTTGCCGGTGATGCCGGTGTTGGATGCGCTGGCGGCGGATTCAAAGCCATCACTGTTGAAGGCGCTAGGGTTGTATGCACCAGTGTTGTGTGCACCAGTGTTGTATGCACCAGTGGCGAATGCGCCAGTGGTGGCTTGCTCTGTGACAGAGGAGGTATCGAGGCCGCCACGAGTTGAGGAGCGTGATGTAGACTTAACAGCCTTTCCCAACGGTTCAGTCGAGTAGAACGTCTTGCGTCCTCCTTTCGCAATCGAGTCCGGGGCCGTCGAGGTATTAGACTTGGACTTGGTGGTACTGTTATCGCCGCCACTGAGGCCTCTCTGGACCTTGTACACCTGCTCGTCCTTGGCGGTGCTCTTGCGCTTGCGCTCACCCTTGGGAGCTTCGAAGTTTGGAGACCGAGCCCGATGGGATGAAGAGCGAGCCCGAATAGGAGATGGTGGAGCTCCGACAGTTGAGTCGGCCCCGAGGGTCCTCTTGATCGACGTGTTGTCGTCGATCTCAGTCGTTGGCTTGGACTTAAGTTCCGAGCTTGGCTTCGCAGTCTTTGGCATGGACTCAAGTTCAGAGCGTGGCTTTCCTTCCTGCTCGCCCTGCTTAGCCTGCTCGCCCTGCTTAGCCTGCTCGCCCTGCTTAGCCTGCTCAGCCTGCTCGCCCTGCTCGACTGGCTTGGCCTGCTGGGCCTTAGCTTCCGCCAGGTCTTTCGCAAGCTTCAGCGCGAGAACGTTATCCTTCTTTTTCTGGTTGTTCTTCTCATTCGCACCCTTGCGCTGAGCTAGTGTTAGCACTGGCATGATCGTTCACTCATAACGCCCACTTACATGATCTGTCGCATAAGGAGCTGCGACAAAAGTTTCTCTCTCGATACCACCCTTCAGAACGTCGGCGACGAGCAGCTTATTGTGCTATCAAACGGTCAGGATCGCGTACAAGAATTGATCGTTCAATCCTCCACTCACCTTGAGAAATTTGATCATGTTCTGGATACGGACCGAACATGTCCACTTCCTCTCTTTGGTCTCTTCGACGTACTGCCGGGGGTCGAAAGTAATGCCCGCTTTATAGCGGTGAAACTTGATCGCTTTCTCGACGAGTATGACGGCGTTAGCCTCGAGCTCTGGCTGCGTGTAACGTCTGGTGAGCAGATGCTCCCATTGCTTTCTCATGTATTCAGACGAATCGTCTGGCAGCACACGCATGCTCTCGTACAGCGCCTCCGCGTATTGTAACTTAAGTCCTGCGGACTGCTCGATGTCGTTCCAGTCATCACCTGAGATCTCGCGAGCTCCGGTACCGTCGACATGACGGACTTGGTTCAAGACTTCAGTTGCTGACCGAGCGCCTGTCAAGTGGCCAGACCAAGCCCCAAAGCCTCCGTCCAGAGGAGTTTGAGCAGTTGTCGGACGAGACTCATTGTCCTGTTGTGTAACAACATCCGACTTTGCAGCAGACTTGGCTCTCGCTTTGCGGGGTGTCCCCGTGCCTCTCTGGCGCTTTGTAACCTTCTTGGACTTGGGCATGGGCTCCTCGTTCAGCTGCTGACGGATGAGGTTGTCCGAATCGTATGCATAGTCGTAGACTTCCTCTTCCTCTATGGGGGCCGGAACGGTATCAGATATGGCGAGACCAACCTCCTCCTGGCTCAGAGGCAGCTCGTTAGACCCGACGAACTGATTGGGAAGCTCGCTCGTTGCATCATGGCCCGCTGAAATAGGGGCCGAGAATGGTGCTTGTGGCTGACCCTGAGGGTAACCAAATCCACTAGCCCTTTCGGCAGACCAAGCCTGTCCGTTGAACCCTAGTAACCCTGTGTTTACTAAGGGTTGCACCGCGGTGTTGTCAGTCGGAACATAGCCTTGATAGTGGGCCTGAGCAGCGGGCATGAAGGTTCCGCCGAACTGGTGAGTGTCGTAGCTGTAGCCAATTCCCTGCAAATTGGAACCAGGTGTGGTGGTGTTATAGAAACCCATGGAACCTAAGGATGTGGTGTTCGAGTAGTAGGGAGGCCCGAAGGACGTGGAGTTGCTATTAAGATGTGGGTTGTTCTGGCCCCCCTGAAACGAACCAAAAGCATACGCTTCCTCATCTAGCAGTTGTGTGTGATTTTGCTGGAGTAGATCAGGATCGATAGCTGAGACCCGATCAAGGTCGAGATTGTGATCCTGCGCCGACGACATGAGATCTGTATGCGCAGTCGATGCCAGGGCTTGGGGGTCCCCGTACTCAGCACTTTCGTTTGTTGGCAAGCCATAGCCTTGGGCGCTTGAATCCATGATAGTATGGTGCGTGATAAGCGGTGAGTAGAAGAACGTGGAGAGGTGTTGTTTATTTTCGGTGTGTTTCGAAGACCTGACGCGTTGTGATCAGGTGAAAGCGAAGCTACCACAGTAACACTGTCGGTAACTTGAACATGGTATTTGCTTGAAACCCACAGCTTCAGAGTCGCTGCGTCAAGGTCACAGCAGCCTGAGATCCGCTTCTTGTCTTTGCAGCAGGAGGTGTACTGCCTTTCGATCGTGGTAGGTCGTGTCCAGTGCGCTCAACACGTTCAGCGCGTTAGGTGCGTTCAGTACATTCAGTGCTTCCAGGTAACCTTGCGATATGCGTTTAGCGCGTCAAGCACTGTGCAATAATGCTCAGTTGCGCTGATGGTTGTGTGTAAGCGCGCCAAAAGAAGCAAGGTAACGCGTGAGGGGGGCGATGGAAAAGGAGAGAGAAACCTAGAGAGTGGGGGATGTAGTGAAAAGAAGGTAAGGTGATTGGGAGGGTGTGAAGTTGGATGATGCGAAGCTCGGGTCTCAAGTGAGTTCTGTGTCGGTGTTGCTACCTTATGCCAAGCCTCTGCTCTCCCCATCAGGCAACTCCAGCGAACAAACGACCGCGCGTGCTGGGCGGCTTCAAGATCACTTAGCGGCAGACGTGCTTGCTGCACAAAGGGATCGAGTATAGACTCGTCTTGACGCCTCTGTCGAACTCTTGCCATCGAGTCCCTCGACACACTGGGTTTCAGAAGGGTCGTGGCGGCCATGTTGTGTATACCGTCCCTGCAGCAACCCGATCTGGGCGCAGACATGAGGTTCAGCAGCGTGTCAATCCTAGCGACCCAAGTCGGCCTTCTGTCATATCTGTCAACCTTATGAAGCGTCGCAAATTGCGGCGAACGACGGCGACATCTATGAGACGGTCAGCAGCAGCTCTCGAACGACTAGCGAGCGCCGTCTACAGATCCATGAAAGGATAGAGCCAGATACAAAGGGTCCCCAACAAAGGCGAGGTACTCTGGTCGAGTAATTTCGCCATTGGCCACCCATTGTTCGAAGGTAGCGCCCTCGGCTTTTGGAACAAAGAACACTGCTCTTGTCAACACCTGGGAATCAACGATCTGGAACCAGAGCATCTCGTTTGAATGACATACAGCAAGGGTACAACAAAAGTGGAGACCAACTGCAGCAAGCAAGAGACGCAGTGCCCGTACGCTGAATTCAGCACAGGACTGAGCAGTGGAGTCAAGACCACTCAGTCCTTTATACCGAGGGTTTCGGACAGCAGCGAGAGTGCAGCATATATTGACGAGAAAAAGAAACAACCGAATGTACAAATACCTCCGACGACTCGACGTTGCATTTCCTGCCTGCGTCATGCTGTTTCAGGATGGGGCGCAGTCTATTGGGCAGAATTTTGCAATATAGTGAGAGAAGAGCAACAAGTCTGTCAGCAATCCGTTATTGGTTAATCGGATAGCTTCGACAGTCGTGGCGGGGGTTGACGGGCGTGACGGCGTCCGCCACAGAGTGGTTCAGAAAGAGCGTGAGATACATTAGTATGACAGCGTACAGTAAGGCGTGGCTGGCACAGGCTCTCCAGATATCCACTGCTCTCTTACGGCAAATCTTTCTGCGGCTGTATATCGTATATACCATTCACTTGAAAGAAAAGCCACCATGGCATTGGTCATTGGGCCCCGTCCTAGGTTGTTTATACGGCGCGGGCATGCGGTGGAATGAACTCGAGGTACACCTCGATCACGCGAGCTTCTAGCTCTCTGGCCCCCTCACAGAACCATACTGAGTTTGCGTCACTCCCTTGGAGTGTTGCATTGACTGTGCCGAGGCTCACCGTGCAGGAGAGAGGCGGTACACCAGCAGGCTGCCTAAAAGCGGGTCGAGGTCACAGTCTCTGCAAAGGCTCGAGCCCGGTCGCGGTACTTCCACGCACTGGTACGCTGTATGGAAGCGAACGGTACCTAGGACTTTCGCTCTCGGCTCTATGGTTCTGTTGCTGGGTTGTTGGCCGGTACGCAAAGGCGGCACGCATTGATGGCGCCATGCTGTTGCCGATGAGTGCCCATCATTGAAAGCTGCAATGAGTTTTGCACGCGGCACCAGTGGTGGAGTTTTCACGCACAAGACGTTGAGGAAGACGGTGACAGACTGCTCTCTTCGACTCACGATAACGCCATCGAGTACAATTCACATGGGCGGCTGAGACATGCAAGGGGATGAAGGGAAGTCTGGGACGTGGTCTGGTTAAAGTTGGGCATTGCAACCGCCAAGCTCTGGGATGAGACGAATCACAGGCCACGACGCTTCAAGCCCGACCTCAAACCTCACTCACCTTCCGTACAACTCCATTGCTACGGTGGAGAGCATGGACATCCTCCTACAAAAGGCATCACTTTCACATATCGTATATTGGAAGAAGTGTCTTTGTTGGTGTGTGTGAATGGGATCGAACTACCCGGATGCCAAGGCTCCACGCCATGTGCCAGCTACCAGCCATGCTTCCATCGCCAGTCGAGACACTGCGTACTGTGGTATCCCGGATGAAGGTTACACGGCCCATTGCGCCATAACTCCTCCAGAAAGCTCGCAGCTCACGGTCTAAGTCAGTCCCTTACTGACATCTCAGTCCATCTCTCGATACCCGCAACCTCCTGCCTTGGCGAGATCATATGGACTATGTCCTCCTGACAAGTGAGGAACTGCTTTCTCAACCATTACTTCTTCTTCTCTTTCTCCCCCTGTTTGCTCATCTGAACCAGCGCAAAAGCGGCCGCCCACTCGTCGTCCGTGAGAGCTGAAAGTGCTTTACTGTCTTGAGTGCCTTCGGAGACGTCGCGAGCCACCGCACTCATGTGAGAGACAACCGCTGGGCTTGCTCCTTTGGAGTCAGAAGTTGTGAGGACGCTTTCGTCTCCGTGTTGTTCTGCTTTTTCGACTTGTCCTGATCGCCAGGGGTGTCTGTCGGATGTCAGAGCTGTGACAACAGTGGAAAGGGAACCTGGGAGAGCCGCTTAGAACTTCTTTCCATGCGCTCAACTTACCAGAGGAAGACATCGTCGGACGGCAGTCGTTGATAGTAAGACAGACTAAGTTGAGGACTTCTCGTTGAGTTGGACCGCTGATGGTGTTCGCTGGCTAGCTACCTGTGGTTGTGAGGAGCCCGCTCGGTAAGATGGTTCACCTTGAAGCTGGCACTACAACCCCATCGGGAACCCTCTCATGTGAACAGCACTTGCATAACACTATAGACAGTCTGCCGCGTCCTGTGACGTATCCACGGCCTAAGGTGAGACGAACAAAGTGACCTTCCTCCTCATTATCTCATCAACAAAGGTCCCAAACAACACACTCTATATCTTGCTTTCATACCGCTTCCCCATTTCAACATCGTTCATGCCACCGTCCTCTTGTTGCAATTCATTGTACATGAGCAAGAAGCGACTGCGGTGGCACCTTTAAGGGTGATACGACACGATAGCAGGGAGCTTGAGATTACTGGCTTGAGTACTTCATCTCCATTATCCTTAGCAAATAGGACGGGCAATGCCTATACTACGCATTTGAATCTTACACCACCCCAATCACCTCTTATAAGTAATAAACCGTGCCGCAGACCGCCAATAATCAAACGCCACGCTAGTACCTTCCAGATCTCGAGAACCCTCTATCCCCGCCTGCCTTACCCAGAACAAGCTCATTGACACCCTCCCTGCAAGCACCCACCAACCCAGCAGCGCCTAGAATCCCGTCCTCGAACCCTCTCAACGTATCCGCCAGCTCCCTAACCGTATCCTCGCTACCCGCACCCCTCTGCGCCATCATCGCCTGACCCTGCTGCATCGTCGACGCCTCCACGACCCTCAGATGCTGCTCGATCTCCGCAAGATGGCCATTGTACATCTCCAGCGTCTCCTGCATCGCCGCAGCTTCACGATCGAAGTAGCTAACCAGATCAACGTCGTATCCTTCCTCCTCGCCAGGACTCTGCGCAGCGGCCCTACTCCGTCCGTAGCTGGAGCTGCTGCCCACGTAGTGGAACTGACTCGGCAGTCGCAAGTTCTCAATGACGCGCATGCAGCGCTCGAGGTCCTTGCGATCGCCCTTCTCTAACTCCTTCGCCTGCTCGATCACGCGGCTGTCGTTCTCGAGCGCCAACTCCACGGTCTCGAGCTTGGAGTTAATGAGGTCGACGTCTGGGGGAATGGTGGAGAGGTTGGAAGAGTGGGCGGGCATCATGGCTTCGCATTGCGTGCAGAGGTTTTCTTGGTTGCGGATGAAGTCGTCGATGTTTTCGAGTTCCTTCTTGAGCTCGTCGTGCAGGTCTGCGAAGCGGGTTGTAGGACGCACGTTGCTGAGATCGATCTTGGTGCCTGGAACGGTTTGCTGTTGTTGGTTCCCTTGACCCATGGTGAGGCTGCCGGCTAGTGGGGCTGTGGATTTATTGAAAAGTGAGTTGCCGAACATGGATGATTGTTGCGTGTTCTGCGGTTGTTGTTGTTGTGCTGTGCTCCCACCACTTCCGAGTTGTTAGCGGGCATCCATGTTTCGGAAGTAAAGGTAGACCTACAATAATGAAGATCCTGCTGGCTTGTTCTGTGTGCCTAGGCCCCCAAACAGTCCGCCACCTTGCTGTTGTTGCGGTTGGTTCTGATTCTGATTCTGATTCTGCCCTAGACCGCCGAACAAGCCTCCTCCTGATTGAGCATTGTTCTGGTTACCACCTAGTGTGCCACCGAAGAGGCCACCACTCTGCTGTGGCTGTGATTGTTGCGCATTTCCACCGAACAATCCTCCTCCACTTTGCTGTGTATTGTTGCCCGTGTTTCCAAAGAGTCCCCCACTCGGCTGAGGGGTAGTATTTGTACCCCCAAAGAGTCCACCGCTCTGTGCTGGTTGACTGGCAGCCGTCGATGCTCCAAATAATCCTCCACTTTGCTGAGGCTGTTGCGCCGCACCACCAAAGAGTCCACCACTCTGCGCTGGTTGAGAAGTAGCTCCACCACCGAAGAGTCCTCCGCTCTGTTGAGGTTGCGCTGTCGCTGTGCTACCAAACAGCCCACCACTTTGCTGAGGTTGACTGGTGCTGGTCGATCCACTAGAAGGCGCAAATGCTATAGTCAGCCCACCTGGCACAAAGGTTTCTGCAGCGCGTCTCTTGGGTTCGCTCATTGTGCCCTAGGGCAAGGAAAGGATACGGAATGAAATAGGTTGGGAAGTGTTCGAAAGCAGAATAGTGTACGTACAACAGTGAATTGGCAGCGCCGGTGTTCAGACTGAGCGAATTGGACCTTCCGAAGGCCATGATTGGCCAGGTGCCTTACAAAAGGCTAACAATAGAGTTGGGTACGTTGGGTGAAGTGAAGTTGTTTGCTCTTGCAGCGGTTTCCCGCGTTGCGCCTCGGGAGCCGGGTGTACGAGACTGGCGCGTGCAATGAAATACTGATGAAACGTTGGTCCGGATAGTTACTGCGGTACAGTACAAGCAGTCCAGAGGTATAGGCGTGGTATATGAGTTTACACAGCGTTTGTTATTCACTTTCTTGTCCACCACATCTCCGGCGCAGGAAGCTCTGTCGCGACAGTTGACGCACAGACCCTCCAGCATTCACGTCGCCCAAACTGCGGAGAGCTTCATACAGCTAGGTGCTTCTGGAACAACACCGCCTATTTCACAATACACCACTACGATATCATGGAAGAGGAAGATGACGACTTTTACGCGCCAAATGGCAGCACAACAGCACAGAGCGAGGAGCCAGCCATCAAGAGCGAGAATGGAGTCGCTCAGAACGGAGATGGTGCGGAGGAGAACATGGAGGGAGTAGAAGAGGAAGAATCAGAGGATGACGACGACGACTCAGTAAGACGACGGACTCCCAGGGCTACTGAGGAGCCACAAGGCTGAGTGTAGTATAGGACATTGATATTATAACCGAAATCAAAGACGGTCAAGAACCACCCGCGTACGCTCTCCCGTGACAGGTCCTCGCTCTGCCACATACTTATACATATCCAGACCCGCAAAACCATACCAGAGAGTGAAACAAGAGCACACTCGCACCACATCCACCGACGCCGTACCCACAAGACAAAGTGCACAACCACCACCCGGCCTAAAACGCGAAACATCCACCACCTCACCCTTTGTGCCAGGCGCCCGCATCAGCCTTCCCGACTCCTCCAAACTCCCCGCGATCCGCTCCTCCACTCTCGACATCAACGGAATACCCATCTGGGGCCCAACCGACGCGCCAATCACCGAGATCGACCTCGACAAAGACATCGCCGAGGAGAATGCCATCTGGCGGCAACCAGGCGTGGACCAGACCGACTTCTTCAACTACGGCTTCGACGAGTTCACATGGGTCATGTACTGCACAAAGCAAAAGGACATGCGCGATACGATTGCGCAGAACAACGCGCAGACGGAGAACATGAAGGCGTTCTTCGGTATGCCGGGCCCCAGCGCTACGCCGGCGCCTGCGGCCCCTGCACCACCAGGGATGCCGGGAATGCCTGACGATGCCATGTTCCAGGCCGCGATGATGAGTGCGATGCAGAGACACGGTATCCAGGATCCGAGCCAGATGAGCTTCGATTTGGTGATGCAGGAGATGCAGCAGATGGGTGGTGGAATGCCGATGATGCCGGGTATGCCACCGACTGGACCTGGAGGCGCGCAGGGCGGCCAGGCTGGGTTTGGGCAGGGTGGCAATCAGCAGCAGGGCCAAGGCTACGGTGGTGGAGCTGGCGGGTATGGTGGCCAGCAGCAGCAGGGTCATGGGCAGGGCTACGGCGGGCATCAGCAGAGTCAGAGCCCGTATCCGGGTCAGCAAGGCCAGCAGGGCTATGGAGGAGGCACGCCGCAGCCGCAACAACAGCAACAACAGCAACCGCAGCAGCAAGGCGGCCAGGGTGCTAACTTCGCCCAGCAGGGCCAGGGTCTGCCGCAGAACTTGGATGGATACAGTCCGCAGCAGATTGCCATGTTGCAGCAGGGTGGTGGACCACAAGGCCCTCAAGCTGGCGCCGGAAGGGGAAGAGGTAGAGGCAGGAGATGGTGAATGAAAGCCGAAGGCGAGAATCAGAGCCGAAGGGGAGTGGATTGAGATATCGTTATCTATGGTGCCAGCTTGTTGTGTTGCTGGCAGTCGCCGCGCCCTTGATACAGAAGGCATGGCGTTCTAAGGCGTTCACGAATTTTCGCGCCATATGGCTGCGCTGGGAAGTAAAACCTGGCATGGAGGGCTTTCAATAGAAGTTGGCCTATCGATACTACAGATATGCAATGAGCAGCCCGAAAGGGCAAGAGGTTTTAGTGCTAATCGGCGTTGTTATAGTGTCGCGTGCGCTTGTCGTTGCTATCTGTTCAGATACTGGACCTTGACCGGCACGCGTTCCCCGGTTCCGTGGCTGTCGCCACCATCAAGGCTGATGGCTGATAGTCAAGGCTGATATCTGTAGCTTGATAGTGTGGTCGCATCTCGCTGCCCAAAGCCTTAGGTATGGCTATCCATGGAGTTGATGACCTGATATTTCCTAGCGTATGTGGGGCAATGTCAGCCTTCCGTTGAGCATGGCTTGCAACTTGATGATCATGTGTCGTGTCATGAGTGGCGGTGTCGGGTCTGCTGTCGCATGCTCTACAAGCGGTGGCCTGTGATACACAGGTGATGCATTGATGATATTTCGGGTTTTCGGGTACATGTAGCAGCCAGGTTGCTGCTCTGCTGACATCGCTTCCTATAGCCACTGCGTGACCAGAAATTATGGTGTTGTTGAGTAGAACAGGAGACCTCCGCTGGTCTGTTTGCTTTTGATAAGGAGATGATGTGGAAAAATTGATTTGCATGGCGATCAAACACACTTATCTTGAGGCTCTTCAACGTGGTTGCAGCCGTATCTGCTTGGCGGAGGTGGTGGTGAAGCCAGCTATCAGTTGCCTCGCCGTGATTGGTCAGGATGCGTTGCAAAGCATACCTACACTCTTACCTCGCCTGCTACAATCTATTCATTCCTGTGCTTCAGCTGCGTAGAATGTCTGCGTTGTGGCCTACAATGTCGGCAAGGATGATGATCTTTCTGACAGGTAGATGCATGAGCCGTCCGTCCGCGTCCACATAGACTTGAGTTTAGGACGGCACGAAGAAGCCGCGAAGATGCCCGTTAATCGTCCGATGTACTGCCCAGTCCCGAGTCGATGCTCCGTGTGTGCTTGCAAGCGTTCTACAATGTGTCATCCCGATTCCGACGGACTGGATATTGGAAGCTGTATTGCGGGTACCTGCTCATCTGGTTGCATTGCGCTTAGCCGAGCAGAGCAAAAGCGCTGGGTGCAGATACACGGCGCCTTGGGCAACTGCCTCTTGCCTCTTGATATGAAATTCCGGCTACTCCGTCGAGATGGGCGGTTCTCCAATACCTTATCAAGCCCCACATACGCTTGACTATGGCTGGTAAAGGCAGACGAAAAGTAGGCAAGGAGGCCTGGACTCCGATACTGAAGATGGTCATGTGTCACCGCTAGAGCACAACGTGCGCCAGCTGGACAGCGTGGCCAGTGTTTCGTATCAATCAATGGAGGGGTTGGCCGTCCATTGCAAAGGCCACCGGGGAAGTCGATATCGTGCACAGCCTTGGCGCGACGAGGGCGGGAAACCCATATGCTCTCCAGCGTTCCATGCTCGGCCGCATGCGACAAATCTGGAACTCAGATGTGTTTCAGGGTAGGAGAGATGCGAGTTCAAAAGTTGTGGTTATATGTTTCGCCCTTGGGAAGACGTGCTTGTATAAGTAGATGGTGCAATCGCCGAACGAGGCTAGCGTGGTGGGCTTTGTCTGGGGCACCACGCGCACGACATCGCAAAGCTTCATTCGCAACACCGTCCGGACACTCCAGACGACGCCATCTGCCAACGCTCGAGCAAGATAATGGCTTGCGCCCAACGCGGCCCCCCTTCCGATGTGTCGTCTGACGGCGATAAGCGTTGCATCTGACTGACATGCGACTGTTGTGTGCTCACTGCCGCGTCAAACGAGCGCGCGGCCTGGCCAGATCCCCTGCCATCGACCCAAGGGGGCAAATGGTTTCTCCAGCATGGACTCCCAAGGCGACCGTGGCCCCCGCCTATCCCTCACGTATCATCTCACCCATTGATTTAGCGTATGTGGGGAAGTATAACGGAAAGTATGACTTTCTTTGTCGTGGTTTCAGTCATTGTTTGGCCTATCACGCCATTTTGCGCAACTCGCTGGCGGTGCCGATACGATCAATGACTCCTTCTACGCGTAACATGTGCTAAGTGCCATGGCCATCCCTTTGCCTATATAACTCCTTTGTTCCTCCCACTCTCCGGCTTTCATCTCCAAGCAATTCGCATCTCATATTTGCGAGTCATAACATCGAGACTCGAAACACCCGCCCAATCAAGCTTCTCATTGAAATTCCATACCTGTACTATGGCCCCATACATCGAGGGTCCCACCACTGTCACCACCCCAGACCACGAGGTCGCTGCCCCATTCCTCAAGAAGCAGCCTCTCAAGTACGAACCTGGCCGCACGAAGGTTGAGACACACGAGAACTACGAATACGATCACCTCCTTCCGCGCTTCCCAGACATCAAGTGGCCAGTCCTCACCGAAACCCCGTACCATGACCGCGGCATTGACGGCGACGAGAACTTCAGCAACCTGCTGAGCGCAGCTACGCACATCCAGGACTACAACCCTAAGGTTGGAACGGAGGTCTCTGGCATTGACCTGGCCAACCTTACCGATGCCCAGAAGAATGATCTGGCTCGTCTGATTGCCACGCGTGGAGTCGTCTTCTTCCGCAACCAGAAGAACTTCGATATCGAAGCTCAACGCAAACTGGGCGCGTACTTCGGCAAGCTACACAAACATGCGACCACATCCGTTCCGCGCCAGGAAGGCCTTGAGGACGTGCACGTTGTCTTCACGGAAGGAAACAAGGATATGAGGGCTATGTTCACTCCGACGTTTCTGTGGCACTCGGATGTCACATACGAACTCCAGCCACCATCATACACCTCGCTGAAGGTACTTACTGGACCGCCAATCGGTGGCGGAGGAGATACCCTCTGGTCCTCCCAGTACGCGGCGTACGATGCCATGTCGGCTCCTATGCAGAAGTACCTCGAAGGCCTCACGGCACTGCACTCCGCTCAAATGCAGGCGGATGGCTCCAAGGCACTCGGCCGCGCAGTCAGACGTGACCCTGTAGTCACTGAGCATCCTCTCATCCGCACCCATCCAGTGACCGGATGGAAATCGCTGTTCTTCAACCCTGGTTTCGTCACCAAGATTGTTGGCATCCCAAAGACGGAGAGTGATCACATCATCTCGTACCTCAACGAGATCGTTGCCACAACCCAGGAGCTGCATGTGCGATTCCAATGGGGCAAGGATGATGTCGCATTCTGGGACAACCGTATCTGCGTAAGTGCTCTGTCTAATCTACATATGTGCTCCAAGACTGACTCGATAATAGAACCACTCCGCCTCTTATGGCTTTGCCCCTCACCGCCGCCACGCTGTCCGCGTCGCTTGCCAAGCCGAGCGCCCCTACTTCGACCCGGCTGGGAAATCTCAGGAGGAAGAGTTGAACGCCCGATACGGACTCCCACCGGTCAACAAGGACGGCTCCGGCCAGTCCAACTACAACGACTAGGTTGTTGGAGAGACACCTGATATGACATATGAATAGTTGATATGATGTGGGTTTAGCAAGGCGTTTGAGCGTTTAGCGTCGTTTCGTGTAATTGCGTTCCATACCCCTGAAATTGAAGAATGAAATCATCTACCAATCAATACTGCCTTCGCTCTCTCTTTCTCATTCTCTCATTGTCCTTGGCCTTGCTCTTGCCTTTTTTGGAGCCGATGAGGGCGCCTTCCTCACTCGGCGAAACGCGAAATTAACGCGCGGTGTGGACGCGAACGCGCCCCCGATATTAAATAACGTTGAACATGGATAATCTGACGCCTTAACGCTGCCATAACGATGCGGTCGCTCGTCAATGAAAGACCTGCGAGCAGCAGCGCTTCTCACGTGGGCGATGAGGGGTCTGAAGAACTACTGGAGGAGCCTGACGTGCTGGAGTACGCACGCTTCCATGAACTCTGCCGGGACTACTCGCAGATACATCCTTTAAGGTCTATTGCCTTTCCATGTGCACCGCCGGATATCTCTCAGGATCTAGAGGACTCGGTCTTGCCTCAGCCAGAGCAGTCTTCGCCCCTTGCCCTCTGCGAGAAGTGGCACATTGACAAGGAGGCGGGGCTTTATCTCAAGAATATATACCAGCTAGCCGAGAGCAATGATGAGCTAGATTATCCGACCGAGCGTTACAGGCTACAAGCTTTACGGGTAGACTCACCACTTCTCAGGACAGATCCAGAACTCGATCTTCGTTACTTCACTCGAGGTAGAATTACACATCCCAAACTTGACAGCACGGGTCTGGAACCGTTCTTGGTCGATGAAGAAAAGAACGAAGGTCTTCAGTGGTCATCGTCCACGCAGGACCTTGTGACTTGGATGAACGAAGAGCTAAGAGGAGAGAAACTTCAGGTTCCCATATCCAGCATGGAATTCCTCAGAAACGCTCTGCATGAAGGACTTGACAACAAAGACGAGGAAGAAGCACTCATCGCAGAAGATCTGGCAAGACGTCCAGTAAGTACATCAAACTGGGAGCCTTATTGAATCCATTAACCGATTCTCCAGATAGTGAAAGCACATGAAAGCCCACCACTACTTCCTATCTCACGTACACCCTCACCCGCTGTACCTTCGCCTTCAGTTGGACTCTTGCCACTCACATCTAGTCCTGCAGACCTATTGGCAGATGACCTCTTAGCAGTTGATGAACAGATCATGAAGCAAGACCAGTGGACAACAGACTCAGCCTTGCCTATTCCGAAATCAGAGCTAGATGATGCCATTACCTCTGTACCATCATTCGCAAACTCAAGCTCCAGTCCGGGACCCAAGCGAGTGAAGCCCGAAGATTGCAAGGTGGAAGGTCCGCTCACGCCGCCGACGGTGGTAAGCCCACCATTCAAGAAGGTCAAGACCGTATCATTCCTGAAAGACTTGGTCGACACCATACCAGATAACTGGCGATCTCTCGATCCTACAGAGACTCAGGATGCGGACAAAGAATATGAGCAGCTCTTTGACGCGATGATTGAGACCGCGGCAGCACCAGCCGTTCATGAAGCAGAGCATGAGCAGCTTCATCAAGGTGACTCGAATATGCGCGTTTCCATACCCAAAGTCGTTCACATTTCCTCACAACCGCCATGGGAACAGTATACGCTCAGAGGACCTCAGCGAGATATTGTTGGAAAGTCCGAGCTTGACGCTCAAAGACGGCTTATTTCGTCCGCCTTGAAGATGGTGCCGAAATCAGCACGCGTCTGGCATGGAGTCACTATGCTCGAGAAATGCTTGAAGTGGGGACTGTTCCCACCGTATCTCGGCCAGGTTGCATCGGCTGAACAATTCGATGATGGCTCGCTGAACCGATACCTGGCTAAGCTGCGCTTTGATGATGAGCCAGATGCATCAGCATTGCTATGGAAACCTGAAGGACTGAGGGTGCTGGACACATGTGAAGACGTAGATGAAACAGTTGAACCAGCTACATGGACGTCCGACTGCTCCAATATCGATGCACTAGTCAGAAAACGCCAAGCTGAGATGCGTGAGGAAGCAAGACAAGATTACAGTCTCGTGATCAACAACAACAGTGAGGTGACTGCTTCTACGGAAGAGAAACGAGAGCATACTCAATATCCTAGATACGCAGGTCAGCCCGCAGATGGCACCCAATCAGGGGACGAACGTAACACTATGTTGACCGGTAATTTCTCCGCCAGCGGATGGTTGAGTCGATTTATGCAGGTCGACAGTGGCAGACTACAGGCGAATGCAGGTAGCAAGGAGATCAAGGGTGCCAGCATTGCAACATCCATGGATCCCATCATCACGCCAGCCCAACAGCGTGAGAGACCTGCTACCACGACCATCAGCAAAATGGACGTGTCGCCAACGCTAGCTCTACCATCCTTCACCGCACCGCCAGGCGCTCAGCAGTATATCATCTCGACGACGCTGCTTACTCAAAGAGGCCTTCTCAGAGAGATTGAGCGCCTCTATCCAGCAGCAGAACTCATTGAGCGGGACTTCGGCACAAAGAACGCAATTGCCGAAGCCAATATCCTACATGGTCTAGAGGAGGCGGATATCATAGTCTCTCCCGGTACAGGACTAGTATTGACCAACTTGCAAAAGATCAAACAGAAAGCACTACCCGGGCAAGCTGCGACTACAGGCATAAGGGACAGGATCGCATGTCTGGCACTGCGGTATGAACGATTGATTGTGCTAGTCAGCGAAGGCGCCTCAGCATCTGCGGAATCTCAAATCGCTGCAACGCCGTTAGATGAGCGGGATTGCGAGGCTCTGAGCTCGCTTGTGGGCTTCACTACGTTTCTCGATGCCGATATCCAGGTATTCTACGTTCCAGCTGGTGAAGGGGCTTTGGCAGCGTGGATAGTGTCCTGCATGGCGCGCTTCAGTCTGAGCGACTCCATTGTGAAGCTCCTCCAGGATGAAACGCTGTGGGAAGCCTTTCTGCGACAAGCTGGCATGGACGCGTTTGCGGCTCAGGCTATACTGGCCTCCTTAAAAGGCAATGGAGATTCGAACACCAAGGTCTCAGGCCTCGCTGCCTTTGTCATGATGAACGTTGATGAGAGGATCATCCGCTTCGGCACGCTTATGGGTGGTGAGAGGGTGCTGGGGAGGGTCAGCAAGGTGATAGATCAAAGCTGGGTTCCTGCTGCCGGCATGTCGGCTCAGGTGATATGATATCGCATATGCTGGAGTATTCCTGCTGGTAAAGACCATTTGCTGCCATCTAATCGTAGCTTTCCGTTACATCTCTGCAGATCGCTTTATTCGCCTTCTTTCGATAGAGGTTGACACACATCAGCCCTGCGCATATTCTGGATCGGACTTGACTCCGTGTATCGCTTGCGTTGATTGATCCCCTTTCTCTGACCGCCACGATGATTATTAACCCCAATCCGACGTTCGGCCGAGCGCCTCTAAGCACAGTCGCTCTTGCCTCGGCGTTGATGAACAATCGGCTAATTGTTAAGCAGACAACGTCTTTAGACTTGTTTTACCATGTGCTCGCTTATAGATGTCGCTTATAGGTGGCCAATGTGGGGTCAAAATAAAGTATCAGAGACGGTTTCGGATGTTTTTTCGAGGCTTAGAGTTCGTCAATTGTTCGTGTTGGCAGGGCTGGCGACGCATCTTTTTCTGGAGCTTGTCCTTTTTCGGCAATGGAGCCGCCCGAGCGAGCCGCGGTGCTGGTACCGAGCACAGATCTGCTCATCTGGGGATGGAGCTCGCTCAGAAACCCATCGACGTTCTAGTCTTTCCCGGATTGGCTCGATTAGCAATCCATCCTCCCCGCGCAACGTCATGCTATGTATACAAAAGCTTCAAGAACGGCAGCTTTTTCTGCTACCAGAATAACAGTCGTTCCCCTCCCATCCTCACGTTCTAATTGATATTCAGCATTGCTATACCACTTCCGCTTCTTGTCTTAATTGATTCAGAAGTACACAGCTCTAGCAATGGCCCCACAAACTCAGAAGCAATGGACTGTCCAGGGTACTGGCAGCTTCGACGCCCTGAAGCTCAATGAGAGCGCCAAGGTCGCAGAGGTTGGCGACAACGATGTCCTCGTCAAGTGTAAGCTCCAGCCGGTTCTACAAAGCTCCAATGGCTCTAACTGATGTCTTCTCCCAGTCAAGGGCGCCTCCCTCAACTACCGTGATCTGATCATCGCCAAGGTATATACACCTCACCGCTCCCGCTTGCAGCTCGCCCTCTCCCAATAGAACCCACAATCTGACAACATACCAGGGTGGATACCCATTCGCACAGAAGGACGGTGTCGTCCCAGCTTCTGACGGCGCCGGCGTCGTCGAGGCCGTTGGCAAGAAGGTCCACCGCTTCAAGGCCGGCGACAAGGTCGTCACTCTCTTCAACCAGGGCCACATCTTCGGCTCCATCGACCACCACAGCATCGAGACCGGCACCGGCGGCGTCATCGACGGTGCGCTCCAGCAATACGGCGTCTACAACGAGGACGGTCTTGTGCCCCTCCCCTCCAACCTCAACTTCCTCGAGGGCGCAACCCTGACCTGCGCCGGTCTGACCGCCTGGAACGCCCTCTACGGCCTGAAGCCCCTCATGCCAGGCGAATACGTCCTCACCCAGGGTACCGGCGGTGTGTCGATCTTCGCAGTCCAGTTCGCCAAAGCCGCTGGCGCAAAGGTCATCGCGACGACCTCCTCTGCCGCCAAGGCCGACAAGCTCAAGAGCCTCGGCGCCGACCACGTCATCAACTACAAGGAGGACTCGAACTGGGGCGAGACGGCCAAGAAGCTCACGGGCGGCCGCGGTGTCCAGCACGTCGTCGAGGTCGGCGGTCCAAGCACCATGGCGCAGTCCCTCAAGGCCATCGCCTTCGACGGCATCATCTCCATCATCGGCTTCATCGGCGGCGGAAAGTCTGAGCACAACCCGACCTTCTTGGACTGCCTGGTCAACATCTGCATCGTCAGGGGTGTGTACGTTGGCAGCAGGCAGCAGATGGAGGATATGAACCGCGCTATTGTGGCTAATGACATCAAGCCGGTTGTGGATGAGAAGGTCTTCACGCTGGAGCAGACTAAGGAGGCGTATCAGTACATGTGGGATCAGAAGCACTTTGGCAAGCTTGCTATCAGCATTGAGTAGGCTATGTAGAAAATGAAGGAAATATGAATCTGCTTGATGCAGTGTAGCAAATGCACATCTCTAGTACAGAGTTTGGTGAAGTTGATTATTGCGGTGAAAGAACGTCTCTTACTACCAAATTTTGAACGAGGACGAAAATGCACGATTGCTCCTGATTGTTTGAGCGTCGATGTGGAGCGAGTACAGGGCTGTCCGAACAATCATTCTTGACGCACTGCTCGATCAAGTCACCCACACGCTTAGACTCCCGCCGTCAGGGCTCGAAAGGAGCTGCGAGCGAGATTCGCCGTCTTCACTCGGAATCAGATTCACAGTCCTGATCCAGGAAAAAGTTCATGACCGGACCCAACCTTTGTTCTTTGCAGTAAAACGTGCCGTGGTTTATCCAGTGATGTGTGAGGATATACACAAGCTCGACAGGTGGCTGGACGGCGAGCATGAGGTGCCAGCTCTCATGCTGCTTTCCTCGCATGTGCTTCAGACGTGCAACGCGGTCTGGATAGCGTATCTCGAAGCTGAGACACTCGCTGCTGCGGCAGGTCCCGAGCTCTAGTTGGGTGATGTTTTCGTATATGTAGTTGAGCGCTAAAGCGTTTATTCTTGGGACAGGGCGTTTGGAATTGCCATCTACTGTGATTGGAGAGAGAAAGAGTCTTTGTTGTATCGGTATTGACCGGTCGATGACGCTCTTGACTGATTTGCTCAGCCTTTGTGCTTTTAGGATTGAGGCCATGTCGAGATGCAGTAGGATGGCTTCGATAAGCTCGTATGTGGAGAACACTTGTTGCGATGCTGACATGGTGATCGTTGGATATGATTAACTTAGGTGGAAGACTGTGTACGAACGGGAGCTGTGAGTAGCAACAGTTGTCCCGGCGCGCGTTATTTGATTGAAATGTGCGATGGAGACAAATGTACAATGGACGAAACTATGACGAGTGTAGAGCTTGGGCCCGCACTATATGTGTTATGCGCGAGAGGGTGAATGTGAACACAGTTGTCTCGTCATGTGAAGCTCAATACTCTGCATATATACACACACCACGCATGCAAGAAAGGGCAGTTGAGAGTGAAGTGTTACACCTCGTCAGAAAGCACCCACTCAGCATAGGGATTTTGAGGTCATCCTACAGTGTAATGGGAGCTAATCAAGGTTTTTGTTTTGTGAGAAGCTACAGACCCGATATGGTGACAGTATCAAAGTACAGCTGTCGAAGCGCCCTCCACCATATGCATTACCTCGTGCCCCGTGGAAATCAAGTACCGCCATCTGATGTTTCCGTTGTCATCCCAGATCTCGCCGTCACCATCGTTCTCAGCCCCTAGTTTGCGGTATGTTGCATGTCTCAGCCTTCTAACATGTCTTGTGCGCACGTGTTGCGGAGAACGAATCGCATCATGTCTTGTTCCCTCCCATTGGAAACTGAGGCACTGGTGGTATAGGGTACGTATGGCAAATACCTCGCAACATGTCCGTCGAAGCGGGTTATTTGCAGGGCAGACCAAAAGTCGCATATACCGAAAGCGCGTGAAAACACAACCGCTCCTCCAATGCCACGTTCAGCGCCGAATCCGAACCTTCTGCCGTGGGTTGATGCTATTGTCGACGATGTAGTGGTAAGCAAGAATCTACCGTTTGTACGCTGGCATCCTCAATTCAAGGGATAAAGCTTCATAGTCGAGTACCATGCAGCACCAATTACTTTCCAGACTATGCTGCTCGTTCCACGACCCTTCACCCTCCCTGGTACAGGCTGTTGCGATCAAGTCGAAGCGCTGCTCGCTCAAGTCGAATACGAGTTTCTGCGACCCTTGACACAGTCGTAGTGTGCACGGCGGCTGGAGAATCCCCATCTTCTGCCAAGAGCCTTGTTTGGGTCGGGTCTCGGCGGTCGCGCCCGGGAGTACGTTGAGCAAGATCTCAGTGTGATACGCATACGATCTTCCAGAAGGGTTCAGGTGGGTGGTGTATCCGAACTTTCTGAGCACCAGGCTATTGACCTCAACTTGAACAGTCTTACACAACTCTGGGCGAGGCGCTGGTAAGAAGAAGAGAGCGCGCTGAAGGTTCTGAGATCTGTCGATTATGCTCTTGAAAGTCTTGTTGACCCGCTGTGACATGAGAATGTCCTTCATTGGGAGGAACAGGAGGATGTTTTCAAGAATTTCGTAAGTGGAGAATACACAACGAGCAGCGTGTTGGCGCCGCTCATCCTGGCGGATGGCTTCATTCCAGACATGTACCCACCATTTCGGATGGTCAGGGCCAATATCCGTCTGGCAGAGCAAGGTGTGGGAAGCGGGGTTCGAGGGGACGGTGCGGCGAGTGCGGCGAGTGCGGCGAGTGCGGCGAGTGCGAGCGGGTATGGATGACTTAGCCATGACTCCTGTAGGATGGGAATCGGAACATTCGAACAAAAGACACAAATGCTGACAGCGAAGTAGGACTACAAGGAAAGAGTATCACATGCAAAATTGGCGTAATGTTGTGCCTGGCCCGCACTTTGCAGTGTGAATGAATCACTGTGAATATGAAGAGGGGCAGGCCATTCTGCTTCGAATCGAAGTATTCCAGTCCCCCTACGTGCAACTACGAGCGCTTTACTTACGAACAATATAGAACCATGGATACAAGAATAACCTCACTGAAGAATGCAGCGAAATATGTTGCTGGGACAAGGTTATCCTACATATAAGGTCAAGTAATGGAAGGTATGAGGTCCAAATTGGAACCTGAAGCTCTCCCGATCCCCACACTGCCGCCCAATTCGGCCATCTTGCATCACGTCATCGCATCTCGGCTCCGATCTGAGGAGCGAGATGCATTGGATTATTAAACACTTATACCTTGGTCTACATTTGAAATACATATATATAGGTACCTGACCTTCACGAAAGAACCGATTTATAGTTAGTATTTCCAACCATTTGCCAATCCTTACTGTCTATAAACTGCTCAGCAACCACCCTCGACCCTCACCTCTTCCAGACACCATCCTACCACAATGGTCACCCCAATCGCCATAGTCGCAGGCGTAGGCCCCGGCACCGGCGCCGCCGTCGCCCGGCGCTTCGCCAAAGCCTACCCGGTCGTCCTGATGGCGCGGAACCCCGACAACTACAACTCGCTCGTCGACGAGATCAACAAGAGCGGCGGCAAAGCGATCGGGATCAGCACCGACGTGTCGAGCTCCGACAGCGTGAAGAGCGCGTTCGGCAAGATCGACCAGGAGTTCCCTGGTGCTGGGGCGGCGGCGGCGGTGTTTAATGCCAGCGGCAGGTTCGCGCGGAAGCCGCTTTTGGAGCTGACGGAGGAGGATATGGTGGCGAGTTGGGAGGTTAGCTGGTAGGTACCTGATTACCAACGGTTTAAAAGTACATATGTGGTGCTAACAGTACGATTGCTGGTAGCAAGGGAGCTTTCCTCTTCTCACAATCTACTCTCCCTCTTCTCCTAAAGACCGCCTCCGACGCCTCAACCAAATATCCACCAACTTTAATCTTCACCGGCGCCACCGCCTCCGTCAAGTCCAACGCGCGCATGGCCTCCTTCTCGACAGCCAAATACGCCATGCGGGCTCTGTCCCAGTCCATCGCACGCGAGTTCGCGCCCCAGGGCGTGCACGTCGCCCACGCGATCATCGACGGCGTGATCGACATTCCCAGGACGAAGGAGTGGCTCAAGGACATGCCGCCCGAGGCCAAGATCTCGGCCGATGGCATTGCGGAGACGTATTGGAACCTGCACACGCAGCCGAAGACGACGTTTACGAACGAGATTGATATCAGACCCATGCTTGAGAAGTGGTAAGGGAATGGGTGGTGGGGGCTGAGATGAAAGGGAATGAGAGCTTTGTAGCTCGTAAATTGTATGTGGCTCTACCTTACCATATAATGTATTCGGCATGGGTATCAAAATAGGAATGTGGGTATCTCGCTCAAGGCATCTGAACCGCGCCGCTTCTCCGTGCCCTTCTCACGCATGTGCTCCTGCTCGCGCGCTCGCTCTTGCCCCTTTCTCGCACGGTCTGCCTTCCGCTTCGCCAGCAAAGCGGCTGCTTCCACGCTCTCCTTTGACCGTTGCGGGAAATCGTCGAAGTCGGCAAATGGTATGCTGGACGCTTTGGATCGCTGTGATGGTTCTGGTTTGCGGACAACCTCCACAGCCTCCGGTGTTGGTGCAGCGGGTTTGGCAAACGCTTTGAAGACGTTGCTCTTTGAGGAAGAGCCGGTTCTATCTCGCCTCGCAAGGCTTGCTGTCGGTGGCGGAGGGGCAGCAACAGGCTGTCTATTCGCCGGCACGGGCTTTGGGCGCACAGGAGCGTCGAGATCATCATCCTCGTCGTCTTCTTCGTCATGGCTTCTGTCACCGGACCGAGCTTTGAGCGGAACATCCTGTACCTTTCTTCTCCTACTCTCCCCAGCCGTTTCCTCCTTATCCATCGGCGAGCTCGCCAACTCAACCTGCGAACTCATCCCCAAGCCCGCCGCAGCCCTCGTCTTGGCCCTGCCCGCCCCCACCCCCCTCAACACCCTCGCCTCCTTCCTTGGACTCCCCATCATAAGCCCCGCCAGCCGCTCATCCCTCAACCACGGATCGTCGTCCTCCACATCGCTTTCCCCTTGCACCTGTACCCTAACCATTACCTCCCCTCCCTTCATCCCCCCAGCACCACCTCCCTTCCTCCCCTCCACCGCCCTCAGATCCACCGGCCTCGTGACACTCACATCCCTCACCTCCCTCTCCTTCGCCAGCGCCTTGAGCCGCACGTACTCAGCATGGTGCAAATGACTCGTGTACCCCCTCGCCGTCTCCATGAACTCGTCCTCCACCATGATCCAGACATCGTCGTTCGCGTAGCCCGCGCGCATGGGCTCCTGGTCTGGCGGCGCGGGGGGCGGGGACGTCGAGGGCGTGCGTGTGGGTTTGCGAAGGCGGCTGTGCGTCGGTGTGAGGTGCAGGGCGCGCCGGTGGGGGGTGCTGACGCCGGTGGTGTTGAGGTCGGTGGAGAGGGAGAGGTCGGCGGGGTCGGAGGGGGGCGTGGAGAGGCGGCGGCGTTTGGGAGAGCGCGGGGTAGGGGGTGGGCGAGTGGGTTTGGGGGTGGTGCGGGAGGTGGTGGTGGTGGTTGTGGATGCTTTGAGCCAGGGGAGGGCGCGCGGCATGTTTGCCTGGTGTTCAAGCGTGGCAAAAGGGTAGAGGCATGAAGCTCCTTCTATCTCGGGCGTTGTATGTTGTACCGTCCGGCCATCATGCGATGCGTTGCTTTGGATTGTGTGTTAGAAGTGAAAGTGCATCGAGGAGGACGCGCATGTGAAAGTGACGCAGTGCTCTATATAGACGGAACGCCAAGACGGGCAAGAGCTTCACCAAAGGCGTTCACTACATGCGATATACTGCATGTCCTCTATACACGGCGTCCACTCGTCAGTAAGTCATATGCTATGGACTCCTACATGGACGCTCACTCGGCCCCTGACCATAGCGCCGGAGGTTGATATGCCTACAGTCATCGCTGGACGGGGTTTGCAGGTACCCGAGACCTTTCCAATACCTCCAGCTTGTTCTTGGAGGCTTCGACTCAAAGGACCTGTAAGTGTAGGTATGCATTGTGCATTGTGTGCTACGGAAGACGTTTCAAGACGGGAAGTCGTTTGTCAAACACAAATTGCGTCTGTGATAGGCTTTCCAGTTGCGTGTTACCGATCGACGGCTTGCCTCAGAAGCAACGATCATGTCAAACTCACAAAGCAAGCTGACTGCGCCTCATGGGAAGCCGTTCCCTGGAAACTTGCGCCGATTGCGCCTGCGTGGTAACAATTGATCCGGTAACGTCCTGTTGGCTTTCCATTGTGACTGCTATGTACTTCTTTCCCTTATATAGTAGCACGTATTCTTCCAGATAATCTCAGCAATGCGCATAGGCGGATCCCTCTTGACAACCGTCATTCTCACCACCATACTTGAAGAAGAACTTCTTTCCTCATGTGGTTTGCCAAAGCATACACGAATCTGTCTCGAGGCCGAGTCCTCAGAGCGGCTTGCCTGGTTTCTACTACTCTGCTGAACTCCGCCAGTGCCATCACCGGCGGCAGCAATGCTTCACCAGGCCAATTCGACTATACCATGATGATACTGCAGCCACGACTTGAGATGCTGCCCGACCAAAGCTCCTACATCTGCGACGGGGTACTGATTGAACCAAACTTCGTCCTCACTATCGCAGAGTGCGTGGTCGGGACTGACGGCAGCGACTTGTTGATCCGCGCAGGCACGAACAGTACCGGCTTCCAGAACTCTGCTGTCACCGGCGTTATCATCCACCCGAATTTCACCACGACGGACGGACAGCTGAGCAACGACATCGCACTGCTCCATCTCAACACCAGCATCACCGTGGTACAGCCAGGAATGATCGTCGACGAATACAATCCGCCTGTTTCTGAAAGCAACGTCACTCTTGTTGGATGGGGTGCGTCCAGCGTGGAGGGCGACCACAACCCCAGTCCTTCGTTGCTGCAGATAGCAATCCCGGTGCAAAACCACAGCTCTTGCGCGGATGCCCTGTCCTCCTGCGGGTTCGACCTTGAATATCCGCAGCACTTCTGTGTTGCGGACTACGGTGTTGGTGCAACGTACGGTGATGCTGGCGGTCCAGTAGTCGATCTTGACAGCGGCGAGGTGGTGGGGTTCATATCTGGGAATCCGCATTGTGCAAGCGAGAATGGTTTCGCAGTGGAGCTATTCATCAGTCCCTTCTACCACTGGATTATGACCACCATCCAGAAGACAGCTTCTTGAAAGAGGTTGAGGGAATGTGTGCAGATGACCAATGAGGGGGTCGAATTTTTGTAATAGGAAACGAGAGAAACAATACTGTCTTACTTGCCGTGTAAGGAGATGCGCGACCAGCGGTCGGGTGGTGCTAAAGCCGTCATATTGGACGGTATGTGACTCACCATCAAACTCTCCATCTCACTGGGTAGACACCGATGGACAGTCTGCAGGCGAGTTGGGCTCCTTTTAGGAAGTCCGTCATTCCCTCTCCGCTAGTCGTATAACTGCATGTAACCATCGAGAAGGGCCACTGAGTAGATATACTAGCGTTGTAAACGATTTCCTGTGTCACAAGAAGACTCTGTAAATAACCAATGCACAGATGGAATTGTAGTCCATTTTTCATTTGGGCGCCATATTCCATTGCTAGCACAACGCAGGGCGGTACATGCATTCCCTTTGATCATCTCTTTTCAGCAATGCATCGCCTTTTCCCAACGTCCCATGAAAAAGAAGAATCCCTGGCAAACGCTCGAAGTCACAGCAACACCTTTAGCCGGCAACCCAACATTTATGCGGAGGTCTTCTTCTTGTTGGCCTCACGACCCTGGCTTATCCTCTCCAAGATCTGTTCCCGGTCCTTGTCGAGCTTGAGCTTGGTGATGACGCACTTGGATGGTGCAATGCCGAGTGGGACGGACTGGCCGTTGGACTTCTCGCGGGAGACACGCTCGACGTGCACGACGTACTTCAGGCGGTAGACGGATGTGATCTTGCCCTCACGGCCCTTGTTGGAGCCACGGGTGATGAGAACCTCATCGTCCTTGCGGATTGGGATGGCGCGGACCTGTGCGTGGGAGAGAAGGTTAGCTGGTGGGCTCGTCTGCGGTTGTCTTGTACGCGGCTTTCGAAGGATTTTGTTTGGATCTTGTTGGTTTTGTCCGGGTGTATCTGGCGTGTTCTGGAGAGGAGACGACAGGGAAGAAATGGATATATCGTACGTTGTACTTCTCACGGAGCTCCTTGCTGAGAGGGGCGCTCATGATGGTGCGGCGCACGCTGGAAGGAGCACCGAAGTGCGCCTTGCGCGACTTTCTCCGGGAGGAGGAGAGGGCTGCTGCAAGTCAGCATTTCCATTGTATTTTCGAACCAATCCTCCAGCGAGTCTCACATGTGTTGATCTTGGTCATCGTGTCGGCCTGGGTGTCGTGTCGTGGGGTGCAAGAATCGACGTCGTCCGCTTCACGAATTTCGATGTTCAGCGCTGGCTCGGCAGAATTTTGGCGGTGGTGTGCCAAGACATGCATCTCGGCAAGCTCCGTCCGTCAACGTCGCGCTTGTCGGGGAAGTCCCGGCCGGTGCGTCGATCCGTCTCCAGGTGTTGGAAGGCGTACAGAGCGCGACTGGCGTATCTCAGACAGCTCGAACATTCGCCTTTAGCGATGCGTTTCCTTGGTCAATGGAAGCCTGCGCAGCCTCCAGGACCGCGCTTCGCTTGTCATGCCCGTCAGACCCATACCTATCTCGAGTGACGATTCCACCGAAAAGCGTATTCATAGGAACTCTACATATGCGCGGCATCGCGTACACCTTCGACGCAGCGGGGAGAAGGGTAGGCGCGCCCGTTCACCAAACCTTCACTTGACGTGCACGATGGCCCCTTACTACAGCACCTATTACGATCCCGCCAACAGCTCCGCTCATGTACCGCAATCCGGATACACGTATCAGAATCAAACGTCGAACACTGCATCACAGTACTCCGAGCCCGCGACGACGTCAGGCTATCAACCTTCGACCTACGCAGGCGCATATTCGAACAATACTTCCTACCCGTGGTATGAATCTGGCGGGCAAAACAATAGCGCGAGTGATAGCCGAGGGGCGGCAGAAACACTGAGTAGTCTCAGCGCGCAAGAGCATGGGGAAAGTACCTCTGGTGCGAGGACTTCATCCAACACTCAGTATGGTACAGGAGGGTGGCGAGCAAGTGGGTACGCATCATCGGCCACACAGCCTGCGTCAAATCAACGGACCGCGAGCATCACTTCTCCTCTGTATCAGACGCATACAAACCGCCAATCTGCTACGTCCGGTGGTTACAACTCTGGGCAGCCATATGCTCAACCCGAGGATACCCCAACTTACTCTTACAGCTCGTACAGCAACCAGTACCAAACATCATCTGGAGACCAGTCCAGGACCGCAAACTCGGCTGTACCGCAGACAACGTCCACGCGCGACTATTCATCTGGTGCGCCAAGTGCTCCTAATGTGACACAGCAACTTCGCCCAGATAGTCCGTACAACGTACAGCAGCAATATTCACGGTCCAAGACTAGTCAAAGTCATAGTCGAGGTGCGGGTTCGTCATGCTCATACGCTGCTCAGGGAAACTCTCCAGTGGTCGGAAACTCGCGCGTCGCAACTGTTGCTCATAGCGCAGTACCCCATCAAGTAAATCAAGCTTCTAATGCTCAGTACTCTACCCAATCTAGGCAGAGTGCATCTGTTGAACCGGTCGCTCCAATTACCGTGAACCCAAGCCAAGTTTACGACCCATACGCCGAACAGCAGCGAAAAGCAGCGATAGCCGCGGAGCAAAGGAGAAAGGCTGAGGCGGTAGCCAAAGCCCGGAAGGAGGAAGAAGAGCGCGAAGCTGAGGAGAAAAGGAAGGCCGAGGAGGCAAAGGCGGCGAAAGTGGCAAAGGCAAAGGCTGCAGCAGCACGGAAAGCGGAAGAGGCTGCGACTCGGAAGAGGCAGGCAGAAGAGGATGCACAGGGTGTTTCGGCCGCAAAGCAGCTCTCGGCAGCAGCGTCCGCTGGCAATACGTCAGGATCAGGGTCAATGGCCAACTTGATGTCAGCTGTCGCGGCAGAAGCAGCAGGCGATGATGTCGAGTCAGAGATGCGCGCTATGTTTAGGAAGATGCGCGAGCTCAATTCGAAGGACCCCGGTATGCTAGCACGGCTTTGGGAAGAGGAAAGACAATCACATGTCGCCCAGTCACAGTCTCCACCAGCTAGGAGCAAACCTACAGCGCCAGTTCCATCCCGACAGAAACCGCCCAAGACAGTGCCTGCACCTGCACCAGCACCTGCACCTGCGACTGTGCCTGCCCCTGTGCCACAGGCTCAAGCCCTTTCGCAGTCTGCATCAAAAAGCAATGTACATACGTCTTCTAATGCAGGAGTCGCAAAGCATTCCGTCGCACAAAGCGCAGGTGCCGTGCCAGCAGCTTCCCCACAGCCTCAAAATCCTGCTTCTGCGATCTGGCCGCCGGGCAATAAGGTACACCTTGCAGAAGCTGCGGCGAAGTGGCTGAACAACAAGCCCGAGAATGCTGGGAAGGCCATCACCCCGGCGAGGATCATAACAATACTGGAATCTAACCCCTCGTACATCGTTCTTTGCGAGACGCTGGAAAGGTTGGGCTCAGCGGTAGATCGTGCCGCTTTCGCACGTACACTCTTGAGTGCCGTTCCTGATGGCATGAAGACTTCTGGCACCCCCAAAATCAACCCGGCGCAACCTATTATAGCAGGCGCCGCGTCCTCTGAGAAACCACCTGGGGTAACTCCAAACGGCACTTTGAAATCGCGTGGAGGACGTCCGCGGAAGGATGGTACTCCTGCTTCATCAAGACCGCCAAAACCATCAAAGGTCGTCGATCTAACAAGCGAAACGTCATCCCGCGCGACTTCGACGCACCCACTGTCCGGGATGCCTCAAACTGATCTTGCATCCATAGAGTATGGAACCGTACCTTATCAGTCTAATCTCGATTTCAGTGCGCCTCCAGACTTCGGTAACTACGAGCCCGCCGCGGATAGTAGGCCTTCGAGTAATCCTTCGATGTATGCGGTGCCACCCCACCATCAGAGCCCGTATTTTCCACAGGTACCACTAGCGCAGGGCCAATCTGCATCGCCTTCCCTGCCGCATCCCCATCAACAGTCTGAGCCACCGCACAAGCCTCTGTCCAAAGCAGAAGCAGCGCGAAAACGAACATTCGCTGACCTCGTCGACCTGACTGCCGAGGACGAGATGGAGCAGGAGTTACCACCGCGGCCACACAAGATGATAAACCTCGGTCATCCGAGCGCCTTTCCTTTATTGAGTGGTAATGGTCCCACGGGCGACCTGTCACGTCCAGAGATCCTGAAGTATATGTTCACTGGAACGCAAGCAAACTTCGCACGGGATCCGTCCGGGACGAAACCTGGCCAGCCACATCTCCCGCCTAAACTTCTAACCAAAGAAGAGGATCTCAAAGGAAAAATTCTGGTAGAGCCTGTTCGTCGAGAGAAAGTGGCTCGCAAATCGACGTACGACCCACGAACCATTGCTCGCGACGTCCTACTGGCCACTGGTCGTCACCCTGAGATGCCACCTCTTAACGCTCATCTCATGGTCATGCAAGACTTCTTAAGAAAGCATGCCAACGAGGACAGACCGTGGATGGCTGAGAAGATGGACCTCAGTACTATCCGCTGGGATCTTATTGACCCAGGCGAGCCGTTACCTCCACCGGAGCCCAAGAAGGAGGTTGATGAGGCAGGCGATGGTGATGAGGCAGATGATGAAGATGAACCGGCGCCTGAAGCACGGGAGACTGGCAGTCGCGACGGATCTATCACCATCACGGGCTCGACTACTTCTTCTGCCGTCCCTTCAGCTTTCCCTGGCATAAAGAAGAGACGGGGTCGGCCGCCAAGACACACGGACCCCGGTCTCAGTTCTCATCCCGCAGCGTCCCGCGACACGCCAAAACAGACCACCTCCGCACAACACGACGCAACGAACCCAACGCGCTCTGCAAACATGCCGCCTGGACGCCCACCTCGTTCCAGCTATACGCCTGCGACACCACAACTTGCAGGAGCAGGGAGTCCGTCATCCGCGCCTGTCGGCTACGCAGCTTTGCGTGCCAACCAGCCTCAGCTTGACGAGAATGGCAATCCGATAAAGAAGAAGGGTCGGCCGGTGGGCTGGCGGAAAGCTATCCACTCTAAGGCCGCTCAAGCTGGTGGCAGTGATGCATCGCCTGCAGCGCAGAGAGCCTCGCGCCAAGATGGTGAGGCTTCAAGCCAAACTCCGGTGAAACGGCGCGGCAGGCCCGCAGGTGTGAAGACAAAGCCGCCTCCGAAGTCGCCAGAAGCCAACTTTCAAGTGTTCAAGTGCGAGTGGATTGGCTGCAAAGCTCAATTGCACAGTCTTGAACTACTCCGTAAGCATATCTTCGTTATACACAACAAAGCTCCACGCCAATGTCTTTGGAACAACTGCTCTCGTGCGGGAGAAGCTACAGGCAAAGGCAAGGACCGTACAGACGAGCCGCTGGAGTTTGACGAAGCAGAGGCCTGGGTCACACATATCGACAATAGGCATCTCTTCCCTCTAGCATGGGAGCTGGGCGACGGAACGCGCGGCACGACTTCAGGTGCGCCTTCCGCTCGGCTATAAAAGCGAGGCGAAAGGAGTCCCTTGCTGACTCCCGGCTAGATGCACATGACTCTGAGCTCAGTGAGGCATACATGAGTGATTCACGAGGCAGGCGAGTGACGCCGCGCATTATCGTCAGTGCAACACCTACGATATCAGAGGAAGCGAAAGTGGGACCAGCACCGTCTTCTGCGTCTCGGGGGCCAGGTCGTCCAAGAACAGGTGCACCGAAACAAATGACGAAGAAGCAGCAAGAAGATGAGAAGAACCTCCAGGCGCTAGAGTTCAAGCTGCACCAGATTGGACCGGGTATGGACAAGGGTGGCTCTACGCTTGCAAATGACGATCGGAGAAGAGGTTTGTACGATGACGAGGATTTCGAGGGTGAGGTCGAGCCTGATGAGGTTGACGATCAGAGAGAGTAATCATACATATGATGGTGCGCTGGAGACGGCGATGATGACGACGATGACTTTGCTGTTCATACTATACCTCCTTACTTGCATGATATCACTTAGCGAGCGATACGTTGGACAGCGGCTTGGTAAGCCTAATGGTTGGTGGCCCACAATACGGCCTGCTTAAATGGTATCTGAAAGACTTTTACTGCATATTCACAAGAACATTTGCAACTCCAATGCTCTTATGCGAAGGCCCATCCTGAACTCCATGCCATGCGTGAAAGTAACCCTTAGTTGTACGCTGAGTGCCCATCCCGGTGTAAGGCCCGTCACCCTCGCAGAAATGACCCTTCCCTTCCCTCTTCACTTGTACTGAGGCACTATTGTCCTTCGCCTCGAACCTGCGTAGGTCCATACACAATCCTCTTCATCTCGCCTTGGCTGGAATGGCGTCGGCTTTCCGTTCGGTACTGAGTGGTGTCGCGTCCTTGGCGTTGACCTCGAGGAAATGATAGAGGACGATAAGGAGCATGGCAGCACTTCCGAGGAAGACCGCAAGGGAATAGAGGCCGGCGTCAGAGATCATTATGGTGGTAGATTGTATGCGCTGGTAGACGCTGCGTAAGCTGAGGAGTTGGGTCGGGACCGCTGTACACTGTCACCCATCAGCGCCACGGCTCAATGATGTGGAAGTTACGTTGACTTACACTTGTACGACTTTATGAGAGACAAGAATGATACTCTTGAAGCGAATGTGTCACTGGTAGGAGCAGATGGGTTATGTTCACATGAAGCCCGCAAGGTGTCCTTGACCCCAAGGTACGCAAGGTACGCTCGTCCCGATCGGGCAGCTTTGCCGAAACGGCCTTCTTCGCGCCAAACCCCGCCAAAAACTGCGTCACCTCCACTGGCACAGAAAGCCAAGAATACAGCCTCACACGATCTTTTACGCAGGAGAACAACGCCCCATACTGCCCCTCCCCGTACGCGAAGTCAGTCCTTTCAGTAGCCGTTCGTGTGCGCTGTCATTCGTGGCCCCCTTGCGAACCTTCGCCACCCCCATCCACCACAATCTACGAGCCACACGAATATTGAAAAGCGCAAAATAAATCCAAGATGCCACCAAAAGGAAAGGGCGAGCAGCCCAAGACGGCCAAGGTCAACGTGGACAAGACCTTTGGTATGAAGAACAAGAAGGGTGGTGCGGCGCAGAGACAGATCAAGCAGATCGAGCAAGCGAAAAGCACGGCAAAGACGCCCGAGCAGAAGAAGAAGGAGGCGGAGAAGATACAGCGCGAGAAGGAAAAGGAAGCCGCCGAGAAGGCCAAGAAGGAGGCTATGGAGCTCTTCAAGCCCGTTCAGGTGCAGAAGGTACCGTTCGGTGTCGACCCGAAGACGGTGCTGTGCCAGTTCTACAAGAAGGGCCATTGCGACAAGGGCAAGAAGTGCAAGTTCAGTCACGACTTGAATGTGGAGCGCAAGACGGAGAAGAAGAGTTTGTACACGGACACTAGGGAGGAGGAGAAGGAGAGGGCGGAGGAGGAGAAGAAGAAGGATGATATGGCGGACTGGGACGAGGAGAAGTTGCGCAGCGTTGTCATGAGCAAGCACGGTAATCCGAAGACTACGACGGACAAGGTGTGCAAGTACTTCGTCGAGGCTGTCGAGAACGGAAAGTATGGTTGGTTCTGGCAATGTCCGAACGGAGGTGACAAGTGCATGTACAAGCACAGTTTGCCACCAGGGTATGTATTCCTCCCCACTACATTGTTTGATGCGATGCTAAACCCCCTCTAGATTCGTCTTGAAGACCAAAGAACAGCGCGCCGCCGAAAAAGCGCTCATGGACAAATCGCCACTCAACACGCTCACCCTCGAAGACTTCCTGGATTCCGAACGACACAAGCTAACCGGCACCCTGACGCCGGTAACGCCCGAGTCCTTCGCCAAGTGGAAGAAGGAGCGCTTGGACAAGAAGGCCGCCGAGGAGGAGGCCAAGAAGATGAAGGAGGCAACCGGTCGCGCAATGTTCGAGAAGGGCGACTGGGAAGCGAGCGACGACGAAGACGGCGACGAGGATACCGACGCGTGGAATCTCGAGGCCCTGCGCAGAGAGACCGAGGCCGTGAGAGCGAAGAAGGAAGAGGACAGGCTAATGGCGCTGAACGGTGGAGAGCCTGCGGGGGAGATGGTGCAGGTGGCGCCCGAGCCGAATGGCAATGTCGGCGATCCTTGAAGGCTGGGGTTGGATGGTGTGACTGCTTGTTAAAAATTGTCTTTAGCGTTTTGCGTGCGGCATTTCCGGGGCGAGATATGGGACGGTGGCACATGCGAGCATGTGCTGTCCTTGGGCTAGGGATTGGGACACGTCCTGCTCTACATATGGGAGATGTCATCAGCTAGAAGTGTCGGTTGAAATACACTACTTTCCGAAGCATCTCCGATCCAAATTACATGCAGTGAGACGCTGCGGCATTGATACAGCTCCGACCCTGTCGCTCAAGCCTCGACATGATCTTAGATTCGCGTTTCGGCGAGTCCGAGCATCATCTTGTATTATGGTAGCACCTACGCGCTGTACTCCTAGGTCATTCACTTTTCGGGCCGTCAGAGGCTCCGGAGGAGGTATATTTTCGAATCACGCTAGCGACACTCTAGGCAGCTGTGGCAAGTCCTACTCACTTTCACACATCAACTATACTAGGAGAGAAGCTCGTCACGGCAGCACGGAGGGGCGTCACACTTTGGTCGTTTACTTTTCTGGGTCCTTAGAGGTCCCGGAGGAGGCTTGTTTTCAAAACAGCAAGCGGCACTCTAGGCAGCTATAGTAAGTCCTCGTGACTTTTATATATGAAGTGTAGAGAGGTGCTCATCACGGCTGCAGACGCGTGTCACAACTTTGATCGTTTACTTTTCCGGACCCTAAGAGGTGCCGGAGGGCGTATGTTTCCAGTACGGCTTCGCCCTATAGGGTTCTATGCACCTGTGTCAAGTCCGAGTGAGTTATACGCAATAGGATAGCCAAGAGAGATGCTCATTGCGGCAGTACTAACAGGCGTCACGCTTTGGTCGTTCACTTTCTGGGGCCCTTGAAGGTGCCGGAGTGAGGTTGTCCTCGCGCTTTTCTAATCGGAGGGACTCTCTTCGGTTTTACATCACTGTGTGTACTGGCATTCCGCCACAGCGGAAATTTTTGGTACATGCATTAGCTGTCATTGGAAGGGCATAGGTTCTGCACTTAATTCAAGGCTGGCACCACAAAACACATTCTGCTGCTTTCACTGTGTGCGGACAAGAATGCTAGAAATCATGTTGACGCATACGGAGAGTGTCTCTCACAGAGTAACTTGTATTTTCAACTATCTGTCTTTTCATACCAAGGCCGTCAGAGCTGTCATACGCACCTCATCTGCACAGAATTCAAAGTCAGGCACTCAGCCTCTGAATGCCTCCCTCCACTAATACGCCCCAGCCCTCTTCGACCACCCCGTCATCGGACTCAGCGCAACCGGACCATACCCACTCTGAATCTCCGGTCCAGCAACCAGACTCAGATTCGCGACCTTGGTACCCCCAGCCTCAAGCGCCCACAAGCTAACAGCAAGATAATTGTCTCCGTGATAGTTCCAGATGCCCTCGGGAACCGGGAACGTGTCCTGGGGACCGATATTGTGCACGTATTTGCCGAACTGATAGCCGTTAACGAAGATGAGACAGCGATATGCCGTCGCTTCGCTGGTGGTAGTCGCCGTGGCGTTGCTCAAGCTGATGGCGATGGGGATGTCGTAGCCTGAGGGCATGTCCAGGGCGAAAGAGGTTGAGTAGAACGCCACGCCTGGCTGTGTGATCCCGTCCATTGGACCCAGGCTGCTCGATGTCCAGTTCTGTGTCGGTGCGCCGGGGAGATGGTAGCCCTGTCGTTCGGCATAGAGGCCGCCTTCGTTCAGCGGGCCTCGGGTACGATCTTCGTAGTTCTCACCGTGCAGGTTCCCCGTCAGCTTCCAGGTGATGGCGGATTGCTCGCGGCCTGCGAGACGGTAGGTCAAGATGCCGCGTGGGTTCTTCATCGTCTCTGCGCCGACAGTTCCGTCTTCGTCGAGACCCATGTTATCGATGAGGACGGTGAGGACGTAAGATTTGCCGGAGGCGACATCAAGGGAAAAGGTAGTGTTGCCGTTGCTGTCTGCTGCGATGCCGCGGAAAGAGCCTAGGAAGGTGCCGTTGAGCCATGCAGACATGCCAAAGGCGGAGCCACCCTGTGTTTCCATATATATCGATGATTCACTACCTGTGGCGGTGAAATGGCCACGATAGAGGAGGCTTCCAGTGTTGTAGCCATAGTCCGAAGCGTACAGGGACGTAGGCGTTGTCAGGTTACGGATGGTATTGTTGGAATACGTCAAGCTTGCCACAGTCCATGCGCTGTCGTCGTAGGTCGATTGTATCTCCGGGAGACTATCAATAGTCTTCCAGCCGATGGTGCTAAGGTCAGGTATGCTGTACTTTGGCGCAGTGTATTTGACAGTGGATGTCACAACGCCGTTCCTACTCTGCTTGAAGCGCAAGTTCTGGCCGTTCCAGGTCAATTTGGATAGATGGTTTGGGGCTCCACCAATGATCTCGACCGCAGTGGTAGCGTTGACGTCGCCGGTGAGCGCAATGGTGTTGCCTGAGGTCTCTACCGTTCTGAGTAAATAGCCAGCCTTCACGATCGCGGCTGAGCTATCGACTGTAGAGTTCGTGAAGTTGCTGGAAACGGCATTGGAAGGCAAATCGATCACCCAGTAGTCGTAGGCTGAATTGCGATCTGCAACGTTGTCAGTTATAATCCACCGATACGACACGATTGACCTTACCGAGCAAGTAGACATATAAGTTATTCTCCAGCTGGACGATGCGCCTCGTCGCACTTGTCTCGTAGTTGATGATAGTCGCGCCATTCTTGTATGCGACTTTGACTCCAGATCCTTCGATCGTCTGCGCGCGTCCGCAGGCCGTGAAGGCGAGCTCATGCTCCTCGTTAGGGCCTCCGTAGACGACGAGTACAGTCTTCGAAGCATACTCCTTCCACGTGAAGATCTCTGCGGTGGAATATAGAAGGTTGTATGCTCCTACGCTATAGTCCGTGACGTGAATCTTAGAGTCTCGGCCGTGGAGGGTAAGAGTTCCTCCGAGCTGTGGAATTGTGATATTTCCTTGGCTAGTAGGCAACGTAATATGATAGCTAGTGGAGTCGTTCGAATTGTACGCTGCATGTCTGATGACGAAGAAGTTGGTCTCTCCCAAAAGAGCCGTGACAGCCAGGGCACTGTTACCGGTGTAAGAGCCGTTTGCGTCTGTGTTGTTTTGAGGTATGGCGGTGAGATACGCTGGTGAAGCTTGGAGGAAGTTCGCCTCGAGCTTGGCTTCACTGTACTTTTCCCGGGTCACTAAGCGGTCCTCAGTGATGACAGCGCCGTAGTCATAAGATGTATATCCGCCTCGAAGATGTCAGTTACATGATATACCGCGTGTTGAATAGTTAGGGACGCATACCAGGGTGTCCGAGGTTACCCCAATTAGTGCCTCCATATGTCATGTAGATGTTGAATATGGTGACGCCAAAGCTGAAATCATTCTTGTAAAAGACTCGTTCAAATTGTGGGTTCAGAAGTTCCGCACATTGGGCGAAGCCGAGTCCGCCCCATGGATCAAAAGAGCCGCCTTGGAACTAAAAGATATTGTCTTAATCGGATGTTGTGGCGCGATTTCTGAAGCATGTCTTACCTCAACAATAGCGTACGGCGTAGAAGGGCTTTGCTCTTCATGAAGCGTGCGGTAATAAGTGGGCAGTGCCTTAAGAAAGTCAGGTTTTGGTTACTGCACCTTCTGGAGGATGACTCACATTATCAGGCCAAGTATTGGGGTGAGCGCAGTCGAACCCAAGCGGGTAGCCATCGTGGCCATAGATATCAACCCCCGAGGGAGAGCCAGGAGTGAAATAGCCGTGTGGATACGCGTCGTTAGAGATGAAAGGCATGACTATCCCGCCGTCTCGTAGTTGATCCTCGACCGCGCCGAAATAGACGGGGTCTGGAAACTTGACGCCGGATACTGCCTGTGAGTATCTGAGGAACTCGAGTCAGCATATCCACAAAGATGCAGGCTGGGCACGATGACTACTCATTCTCGGGTTGTACTAAAGTTTGTCAGTCTTATGTACCATACTTGCGAACTGAAGACTTACCAAGGATGACTGGCCCACCGTTTGTGATCTGGGCCTTGGCGATTATTTCTGCAATGTTGTGGGCATAGCTGTCTACAGTGTCAACGAAGGAACTCGTCCAGATTGAAAGGGTTAACGGACTTGTTGGAGGCGTTCAGGTATAGAGGATCGGCAGTCCTCAGCAACGCAGGTAGTCTCTGCAGCCAGCCTGGAAACCCACCGCCGGAAGCCTCAGCGTTGATGTACGGACCTGGGCGCTATTTCTGTTAGGACATGTACCCTCCTAGAGATAAATCACAACTTACCGCAAGCAGATAGATACCGGCCTCTTTTGCAGCGGCGAAGAAAGGCTCAAGAGCAAAGACACCCTCGGCGGAGAAATCGCCTGGCTTGCCTTCGAGAAGTGCCCAGTCCGTATAGAACGACACGCCGCTGTAGCCTAGAGCCTTGATCTTCTGGAAGACATCGAGCCAGAGACTCGGAACGGGGAGGCTGGAAAGATCAATACAAAGAAGTGATGAGGCAGCAGATGGGTTATTACCGGAATGGATGGAACTCTCCGCTGTAGAATAGGACACGCTCACCGTGGACGAAGATAGAATGCTCGTCCCACGTCACCTACTAGTATCAGTCTCTAGTCTCCATATTCATTCATAACGACATACAATGTCTTGTAGAGGAGCCCGCTTGTAGGGCTTGATCATAACATTAGGCTTCCCGCCCATAGTCAAGGCATCTGCGCCAATTGCAAGGCACAGAAGGCCAGCAGCTTTCAGAGCTTTGGAGAAGAACATATTCGAGCAGGATAGCCTTCGCCAGCAGACCTACGCAGGAAGCCATGAGCTTGAGGCGGAGGGGCATGTTTATGAGTGCCTTGCAGCACTTCCCCTCTCGCTGCATGCCATACCGAGATGCAGGTTTGATGCTCAAGCGGCTCCATAGTGCCACGGATCACCCATGTATGTCTGCGGCCGCACCTGTTTGGGGCAGGTCAAATGGGGATCAGGTACGAACAGACGTCATTCACTTGAGGTTGCGAGACGGAGAAACTCTCATGTGGAGAAGATGCTGGTTGAAGCCCCGCATTCGTGCCACAGACCGCAGCATGCACCCCTCTCGCACTCCACAACCCCGGGTGCGGCGTGTTTAGAGAAGCTTATTTCAGCGATTATCCCCGTGGCAGAAGTGGATAACGGCAATGGAGGTATGGAGCCGAACATTATTGCTTCTAGTCTATGGGCAACGTACGACTGGGCAGGCCAATCAATCTTCTCGTGCCACCACTGTACTGTACGCCCTGTTCTATTCCCGCTTCTTCCCCATCTTAGGAAGTCCAAGCCATACAAGCCAGATGGCAACCAGTAAACCAAGCACAATAGGCTGCAGGACCTGGACACCCTTTGCTTGCGCAATGGCGCCAACAGCAAATGGAAAGATCGCTCCACCACTTCCGCCAAATGCAGCCGCAAACCCAACGCCGCTGACATGGAGATGTCGAGGCAGTAATTTCGTCGTGGCAACCACTGCAGCGGGGAACATTGGCCCCAGGAAGAACCCTTGGAAGCCGACGGCCACGGCTGAGGCATAGAATGATGGCACCAGCCACACTACCAACTGTAAACCCACGGCAAGTGGAAGGTAAAGCTGTTGACATCGCCGTCAGTGTTACTCATCGTCTGCCTCCCAATCTTACTTACAGCGATGGATAACTTTTCGCCAATCCTCGGAGTAACAAAACCAAGGACCAGTCGTCCAAGAGTGATACCGAGCCAAAACCCTGTGGCTGTCATACCACTGGCAAAGGCAGCAGCACCGCGCTCTCGCAGCATGAAGGTGACGATCCAGCCACCAACGGCAACCTCAATCCCAACATAACCAAGCAGAAACGTGGCGCACAGCCAGGTGACGCGAGCGGAAGGCATGGTGAGCAAAGCTTCCTTCATGCGGTTACCGGTCTTATCAGTCGTTCGAGGATGGTCATCACGAAACTTCGCAGCAGTGCGGTCCCAGAAGCTCCATGCGCTCGTAGCCAGCTCTAACGCTGCTGCCGCGATCTACTAGCTGTTTAGCCATCAGTCCGTACTTAGCGCGGTAAACAATACTTACCATCACATAGTACCAAGTATACCAAGGGAGTCCAGCCTTGGTGATCATTGTGGTAGCGACCAATGGTGCAATAGTTGCTCCAGCTCCATAGAAGCCATGTAAAAACCCAAGGATTTCGTTTGCGTTGGCCATGGCACCCATCCAAGCATTCCAAGCCGAGTCTACCAGTCCATTACCGAAACCTGCAATCATAAAGACAATGACCAGGACGGGATATGGAGGATGAACGGCAATGACAATGTATGCGATTAGATGACAAGAGGGACAGAGCAGTGCTACTCCTCGCTGCCCCAACCGAAGATGGACAGTGTTATTCAATAGCGCAGATAGATTGTAGCCAACCAACGGCGAAAGAAAGATCAGCGAGACAACTGTATACGACAGATTGTAGTAGGTCTCAAGCTGAAGTTTGGTCAGTGATGTTTGTTGTAATAGTCATAGCAAGGGCCATACGTAAGGGATGATAGCCTGTTGTCATTTAGCACCTTGTCTCTCATTGTTATGAAAGGTCTCTTACACCGTAGGTGGCATCATTCATACCCATGATGGCGAAGCTCCAGAATGCTGCAAGTGTACAATAGGTGTTTCGGCGCGGACTGTTCCACTTCTCTACGATCTCCTGAGGAGCTGTTGTCGGTGACGGTAGGGACTCATTGCGATCGGCCGCACCATCGAGAGGCAGCGGGTCATGTATGCCGAGTACTCTCCCATCCTTGTAAGTGGAGTTATTCCGCGATGGTTCTCGATGAGTCTCCTGAAGTTCAATCGGCTCGCTTTCCAAAATGGCGGTAGAAGAGCCGTGGTTAGATGTCCAAGTAGGCATAATGCAGTTTAGGAAAGTATGGGCTCGTTTGAGCCTTTCTAGGTTACAGCGAGCTGTCACTCACTCGAATAGCATATAATTGCTCGAAGGAAATGATAGATGAAGTGTCGGATGTCCCCCACTTCTGATGCAAGTGGCCACTGAGAAGCCTCTGAGGTTGTAGGCACACAGTCTAGATACAAAGAAACAATGTAGGAACGAGTTCTTTAGTAGATGCGTAGGAGACCTGTTCTATATATGAATGAAGACCAGCGCATGGTCTACACGTGTCCAGCAGCGAAGGTGGTCTGCGCCACAGGAACGCGAAGGATGATGGAAGTGGATTGACCGATCTCTTGGTCCCTTCACCCCGCGATTCTGCCGCCAACGGAGAAGGCGCCCCGCGAAAACGAACGCCGGGGTTGCCGGGCCGAGTTGCCAGCATGTGCCCCTTCTGAACACCATCGTATACATGTAAACACGCCGAAGATGAATCACCGCCCGTATCAACGTAACAGATACATGTATTTCGACGTTACTGCTCGTAAGATGGACTTGGCGATCTGGACTTCCAAGTCTAGTGCTGCATTGCCATAAGCCTGAACATGGAACAGATTACATGAGGCAGGCATTCTTCCAGCTAGAGCGAAGCTCCGAAGCACCTAGCCTGTACCTCTTTCCGTCGACACGGTGGAAGACCTCAACCATCCACTCAAACCACACCTTCCGATCATCCGTCTGCCTCCACATACTCACGTCCATTTCCCCATTATCCGGTACATGCAGTGGTGTCTGTAATCTGTCAGCACCTATTCTCCCGTGCCTAACGACCCAGAGTACTTACCTTGAGTGGGAATATAATCGGAAACCAACTAATCATATCCTTGCTCTTCTCGTCCATAGTAACCGGATTGGTGCTCAACTCAACCTGCTTACCAGAGCGAGCCTCATACAACACACTTTCAAAATAACCTCCAAGCCCATGGCACACGCCGCGGTTTTGGATCTTGAACCGCATGCGGCTGAAGCGAGCATTGTGCTCGTTTGCGCCGTCACCACCGACTGCACCGCCACTGCCTCCCGCGGCACTACCGCCTTGCCTGAGCTTCGCTTGGGCCAGGATAGCAGGAGAGAGCGGGTGTGAGAACTCCCATGCCTGTTGAACATCCGGGATTGGCTCTGCATCCGCTTTCCCTCCCATCCCTGGGCTCAGATTGGCCAGGGACAGGTAGTCGTACTGATGCAGCATGACCACGTATGGCAGCTCCCATCTGTCGTCTCCGGACCTGAAACTCAAGTCTTGGTGGATCTTTGGTGTTGCGAGAGGAGTCAGATGGGCAGTGTAGCTCTGAGGGATGTTGATGCCGTGGTCAGGATGGAGAACGTGCTGCACACCGTCGAGACATTCGGGGCTTAGCTCGTTATCTGCGAAGCTGCCTAGCAGCTCGGATACTAGGATGTCCACCTTGCCGACCTCGCCTGATGGCAGGATCGGACCCTGCCAGGCGCGCATGTCGGTCTTCACGACCGTGACAGACTTGTTCCATAGCGGGTTGGTAAGATTGTGGCGCTGTAGGAGCACGTATGCGTTAGGGTTCTTTTCGACCGCCCACGCTGAGACCGGTACCCCAGTATCGGCGGAGGCTCGCAGTACCCTTGTCACTAATGGACCACGACCAGCACCAACAACGGCCACTACGATTGGACGTTTGCCCTGTATTTGCTGGTGCAAATCTTGCAGAGCGAGTGCAACAGCGCGCTGATACCACTCGTATTTGATGGGATCCTTCTCGAAGACTTCGTAGGTAATCGATTCCAGGTTATCAGTGAGAGGCTGAAGTGGCGATTGTAGATAGTCTTGGTAGCCGACGGCAAAGCGATCGACCATGGAGCGTTGAGGCTGAGTGGCCTGGAGATGGCGGAGATAGCGAAGGTGAGAAGTTGGATCTGTGGTGTCCTTGGGTTTGGTAGCTGAGCGCGCAGCTTCAGCGGGAGTCGGAGCGAGCGAGCCCGACGGGGAGAAGGACATGGCCACAGGGCTATCGTCCTGTACGGACCCAACATCCTGAAGCAGGACCCATGGTGGGGTCTTGAGGCGCATGTAGCGGGTAATCATTTCTTGGCTAGCTTTCGACAGCACTGGGTATCCTTTGTTGTTCGGTATAAACGACGAATCTGGGAACACAATGAATCGCAGTGGCTCTGAGAACCAGCGTGACTGTAGAGACATGGGCGGCAGTTGACGAGGCACGCTCACACCTAGGCAACGTTCCGTGTCAGCCTTGATACTTTCCAATTCTTGTGATGGCGGCTATCCCAGGAGAGAACATCTGTCTTCCGCAAATGTGATGCATGTAGACACTCGAAGGCGATCTGCGGGAGCGGGGATTGAACACTTACCTACGGAGAGCCTGCCATGAAACTTGCATACTGAGCGGATAAGGTTCCATGCATCCCACGACTCATAGTGCCCTGATGAAGGCAAAGATTCATCATCCGCGTCGGTCATGAAAAACTCCCTAGCCTGGTGAAAGAAGTGCTCCGGATCCGCAGGTGGACCCTCCTTAGGCTCCTGACTCATAGGCAGCAGTATCTGAATTTGTAGATATGGTCCTATGCTGAGTGCATAAGAGATTGCGCGAGCATACTGCGTCAGTTGTACGTCCCCGTGATGGCGAGGGCCCGGCACAACAACGTTGTTCACGCCACAGAAAGCCGCGTAGGCAATCTCTTGGTTGAAGACTTGACGGGAGACATGTGCAACAGCTGGATCTGGTGATGCAAGGTCGATCCATTGGCTGGTGAATGCCAGGAGCGACGATATCGAGTCATCCGGGGTCAAATTGGTGTGCTCTGGTGTCAGCGATGGCACGATTGGGAACGGCACGCTTTCTTCGTCCTCGCATTCCTCGTCGCACACTGCCGTCTGATAAGCCGAAAGAAGGCTTTTCACTTTGGAACGGTAAGCCGCATTCGATATTGGGCTCGTTATCATGTCATACTACGTCTGTCAGCCTAACCAACTGGGGTGCAACTTGGAAGGGTCTTACTCCTGCATTATAGGCTCCTGAAACTTGAGAACCTGTCACGGGGGCCGTCCTTTTGGAGTCATGTTGGCCGATATAGAAGTAGGTGGGAGGCTCTTCAGATGCTGCCATTGTGCCAGTATAGGAAGCGGTGGAGGGAAGTTTGCGCTATCCGAAACCCTTTCCTAATCCGGTAGTATGCGCTCGGGGCAGTCGCGTATGAAGAAGGCACACCACGAGACCGAGACGAAGATAGCAAGAATAAAGAACCTTCAGATGTACCGGAATTGAGATTAGTATAGAAAAAATTATCTGCCGCGCAGATATACTCAAATACAATACGGAGTAAGAATGTACGGTCACGGAAGGTTTTCTGCCACGCGCCAAGAACCCCGTCATGGGGGACGGGAGGCGGAGGTCTCTGCGGCGAATCTGCGCCATCAAAGCAAGCGCATACGAACATTTTCCAGACCATCTACGGTTCTCTCTCAACTCCCCGCAATACCTTTACGGACATCACACATCTCCTAGGTACGCTCAACATGGCGGACCGAAGACCAGGAGCTGAAGATTATGCCCGCTCAAAGCGTCAAAAGGTCAGCGACACAGACCCTAGCTCCAACCCGTACCTGGCCCACATGTACCCAGATGAAGCCGCCGACGACGGCTACAGTAATGGATATGGCGCGAAGTTGAAGCCTACTGCGAATGGCGATGGACCGTCGGACGGACTCAAGTCTCTGAAAAGGCATGCGACAACAACAGCGCAGGCGACAAAGGCTGAGAATGGACCTGCCAACCCTTTCAATGGCAAGAACCTTTCGGAACGTTACTTTGGCATCTTGAAGACTCGGCGGAATCTGCCAGTTCACGCGCAGAGGTACGAAAAGACACTGTATAACTATCTTGCTGGGCGCATACTGACTCGCCACTAGAGATGAGTTCCTTCAGATGTTTCAGAAGACCCAGATCCTCGTCTTCGTCGGCGAGACTGGTTCTGGTAAGACGACGCAAATCCCACAATTCGTACTCTACGACGACCTTCCACAACAAGAGGGAAAGATGGTAGCATGTACTCAGCCACGTCGTGTCGCAGCAATGTCCGTTGCGCAGCGTGTCGCAGAAGAGATGGATGTTCAGCTTGGAGAGGAGGTCGGTTACAGCATTCGTTTTGAAGATATGACTTCGTCGAAGACCATCCTGAAGTACATGACGGACGGAATGCTCCTTCGTGAAGCTATGAACGACCACAACCTTACCCGCTACAGCACGATCATTCTGGACGAGGCACACGAGCGTACATTGGCTACGGATATCCTTATGGGTTTGCTGAAGGAGGTGGCTGTCAGGAGACCGGATCTCAAGATCATTATCATGTCTGCGACGCTGGACGCGCAGAAGTTCCAGAAGTACTTCATGAATGCTCCCCTCTTGGCCGTGCCTGGTCGCACGCATCCTGTGGAGATCTTCTATACACCAGAGCCAGAGAGGGACTATGTCGAGGCTGCCATTCGGACCGTTTTGCAAATCCATGCCACTGAGCCGGAGGGCGATATCTTATTGTTCTTGACCGGAGAGGAAGAAATTGAAGATGCATGCCGGAAGATCAGCCTGGAAGCGGACGAGATGACCAGAGAAGCTGATGCGGGCCCCATTAAAGTGTACCCACTGTACGGTTCCCTCCCACCAGCTCAGCAGCAGCGCATCTTCGACAAGGCTCCGGCTCCTTTCAGACAAGGTGGCAGGCCAGGCCGGAAGGTTATCGTATCTACCAACATCGCTGAGACATCTCTCACTATTGATGGTATTGTCTACGTCATCGACCCAGGTTTCAGCAAGCAGAAAGTCTACAACCCAAGGATAAGAGTCGAGTCTCTATTGGTCTCACCAATCTCGAAGGCTTCCGCACAGCAGAGAGCCGGCCGTGCAGGTCGTACCAAGCCAGGAAAGTGTTTCCGGCTGTACACCGAGGCTGCGTTCAAGAAGGAGCTCATCGACCAATCCTACCCTGAAGTCCTCCGGTCCAACTTGGCTTCCACCGTACTTGAGCTGAAGAAGCTTGGCATTGACGATTTGGTCCATTTCGATTTGATGGATCCACCTGCACCTGAGACACTCATGCGTGCGCTCGAGGAGCTCAACTACCTGGCGTGTCTGGATGACGAGGGAGAGCTGACTACTCTTGGTCGTCTCGCCTCCGAATTCCCTCTTGACCCTGCTCTTGCAGTCATGCTCATCTCGTCCCCCGAGTTCTATTGCTCGAACGAGATCCTTTCCTTGACCGCCCTGCTTTCCGTTCCCCAGGTCTTCGTCCGGCCCAACAGCGCACGCAAGCGGGCCGACGAGATGAAGGACCTTTTTGCTCACCCCGACGGCGACCACCTTACCATGCTCAACGTGTACCACGCCTTTAAGAGCCCCGCTGCGCAAGAGAATCCCAAGCAGTGGTGTCACGACCACTTCCTCTCCTACCGTGCTCTGCAGCAGGCGGACAATGTGCGTATGCAGCTTCGCCGGATTATGGAGCGCAACGAGCTTGAGCTCATGAGTACACCATTTGAGGACAAGAAGTATTACGAGAACATCCGTCGTGCGCTTGTTTCGGGTTTCTTCATGCAGGTTGCGAAGAAGGATTCCGGTGGCAAGAGTTACGTTACCGTGAAGGATGAGCAGAGCGTGCTGCTACATCCCAGCACCGTGCTGGGCTCGGATGCGGAGTGGGTACTATACAATGAGTTTGTGCTCACTACGAAGAACTACATCAGGACTGTTACGGCGGTCAAGCCGGAGTGGCTGCTGGTAAGTGATAGTTTATTCCCTCTGAATATAATTAGCTGCTAACAAGTTACAGGACATTGCGCCAAACTACTACGATCTTGCTGAGTTCAAGAAGGGCGATGTCAGGACTGCTCTGCAGAGAGCGGCCGACAAGATGAAGCGGAGGGAGCAGCTGAAGAACGCTGGCAAGTAAACGGATACGGACGGGATGTTGTTGCATTTTTGCTTGAGCATGGCGTAATTTGTCCCATAGAGCCCGCAGTGAAAAGGGCATTAGTATTGCTTGCAATAATTGCAAGCCGAATGGAGGCACATCGGCTTGGGTTTAATACCAGCCATTCCACCAACTACCAATTACGAGTCTTGCACCTCGACTACATGTATATCTGTGATGTATATGTAATTACATGTAGGTACCTGTGAATTTACTGCAAAATACATGCGTGGTCGACACCGCCAGTAGCTAAATTGACCATGTGACCACGCGCGTCCTTCGCTCATCAGCTCCGCGTCTTCCCCGCCATATATATACCTATATACTATCTTCTACACCTATTAACTTACATGCAAGGACATTTCAGGGCCGACCATGTTAGCCACGCCACACTAGAACTCCCGAATATATACACAAACACCTCCAACCTTCTGTCGCCCAAGAGGCCAAGCCACACACCATGCCCACACCCCTCGAAGCCGCCCTACAAACCCTCCTCCCAACCCACAACACGCTCCCCTCAGCGCTAACAACCTACGCCACATCCCTCCTTGCCTCCTCCCGCGCCGCAGCACCAACTCTTAAACCCGACGAAGAAATCGGCCGCACCTACGCCTGCGCGCACCTCGCCGCCGAACGACTGAAACTGAAACTAGGGCTCGAAGTCGGGAAACCGAGGCCGCCGGTCCCGCCTAGGGTGTACAAGAAGCTGTATGGATATCTAGATCAGGCGGTTGGAAGTGCGCAGGGGACGCCGAGAACGCCTGGGGGCAGGAAGAGGGATGCTGTTGCTGAGGAGGGCTGGGGTAGTGGAAGGGGTGGAGGGAGTGCGAGGAAGGATGGGGAAGAGGGGACGCCGAGGAGTATGAGGAGGAAGAGTGCGGGGACGCCTACTAGGACGCCTACGAAGACGCCTATGAGGATGCCGGTGGAGGTTGCGAAGGCCAGGGGGACGACGGGGTCGAATGTCTTCGCGGGTACTATGGGCGTGGATAAGGAAGAGCTGGCTGTCCCAAAGTGGACGATGGGCATGATATGGAGAATATGCGACGCGTTCGGTACCCCGTCGGCTGCTGCATACGTTTTTGCTGGTGCGAACAGCGTGTTGGGACTTAGAGGGTACAGCGACGGTGCTATGCAAGCGGGCGCAGGAGCAGCAGAATCACGGAAGCGAAGACGGAGCAGTGCTGCTAGCACTGAGTCTCGGCCTGCAAAGAGGCTACGGACAAAGACTGGCGAGGCTGCTGCAGAGAGCACATCTTCAACAACTGCGGACGACAAGACAATCACTGCAACCCGCGTCCCTGCCCTCCTCGTGGTGCTCTACCTCTACGTCCTCTCGCACCTCGTAGACCAAGAGATTTCAGACACAGACTTCATGATCTGGCGCGCGCAAGCCATTCAAGCGATACGCGGACTCGAAGAGGGCAGAACGCAGACAGACGAGGACCTGATGACTGACATCGACGCATTCATGCATGCGGCCAGGGACGAAGGCTGGTGGGAGCAGGAGTGGTTTGTGAAGATGCCGAAGGGTGGGCTGCAAGTGGGCGAGAACGCTGTTATCCTTGGCGACAACGGGGAAGGTGTCGATGGAGCTAACGCAGGTGCGGAAGATGAAGAGGACCAAGAGGATGAGGGACCGATGACGCCTGCGAGGAAAGGACATGCTAAGACTCCGTTACGCAGGAAGGAGAAGAGGGGGTGGAAGGACGATGCTTGGGAGAGTGCGGCGGGCTTGAAAGCGGGATTGGGCACGATGTTTCAGGATGCTTTTGACTGGCTTAGCGATGAGAGGAGAGCAGACTATAAGAACTGGGAGGCAGAGATCAGAGCGAGGATTGAGCAGATAGAGAGGGACGGGGTTGCGGTTCACGAGGGGGATGTCATGGCTCAGTGAGTGTGGAAGTACCTGGCTAGATAGAAGTAGAAGATACCCAAGCATTCCAAAAGGAAAAGATGTATGCGGCCCTACGCGCATATCATACGGCACTATAACCGGTGTATCATATTCGATTGTACGAAGACCCAGCGCTTGCTTTGTAGACCATGGCTTGTCCAAAGGCTTTGGTATCCGGGGCAGTCCTTAGCATGCATCTAATGAACCCTCAATTCTTCGCAACCGAGCCACGTTTGGATAAAAATTAAAATTTACCTGTGTACACACTTCGGCAGGCCATATGTGGTATTGGAATGCAAAAGTGCAAAACTTGACTACCCTATGTGAGATTCGAACTCACGACTTTCGCATATCTCGTCCCTTTCGGGAAGAATATAAGAACGACACGCTAAGCCACTGCGTCAATAGGGTTTCGACTAAAAATCTGGCATAGTCAAGCTTATATCCCGATGGGCCAAATGTCTCAGCTTTCAAGCGCAACTTCGAATCACATGCAAGTTGGGGTTCCTGCCTGGACTTCTTCACCTCGAGATATTTGCCCTGAGTCCCAAAGATGCGCAATATACTGTACACAAGACCGGGAAAATACAGAATTAGAAAGAGCGGCAAATGCATAGAAGCCTCCGACCGCCTCATTATGGCTTTACGGAGACCAATCGTCCTGAAATTCGAAGCCGTGAATATAAGATCTATGACCCGTCCTCATGCGGCGCCGTTCTGTGCCTCCCTGTCCTCCACTTCCCCAATAACACCTTCTGCATTCGCAGCCTGATCGTTAACAGCAATCTCATTGACGGCCTCCTCTTTCTTCTTCTTCCTCAAGATCGCCACACCCTCCACATGTCCCGTCTGCGGAAAGAAATCGAAACCCCTCAAGCTCTCAATCTCATACATTCCCTTTCCGCCATTTGCACCCTCAATACCACCGACCAACGAACCCACGTCCCTTGCCTGAGTATGAACGTTACAGCTCACATAGCACACCCGCTCTGGGCCGAAGTTCACCAACTGCCGTAGGAAATTCTCATCGCATCCCTTGCGGCTGGGATCCAGTACGACCGCTGTTTCAGAGGCGGGGAAACTAATCTCGGCGAAGAGGTTGTTTGCGTCACCAGCGAGGAAGCGCGCTGAGGATGGTGGGATGTTATTCAGAGCCGCGTTCTTCGACGCCTGCTCAATAGACTGGGAGGAGATGTCGATGCCGATGCTGTTCTTGAACAGCGGGGAGAGAGTGATGGTGAAGAGGCCGCTTCCAGAGTATGCGTCAATGAGGTTCGTGATCTTCTTGTCTGGATTGGCGCCCAGAATGTGGTCGCGCACGTATTGGGTGAAAGGGGGAAGGATAGAGTTGTTGTTCTGGAAGAATGATCCGGCCGGGTTGTCAAAGCGGTAGTCGTCAACGTATTCGGTAGAGATGGCGCGGGAGTCAGTGATGCAGGTCTTGCGATGAATGTGGTCGCCACGGTCTTCGAGAACCGCGTCGTCTTGGGCTGGCGCTGCGGCTTGCTCCTTTTGATCTTGCTCCTCTGCCGCTCCGGTATCACTGGCGCCATTGACAGCGGCCTTGGGTAACCGCTCCGTACTCTCTCGTAGCAGTAGTGTTGCACCCCTCTGGTATTTGTCCAATTCGACCTTAACTCGTGCTCGCTCTTTCTTCATACCCATGCGCACAGCCTCAGTTCCAATTGGACAATCCTCGATGTCCATCGTCTTCCTCGTGCCTTTCAGCATGTATCCAATTGGCGGCACTTGATCCCACACTGGCTTATTTCCATGCCTTCTCTCTTTCCTCGCATTAGGTGGCCCATCGAAGTGAGGTGTGAGCTTGGTCCTGTATCCGTACTGCAGCGGCGAACCAATCGTGTCCCCAACAGCAGGGACTAGAGAGGCAGGTAGGTCGGAAAAATTGCGGTAGGCCTTTTCGACGATGGTCTTCTTGTGCGCTAATTGGTAGGAATATGGCAGCATCTGGAATTGGCATCCGGAGCATCTTGAGAAGTAAGGACATTGTACGAGGCTTTGGTCTCTATCCTTGGAGGGAGACACAACCTTGACGAAGTCGGTTAGGGTGTAATTGCTGTCTTGAAGGTGTTTGATGAGCTTGACGGTCACTGTGTCGCCTGGCGCCGTAAATGGTACGACAGCAACCTGCTGGGTGCCCGGAATAAGGGCAAGGCCGTCGCCAGTCGAGGAGAGTTCTGTGATAGTAACATCCATCTCGGTAAAGGTCTCAGGTAGCGTTGTTTCATTCTCTTCCGCAGTCGCCACCTCGGGCGCAGCGCTTATAGAATGTTTCTCCAGCAATGCCCGTACGTCTGCGATCAGGACCTCTTCGTTGGATCCCTCCTTGACCGTACTCTCCTTCTTCTGCTTCTTGTTCTTCTTGAAGTGTCGGCGGCCCTCATTGAACTGCCTCTTTTTCCCAGCCTGCGCGTTTTTCGAGACTGGTCCTTCCGGAGCAGCCATTATAATTCTTGAAGCGACAGAGACCACACTAGGCCTCCAAAATGTCCGCGAAAGGGAAGGTAGCAGACGAGATGCGAGCATTGAACGAGAAATAAATTGTCGATCGAGGCGGGAGTGAGTGGTCAGCACTCCGCAACGCCAGTCTTGGCACATTTTCCGACTTTCGAAACCAACGCCGACACCGTCGCCAGCTCTCCCTGCAGCAGCAATACCTCCCCCAATCGCCCACCCCCTCCGCCGCCAGACGAGGTTCGGGGAACCCAAATATCACAGTCATGAACGCCGCCAAATCGACAAGATGTCTTTTCTGCAAGGTCCTCCCCGAGGCTGCGCCAAAAGCCCAACCCGTGCGGCGGCGCAAATTCCACAGCAGCGCACCCACTGCCGCCCGGGGCAAGCCTGCATACCCAAACGTCAAGGCGGTCGACTTGGGACTTATCCAGAAGCGGATTGACGAGACTGCCACCGGCTTCAAGCCATACACCGCCCGGGAGAAGCAGCTTCTGGCTCTCAAATACACCCCCGAACAGCTCCGCGCTATCGAAGCCGGTGAGCGGGCCATCGACCCCAAGGACCTGGCTGCCCAGAGCAGAGTCCGCACCGACACAATGGGAGCCATTGACTATCTGGACGACATGTCCAAGATTCACCCCTTCATTGACAAGCCGGTCCGAGCACCGGACTCACACATCGATCCAAAGATCAGACCACGCACTCAGGACGAGCTGCTGACGCGGTTCGCGAACTTCCACAAGAGTCTGGAAGAGCGACAGCGAGCGCACATGGAGAAGGAGGAGAGTATGACAGAGGAGCAGCAGGGCGAGGAGATCATGAAGTTGTGCGCTGAGAAGGGAGTCTACCCCGGCGATGGACTGGAACCACGAGAGAGGATGGCGCGGTTGAAAGCGATTGCGGAGGCTTGGGAGGGACCAGATGCGATGGTTGAGTGGAGCCGATTCATCAGCAATGCGGACAACTTCTTCCACTCGCCCAAGGGCAAGATCAACAGCCAGAGCGATTCTCTGGCACCAGCTGTCCCGAAGTTCAAGACACCGGGAATCAGATACACGAATGAAGAGGAGGATCCGCATATGGAGCGTCTGTGCCAGCAAACAGGAATGACCAAGGAGGACATCAGGAAGATCAGGATTAAGAACTTGGTTGCGCATCGTGTGGTGAACCAGACGAGGATGGGCAAGATCCAGAGTCTGTACTGGCTTACTATTGCGGGCAACGAGAACGGAATGTTGGGGATTGGAGAGGGCAAGGCGGCGGAAAGTGAGGATGGTATGAGGCAGGCTATGATGGCTGCCATCAGGAACATGAAACCGATCCCGAGATACGAGAACAGAACGATCTTTGGAGAGGTGGAGGGTAAGGTCGGTGCCAGTGTTGTACAGCTTTCTTCAAGACCACCAGGTACGTATCTTCCCAAGCACTATCTCATACAGAATTCCTACTAACACCTCCTTTCCAGGGTTCGGCAACCGCTGCCAACATCTGATCTACGAAATGGCGCGTGCGGCAGGTATCCACGATCTCTCAGCACGCACGCCAAGATCACGCAACAAGATGAACGTCGTCAAAGCCGCCTACGAGGCGCTCATGAGCCAAAAGCTGCCAGAAGATGTTGCGCGCGCAAGAGGACGGAAGTTGGTCGATGTGAGGAAGGTCTACTACCAGGGCCAGGTGTACTAGAAGAGGGTCGATAAGTTGACGATTGTGGCGGGGAATGTATCATTATGTATAGTTAGGTATATGAGCTGCTACAGCCCATTGCATCGCATAGCATAGGCGTACGGACAGGCGAGAGCGGACCTGTCGAGGGGTATAAAAATCACATCCTGCTCCCATCATTCTCTTGCTTGCTCAATAGATTTTCCCTCCCGAAAGCGTCCCATGACGCAAAACCAGCCCAGATACCAGACGACCCACAAACCCCAATACTCCCTTACGAACACCCTAATCCCCTCACAGCCGAGTCGTAACCTAACAATCACGGACTTCCCTCCTGTGCAGCGCCCTCGTCCGAAAATATCTCCTGCTGCAGCACAATGCTATACACACTAGCCTTAAGCAACGTAAACACCGTCGTCGTTTTCCGCTCCAGACCTCTCAGCGCGTCGAGAATCTCCGCGCTTGGACGCGAGGCCAAGTCTGCGAGGATGTTTGAGAGCTGTGACATGTCAGAAGCAGAAGGGATACATCCAACGCGTAGAATAGAGCTGAACTTGAACAGGTAAAAGGGGAAAGTGAAAGAGTGAGACATGAGCAGATCAGGTAGGAGATGAGGGGTGATGCGAATTGAGATTGGAGAAGTGATCCGTACAGCAGAAAGCGAAGAGACGAGAATGGAGAGTAACACATACATCACCCAGATTCCCCGCTAGTCGTGAATACTCATCCAAGACCTCCTGCTCCAGCGGCGACAAACTGTCTTCTCCGTTTGCGGGGCTGCGATGCGTGGCGGACATGCCCAGGGCATTAGTCGATGGTGTCGATGACATTGTGCCGTTACTTGTACGATTGAGCTGCGCACGATGTGGAAGATACTCTGGATGATGTGACGTGGAGGTTATGTGGTTGGATGTCCCGCAAAGGACGGTAGTCGATCAAAGTAAGGTATAGTCCTGTATAAGGTATGTGCTCTGTTGCGCCAGCAGACGCGCTCTCGCGTTTGGGGAAGGAGGTGCGGAAATGCTTGGCATGGCTCTCCTCTCCAACCAGTAGCAGCAGCATCTTTCCCAGGGCAGAGAATACACGCGAGACACAAGCGATTTGACAGACACTTCGAGGGACACGTGAGATAGAATAGGCATGGATTTCACATTTCGTCTCTCTCATTCGCATCAGCATCAGCATCATCAATTTTAGCCCCTCCCATCAAAAACCAAAGTAAAAGGTGCGCCCTCAAGTGCATACACAGTTGTCCTTTCCCTGCATCTTCGTAAAGCTCCCTTGCCGCCGAAAAGCGCCTTTTACTCCCAAAATCCATGACCCAAAAGCCATGCTATCTATCAAACTCAATCCTTTTCATTTCGTGCTTGTCGCCATTCACGTCGGGGCTTCATCAGGCAACACCAAAGGCTTTGGCCGCTACCTCTGATCCCAGCTCCCCTCAACCATGTCATCGCCGTCGTGATGCAACGTAACAGAGTTGAACTCCTCAAAGGGATCAGCCAATTCACCACCGGGAGTAGCAAGTCCGCTATCCAGCGGCACTCCCTTCATCTTACTACTGGCGACACCAAAGCCCTTATTCAGGCCGGGGTTTCCATTACCCAAGTCGACACTATGGCTCTCCTTCACATTGCGGAAGTTGATAGTGTCGATACCCCGTCCTTGGTTGGGAATGATGGGCGGTTTGCAGTGGCGAAGAAGCGCCCAGGAGGTGGTACGGAAGAAGGGGTGGGTTTTTACGTCGGAGGCGCCGGCGCGGGAACCAAGACGGCGTAGCTCGTCTTTGATGAGGAGTTTGCGGATGAGAGATTTGCAGAGACTGTAATGACAGGTCAGCTTGCGAAGGACGAAAGGGTGGGACGGCAACTGGACTTACTTGCTCACTGACTGTGCGCCACTGCCCTCGGGGAAGGGCACCTCGTCGCGGAGAATGTTGGCGAAAGTCGCGTTGCGGTTCTTGCCCTTGAAAGGGGTCGTGCCGAAGAGCATCTCGTAGATCAGGATACCCAGCGTCCACCAGTCTACGGCACTTGTGTGGCCACAGCCCTTGATCACTTCAGGGGCGATGTACTCTTCTGTGCCGACGAAGGAGTTGGTGCGGAAGTTGGCTATGCAAGATTTGGTATCGATGGTAGGGAGGTTTGTAGGGTGTGAGGAGACGCCGTTTCGACCAGACATGATCATGGTTGGAACTCCGCCGGGGTCGGACTGCTTAGACAGATCGAAGTCTGACAACATGATGTGGCCCGATTGATGTAGTAAAATGTCTAGGTATTCTGTTAGCGAGAAGCGTTCGGAGAATGTGGCTGAGTACGCACTTTCTGGCTTCAAGTCTCTGTAAATGAAGCCCATGAGATGAAGGTATTCTAGTGCTGCAGTAACTTCTGCCGCGTAGAAGCGCGCAGCGTCCTCGTCCACGCACTTGTTCGGTCTGGTTTGCAAAGCTACCTTGAATGTTAGCTTCGGCTCGTCTCTGTGTGCGTTTTAGCTGTTATCTCACCTCTGAAGAATTCTCCTCCGCTACAATATTCCATGCACAAATATAGGTGGTCCTCCGACTGGAAAGAATGGTATAAGGTAACAATAAAAGGGTGGTTGCTCGTGGCCAGTATTTCCTGTTCGGCCAAGGCGCGCTTGATCTTGTTTCGTTTGATCATCTCTTTCTTGCTCAATACTGCAAGAAGTTAGACCTATTATGCAATGTATTTTGAGTATGCTCACCCTTCATAGCGTATAATCTCGTGCTCTTCTTCTCCCTAACCAGGTACACCTTTCCGACATCTCCCTTTCCGATCAACTTGATCTTGTCAAAGCTGCCAGGACCCACTTCGACGTTCCGAACTTTGATACTGTTACTACTGTATGTTCTTCGAAATGCGACTGAGTTCCTGATCTTGCCCGGACTGAGGCCGTTAATGCCTGGTACCGGGAGTAGGTTCGGTGAGCCGTTACTTGACATCGTGTCCACCATCGTCAGTGCGGAGGTGGAGGCATTAGACGGTGCTATTGAGATAGCTGGTGTCGGATTGCTGGTGTCTGAGGTGTTCGGTCTGCTATCGCTGGAATTGGTCTTGGTGAAGAGACCTTGCGCATTAGGAGCGCTTGCAACTCTCCTCAACTTTCTTGCCAGCTCTTCCCTGTTTGCCGCAGCATCGGCATCATTCTTAGCAGCAATGCCTTGCCCCTTCTTTCCAGGAGTGTCTGGTGGACTTGGTGGGACGCTGCTATCGTTGTGATGTCGTAAAGCGGGTGGACCTTGGTGTTGGAAGTATGGGTTCGCGTGTGCAGTTGGGCTCATGCCATCGTCGAGCGTGTTTCCTTCGCTAGCAACTGTTTGACTTCGGTTGCGGCCGATATGTGGTAGGAACCTGCTCTGCCTCGAGCCTTTGTGGTCGGAACGTGGGGTTGATGAACCGTCGTTCTTCTCCGAGCTATGCTTTTCCGATGCTACTAGACCGTCTTTCGAACTCAAGGAGTTTATGCGGAAAAAGTTCTTGATCTTCTGGCCCATTTGGGTGTTGGTTCCGTTGATTTGCTTGTTCGTCGACGTGGACACACCGCTGAAGGTGCGCTTGTCCGACGGCATTGTTCCGTTGGATCCAGGGCGGACCTCGGTCATTGAGAAAGAGGGTGTATTGACTCAAGTGCCAGCTCGAGGATATGGGGGATGGAAGACGAGTTGGTTCGGGTTGTTGATGCTGGTTTCGGCTAGAACGAGGGGACTCAATCAGGGTCGGCTGTGGCGCGGCTGTGATAGCCAATTGTCTACTGCGCCATATCTGGAACCGAAACGTTGGGGCGGTCTGATCGTAAGGAATACAGACTGGAGTGAGGGAAGGCGTGTATGGGGCAGTAGAGTGTAGTTTGATGGGTTGTGGTATAATTAGGAGTGAGGTCACTGCTGGAATGCTGCATGTCGGGTCGTTTGTAATCGCAATCGCGGCGACTGCGCAAGTGGGGATCGCGAGCATGCGAGTGCGCGGCTTCCGGCAGCCGTCACGCCTGCGCCGCACGAACCCAGCACGTCCAGCCTAGCCTCTCTGCCTGCCTCCTTCTTAATCGGGCAGATATCAACTATAAGCCGTGTCTCCTATCACACACGTGTAGTTCTGCTATTGTCCGTCTACCTACCTAGGTATCTCGCTCTCCAACCTCCCTCCAGCCTACATCGATACCACATCTTGGCACTCGTAATGGGAGCCGCGCACGGGGAGCCGCAAGTGAGACCGGGCGCGGCTACTTCCGCGTCCTGCCGCCATCCAACTCCGTCTCCAGGAACTCCCGTCAGAACCTAACGTAATAGGCGTTGAGAAAGGGGTCATATCCGGAACCTCCCTATAACGGCACCACTTGTAATAGCAGACGATGTCACGCCGGGTACGCAATCCCGTATAGTTCGCAAAAAGTTCATGTCTTTCGCTCACTCTATACTACATAGCCTACGCTAGCCTCGTACTCCTTACGATGGCCGCATACGCCTATTCGCACGTAGTCATGCTATCCTTCTACCCATGCTTGAGATTAATATTCATGCGGGAAGCTAGCCTTTCTCCAACCCTCGCAGAAGTCACAGCCACAATTACTGGCATGGTCGAAACTGGCGTGGCGGTCAGATTTGGTCGATTCCGTATCGCTTGTCTCGCTGTTGTGCTTGATTTTCGTTATTGGGCGGAAAGCATTCTACGCCTGGGCTTCCCAGTCAGGGTTCTGAAAGGGCATACGTTAGCACGTGGTTCTAGGTCCCCTTGACTGTCCGGAGCATCATCAACTCACCTTCTTGAGGATGACCAGACCCTCCATGACGTTGCCCACTGGAAGATACTCCTCGTCTTCCAGCTCAGCCCTTTCACCATGAGCCAGCAGCACTGGCGTGTTCTGTGTTTGCCAACCGGTGATCGTCTTCGGTCTACCAGCCTGACCAACCACATCGACAGCCTGACCAACCCGTACATTGACCTGCAGAGGCTTCAAGTCCTCATCAAGGGTGACCAGGAAGCGAGGGTGCATGGCGGTGACGAGGAAGTATAGTAGGTAGTGGCTATCGCCCAGGACGAAGCTCTTCGCATCCACCAGTGAGATGAGAGTGGTGAGAAGTCCTGAAGCGGCCACACGGGAAAGTACGCTGCGGTCAGTGTGGAATGGAGAGAGCGAAAGCGTGCCCTTGCCCATGTGCAGCAGACCTTGCGCAATGCGCACCATGAACAGGGCGTTAGGATCCCTGTGGTAGTAGCTCGCAAGCTGGCGCAGCAGTTGCGCAAGACGTGCGTTGTTGGTTCCTGCACCCACCATACCCATGGCAAAGATCGCGTTAACAGCAACGTCGTTATCGTTGTCGTGACTGTAGCGGGAAAGGGTGTCGTAGATCTTCATTTGAGGGTTCGACGGCGAGAGGAGACCCATGGCGAGTGGGACTGCTTTCCGGATGTTGGCCTCGCCGTAGTGCATGAGATGACCGAATTGCCGAAGAACCATCTCCTGTCCGACTTCTTCACCCATCGCCACGAGAGAAAGTCCAAGGACTGCATAAGTCTGGACCAGCTCGTCGCCCTTCTTGTCGTCGCTATCGGATTCTTCAATGTGGTCGTTACAGACATGGAGGAGTTGTTGCAGCTTCAGTACGGCGCCGGTACCCGCCCACGCGCAGATTTCCGCTAGCACGGAGGTAGGCTTGGACATTGGGTGGTCAATGGCCTTGAGCGTCTCCAGAATGACATCAACCTCTTCTTGCTGCCCAAAGTACAGAAGTGCCAGACCTAGCGCCATGAAACGTGTCCACTTATCTTTGAGCTGTTTGGTGCGGTCCTCATCCAAGAAAGTCTGGATAATGGCTTCACTGACATCAGATTGCGCTGAGCCGACGAAGATCATGCCAAGCGCAAGAGTGGCCATAGCAGACAGCTGCATGTCGATGGAGGTGTCGGTGACGAATGGCAGAAGGATCTCCAGCAAGTCCTCGCGGTTTGACCCGGCGTAGGCGAGGCCGAGTCCCATCAAAGAGGCCACGCGGACGTTGGTCTTCTTGCCAGGCTCGAGGTTCTCGCCAAGAAGTGCAAGAGCAGGTTCAGAATCGAGGCGGACGCCAGAGTTGACAATGCCTGTAGCAAGAGCTGCACCGGCCTTGATCGAATCTTCCGAGACGTAGGTGTACGTGTCGATTTTGTCCAGGCCCATTTCCACATCCCACAACGTCAGCGCACCCAGGGAAGCTGCTGTCGATAGTTGGCCCTCCTCTTTTGTCTTCCATACCCAACTGGCCTTGATGCCTCCCTCAACCAGCATGAGCTTGTCGGTACCGTAACCAGCGTTGACAAATGCGTTCACGAACGCACTGGCCAGATTGTGTCTTGCCGAATCGGTGTTGGTGAGGCCAGCAGTCCTGCTAGACTCCAAGTGGGACTTGTAGATGTCTTCGGGGACCTTGGGATCCAAAATGTTCAGTTCCTTAGCGAGAGATTTGTAATGGTCCGGAAGCTTGACGTTGTTGATGCAATCCTGCAGCTCCGGGTCCTCTTCACGCTCCTCATCCGACAGATCGAGACATATCCTCTGACGGCCTAGGATGAAAGCGAGCTGTCTCCGTAATGACTTGTCCTTGGTGGCTCCGAAGTCCGCCTTGATGAGCTCCAAATCATTAAGCCGTATCGCGAGGGTAAGTGCCTGTGTAAGTTGGTTGTACTTTCGGTAAATGTCATGCGCAGTGTGGAGGAATCGGTCGTTATCAGGGTATGTGAGAAGAGGAACCATGCTGAATTTCTGTTAGCTTGCTATGTCGGCGGACCAAATTAGACACGTGAAGGGCCTACCTGACCATGTACAAGCACACCCTTGCATATGTGTTCTCGTCGACATGTCTTTCAATGTGCTCTATCATCTCAAGCTCGCTCAAGATATCCACGGCATCAGCCTCGGCATTATGGGCGAGGAAGAAGGGCACAAGCTTGAGCGCCAGATCCGTAAGCTCCTCGAAGACCTTATCATCGTTGAGTCTGTTCTGGTAATCTTGACCAATCTCCAAAGCCAGGTGGCGCATGTACTCGTGGCCCCATGACCCAAGGTCCTCCGAAGGCGCGAGTAGCCGATACTTAAGCGTGTCTAATCTGTTTTCGTCGGTGGAGTATGTCATGCCCAACACGGAAAGAGTGTCTGCCAATGATTTCTAGGCAGTGTCAGCAGCCGAACCTCATACACCAGGTGTATTATCATAACCAACCTTGTCCTCTCCTTCTGGCCATGACTCGTATGCTTCCTCTAGAGTCTCGAAGTGAGGTCGCAGGAACTTCAGAGGCTTGGGTACTGCTGTCATAGAGGAAGTGGAGGTCTTGATGGTGGTCTTGATCGCTTCAAGGGCGGGCTTGTAAAGGGAACTGTCCGGCTCTGATAGTCGCTCGACAAGCATGTCAAGCTCATCTTTGAGCTTCTGGTCCTCCTCGCTCAACTCCTCTGGCAAGTCCATCGTTAGCATACAGAAATGTAGGTGTCAGCGGTCCGTCGTACCAGGCATATCTATGATCTTTCCATCTTTGTCTTTCTGGACTTCCTTGGTCCCGTTGACACCATCAACGTCCTTTCCGACAGGCTCCTTACCCTTTCCCTTCTCGGTGATGTTAGGCCGCTCCTCCTCCTGCGCCATCTCGAAGCTTCCTTGTTCGTGAGCTTTGTAAGTGTTGTTATTCCTTGTGGAAGGCTCTTGTAGCACTGGGTGATGGGGAAATTTCAGAGAAACGAGATCCGTAAATGTGGTGTCGACGACGAGATGGGGCGTGTACAGATGCGATGGCGAGCTTGGGCTGCAGTCAGTGATGAATCGCGTATGATGAGCGCCGGAAGCTCCGACCACCAGGCAAGCTGACCGCTTTCGGGGCTCTAATTCTGCCAACCATCTCCGCCGGATTTCAAGACAATTTCTGGGGAATACATGTCACGATAGTAGTCAAGTCTAGGAGCCTATTAGTACCCTGAATCGCCGGCAACATGAAGTTGGATACAAAGGCCATCCGCTACCTCACGCCCGAGGATTGGCGTGTCCTCACAGCTGTATGCGAAGCAGGATAGTTGCGAGATCTATGAGCTGGTTACTGACCCGGACCCTTGCAGGTAGAGATGGGTAGCAAGAACCACGAAATCGTACCGACACCCATAATCGCGCAAATTTCTGGAACACGGTCAGGTGTACACAGATGCATATCTGCACTCGCCAAAGTCGGCCTTATCGCCAAAGTCAAGAATGCCAAATATGACGGTTACCGACTCACATACGGCGGGCTTGACTATCTCGCTCTTAACACGCACCGCAAAAGCTCCACCATCTTCAGTCTCGGCAATCAAATTGGTGTAGGAAAGGAATCAGATATTTACGTAGTCGCATCCGATACTGGCTCACGTTTGGTACTGAAGATCCACCGCTTGGGTCGCATTTCCTTCCGCACAGTAAAGGCGAACCGCGACTACCTGCGCAACCGCGCTAGCGGATCATGGATGTACCTCAGTCGTCTGGCAGCAATGAAGGAGTATGCTTTTATGCAGGTATTGAGGAGAGAAGGTTTTCCGGTCCCCGAGCCGGTGGGCCAGAGCAGACACACGGTGGTCATGGAATTCATCGATTCGTTTCCTTTGAGACAGATTGACAGCGTCCCGAATCCGGCGAAGCTGTATGCTGAATTGATGGAGTTGATTGTGAGGTTAGCCAGAGTTGGACTGATTCACGGTGATTTTAACGAGTTCAACATCTTGATCAAGGAAGAGCGGGTCGCCAGTGGGAAAAAGAAGGCTGCGCCAAAGGAGGCATCCGAACCCCAGCAGGAATCGGAGGATGCGCCTAAAGCTGATCCGTCGATCAAGCTTACTCCTATTCTTATCGACTTTCCTCAGATGCTTTCGACCACGCACACAAATGCAGCTTTCTACTTCGATCGAGACGTAGCATGTGTCAAGCGCTTCTTTCTGCGACGTTTCAAATACGAGTCTGACGAACCAGGTCCCTTCTTCGCTGATGCCATCAAAGGCTCCGATCTGACCAAGAGGTTAGACGTGGAGGTGGAGGCTACAGGATTCAGCAGAAAGATGGCTAAGGAGCTGGAGAAATATATTGAGGCCGTGGGTATCGACAACGAGCAGGAGGGAGAACTTGGTGAGCAGGATGAAGAGGTCGAATACGAGGACGACGAGAATGAAGAGGACGACGAGGTCGAGAACGACGAAGAGGCGGAAGATCACGATATCGAGCAGGAAGAGATCCCAGAAGACCCGCAAGTCGACGATCCCAAACTTGCAGAGGAACTTGGTGGTCTCACTCTAAAGGAAAAATTGGAGCTCCGGGATCGCGAGGCAGGTCTCACACCTCTGGAGATATCCTACGATCCTGAAGTCATCGCCGAGAGAGTGCACGCGAAGAAGAAGGCATCTGGATGGGCTATTTGAAAGGCGCAAGAGATGTATGGACCATCAACCGTATGTCAAGGTCGCGCCTCATTACTGATCGGGACTCTACCGCGCTGTCTCGGGCCGTGCTGAGTGGCCTCAGCGGCAGCACCTCTCGACAACGTGCCCAAGCCTATAGCTGTGAGAGGAACTCTGGACGCACAGGTTCCCGGTGGCACTACAATTGTGAACCATTGCGCTGCAATGTCTGTTTCCCGAGGAATAAAGTCCAATCCTCCGTTGCGAGAGAGAAGGCGGGCTGAATAAGAGGGATAATCGATGTTGCATCAACTATAGTCGTTTCGTGTCATGGAGTAAGGACAGATACGGATATGCTCGTGATGCGGGTCTAAGGCAGTGCCCAATGGTCACAGGGGCTTTTGGGGAAGATAAGAAGTGTGAAGGCGCTTGATTTGGAGGGTATACCTGCGGAACCTAGCAAGACAGTTGTAGAGTCCGGAACGCCACGCTAAATCCGACATAAAATCATGAAGCCATTATACTACGCAAGTCAGCTCTCGTTCCATCACTTCAGGTCGTATGCATATCGTACCATTCAAATAGTCAGCTGCCATGAGCAGCTCAAGGCACAGCTCAGCTGGGATGTCCATGTCAGGGACGTCCTTCGCATCCTTGTGCTTTTCGTTGTAGTAGAAGTATTCGCAGACCTTCTCAAGCACTATGCCACTGGAATGTAATTAGTGGTTGCCCTAGACGAGTCTGATATCAATACATACTTGATGTTCTCGAATCTACAGATGTTGGTGGTTGACTCGGCAAAGCCATCTAGATGGAATGTCAGTGGCGGCAACACAGGACGGAGGGATGGTCGTACTGTTGGGATCCAACATCCTCTTGATTGCTCCTGAAATACATGCCGAAGATCGCTGGACTTTGAACTCAAAGCCATCGTTCGAGATGAGCGTGACGTACTCTTTTTGAGTGGCCATAATTGCTATGTGTGCTGCGAGAGATCTCTGAGCAGTGGAACGAAGGCAAGTATGAGTATCTCTTGACCAGTGTCAGACAGATGACTTGTTATTATATGCTCGAAGCGTCCCGCGCTTCACTCAAAGAGCATGTAGTGTACAAGAAGACGCGTGGTAGTCGCGAGCTTTTTCTCTGATGGAGTTGCTGCGGGCCGTGCGGCGGGCTTGGCATGAGACTCCACCGATGAGGGCATTACCTTAAGGTACCGTATAGATGGCATCAATCACATAATGTTTTGTTGAACGAGAATCGAGCAATTACCCCAGAGCTTGTGTATTTTGAAGACTTCCAATACTTATGGTACATCTCAGTCGTTGCTTCAATGCAACAACCAAGTCACTTCTTTCGAGCTACGCCAGAGTCGGCGCCCCTGCCATAGACCAATCTAGTCGGGTCACGCGTGCAGTGCACCTCCGAAGGCATCACGACGTGCGTCTCAAAGAGACACGATGCGTAATCACAGGAGCTTCAAGAGGCATTGGAAAGGCCATCGCGGTTGCGCTCGCCAGAAGCCATGCATCTTGCCTCCTCATTGGCCGCGATGAGACTGCACTGAATGCCACTCTCTCAGACTGCAATGCTGCCTCGTCAGAAACTTCATCAACTGCAGTATCTCACAGTGTCAATACGGGAGACGTCAGCTCTTACGACTTCTGGCAGTCTCTCAAGCTGCCAGGAGACCGCGTCGATATTCTCATCAATGCAGCTGGTATCACGCACTCGTCGTTGTTCCTAAGGGAGTCACCAGGCAGCATGGAGCGCATCGTGCAAACGAATCTAATGGGCACCATGTGGGCAAGTAAAATACTGGCTAAAAGGATGCTGCGCAACAAATCAGTGCCGGACAGGTCGTTCATGGACAAGGCCTGCATCATCAACATAGCTTCCTTACTGGCGACACATGGCGGCGCTGGCTCATCCATCTACGTGGCTTCGAAGGCCGGCGTAGTTGGCTTGACGCGTGCTTTGGCAGCTGAGCTTGGTCCAGCTGGCATACGTGTGAACTGTATCTTGCCAGGGTACATAGAGACGGATATGACGAGAGGTAAGTTTTACGGTTCAACCAAATCTATTCCATGTGCTATGTCGTCCTTGTTCCCCAGGAGAATCTGAGCTCAGGGGTGGGGGTATATCGCCAGGCCATTTCCTTTCCTAACCCTGATCCTAACTTTGTATTCCAGCCATGACGCCCCAAGCCCGTGAAGAAGCACTTTCGAAGATCCCGCTGAAACGCTTTGGATCTGCCGAAGAGATTGCTGAAGCTGCCATTTTTCTGGCCGCTAACTCTTATGCCAATAACTGTGTCATCAACCTCGATGGTGGGCTGAGTGCAACCGTAAGTGCTTTAGAGTACAGTAGATTGGATGCTTGCTAATCGTGAGATGCAGTGAACTGGTCTCTCAATCGCGAGTGGGAAAACCCTCCATTTGTTGAAGTGAGGTCAAGACTGTGAGGTGAGCAGAGAGCTTTCCGACTGCGTGTCTGCCCACCATGAACGGAGGTCAAGTCTTGTAACGTGCTCAGTCGAGTACAATGGCGCCCTCCTCGTCGTCCAAAGTAATGGGACCATTGCCGTTTAGCTCCTCGGCGACCTTTCCGCGCTTTCGGATGTTATCGGTCTCAAGCTCGGCATCATCGACGTCGCGCTTGCGCTTAGCTCCTGATACAGCTTGCTCAACTGGTTCAGTGTCGCCATTAGCTGTAGCTACGCCATTGGTAGGCTTAGCCTTCCTTGGTATCGCGATGGTGGCGGGAATGAGTGTCAGAGGTTGAGTTTGCTCGTCAAGCTCACTACACATGGTCAGCAGGTTCAAGAGCGTGTAGATATTCTTACGACGTACACTTCAGAAATGGCCAGCACCAGGTTCACCCTGGCGGTGTCGTCGTCTTCATCTCTGACTGTGATGAACGTGTCTTTGCTAATTCCAAGCTCTGCCAACTTCTTCGGCAGGTTCTCTTCCAGGTCCGGGTCGTAGACGATGCCAGCATCCGTACTTATGCTAATCTCATCGGTGTACTCGAGCTTAGCCTTGAGTAACTGTTCTACCAAATCGCTAAGAGTAGCCTTGGACGTGTCGACGACCAGCCTAGCCTGCGCGTTGCCACAGACAGGGCAGTCGGGCTTCGGGTGGCTAAGAGGCTCTTTGGTGATCATACGGTCCACAGATTTGGTGAGAAAGACCATCTTGGCTTTTTGAAGCTCGCCCCGCATGATCTTGAATGCTTCCAGGACACAAAGTGCAGCAGTAGTGGCGTTTGTGGTTGCGATAGCTGGGATGATGTTTCCAGCCATTTGCTTGATATCAAATTCTGATCGTGTTTCGATGCCGAAGACGGTGGAGCGAAGGTTTGCGGCCGCAGCCACGAAATCCAGAGTATCCTTGTCGTCCTTATCGAAACTCAGTATTGGTGGCGCATTTCCAGTCTCCGCGTTAGCTTTCAGCTCCTCTAAACGGTTGCTCAGGCGCTTCAGACTGTCCACAAAGACCGCAAAGTTCTCCTCGACGCTCCACGTTTTCTGGTCTTGAAGGGAGATAGAGGGGTCAACCTGACCTGCACGCGCAAGTAATTCGTCGTAATCTAGCGCATCTGGCGCTCTGCGCGTCTTCCACATGTCCTCCATTCCTCGTAAACGATCGATGTCGTCTGTGTATACTTTCTTGAAAACCTTGCAGGGGAACTCCTCAGAGCCCATTGCCATCCTAATCGTCTTCAGTGCCGCAGCCTCGGCCCTTAAACTCTCAATCTCCGCTGCATTGTCTGAGTCCTCGGTATGATCAAGGTCTGGCGCCTCCTCTTCGCTTATTCCGAAAAGTTCGCTGAAAAGATAACTCTTTGCCCATACAATGCAATGGATTGGTTGACTTGGTGTGCTACGGATGGTGCACACCGGGAAGCTTTTTGGCGTTTCTTTTGGCGTGCAGTCATAGCACTGTGTCAAGCCCTTCCTAATAGGCTGCACTTGTCCATTGAAGCCGGTAGTCCCGCTCTCGATCAAGGGTACGTCGGCGGCCAAGCACATCTTGTTCACATGGCGGCGCGCATCGAGGTTGTCAAGCGCATTGAAGACTATGACGAATGATTTGAACCAGTCGACGTTGAATTGAGGATCCTTGATATTGGCATGGTGCGCTTCGATCTTCACGTTCGGGTTGAATCTGCCGGCGGTTTCTTTTGCGACCTGTTTTCGATGAATGTTAGCCACCGGATCCTTCACCTGGCGCATAGTAATGTCTCACCAGAGCCTTCGATTTCTTTATGTGAGCGTGTCTGAAGAGAAATTGGCGGTTGAGGTTCGATAGGTCGATTGTGTCTAGATCCACCACATGGATCTCTCCAAAGCCTGTTGTCACCAGGTTCTTGAGTAATTCGCATCCAATACCACCAGCGCCGACAACGAGGATTCGCGACTGTAAGCAGGTCAGTACTGTACGGTGAGACAACAAGGGTCACGCTACCGATCGGATATGGCTGTAAAGTGAGCCAAGCGACTGCTTGAGAAACCTGTCGCGAGGCATCTTGACGTGCGCAACGTAGTGAATAAGCTCAGGGAGGGTACGGCATCGACACCTAGATGTGGTAGTGGGGGCGAGGGTCGATGCGCGCAAGGCGTGGTGAAGAGGCTGATGTATTGCGAGGTGATCTGCTTGTTCGAATGACGCGTGCGATGAAGTCCGGGAACTGCAATGCTGCACCCAGCAGTAAGGTTGACGCTAGCGGATTTAAGGTTGTTTCAGCCGCATGTGCCAAGCTTCTCACTAGCATCTGTCACCTCAGTCACCTGTACTTGGAAGCCGTGTATGGGTTTGAGAGAAAATATCATACATCGGTGTATGCTGCAAGCGGAAACTGAGTACATGAATCATATTGCACGCAGAGCATCAGGGGGATTGCGTTACGAGAGTAAACTACAAAGAGGTGTACATATAGCGCGGCAAGCGAGGATCGTTTGTTCACGACCCTTGCGTCTATACTTCTGTGCACCGTACTAGCTTCACTCCCAGCAAGCCACGCAGAACATTGAGGTCACTCATGTCAGACGATGAGGCCGATCCGGAGCTCCTCGAGCTGCTCCGCAAGTCTCTGGGCATATCAGTTCCATCAGGAGGCCTAACTTCTGATACCGGTGTACTTAAAGATGCCGAATACATCTACAATAACAGTATCGATGTTGCCATCGACATGCGAGGAACACAGTCAGCAGCGTCTCTAATCTGGGAGCAAATGCAGCAACGAAGTTATAGCACAGATGCCTGGTCTGAACATGAGCTTCACCCTAAAACAAAAGATGAGGCAACGGCGAACTTCATCTTCACAATGGACCTGCTTAATTTCAGTTTCTGGAGCGAGAAAGATGAAACCGAAAGATTTGCGGTTGAGTACAAGGATAGGAAATGGACAGGATATTGGAGCCTTGTGGCTTGTTTGCAGAGAGCTTTGGACGAGGGTATGTACTTTTAATTCAACAGATTGACGATGCCGTTCGTTTCTCAGAGTCGCCCGTCGTACCTGCAGCAACCATTCTTTTCCTCAATTGTAAATCACTAACAGATTTGTCTCATCAGAGATACCAATCACGACACCTTCATACTGGGCCGACGACATTAAATGCACGGACGAAATATTTCGCCATGTCTTCAGGTCATGCACAGATGAAAGTATGCCGCTCCTGCGGGACCGCATAGATTGTTTGCGAGAGACTGGACGTATCCTTAACGAGGCAAGTGCGGAGTCGACAACGGAATGTCACAGCGGCTAATGTAGTCCAGGAATTTGATGGCAGCGTTGCTCTGCTTATCGAGACCGCCGGTTCCAGTGCAGGGATGCTGGTTAACCTACTCGCCCATCACTTTCCTAGCTTCAACGACGAAACCAAGTTTGATCGTCGCGAAGTACGCGTCCTCAAGCGTGCTCAGATCTTTGTCGCAGATCTTTGGGCAGCCTTTAATGGAGAAGCTTATGGTCATTTCGAGGACATTGACAACATTACTATGTTCGCTGGTATGTGGTGACGTCGAAAAGTTTTACCGTTGGCTCATATATGTAGATTATCGAGTTCCACAAATGCTACACACACTGGGTTGTCTTTCCTACAGCCCACCTTTGGATTATGCGATACGCAGCCAGAAGCTGCTGGAGCCAGGACATAGCTGGGAGGTCCAACTCCGTGGCTGCAGCATCTGGTGTGTTGAACTCCTCCGCAGGCAGATTTTACAAAAGCACCCGGATGCAAAGGTCAATGCCATTCTGATTGACTTTTTTCTTTATGACTTGGCCAAGGAACGAGAGAAGGCTGGAGAAGATGCCATACCGCATCATCGGACCCGTAGTATCTGGTACTGAGCTCAAACATACATGTATATACCACACATGTTAATCCGGCTGGGCGATGCAACATACAATCAATGGTTTCTTCCTGCTGTGTTTCGATAGCTTTCCGATCTTCAGTGGACCGCAATTGCGTGATGCTCAGCTCCTGCACACTGCCTCACAATCCCTGTGCGACTCTACATCCTGCAACTCGCTAGCAAATACCTGTCACATCTGTAACGCCGCCTTGCAGCCTCTCCGTCTTCGTCCGATTCCTGTTATCAAGCCCTGTTGCTATGGGCTGGGTTGTTTTTATCTTCTTTGGTGCGGTTATGTGGGCAAATTTTGGCAGCCTGCTCACGTTGGCGATACCAAAGCCAGACTAAAACCACGCACAAAACGAGAAAAAAAGAGGATCGATTAGCATCAGGTATTCAGCTCTCCCAATGTCCTGAGTGTGGCATAAAGAGGAATACGTGAGCTGAAAGAGCAAAAGAAAAATGATCGTAGCAGGGATCGAACCTGCAATCTCTTGATTCGTAGTCAAGCGCCTTGCCATTGGGCCATACGACCTTCATATTAGTCATGCGCGTTAAAATAAAATATGTCCTAAAATCGGAGCTGCTCTTGGCGCTAGCAACACAGGTCGCCTAAAGTTAAGGGACCAGCAATCTCATCACACGGTAATTCACCTAATCTTTGAGCTATTGCTAAATGAACATCTTACGAAGCCACTTCGGATGACGTACTTCCAAAAAAGCCTCTTTGTCTGTTTCAGAACGCTGGGGCCTGCATTTCGGCTTCAAGTATCACAAGGTGATGATAGGCCCGTCAAGGCATGGTGCAAGGAGGTATGCGGGTGCGTGGTACGACATATATTCTTTACTGGCTTCAGGAACCTTATGGACATGAGATTACCACTGCTTTGGACGCTGAGAGGAGGCTGCAACATCTGCCCATACTAACCCCATGTACCACCACCACCTCTACCCTGCCTCTTCTGCGCACTCAATCTCCATTCATCTTCACCTTGGAACTTGTTATGCAGCGGCTGGATCCGTTCGGCCTTCTTCCTCTTACTCAGCCCACCCTCCTTACCAGCCACCTTGAAGAAGGTCGGCGCAGCCTCGACCAGCCATTTCGGCTCAATAGCCGTAACGTTATGCATATACTCCTTGGTGGTCTCGACCAGGGAATGGTAAATGACATGCTCAGCAGCCTTGCCAAAGAGCGCGGATGACGGATGCATGTACACCGGTGTGCCTTCAACAAGCGTCTTGTATCCCTCTTGAGGATCCTTGCGCGCTGCATTGCGGAAGAAGCCTGAACACAGCGCCTGCCTCACGCGTGTGGTATCACGACCACAACTGACCAGTCTTAGTCGATGGCGGTCGAGAATTTGCACTAATTGTTTCCTGACATCCTCCGCGCGGCGCATCGAACGTGGCTGGATGAAGTTCTCATAACACCAGGGATCGCTCATGCGAGATTGTTTCCATGCAATGTACACGTTCAGCAGCGTCAAGTGATCGCCGGCTGGGTCATGGAACTTGGCCTTCTTTTGATCCGCTTGTTGCTGCTTGTCCTTCGGCCTGTGGAAGACGGTTTGCGTGGCGGAAATCATGGCAACGATGGACAGCATTTCATCTGAGCAGCCCAGATCAACGGACACGATGAGGGATTTTGCAAGTACTGGTTCCATGGGGAAGTCGGCCATGCGCCGTCCTAGGCGGGTGAGGAGACCTTCATCGTCCAGCGCCGAGAGTGCGTAGAGTTCCTCCAGCGCTGTCAACATGGTATTGGTGGGCGGCGGGTCCATGAAGTCGAAGTGTAGAAGGTCGTTGATGCCCATTGCCTTAAGCATGAGAATCGTATTCGCCAAGTTCTGGCGCTGGATTTCGGGGATGGTGGTTGGTAACATCTCCGACTGGTATGCCGCTTCTGTGTAGAGGCGGAAGCATTTACCAGGACCTGTTCTTCCAGCACGACCGGATCGCTGCTTGGCTTGGGCCTGCGAGATGGGAGTGACTTGAAGTCTGTCCATGCCTAGCTTGGCGTCGTAGGCGGTCTGTTTGACGAAACCAGGGTCGACGACATAGTAGATACCGTCAATCGTGATTGACGTCTCCGCAATGTTTGTGGCGATGACCACTTTGCGACTACCAGCCGGCGCCGGCTCGAAAATACGACTTGCAATCTCGCTGGGCAGTGCACCGTAGATCGGCAAGACAATCAGTTCCGGTACGCTCGGACCCAAGGCTTTCATCCGTTCATATAGAATCTCACAGCTAGTGTCGATTTCTTCTTTACCCGTCAAGAAGAGCAGAATATCTCCAGGCGGTTCAGTCAAGTGTATCTGCATGACTGTGGTGAGAGCTGCATCCAGATAGTCCGACTCCGGCTCTCTAGAGTACATGATCTCCACAGGGAAGGTCCTTCCCGGGATGGTGAGAATGGGGCACTGCAAGAAGTATTCCGAGAACTTGTCTGCATCAAGAGTGGCGGAGGTAACGATCACCTTCAAGTCTGGCCGCTTTTTGAGCGTCTTCTTGAGCAGACCGAAAAGTACATCAGTGGCGATTGTGCGTTCGTGAGCTTCATCCAGCATGATTACGGAGTATTTGCTTAGCGTAGGATCCAGCAAAATCTCTCGCTGCATAATGCCATCGGTCATGTACTTGATCTTCGTGTTCGAATTGGTCTTGTCCTCGAAGCGAATGGTGTATCCAACCTCCTCACCCAGACGACATCCAACTTCCTCTGAGACACGCTGCGCAACAGACATGGCGGCCACACGACGAGGTTGCGTACAACCGATCATACCATTGTTACCGAATCCGTCCTCTGCCAGATATTGAGTGAGTTGCGTAGTCTTTCCCGATCCAGTGTCGCCAACGACAATCAGCAATTGATACTGATGAACAGCTTCCAAAAACTGCTTGCGCATTTTGTAAGCCGGTAATGACTCTCTTTGCTCCTTGATTGAAAGATCCGATCGCTTGCCCATAGGCTGACCCTTGCCGGAAGCGATCCGTTTCCACTCTGGTACCGTCTCTGTCTCGTTTTGTCTCGCTTGTCGCAGGTCGCTGGCGAATTGACGCTGTCCTGGCCCAACCATTGGATCATTCCATTGAGCCTGAAGGTCGGTTTTGGAAGCCTCCTTCTCAGCCTTGTCTTTGGCTTCTTGCTGCCGCAGGTCTCTGCGTTCTTTCGCCAACACATCACCAGCCATAGCTGCGCGATTCATTGATCCATCGGGCGCCTTCACCACACGAATAGGTGACAGTTCCAGAGACTGTTTAGTTTGGCCGGCTAAGAAAGGCGGCTCATCCTCACGGACTTCAATATCGACATCTTCCTCTTCTTCGATCTCCTCACCCTTCAGGACTGCATCGTAATCCTGATCAAGGTCTGGGTAATCTGCAGCCGAAATTGCACCCGAAGCTATGAGTTGTTTGATCTCCCACCGTTCCGGAGATGTCATTCGTTTCCGTTGCCGTCTTGGACCAGAACCCTCGATGACTGGGACATTGGAACTCAGATTGCCGTATCGTCCGTCAGTGTCGGATACACCATGTAGTCCTGCCGCATTCGCTCCAGTTGCTGCGCCAATCCTTCGGCCGGGAGCAAGGTCCTGACCGGTAGCCTGGTCAACCTCTGCCATCGAGAGACTGATGCGCTTGTCCTGGATCTTCATAACCTTGACCTTGACCTCCTGGTTCCTGGCCACAAGATCCGACGGATGGTTCACCTTGCCCTCAGCCATCGCTGAAACGTGCACAAGGCCATCGACCTTCCCTTTCACGCCGTAGAGATTTACAAACACTCCGAAATCTTTCACGCCCGTGACCCTGCCTGTATAGATTTTATACTGCACTGGCGTCTCATCCATCTCTGGTGTTGGTGCTCGCCTGAATCTGTCCTCACTCGGACTCCTCCTTCTTCTGCGACTCTTGCGCTCATCATCACCGTCCCGAGACCGCCATGTCCGTGTCCGTCCAAACTCGTCCTCGAATACGTATTCATCATGCCTCTTCCCAGGTGATCTTGACCTTGATCTGCGCCGATGCCTCTTGCTCCTTCCAGAATCGAAACCATCCTCTTCCAGAGGGCTGACACTTCGCTTGCGCGAGCCGTTGGTTGTACTCTTACGAGCAGTTGGCGCCAACCCCTCCAGCATCGCAAAGGTATCGTCCAGCGCACTCTCCTTCGCTCCGTCTTCAAGATCTGGGCCACCGTCATCATCGAAAGGCACATCTTTGTCCGGAATAGCGAGGCCCTTGAACACTCTCGTCTTCCTATCCGTCACATCCTCCAGCTCCTTGTCCCCACCATTTGCGTTCCCGTTCGCCTTGCCCTTGTACTTTGGATGCATGGTAAGAATCAAGCGATCAATACTATCTGCCAGACTGGTGGGAAAGTCGAAGTCGGCGACCTTGTTCCTGAACTCGTTGATGTTCTTGCATTTGCCGTGCTGATCTATAACAAACTCCGCGATCGTTTTGTCGGAAATGCCCAGATGATTCTGAATCTCTGAGGTAACTTTCGAGACCAGAGAGAGGAGCTCGAGCTCCTGCAGGTCGTCCATGATTGTGGAATGAGTCCTTGCGACTGCAAGGTTACTTGCGATAAAGATTGGGCGCGCTCGTTCACTGCGGCGAGATGCACTGGAGGCTGATTCGGTAGATCTTCGGCTGCAACTCACTCCCCGCCCGCTCACCGAACGCGACACCCAGCGCGCCTCCGTCGAGAGTCACTGCAATAGTAATTTACATGTACGCTGATTGTTGCTCTGAAGACCTTGTCGACCGCTGAAAGTCTTGTGATAAGATGTCCGCAACGACTTGACCGTCTTCTGTCCACGTTCGCGCCGTCGACAGACCGCGCTGATGGCTGTGACATTCTTCCGTCTACACGAGACTAGGTAACCTAGGTAGGTATCTTACTGTTGTCGACTCAGGCATCAACTACCTTCATTCGCGAAGGAGTTATTACACCATCACCCCATGGGGTGGTAGAGGCTGAAACGGTGCGGGCCGGTGCATACGGGAGCGTGAGTGAGTGCCGTGAGTGCCTCGCGGTACGCCTGACGCCTTTTTGGGGCCGAAGTTACTTGAAATTGCTTACAATTGCCTGGACGCAGCTATTCTTAGGGACTATAACCGAGTAGCCAATCATAAAATGCATGACAGCTCTGTCGCCCTCCAAATCTGGACTGAGGCTTCGTTCAGCATCTGCCTTCTGCGCAACACCACGCGGGATGGGTCCCAAGCGGCGACAAATCACCCCTCGAGGCTGCATCTGAACACACGAAAGACACCAACCGGGGTGGCTGGCTGGCGATAGGATACTCCAACCCTTGTTAAACTGTCCATATTCGTGTATAGGATGCCGCCCCCTGACACTGGGCCCCAGCACTCCCATGCTATGGCATGTCTATATTTATGGTTGACATCTCGTGTTGCCTGATTGTGCAAGGGCGGCAATTTACTCTCCTTTTGATATTTCCTTCCATTTCGTCCTCTCTATCCTAACACCCCCACCGGCGCTCTCCACGAAGCAACAAGTCTCACTAGCACGATGCCGTTTGAGAAAGTGGCCACGGCCGAGGGCGCGTCTGCGATCAACTCGCCCGCCAGCGAGGAAGGAGTCGCAAACAAAAGTTTGTCACAGCGTGTATCGGAGCGTCTATCTAAGCAATACGGCGGTGGCCGTGGCTGGACGTATCCTCACCATTTCCGCCGTCCGCAGCGAGTAGGGACTCTTTCCAACCTCCACCTCCACAACGCTGCTGCCAACGACGATCCCTATTACAAAGCCAGCCCCAACGAAAAAGGCCAGCGCAGATACATCAACAGTCTAGGCCAGACTATTTGGAAGTATGAAGATGTCGATACATACCTGAGCAACACCAAGGTTGCTCCCAGGCGTCTCATGGTGCAAGCAGCGCCTCATGTATGGAAGGGAAATGCTGCTGATCCATCACGCACCTGGAGACGGACCGAAATCAAAGGCGAGGTGCCACTCACTTTGCGAATGGCAGAGTGGGCTCTACGTCCATCGGAACGAACATCGGACGAAGAGACAGAGGAGAGAGGTCCCCGCAGTGCCCTTGGTGTAATCAATACCTGCTTTCGCGTGTTGATTGTGAGCTTGCCATTGCAAGCGCTCCTCGCCTTTCCCGGCGCTGGCAATCCTTGGGACACTGATGACGTCGAAGACACCTATCTAGACTATCCTGGATATCACTGGTCCTGGCCGAAACACGCCATCAACCCATTGGACATGAGCCCCGGCGCGCCGTCTGCGAAAAATATGCCAAAATTCTCCGTTAAGAAACGCGCTATACGCCCTCGTAAGCTGATGGTGCTTCGCGGCGAAGACTTCGCTGAGGTTTTGGACCCTCCGGCGGACTTGCAATACCTGTTCATCAGCTGGAAATGGGACTCGTTCATCAGAAATGATGGGAGCGAGACCGCTAGCCATGGTGTAGCAAGGCTCAAGAGCATGGCAGCTTATGCTACACGCGAGGCAGGCCTGCGAGCATACTGGTTTGATGGGCTTAATCAGTCGATATCGAACGAGAGGGATTCCACTTCGGACCAGAAACAACTCCTCAGCCAGGACGTCTACAGCATGTCTGATATAATCAGGGGATCACATCATGTTGCCTTGATGCTCCCGAATGATGATCCGAAAGAGATGGCAGGTTGGGGCGAACGTATCTGGACTTTACCAGAAGGACTCCTCGCACCGGGCAACATCGACGTGTGGCGCTGGAGCGACACTGGAGTGCACACGAAATGGAGTGAGCTCAGTAAAGTAGAAATGACACACCAAAAGTCTGGTCTGACCCCGAAGATGATTGGGACGATCCGCCTGCTCGCATCCTTGCCGAGCATTTTGAGGGAGGTATTACCCTGAGCCGTCTCGAACTTTTCTCGACCGCCATTGCCGCTCTGAGCGCGCGCAAGACTTCTGAGGACCATACGGGTGCCGACAAAGCCTATGCACTTATGGGCCTTCTCCACTACCGTATCGAGCCTTGCGCGGGACAGCAGAAGGACGACCTCTTTCAAGTTCTTGCCCGGCTCTCTCTAGCGAATGACAACGACCAGCTTATCGAGCGCATGATCGGCCTGTTTCCCTACGCCGCCGGCGACGCAGAGGATCTCTTCCGCCAACTGACGAAAGCGGACCAGTACGAAACGCATCTGTGGGACATCGAGCCCAGGTGTGAGGTAGTCGGCGTCGGTTGGGAGCCCAACACTGTTCTCGTAAACGATTGCAGGGCGATACCAATCCGTTGGAAATCATTCCCTCGCATGAAATACACGCGTCACAAGGGCATCAAGAAGCAGATTGCACAGCTCTTCGTCCGGTCTGGCGCTTGGTGGATGGTGATGGCCTACACCCTCGCATTCACCTACGCACCTTTGTTCTTGAGCAACCTTGACACTCCGTCGAATGACCTGTACCGGTGGCTCTGGGGTATCATTCTTCTCTTCATAAGCGTTGGAGCACTGCTCTCTCTGACCGGCCCATTTGCCGTACGCCGTCTTTTCGGCGGTTCGGTGTTGCAGTCAGAACCGCACTTGATTGGCTTCGAAGGCATCATGCCAGTCCGGAAACTCGAACGACTCGTCTTCGGCAACCACCAAGGGCGACTGTCGTACGAGCCCTCTTCCACGCCGTACTGTCGAGACAACAGACGCCAGGACATCCGCGAGGGCAAAGAGCCAGAATGGGTCAAGAACGTCCAGTGGATGCAGGACCCGAACAACCCGAACCTCGATCGGCCGGAGATCTTTCCTGGGCATCGACTGTTCACTCTAGTCGATACAGGTGCGCTCACCGTGTCGATCTTTCAGTCTAGAAGGCCTCCTACAGTTGCGCTGATCACGGGCTCTGAGGGGGGCATGCTGCGCGCTGTGCTCTGTAGCTGGCGCTTCTCGACCGACTGCCTATACAAAGAGACCGTGATGCGCATGCCAAGCGACACCTGGCACAGTGCCAAGGCGACCGGGTGGTTGAAGCTCTGTCTATTGAGTCAGGGCGACCTGGTGGAAGAGATGCGGATATAGTGACTGGGGCTTGTACAACATGGTCTTTTCCATTTGCGAAAAATCTTTCCCACAATCCTGGTCTAAATCCAACACGTAATCCCTCTCCTAGACCCAAATCTTCACCTATGTCTGAGAATCGAATGTTCAATTCATAATCCCTCCCCTAAACCTGACCCTTCTCCTTTTTGAAAATCGAATGTTCATGGTCATAAAAATCGTACACAGAAGCGAAGATCCCCCCCTTTCCCCTTTTTGAATCTCCAATCCTATCACACAGCTGAACAGAACGCCCTGCTCTGGGCCCCATGCATATCCGACAGATCATGCGCCAAGCTTACCGCATGGCTTGTATCCTCCCTATTCTTGTAATCCCTTTCCCACTGCAAGTCTTCACTCACGACAACCGTCGTGTTCTTCTCAATCGTGAGGCCATTGACAGGCCCGTTCCCGTGCGGGATGATGTGTTCCTCACTCGTACTGCGCTTCATGATATCCAGCCCCCCCATGTGCTGCATGTCGTACCTCTCATCACCGGTTCCGGCTAGCGTGATGCGGCTGCGCGGTTGGCCGGACGCATACGCGGGTTCGCTGCGAGAGCCGGAGCTGGTCCTGTAGCCCCATTTCCGCAGCTCCGGGAAGATGTCCCGGAGGAAGGACCACACGGCCGGCAGGTTGGTTACGATGATTCCAATGGAGGACTCGCGCGCGTACCAGTTGAGATACCTTGGGTGTGATGTCAGCATTGCTGTTCAACTTCGAATCCGGTAGCCGAATGGAGGCTGGACTTACTCGTAACTCAAAAGACTCGGCACGAAGCAGTAAACCTTGGTGCAGATGGCGGCTGCGATGACGAAGGCACCCATACCGAAAACACCCAGAATGGGCGCCTTCTGCTGCAGAGGAAGACGGACCCTGGCGACGATGGGGAAGGCAACGAGCAACATGCCCACATCGGCCGTGATGTTGAAAACGCCCTCGACATATTCAAAGTTCCAGTATGACCAGCACTGCGTGGTAGGGGCAGGGACAGTCCAGTAGCCCCAGAAGGGTCTGCATGCAGTGAAGAGGGCGATCTGGGTGGCGATGAAGCCGAGGAACGTCCACACGGCGGCGATGTTGATGAAGCGCCGTTGTGAGAGCCCTTCTGTCAAGCGACGATAGATCAGGAGCATGATGACTTTGCATGACCAGACGGTAAGAATCATCGCTTGTTCTGAGACAAGGACCCATTTGCTGCCTTCGACCTGGTTGTGTGTTAGTGTGCTTTCTTATCGCACGCGGCTGACTTGATGCCATAGCCGTTGTGACTTTGGTAGAAAGTGTGGATGAACATACCCTCTCAGCCTTAGTCTCTGGCGTCAGAGCCGCTTGCTCGTCAGCGGTCATGAAATTCGACCCTCCTCCATATACGACTTTATTCAAAGCTATGATGAGCAGTGTGAACCAAAAAGTGGTGTTCACTGCCATCCAGTCTTCGGCCTGCCATCTTCGAACACCACCAAGCTTGCGTGAACGGACGAACCTGCATTGAATGTCAGTACTGCCGATTGAGTTTTCGCTGATCGATCAAGCACGTAAGTATGGAGATCTACATACAATCTCAGAACGATGAACAATTGCGCAAAACCGTACAGCGTCCACGTTTCACCCCTGAAGCTTGTCATGACGACTGCTGCAGTGGTGCGGGAGGCACAGCAGAAGGATCAGATCAGATCGTTGTACGTCTGCAACGGTAAGGTTCCTTGGGCCAGGAAACCGGTGTCGAGCTGCAACTCAAAGTGAGAGTGGGATCGGCGTTGTTCGTGGCACCGACTCAACAAGCGGTATCCCTGCTCCTTCGACGTTTACTGGTAGCCCGAATAGTTGGAAATCGATGCCACATGCCACGAGGCACCGGGTTCCTACATATCTATCTATAATCGAGAAGGGAAGCTACTGGCGCTGGAGCGTTGAGGCTGGAGCTCATTTGCCGCATTCTAGCGGCATTCCAGTACCGTGATCCCGCGGTCCTATAGATCCTTTAGAGGGTCCAAATGTGTATCTTTACGGCCCGCTCTGTGTGTAAGGGTCGTACGCAGCATAATATGGGCCCTGAATTCGCCTACAGTCGTTATCTCCAGCTCCAGCTGACCGGAACGGATGGAAGTGCGCACTGATGCACACGGATGCAGGGCTGGAGACCGGAAAGTGGGGAGTGGACGAACTGTGGGCAGCGCTATAGTCGCGTCGCGTGTCTCAGCGTTGGTGCTAGACTGCTAGTCGAAGACAAATCCACAGCTTCTGGTCTGAGGGCCCGCGAAAGTGTGGGCTAGGGAAAAGTAGGGAAAAGCAGAGAACGGCTAAGGGGACGCTTTGTGCAACAGAAGCATGGCTGCGCTTCCGAGGCGTGTTCCGTGCATCGATTAGCTGGAGATAGGTAATGGGCGTCGACTCGTGGAGCACTTCTCATTACTTCTTGCCAACGGTCATAGAGATAAGGCAGTCCCGAGCAGGAGACTCATAAGACGTGGTGTCTCTGTTAGATTGGAGTCCAGACGCCTCTCGACCCAGTATAATAGAAAAAATGTATTAGTGCAATAATATCAAACCATCTATTTCGTGACCTGACTCTCTACTGCTCAGGAGAGTGCGGCGCAGAGCAGCCGGGTGTAGCACAAGACTTGGCGGCGGCGGTCGTGTGCGTGGCTGCGTGTAACTGTCCTTCCCCGTGTTGAACGGTGATCCCCCAGTCATCGTGATGTCGAATAACACCCGTGGAGGCTCTTGGACACGCGATGTAGTAACAGAAATCGTTGCAGATGCGAGCCATGCTCCATCGGGATGATTGACATACCTTAAGGTAATGGCGAACGCATGGCCGAGGCAGCGTTGTACCTGCTAAGGCTGGAGACCGCTTGGGCCGCTCCTTCCCCAAGTTGGAACCCAGCCGGATGGGAGCCGCGTGCCAAGCATCCACGGAAGCACTGAATTTCGGCCACTCGGTGTGGGTTGCCATTAGGTTGCCACCTGCTGCTGCTGGTGCGCTGCTGTGCGCGGATGCTTGTTTCGCCCGGCTCCACAGCTGGTGCTGCTGGAACGACTGGCACTTGCCGTTGGCCCCTGTTGTTCAGTAGACACGCCGGGAGCAGTCCGGCCCGCACTTGGCTCCCAACCGTTGATCGAATCAGCGTCCGGCTCAGCTTGGGCGTCTCTTGCACATCCCCTCTCGGGCAAGTGGCCGTCTGGCCCTCCAGTTCATCTTCGCCTGGGGACGCGATAACATAGTGTAAAGTACTGAGACCCTGACTACATGCGGAAGAATAAGTTGCTCCTCATGTCCATCTTTAGAATGCTCTTGTGATCATCTACTCTATTCCCTTCTATTTCTATCTCATCTATATCGCTCCCGTCTCTCTTTTGGATTGTTTCTGTTCTGGTATACCTTTCATCTTAATACCCAAAGGCGTACGCTCGCCGCAAAGATTTGGCCATGGCAACCACCACCAAGCAAGGCACGGTCACAGATGGTGAACCCATGAAGCACATCAGCTCGTCCACCCCATCTGACAACGACATCGTCGAGGTCCCCATCAACGCCTCTGGTCACCACCAGGAGCTGGAACGTAACTTTGGACTCTGGAGTATCATTTCTCTCGCCATCACCTCCGGTAACACCTGGATCACCCTCGGTGGGTCCATCACTGTCGCTATCTACAATGGAGGCGCACCTGGTATCATCTACGAATTCATCGCCGTCTCTGTCTGCTACTGGTTCATCGCTGCATCTATTGCTGAGCTGGCGTCTGCGATGCCTTCTGCCGGTGGAGGTTAGTACCTTCTACACACCATACAAAATCTGGGACACTTGAGCTGACAAATTGCAGTCTACCACTGGACTTCTATCACTGCTGGAAAGTACGGCCGCGGTGTTGGTTTCTTCGCTGGCTGGTGGAACTTCCTTGCCTGGATCTTCGGATTGGCCTCGACTCTTCAGATTCTCGCCGCTCAGACCGTCTCCATGTACGCCCTCACCCACCCGGACTTCGTTGAACAAAGATGGCACGTCTTCGTCAGCTACATCATCGCTACCTGGGTTACGTGCTCTATCGTCTTGCTCGCCAACAGGGCTCTCCCGATCATCGAGCAGCTGGGAGGATTCTTCATCATTGCTGGTGTGCTCATCACCATCATCGTCTGCGCCGTCATGCCTGCCAGCACTGGTGCTGGTCACGCAACCAACAGCTTCGTTTGGAAAGATTGGATCAACCAGACCGGATATACGAGCAATGGATTCGTGTTCCTGGCTGGTATGCTGAACGGCGCTTACGCAGTGGGAACTCCCGACATTGTCTCTCACTTGGCTGAGGAAATCCCGAACCCATCCGTCAACATTCCAAAGGCCATGCTTGCGCAATACGTTGCTGGTTTCTTCACTGCCCTCTTCTACGCCATCTCCATTCTCTATGCCATCACTGACCTCGACTCCATCCTCGAGTCCAGCTTCCTCTTCCCTCTGGCCGCCATTTACGAGCAAGCGACCGGCAGCTCGGCTGGCGGAGTCGGCCTCTTGGTCTGTGTCTTCTTGCCAACCCTCGCATCGCTCTTCGGTATCGCCATAACTGCATCGCGTACCTTCTGGACCCTCGCTCGTGACAACGCGACCCCAGCCAGCGGCTTCTTCAGCAAGGTCAACCCGACCACCAAGAACCCAGCCAACTCAATCATCCTCTGCGGTGTCATCTGCACCATTCTCGGCTGCATCTATGTCGGATCTACCACCGCCTTCAGCGCGTTCGTTGGCTCTTTCGTCATCCTGACCTGCGTCTCCTACATTGCCGCCATCCTTCCTCACGTCATCACCAAGCGCGCCCGTGTCATCCCAGGTCCATTCTGGATGAAGGGAGGAATTGGATTTGTCGTCAATGTACTCTCCATTGGCTTCATGTGCATGTTCATTGTCGTGTTCTGCTTCCCGTTCGCACTCCCAACGGATGCGGCTAGCATGAACTACGCCTCGCTCATGACTGGTGGTCTTACCATCTTTGTTGCCATTTTCTGGCTCTTCAAGCAGAAGAGCTATGTTGGACCGAGATACGTGCCTGTTGAGGCGGATGGTATGGCTCATGATATTTGAAGAGTCTGTTTTGTATAGCGTGTATATAGTGTTTTATTGTACGATCTTTGATTGATATGCCATTCTGGCAGGCAACTACTTCGACTTCGAATCTCTACACATATGAGCGTGTGAAATGAACAGTAAAGCATAAAAGCACCCATATACAGTACGCTGTACACGGAACAATACAGCGTCGGAGCCGCCCCGAGACGCCGAACGCGACTTCCTTGGCCAACGCTTTTGGCCAGACAAATTGTAGGGCGTGCACACCCAATGTTCGAGTCACTTCTACGGATCGAGAACTACGTGTTCAGAGAACAGCATTGCTCTTGGCTGAGTCGCCATTGGACATTTGATCGTCCGGACAGTGTGGCTCCAAAATCTATGGTTCATATTGGCACCTTTGATAGGCTTTGCATGCGCAACTAAAGCCATCTGCCACGTTCACATCTCACCGTTATAAGAACGCAATTGGCGTTCGGGAGACACGATGTCTGAGCTGGCTTTACCAAAGTGCACGAAACCCTGGTTGTGATGTCCTCATTCTTTAGGTCAGCCGGCGACATTAGCTCATCTGGCTATACCGAGACCTCCAACACCGACGACGACCATTCAGACGTCGGGGAAGCACTAACACGAGTACATACTATTGGTTCATCGGAGAACAGCAATGGAGGCACATTCGGCCCTGCGGCTAGTACCCAGCGTCACCGCGATGTGCTGTTGCACGCTCTTCTTGAAGACAGGTGTCTCAGAGAAGCCCTTGAAGAACTGAACGCCACCTCTGCGGATGGATTCTACGATCAAAGTCATCCAGACGTGAAAGCGCGTGCCAATGAGAAGTACAGCGAGCTCTGCCGAACTTTACGACCCTATGGACTGGTCGCCCCTGGGCTTGACGCGCCGCACCACCAGGAGCTTCGAGGAAAATACAGGGATGGGCTCAATTTGATCTCACAAGCATCAGCCGGCGCTGCTGTACAACAGGATCCCGCATTTGAAGCCCAACTCTCTGTTCCGCCGTCTCTCCGGCGGCTGCTCGCGCATTCTGCACATCCGAACGATGCCTCGATAGACATTCCATTCCGGAACCTCTCCCTTGCTCCCGCGCTTTCTACAGTCCCACCATTTTTGGCAGATCTTACATCCTCGCACCCACTGCTTGACAGTACCCGCTACAGGCGGGACTTTGATGAGTATGGCATTCTCGGCAAAGGCGGCTATGGCACCGTCTACCACGTCAAGCACAAATTGGATAACTTGCCCTACGCCGTGAAAAAGATCCCCTTGAGCTCAACTCGATTACTCCGGATTCAGAATCGTGGCGAAGACGAACTAGACAATATCCTCATGGAGCTGCGCACACTAGCACGGTTAGAACATCCGAATATTGTGAGGTATTTCAGCGGCTGGATTGAATGGTCGCAACCTTCCATGCCAGAATTGACGGCCAGCTCCAGGAACGAGAGGCTTCTCATGGCTCCTGGAGATGAATCTTCCGAGCAGTCTGCTGTTCTCGGCGCCCAAGACCCGTTGTCCCTAAGTGTTGGGCAGGATATCCTCTTCGAAGACAGTCGAGCAACAGCAAGTAATGGCTCTACCAACAGCGCACCGTTAGGCAGAGTTCGGACACGAAGTACGCTTGCGAGCGTAAGCGATGAAGAAGAAGTGGAGGTCATCCAACGCTTCGAAGATCCAACCTCCAGCATGCTTACCCAGTCCCTTGGAGAGCACGAACTCCATTCTACTGAACCTGTATTGACCCTACACATCCAAATGTCTCTCTACTCGATGACCCTATCGAATTACATCTCCTCAACCTCTGTCGATGACGCCGCATCTCTCTCAGCATTACGCCATTGCTTCCATTTGCGGCAGTCTCTCCGCATGCTCCTTTCCATCTTGGGTGGAGTTGAGTACCTCCACGATGAAGGCATAGTCCATCGTGACCTCAAACCTGGCAACATCTTCCTCGCCATCCGCCTCAGCTCGCCTCCAGGTACAATTCCCCTCTCCAGCTGCACTGACTGCAGGGACGCAATCTCTGAAGATGAGAAGCCTTTCAGTATAGGCCTCTGCATTGGCGATTTCGGCCTCGTCAGCGCGATCGCACAGCCTGAACTCGCGCCCTCTGCAACATCCCCAGGAAAGGCGGTGGGCACGGAGATCTATCGGCCTGAGTCGGTTTCCTCTGCAGCGCATCCGTGTTTGGATATTTTTGCGCTAGGCATTGTGGCTTTTGAGTTGCTTTGGAAATTTGGGACGAGGATGGAACGGGTTGATACGTTGCATAAACTCAGAAAGGGCGAATTTCCGAGCAATTTCGAAGAGAAGGTTGGAGACGAAGATGGTAGAGTTAAGGAGCTGATTGCGAGTCTGGTTGCTATGAAGGAGGAGGACCGGCCATCTTGCAAGAAGGTCAGGAGCACGGTGCTGTCTATCCTGAAAGGGATGAATACCGGATGAGGACGAATGGAGAATACATGTAGCTTCAGCCGGCCAGGTAGCCGCGCTATACTGGATGGGTTTACACGGTCTCCGGTGCTCCAATGAGAGCTATACCGCTTAGCAGAAGATGAGGCTGCCTTTCAGCCCGGAGCGCATCGTCACTACCAGCTGGACTGACGTCTGAGCCCCGCAGTTTCCATCTCGATACAACAAAAAAGCCTAAGGGACTGCATACATGTAACATACGAGGTCACCTGCCTCCGTCTCTATCTGCATGCGGATCTGACAACCAACGACGCCAGCAAACTGTATCTGGCAGGATGCGGGAGAACGGCCTGGTCTGATCAGCGTCTCGACCCCGCAGATGTCGCCCCGCTCCACGCCACGCTTCTGACATACTTCTTCTGCACTGTTCTGATGTTCTATTGATGAATTCGATTGGAAGCCCAAAGATGTCATTGGCAACACCATGGTGGAGTAGAGCGGAAGATACGAGGTACACACCATCAGCTTGAGGCAATTCAGGGTCTGCGTTGCCGATGTACTCAAGAGGCCCGACACATGGGTTGGCCAGTCAGGCAGCGCGCTTGCCGATGGCTCCATTCACAGTCAGATCCCTCGTCCACTAGATCCGGTCTCCAAGCTGGCATACACTCTCTACAGAGCATTGCTATGCATCTGGTTAGTGATGCCTCAGCCTCTGTCGATCATACCACCCTCAGTCCAGCGCCACCAATATTGCAATAACATCGATTTCTCAGATCTACACACCCTTTCGCAGAAAATCGCCAGTGAAACCCCAATATTTAGAATAGGCATTGCTCCTTTGGGAGCTGCGGCTGCTGCCGCCGCGCCCCGAATACGAGGACCATGATGCGCTGTGATGATGGTATAGCTGGAGGAGCTCTAGCTACCTAGGCTAGGTAGCCATTTCTCTACCTTTACTCTTGCACATACTATATCATATAAACCCTTGTACCCCTCACTAGTCTCTCAGCTTTTGTCCGATCAGGATCTATGAAGCCATCGATCCACAATGCTTTCTCTACTCACATTCCTCGTCACGGCGGCCGTCGTAACGGCCTCGCCGTTCCCCATGCCGCAAGGCATAACCATGGCCATGTCCCCAAGTGGGGCGGCGCCCTCTGGATGTAGCGTGGACTACTCCGGCAGTTTCGGTATCGTCGTGATGAACATGACCGGCTCTGCCGGAGCGCTCGCCACACAGTCTGCGGAGTGAGATCCCGCGAAGCAACGGAAAGGGTAACAAGCAACACATACTGACCTCGCGTACAGCGGACAACCGGCTGCTGGCTCTGCGACAGTGGCGGCTGTGACGCAGCGGCCCGACGGGCAGCCGAACGTCGTGACCATGACCGCCGTGTCTCAAATCCGTAAGTTGTTGACAGACCTAGAGATTCCTACACAGACGGCTTCTGACCCGCCTGCAAAGACGACGGCCAGGTACAAGCGCCTTACTTCACCGTCGTACCCGTGTCCCAGATCTCGGACGGCCAGGTCCAGGCGGCCAGTCAAATCTCCGACGGGCAGGTGCAAGCGCCTACTGCCGCGCCAATTTCTCAGATCTCGGACGGTCAAGTGCAGGCGCCCACAGCCACAGCCGCAGTAAGCCAGATTTCCGATGGTCAGGTCCAGGCGCCTACCGGCGCGCCGGTATCTCAGATTTCGGATGGGCAGGTGCAAGCTCCGACAGGAGTCGTAAGCCAGATATCGGACGGTCAGGTCCAGGCACCAAGCGGTGCCCCGGTTTCTCAGATCTCGGATGGGCAAGTACAGGCTCCGACTGGGGTTGTAAGCCAGATCTCGGATGGTCAAGTGCAGGCGCACACAGCCACAGCTGCAGTGAGTCAGATCTCAGACGGTCAGGTCCAGGCGCCTACCGGCGCGCCGGTTTCTCAGATCTCGGATGGGCAGGTACAAGCTCCGACTAAGGCACCTGTGAGCCAGATCCCGGACGGTCAGGTACAGGCTCCGACTGGAATCGTAAGCCAGATCTCTGATGGCCAAGTACAAGCACCGACAGGAGTCGTAAGCCAGATTTCAGACGGACAGGTACAGGCACCAACAGGGGTGGTCAGCCAGATCTCAGATGGTCAGGTTCAGGCCCCGACTTCGGCAGCCGCGGTCAGTCAGATATCAGACGGTCAAGTACAGGCGCCCACTGGAGTCGTGAGCCAGATATCTGATGGCCAGGTGCAAGCACCTACCGCAGTCGTGAGCCAAGTTTCGGACGGACAGGTCCAAGCCCCGACTGCTGTCGTGAGCCAGATCTCAGACGGCCAAGTACAGGCTCCTACCGCCGTTGTGAGCCAGATTTCAGATGGGCAGGTACAGGCACCGACTGCAGTCGTGAGCCAGATCTCGGACGGGCAGGTTCAAGCACCAACAGGGGTGGTAAGTCAGATTTCGGATGGCCAGGTACAGGCACCTACTGCGGCTGTGAGTCAGATATCAGACGGGCAAGTTCAAGCACCCTCTGCCACTGCCGCAGTTAGTCAGATATCCGACGGGCAGGTTCAAGCACCCTCTGCCACCGCCGCAGTCAGTCAAATATCTGACGGGCAAGTACAAGCACCAACAACAACAACAACCGCAGCACCTGTTACTCAGATCTCAGACGGCCAGGTTCAGGCCAGCACAGGAGTAGCAGTGACTCAAGTCTCAGACGGCCAACCGCAAGCCTCCAAGCGCGCAACCATCCCCGATCCACCCGCCATGCAGATGGTAGCCTGTAGCAGCGACAGCACACTCTCGATCACTCTTGCAAATGGTGTCCTGAAAGACGCTCAGGGTCGAACTGGCTACATTGCAGCCAACTACCAGTTTCAATTCGATGATCCGCCGCAGGCTGGTGCTATCTACACTGCTGGCTGGTCTGTCTGTGGAAATGGTAGCCTTGCGTTGGGAGGGAGCAATGTGTTCTATCAGTGTTTGTCTGGAAGCTTCTATAATCTGTACAGTGAGACGATAGGGGCTCAGTGTGAAGCAGTCACGATTAATGCGCTGCAGTTGGTGACTTGTTAAGAAGCAGTGCTTCTACAGAGAGATTGAATAATAGGGAGACATGACTGAGCGTTTGCATTTGTTGGATCTATGGCTTATGTACGATAGCAAGGTAGTATTAATATTCATACGATTGGTCTGCACGTTCGAGGTCTTATCTTCCCCAGCGGTATACATTCATGCAGGTGCTGTGTGATGGACAAGGCCCGTGCGCATGGAGATGACGCGCTACTTCGATGCGCAATTCCAGGAGACACCTCTGTATATGCGCCAATTCGATCTGTACATTCACTTCATACTGTACAATTCTCCATTACTATTTACTGAGTTTGCTGATATTCCTTGCCGATTTGTCGACATTCCAGATGCGCCCACAATTGATGCGTAGCGCAATCTGCGCCTTCAGCCTGGCCGTCCTCTCGAGCGTTGCGCTGGTGAACGCACATGGCGATCACAGTCAGACACCAATTGCAGAAGACGCGGACTGGGCTACCCGTCATATGGCTGGTATGTTCATGTTGAAGCACCTCTAGTCAGGACACAAGCTTAACTGAAACAGAGGAACACCACATCAACGCCTTCGACGCCGGCTCCTTCTTCAACCTCCACGACTACGACAGCTCCGGAACCTGGACCCCAGACGACATCCGCAAGACCTACGGCCTCCTAGACGAATCGACCCGCGACGTTCCCGCAGAGCGCAAACAAGAGGTCGTCGACCGCGTGCTCGAGCTGTTCGACGTCGACCGCAGCGGCAGCATATCCTACGCCGAGTTCACGGTCGGCGAGGCACGGGGGCTCCGACTGCCTGACTTTGGACTCGGGCCTGGCCATCACGGCGACGACGAGTACGAGTACGAGATCCACCATTTTGAGAAATACCACGACGAGAACACGCGCGAGGAGGACCTGACGCATCCGGAGGATATCGCGCATTTCAAGAAGCACGAGGAGATGGAGGAGGCGCAGGAGAGGCAGGAACTGCTGGATCGGCAGCCGATTGTCGAGGCCAATATCCCGGCTAAGTTTCGGAGGCATGGATGAAGGGAGAGCAGTGTGGGAGGATGTACATGAGGAAGATCTTCGGTTTCAGAGGAGCGGGTTTCAGGTCGCCATGGCCATTTTGGCTTGGGCTGCGTTCTGGGACTTTGCGAATGATAATCAGGCGAATTTCCGATCGCGCATGTTGGCGTGGACGGCGGTGTTCCTCGCGCTGTGGGTTGCGCATAGGCTGTGACGGAGCTGGATCTTCGTTGAGCGCTTGGAACCTCAAGGTCTGCGAAGAACATACTGTGTCATGATGTACGACTAGCTTGTTATAGGCGGGATATATATGTCTATAACACAGTGGAAGACACCTGGAGCGTACGACTTCACTCTCTGCACATGTTCGACTGCAACGTTTCTCTCCTCTGTTTCATGGCCGCTTCTCGCGGCGTCGACTTCCGCCACTAGCCTTTGGAAAACCTGCCGGACATCCTCAGTCTTCTCTTCAATCTGGTCAACGGCAAAGTTCTCGTGGACATGGACCCATCCTCCTAACTGTGGATCCAGGGCTTCCACCGCGGTTCTCCAACTTCCTTTCGACGTAGGAAGCAGTCCCAGATTGATATGCCGTATCGGAGGCAGCTTCGCCCTGAGCCTTCGTATTCGCTCACCAGCATTCTCATTCGACTCGCAGAACGCAAGCAAGCGCACTGCGCCATCCACGAGGACGTCCGTAGACGGATCTGGGTCACCCTCCCCTCCAATCCTAGGCGTCCATCCATTCGCCAACGCGCCCCGTCTCAACCCCTCAATACTCCAAGGATTGATATCCCAACCCAGCACCTTTGCAACGCCCGCAGCCAAATAGCTAAACGTAAAATAGCCAATGCCCGCATAGAGATCGACTGCTGCGCATCCTGCGCCTTGCGCTTTGGCATCTTGCACAGTGTTCCGCACACTCGGCATGTGCAGCACACGTGCCTTCTCGGTGATGTTGCCGCGGGAGAACATTGTGTACCTTGGCGCCCAGGTCTGGATGATATCGTTCTGCTTCGTTGAGACCCAAAAGGCGGACGCGAAGTCACTCTGCGTTGGAGGGTGGTTGCTGTCTTGAGGCCCGAAGTTGCCGTAAAGGGGCTCGAGATTTGTGGGTGAACGGACGATATTTTCGTTTGGCAGAGAGGAAACTTGGTTGGTGTCGGCTTGGTCTCGTTGGAACAATGGTATTGGCGCATTTCGCACGATATGTGAGACGTGCATGTGCTTTGATATGAGCTTGTATAGTGTTTGTGCGCCGTGCGGGTCTGTTGCTTCGAGACATTTCTGCCATGAAGCTGAGCGGAAGGCGGCTTGCGGTAGGAGCAGCAGTGGCTGATAGACATTGTATTTCTTCGGTAACGTGAGAAGGAGATCGTTAAGCTCAACGGCAGTAGTTGTACTGTCATCTTGATTGACTGATCCAAACCACTCCCTTGCCGCCGCCTCCAGAGCTGTATCTGGCGTGCTGTTCCCACCAGTCGGTGCTTGCATAGCTTCAGCCTTGACTATGCCATCCAAGCCTTCCTGCTGAAGGAAAGAGCGTACATCTCCATTAGAGATATCACTATGAGAGGATACTGGAAATGTAGTAGGAATGGTGAACATCTTCGTATCACTTAGGCTGTCATTTGGTACGATCTTGGTTGCCTTGCTGAGCCTGCCATGCTTCTCTAATGCCGTCTTGACTTTGTTGACATAGCGTGCTGCAGTGAGTAGGCCTACAGATTGTTGATTCTGAGAAACAACATCAACCATGACGATGGCGAGGTAGGATGATTCTTCCTTCGACTTGTCATTGGCCTGCGGCAACAGCACGGCTCGTTGGGCGCCTCAGTGCACCATGCTGGTATGCAGTGTGTTATCCAGACCGGTATGTATGCATACCTTATCTTTGACTGCTCTGAAGGGCTTGCGTGAAACTGTCATTTAGGTACTCACAGTTCAAGGGCATTTGCTGTTCCAGCCTGTTGAACGCCAAGACTTTTGACCGGCGCCTTCACGCGAAACGCGCCGACGACAACGCGTGCTCCATCGTGAATACCTGTAGATTACTGTCTCTTTTCGCCACAACATCGTAATACGAGTCTCACAACGATCGACACTATCGCAACGGAAACATGTCACGACCCGGTACCAGCATGAATGGCCAAAATGGCGCTCAACAACAAGAGCGGTCTTACTTCGAACAACAACGCGAGGCGGTGATGCAGGACGTTGCGATCGTACGCTATTGCGGCTCTGCTACTACTATCAGATCTGACATGGATAGAATCTTGAACACGTACTTCAGAATATGAACAAACTTAACAGGAGTCTCGAGGGTATCATCGCAGTACGTCGGGCATCCTCACCGACCATGGTGGTCCGCTAACCTCGGCATAGGTGGGAAATGAGTTTAGTCAAGTTGAAGGACTATGGTCTCAATTTGAGAACGTAATGGCCAAGGATGGTGATGCCAGCAGAGACGAGAATGCCGCGGAAGCTGCGGAGGGAGCTGGCAGTCCAAACCAAGCTCGTCAGAGCTAGGGCGCTGGAGAGCTCATTCAGTTGCTCACTACTGGCTTCCTTCGTCAGAGCGCAGTGCAGCAGACAACAAAACTTGATCTGCCGTCAGACACCGCTAGATGCATGATTACACGAACCGACACTATGATACCCAATTTGGCTCATTTCAAAGGATTTGTATTAAAAAGAATCGATTTTACGAATCGTTGCAGCCATCATCATCTAGCTGCCAGAGCTATCTTGCATCCATGTTTACCCAAGAACTTCCTGGCCAGGAAAAGCCATCAACGCCGGTATATGCACAATCATCACAACCCCGAGAACAGCTACTCCCGCATGCCCCAAATCCAGCGTCGAAGCGGCCCAATTTGCTGAAAGAAAGTCGGTACGGCCTCGATTTCATCTACCGAAGAAGGTCAACGAACGCCTTTTGGCTTTCAATCAGCTAGAGGATCTTGCAAGTACTACGCTTCTTCTTCTTTGCTGGGACTGGGGCAGGTGCGCTGCTGCCGCTGGGCTGGTTCGGCGCATACGTAACGCCTTCGCTCTCGGCGACAACGGTGTTGATGGCTGTCTCGAAGATCTCGTGCACTCCGGTCATTTCTTTGCTACTGCATTCCATGTAGTGTGCGCCCATCTTCCTTGCAACCGCTTGGCCCTGCGCTTGTGTGACTGGGGTCAAGCCCTGGGTCTTGAGGAGGTCGATGCAGACGCGCTTGTGGCGGAGGTCAGACTTGAGACCGAGGAGGATGATCGGAGTCGTTGGGCAGAAATGGAGGACTTCCGGGTACCACTTCAAGATGTTAGCGCTGTACCTAGTCTTTAGTATAATGTAAGCCATACCTTGTCCATCACATTCTCCAATGAGTTCGGGCAATCGATCGCGAAGCACACGAAGAGGAGGTCTGTCTCGGGGTATGAAAGAGGGCGCAGTCGGTCGTATTCTTCCTGGCCGGCAGTATCCCACAGCGCAAGCTCGATTGTTTTTCCAGATGGCTTGTGCTCGGTGTGGGTGATGTAGTTCTCGAAGACGGTAGGGACATATTTCTGCGGCCTAATCAGTGCCATTCATCCGGGTGTAGAGCGTTCTTATTACCTCTGGGAAGACGCCCTGACTGTAGCTGATCAAGAGACAGGTCTTGCCACACCCTCCATCTCCTACCACGACGAACTTTTTCGAGTATGCCGGTGGCTCTGTGATTACCGTGTTTGCGGAATCCCGACCATTTGATGACGTGACAGAGCTGACTGTGCCGTTGCTTCGCCTCTCACTATCTCTTCTGCTGTTCCTGTATGAGCCAACGCTGATTGAAGAATTCTTGCGCGAGTCTTTCCGGCGCAGGTAGTCGTAGTTCGGAGTGGCCTGGACAGCCATGCTGCGAGTGTCGAAGCTTTGCAACTGGAAATGAAGAGTGTATTCACTAGAATGCACCAATAGATGACCAGAATATGCGTTCGTATGGAATGTATGGGGAAGCGAGTGTGAGCGACAGAGAAGGCAGGAATGCAGTCAAGCTTGAGCTCTGTGAAGCGGGATGTGGATGTTTAGATAAACGCTCCGTCACCCAGGGGATCGGCTCCTGCCGAATCTGCGGCTGCAAGCTCGACCTTTCCCGATCGGTGGGCTTGGCCCTGCATCTCGGGACCAGGGTGCGTCAAGCACCTCGAGCGGGACATCGGATGGTTGGATATCAGATTATTGCAGCAAAAGGAGAGGGAGTGAGAAAATAGGTACCATACAGAGTTCGAAGCGGAGGCAGTATAGATCTTATCTGAACCGTTTAGCGATTGCGGAAGTAATGGCGGGAGACAAACGGTCTTCCCGTTGACGCCTCCACGTGCGCTGCTTGCTGCTAATAAGCTTAGAAACTGAGTCGCCCTGGCAGTCCGTTCCTGATCCAGCGCCCAAGGGCCTTATACAGGCTCTCCACTGCATCGAGATAGTTGGTCTCCATGTCCAATATTCTTGTCAAGACTGGCCAGAAAGAGCCCGCTGCTAAGGTTGAGGTCGTGGCTGAAGAATTTCCAGATGCGGGTCTCAAGAGTCTGGATCATTGTAAGCCATACCATCTTTGAATTGATTCGCCCTTGCGACTTTCTCAGTTCTAATCAATCATTGCTCAAGACTCTCGCAGGCTTCCTGCATGGAGGCATAAGCTTCGCCAGAGCCTTCTTCCAATAGTGAGATGGGAGACCCCGTACCTAGCATGGATGCAAGAGACGTGCCGTACCCCAACCCTGGACTCCTACTTCGCAGTCACGGCAAATCTCGGGACGCATACCTTCTTCATGACCGCCCTACCGATATGCTTCTGGTGTGGATACACTGACCTTGGACGAGCGTAGGTCTTGAAAGTGCTTCAGCACATCACCGTACTAACTGTTCACAGTCTTGTCCATATGCTAGCCCTCGGTGTCTTTTGGAGCGGGTTTGTCAAAGACCTCCTTTGCCTACCGCGGCCACTGTCTCCACCATTACAGCGCATCACCATGTCTGGTTCCGCCGCTCTGGAGTACGGATTCCCATCGACGCATTCGACGAACGCAGTGTCTGTGGCTTGGTATGTCCTGGTCCTTCTTCACGCAGAAGTGTCGCCACACTCACCAGGCCTGCATATGCTCGCATTGTGTGCCGGCTATGGCTACGCAATTTCCATTATCATCGGCCGTCTCTACTGTGGCATGCATGGCTTCTCTGATGTTGTGCTAGGCAGTGTGCTAGGTGCGTTGCTGGCAGTGCTGCAACTAGCGTATGGCGATGCCTTCGACCACTGGGTATTCACATGCTCTTGGCCCGGTATGGTTTTGGTTGTCGCGACTATCCTACTTGCTGTTCGCTTTCATCCCGAACCGGCAGATAATTGTCCATGTTTCGACGACAGTGTCGCCTTTGCAGGCGTATTGATCGGCATAGAGATCGGAGGTTGGCACTACGCATCGAGCAAATACGCATGGTCATCACCGGTACCTTCTACCGTCCCTTTCGAGATTGATAGTCTTGGCTGGACCATCGCAACTGTCCGAATTATCCTCGGTGTAGTAATCATATTTCTGTGGAGGGCTGCGATGAAACCCCTTCTCCTACGATATTTACCTCCTGTATTCCGACTTGTGGAGAGTTTCGGGCTTACTTTACCCAGACGCTTCTTCACGCGCGCAAGGTTCGTACCCATCGTACACATTCGGGTTCCCCAAGCACGCTAATATATTTGCAGCCAATACAAGCGTGTCCCACCTCTAAGGAAAGACGACAATGTTATCCCTTCGGCGCATGACATTCCTGGATTGCTAAGCTCTCTACGTACGCGGAAGAGAGCCATATCTGTTGGACCGCAATCAGAAGCAGATGCGAGAGAGTTCATCGCATACAGAGAAAAGAAAAGGCGAGACAGCCGCTCTTCGGCCGACGTCTCTTCTCCGCTACCGCAAATGGGGCGCACCTCCGCAGTGGACTTGCCTTCTCCTCTACGAAGCCCCTCACCAGCAGGCCAAGTTGATAACTTAGATACGTTTCCAAAGTTTGATACGAGACAGGGCCAAGAAGAGATTATTTCCTCTGCTGGTTCTCAAACTCTCGCTCCTGCCGATCAGCTTCTTACGCGTCCAACATACGCTGACGGGCTTGACGGTGCTGATGAAGATCAAGGTGCAGAGGAGGAGCGTCAGGATCAGGCAATGTTTCTCGCTCTTGAGAAGCCTCGTGTTCGTTATGACGTTGAAGTGGTCACCAAGCTAGTCGTCTATGCAGGTCGGTCTTTCAATCTGTTGGACACACTTTCAGTAGCTGACTCATTCGCAGGCATTGCATGGCTGGCAGTAGAAGGCAATCCAATCCTCTTCGAGGTATCCGGTCTTGGAATGGGGGCGAGTGTTCATATGTAAAGGAATTGAGGGTCAGAAGTTAGTGCAGGACACGCATGGAGGCGCTCGTCGCACGAATATACCCATAAAGATAAGGGAGGCAGATCTAGGCGTTTCACTGCTATATAAACATCCCGTGAAACATATACACATTCTATATGTTCTGTATAGAGTACCATGGACTGTCCAGATGCTCCCTTACCACCTTCGTAGGCCCATGATAAAGTGTAATGAATGTACACGCTTATAACGACGCCGGCGTTAGCGGAGGTTTGACCGCGGTCTTGGCACCATCATTCGCGTCTCTCCGCGCGTGGAGTTAGGTCAGGTACTGTAGCTTTCGAAGCCGCGAAACAAGGAGCAATACAACAACCCCCCTTCTTTCACGATCGCTACGATATTTGACTCTCTCGACACGGATTACACACCTCCATATTAGGTCAGAACCATATCAAAGCCTGACCACGAACATCTCCATCTTCACCGAAAAGGAGATTCAAAACCGTCGAGCAATCAGGAGGGAGACGTAGCGAGGAAACGCCCTCCATGCCTGTCTTCTCTGAAAGCATCTGAGCACAAATGGAGGACCCCGTGGTCCAGGGGATGAACGGATCCCTCAATGGAGCTCCACCCGCGCCAGCGACTCCGACAGTGGACCCGCAAACCATCATCGACTACCTGGTGTCGGTATTGAACGTGACGTTAGGAGCGTCAAGAAAAGAGCTGGAAGACCACGGCAGCTTGTTAGCGGAGACATCCATATCTGATACCATTGCAAGGTGTACCAGATTTGCTCTGGAGTCACAGGTAGCTTTATACATACAGAAGGAAGCACTTGGCCTGGACGGAGTTGCACCAAACGGAGACAGTACTATCTCAACTCAATTCAGATACATAGTCACCTCGGAGATATCGTACACGAAAGATACAGCGGCATGCATAGCATTTTTGAAGCGCCCTGTCCCAATCTTGCCGACTCTGCCTATTAACAGCCAGGTGTCTGTGGTCAACCTACCTGGAGCTGGACCCACATCAGGCGCACTCTCGAACACTTCCGCAACAACGTCTCCTTTTGAGGCTCTTCATTCTCTTGTACATTTTGCGCTATCGCCTTACTTCGACGCTTGCACGCGAGGTCAAGAGACTGCCTACGGAAGCAAGACCGACAACGAGGCTAAAACAGGCATACCTGGTGCTAAGAGGAGGCTGGCTGAGCTTGAGCTAAGCTTGAAGAACCTTCAGCAGAATAGCGACGTCCCTGAGCTTCACCTGCCAATACACCCGATCATTCAGAATGCTATCGATGAAGCTAGGTCGCGCGGCGAGAAAGCTACAGTAGAAGATCTACCCTCGAACCTCGTCGCCGATACTGGCTTCTTGAACAACCTTCAGACCAACGTCAATGGCTGGATCAAGGCCATACAAGAGAGTACCTCGCGGACAAGGGATGTTAGCACTGGCGCAGCAATTCAAGAGAAGAACTTCTGGTTATCTATGCAGTCTGCACTAGAGCATATAGACAGGCAGCAGAACAGTGAGGAAGTACAGCTCACGTTGGAGGTACTCCGACAAGCGAAACGCCATGCGATTGCTGTTAGCTTTCAGGCGGACACTGGCTTCGCAGACGCAACGGATCGCGTACAGAAGTACAATCAATTGATGCGCGACTTCCCTCTGGAAGAGTTGCTTTCTGCAACAACCCTGGAGAAGGTCGTCGAGGCGCTGGATAACATCTTCGCGCATCTGAACAAGAAGTTGCGCATCACTCCGTATCCCGTCAGCCGATCGTTGCACCTAGTAGGTGCCATTTCCGGAGATCTGGACTCTAGGTTGCACGAGCTCTTGCATGGCCGAACAATGATGCACTTGGAATTCCCAGAGTTTCAGGCACTGGTCAAGGATACGGAAAAGGTCTGGGCTGCTTGGGAATTAGGCACCAAAGAATTCACCAATGTGGCCAGAGAGGCCACACGGCGGAACCGCGAGAAATTTATTCCCATCAAGATTCAAGATCGTCACAAGGAAACTAGACAACGACTGAAATACATCAATACATTCCGGGTCAACCATGAGCAACTTCGGGACACGATAGCCAATGTACTTGGTTCAGACCAAGATGCTTCCGACACAGCGGACGGCGCTTCGGCTCCTGTAACCCTCGAAGAGATCGGTGACGTCGATGCGCTCGAGGACATCTCGCAAGCATACTCTGTTCTCAAGGATGTTGATGTCCTTGATGTATCGGAGGAAGGAACACGCATTTGGGTACAGGCTGAGAACACCTACAACGAGCGGACAGCACGAGTTGAAAATTCCATCATTGCGAGGCTACGGGATCGCCTTGCGGTCGCTAAGGGTGCGAATGAGATGTTCCGCGTCTTCTCAAAGTTCAATGCACTTTTCGTGCGGCCCAAGATTCGAGGTGCCATCTCCGAATACCAGAACGAACTGATCGGAAAGGTGAAAGAGAAGATCACTGAATTGCAGGAGCGCTCAAAGCATCCATATGGGCATACTGAAACGCACGCTATGGCCCAGCTGCGCGATTTGCCTCCAGTATCCGGCGCCATCATCAGGACGAAGCAGATCGAACGCCAATTAGATGGTTACATGAGCAAGGTTGAAGATGTCCTAGGAAAAGACTGGGCCGATCATATTGAGGGTCAGAAATTGCATTCCGAAAGTGAGATGTTCAGGCGGAAATTGGACACCAGGCCCGTATACGAGGAGTGGTTGCGCGATGTCAACCGAAGACAGCTATCAGTCTCCGGTATGCTGTTCAGTATCTCACGAAATCGCGCCAGTGGCGACAATCTCGAACTGAGCGTTAGCTTTGACGGGCAAGTAATCACGCTCTTCAAAGAAGTCCGCAACCTGCAATGGCAAGGTTTCCAAGTCCCGCATCCAATTGTCACGACTTCGAAAGACGCAAAGCGAGTCTATCCTTACGCGGTCAGCCTTATGGAGAGTGTGACAACCTATGCACAAACCATGAGGGCCATCAACGACATGCCCCAAGTCTCCATGCTCTTGAACGGACTCCAACACGAGGTGCAGTCTCTTATCGCCAAGGGCATGCCTCTCAAATGGGATAGCATCTCTGGATCGTACGAAGTGACAGTGCGGCAGATGCCGCTGGCCGGCAATGAGGCACCCAGCGAGAGCAAGCACGTACGTTTCATCCGTGACTTTGCCAGAGTCGTTCGAGAACTGCAGGAAAAGACAGCGGTGCTTGCGAGCATCAATGCTAGCACACAGGCCTCCCTTGTCGAAATGGAAAATTGCCCTTTCTCTGTTGGGGCTTTCCGGAAGCCTTTGGACATCATTCAGAAAAACGTTGATCAGCTCAACCTGAAGAGCTTTGTGAATCTGGAATTATGGGTGGCGACTATGAATCAGAAGATTCAGGCTGTCCTCCTGAGCCGTTTGCAGCAGGCATTAGAGCGGTGGGTCGGCGTCTTCTCAGGGACCATTGATCTCGACTCAATGTCGGACGAGGAAGTCCGCGACTCTCCTCGTTTTGAGAAGTGCGTACACGAGATAGCAATGCGCAATCAGTCGATATATCTGGACCCACCACTTGAGCACGCCAGGGCGGCTTGGCTCGAGCATCTACACCAGTGGTTAGCCACGATTTGTGGCTTGCCCAAGATCCAAGCTGCCAGGTTCGAAATGGCCCTTGGTGTCAATGCAAATGCTTCAGACCTTACGTTCTCCGAACTGCCAATGCTCTGCGTGGGTGCGTTGGCAACAGCCTACGGTGCCGTTGACGAGCAAACTCGCGCAGTGGGCGAATATGTGGATGAATGGCTCCAGTTCCAATCGCTGTGGGATCTCCAATCTGAACATGTCTATGACCACCTTGGAGAGGATTTGGCAATGTGGTTGCAACTCTTGGTTGAGCTTCGCAAGAACCGGAGCACTTTCGATACTAGGGAAGTCAGTAGGCAATTCGCACACCTGAGCGTTGAATACGAACAAGTACAGCTGAAGGTGAACGCGAAGTACGACCAATGGCAACATGAGCTGCTTGTGCAGTTCGCACAGCGGTTGGGTAACCGGACAAGCGAGGTGTACACTTCGATTCAAAAGGCTCGCAAAGAGCTCGAGGGCCACTCACTCGAAGCCTCTTCCACAGCACAGGCTGTCACATTCATAACTACAGTTCAGCAGTGCAAACGCAAGGCAAAGGAGTGGGCTCCAGAGATGGACACATTCCGTGACGGGCAGCGCACACTGTCCCGCCAGCGGTATCAATTCCCTGCAGACTGGCTCTACGTGGAACAGGTCGATCATGAGTGGAATGCCTTGAACGAGGTTCTTGAGCGGAAGAGCAAGATTATAGATGATCAAACAGACGCGCTCCGTGCGAAAATCACCGCAGAAGATCGCGTCGTGACCGAGAGACTCTCTGAGATGACCGCTCAGTGGAATGAGAGTAAGCCGGTAGCCGGTAGCATCGCCCCTGAGGAGGCTGTATCGACTTTGACGACCTTCGAAGTCGGCTTTGCGCAATTGCGGGATCAGGCGGAGATGGTATCCAAGGCCAAAGAAGCGCTAGATCTACCACCCAGTGGCGATAACATGCTGTCCGTTCTACTCGAAGAAGTACAGGACTTCAAGTCTGTCTGGGCCAACCTAAAGATCATCTGGGATGGGCTCAACGACCTGCGAGATCAATTATGGTCGAGCGTCCAGCCCAGGAAGCTCAGGCAATCACTGGAGAAGCTCATCCAGATGACCAAAGACATGCCGAGCCGAATGCGACAATACTCTGCGTTTGAGCATGTCCAGTCTGTCCTGCGTCAACTACTCAAGGTCAACCCTCTTCTCTCCGACATGCGAGCCGATGCAGTCAAGGAGAGACACTGGATCAAAATTTTCAAGGCTTTGAAACCATCAAAGCGCTACTCCCCCCTTTCCCTCACGCTGGGAGAGGTATGGGACTTGCAGCTTGGTCCCAGTGAGGTTATCATTAGGGACGTCCTCGCTCAGGCTCAAGGCGAGATGGCTTTGGAGGAGTTTCTCAGACAAGTCCGTGATACGTGGCAGAACTACACATTGGACTTGGTCAACTACCAGAATCGGTGCAGGCTTATCAGAGGCTGGGATGAGCTCTTCGCAGAGTGTAGCGAGCACCTCAATTCGTTGCAAGCTATGCGTCATTCTCCGTACTACAAGGTATTCGAGGATGATGCTTCGACTTGGGAAGAACGCCTTAACCGCGTGCACATCCTCTTTGATGTCTGGATCGATGTACAGCGCCAATGGGTCTACCTCGAAGGCGTTTTTACCGGCAACGTGGACATCAAGCACCTCCTTCCGGTAGAATCGAACCGCTTTAACAACATCAATAACGAGTTCATGGCCGTCTTGAAGAAGGTATACAAATCGCCCTTGGTCCTGGATGTCCTCAACATTGCTGGCGTGCAAGCGTCCCTAGAACGCCTTGCCGACCAACTCAATAAGATACAGAAAGCGTTGGGGGAGTACCTGGAGCGTGAGCGGTCTTCCTTCCCTCGCTTCTACTTCGTCGGCGACGAAGACTTGCTTGAAATTATTGGCAACAGTGGCGATACTGTCCGGATTGCAAAGCATCTACGGAAGATGTTCGCCGGCATCACCGGCTTGGAAACCGATGAAGAGAACAACATTCTTGCCATGACATCTCGGGAAGGCGAGCGAGTCACACTCATCAAGCCAATCTCGCTCACACAAACCCCGAAGATCAATGAATGGTTAGCGCTCCTAGAGCAGACCATGAAAGATAGCCTTGCAAAGTCGCTGGATGAGGCTGTCCGCGATTTTGAAGCCTTGGCTGGTGGCGATGCAGTTGATGACTCTGCTTTAGAGGCATACATCACGAACTACCCAGCCCAAATCGTTGTTCTTGCCTCTCAAATCTGCTGGACCAGATGGGTGGATAGATCCCTGAGCGAAGGCGGTTCCTCTTTACCGACATGGTTCGAAAGAATGGTAGAACTTCTGAGCCTCCTCGCGGCAGCTGTCCTCGGCGACCTAGACGCTCTGTACAGGAAGAAATGCGAACACCTTATCACTGAGTTCGTACATCAGCGGGACGCTATCGAGAAGCTCGCCAAAGCGAAGGCGGATTCTCCTAGCCACTACCTATGGGTGCTCCAGATGCGATACGCTTACGATCCCGAGGGCGACCTCACCACCAAAGTTCAGATTAAGATGGCGAACGCTAGTCTAGCCTATGGTTTTGAGTACCTGGGCGCCCCTGATCGTCTCGTACGCACTCCTCTGACCGATCGTTGCTTCCTCACTCTCACGCAGGCCCTCTGCCAGAAGCTTGGAGGATCGCCATACGGACCCGCTGGAACTGGCAAGACCGAGTCCGTAAAGGCTCTGGGTCTTCAGCTTGGACGTTTTACCCTTGTTTTCAACTGTGATGACACATTCGACTATCAAGCTATGGGTCGCATCTTCCTCGGTATTTCGCAGGTCGGTGCGTGGGGTTGTTTCGATGAATTCAACCGCTTGGAGGAACGTATTCTGTCTGCAGTGTCTCAACAGGTGCAAAACATTCAGCTGGGCCTGCGCAAGAGCACACCAGAGCACAAGGCTCAAATTGAGCTCATTGGACGCCAACTGCATGTCCACCAGAACACTGGCATGTTCATCACAATGAACCCTGGATATGCTGGTCGTTCTAATCTTCCTGACAACCTGAAGAAACTTTTCAGGAGCGTGGCAATGTCGAAGCCAGACAAAGAGCTCATCGCCGAAGTCATGCTGTACTCGCAAGGTTTCTCCCAAGCGAAGACTCTATCTCGGCAGACTGTCCCCTTCTTCGATCAATGTGCGATGAGGCTTTCCAACCAGCCGCACTACGATTTCGGTTTACGTGCTCTGAAGAGCGTCCTGGTGAGCTCTGGAGGACTGAAGCGCTCGAGGCTGGTTTCGCAGACCGCTGAAACCTTCTCCGAAGAGATCGTTGAGCCGCAGATCATTGTCCAGAGTCTCCGCGAAACCATCGCCCCGAAGCTTATTCGGCCTGATGTAGACATCATGCAGCAGATAGAGGATGAGATGTTCCCAGGCGTCACTTACGTGCCTGCTGCGTTGACAGATCTGAAGAAGGCAATCCGGGATGTCGCAGACGAGCGTCGCTTGACCGCCGCTGATGCTTGGATGATCAAGGTCTTGCAATTATACCAGATTCAGAATCTGCACCACGGTGTCATGATGGTTGGCAGTTCCGGTACCGGAAAATCAACAGCATGGCAGACCCTGTTGACGGCGATGCAACGAGTAGACGGCATAGAGGGTGTCTGCCATATTATTGACCCCAAAGTCATGTCCAAGGAAAGCCTCTACGGAAACCTGGACAGCACCACCCGCGAATGGACCGATGGACTTTTCACGAGTACTCTGCGCAAGATCGTCGACAATCTGCGAAATGAGGATAGCAAGCGTCACTGGATTGTGTTCGATGGTGATGTGGATCCTGAATGGGTGGAGAACCTCAACAGCGTATTGGATGATAACAGACTGCTTACCCTGCCGAATGGAGAACGTTTGAATCTCCCTTCGAATGTTCGAATCATGTTTGAGGTGGAGACATTGAAGTACGCGACACTCGCCACGGTCAGTCGTTGCGGAATGGTCTGGTTCAGCGACGATACGGTAACCACCGATCTCATGATATCTAACCACCTGGCCGAGCTTCGCCAGACCAGTTTCGACGACCTCGAAGAGGAAGCAGCTCCTACCGCACAGGTATCGGCGGCTGCTCAAGCGCTTCAGAACAGGACTGCGGACATCTTCCAGGAGCGTCTTACTACGAGCAATCTCTGCGCACAGGCGCTTACGCAAGCCAAAGCTTTCCGTCACATCATGGAGTTCACGGAAATTCGGGCTCTCACAACCTTGTTCTCTCTATTGCGCAAGGCTTGCCACTCGCTTATCGAGTACAACGCGCAGCATGTCGACTTCCCTCTGGAGGCGGAGCAGGTCGAGTCCTACATTGCGAAGAAGCTTGTTCTCGCTCTGGTTTGGTCATTCGTTGGCGATTGTCCACTCGAGGACCGAAAAGTCTTTGGAGATAGTATTGCCAGCCTGACAACCCTGGACCTGCCTTCCTTAGGCGACTCGACGTCCATAATCGACTACGATGTCAGCTTGCCTGAGGCCCAGTGGGTTCCATGGCAAAGCCACGTCCCAACCATTGAAGTCAACACGCATTCGATCACTCAGACCGACGTTGTCATACCGACTGTTGACACCGTCCGCCATGAGGATGTACTGTATTCTTGGCTGGCTGAGCATAAACCCCTGATACTTTGCGGACCTCCCGGTTCGGGAAAGACCATGACCCTGTTCAGCGCCCTTCGCAGAGCACCCAATATGGAAGTCGTCGGTCTCAACTTCTCCAGCGCAACCACCCCAGAGTTGCTTGTGAAGACTCTGGAACAATATTGCGACTATAAGAAGACTTTGAGTGGTACGACGTTGTCTCCTACTCAGATCGGCAAATGGCTGGTAGTATTCTGCGACGAGATCAACTTGCCTGCTCCAGACAAATACGGAACGCAGCGCGTTATCTCGTTCCTGCGCCAGATGGTTGAACACGGTGGCTTCTGGAGAACAAGTACAAAGTCCTGGGTCTCTCTTGAGCGCATCCAGTTCGTTGGTGCATGCAACCCACCGACAGATGCCGGCCGTACTCCCCTCGGTCTGAGGTTCCTGCGCCACGCTCCATTAATCATGGTTGACTACCCAGGCGAGCTATCTCTTACCCAAATCTACGGGACGTTCAACAACGCCGTCCTGAAAGTCATCCCGACGCTTCGCGGATACTCGGACGCATTGACGAAGGCAATGATACAGTTGTATTCTGAGTCGCAGAAACGCTTCACGGCAGAGATCCAGCCACATTATGTTTACTCGCCGCGTGAGCTTACGCGGTGGGTGCGGGCTGTGTACGAAGCAATCCGGCCCCTAGAGTCCCTCAGCCTGGAGGGTCTGATCCGTATCTGGGCACATGAGGCTCTGCGACTGTTCTCTGACAGGCTGATCGACGAAGACGAGAGGCAGTGGACTGAAGACGCGGTTAATCGCATTGCTCTTGAATACTTCCCCAACATCGATGAGACATCAGCACTCCAGCGACCGATTCTGTTTTCAAACTGGCTGTCAAAGAACTATGTTCCTGTTGAGCGGGACCAATTGCGCGACTTCGTCAAAGCTCGACTACGCACCTTCTGCGAGGAGGAGCTGGACGTTCCTCTCATTCTTTTCAATGACGTTCTGGACCACGTCTTGCGCATTGACAGGGTGTTCAGGCAGCCGCAAGGCCATCTCATCCTTATCGGAGTCAGCGGTAGTGGCAAGACCACCCTTTCTCGCTTCGTCGCATGGATGAACGGCCTGAGCGTCTTCCAGATTAAGGTCCACGGCAAGTACTCATCTGAGGACTTTGATGACGACCTGCGAAATGTCCTGCGACGCTGTGGCTGCAAGGGCGAAAAGGTATGCTTCATCATGGACGAGTCTAACGTTCTCGACTCCGGCTTCTTGGAGCGCATGAACACTCTTCTGGCCAACGGCGAGGTCCCCGGTCTCTTTGAGGGTGACGAATATGCGGCCCTGATGACCTCTTGTAAGGAGGGAGCCCAGCGTCAAGGGCTGCTCTTGGACTCACAGGAGGAGCTCTACAAGTGGTTCACCCAACAAATTGTCAGGAATCTTCACGTTGTTTTCACCATGAACCCACCTACAGAAGGCCTCTCTTCCAAAGCAGCAACGAGTCCTGCCTTGTTCAACCGATGCGTCCTGAACTGGTTCGGTGACTGGTCTGACCAGGCTCTGTTCCAGGTTGGATACGAGCTCACTCAGTCAATGGATCTTGACCGTGCAACGTACCAAGCACCGGACACTATCCCCGTCGCCTACCGGCAGCTCTCCCTGCCCCCAAGCCACCGTGATGCGGTTGTCAATGCCATGGTGCACGTCCACCATTCGCTACACGTATTTAACGAGCGCTTGCAGAGACAACAAAACCGGACCACATTCCTCACTCCACGACACTTCCTCGATTTCGTCGCTCAATATGTCAAGCTCTATAGCGAAAAGCGCGAGGATCTAGAGGAACAGCAAAGACATCTCAACGTCGGTCTAGACAAACTGCGCGAGACGGTTGTCAAAGTCGACGATCTGTCCAAGAGTCTGGCAGAGAAGAAAACGCAATTAGAAAGGAAGGACGCGCAAGCCAACGAGAAGCTGCAGCGCATGGTGGCTGACCAGAACAAGGCTGAGCACAGCAAGAAGGTTGCTGAGGAGATTCAATCCAAATTGGCCATACAGGACCAGGAGATTGCTAAGAGGAGGGAGGTAGTACTCAAGGATCTTTCTGCCGCCGAGCCTGCTGTCTTGGAAGCCCAAAAGAGTGTTCAAAACATTAAGAAGCAGCATTTGACTGAGGTCAGATCCATGCAGAATCCACCAGCAGGCGTCAAGCTGGCTTTAGAGGCAGTCTGCACGCTTCTTGGCCACAAGGCGACGGATTGGAAGACAATCACAAGCATCGTACGCCGAGATGACTTCATCGGCAGCATCGTCAATTACGACAACGAGAGTCAAATGACTCCCGAGCATCGGAGGAAAATGCAGAACGAGTACGTGTCCAAGGAAGAGTTCACATACGAGAGGGTCAACCGCGCAAGCAAGGCTTGTGGACCTTTGGTGCAATGGGTGGAGGCACAAGTCTTTTACTCCGATATCCTTGACCGTATTGGTCCACTCAGGGCGGAAGTACATGACCTCGAAGAGAAGGCACTCACGACCAGAGCAACTGCGCAAGCCATTGACAATGACATTCAGCGTTACGAAACCAGCATCAGCACATACAAGTCCGAATACGCCGGACTTGTCAGCCAAACGGAAGCTATCAAGACGGAAATGAAGCGTGTACAGACGAAGGTTGAGCGAAGCAGGCGCCTGCTGGACAGCCTGTCTTCCGAAAGGTCAAGATGGGAAGAGAGCAGTAGATCTTTCGAAACGCAGATCGACACAATTATAGGAGACGTTTTCCTTGCGGCAGCATTCGTTTCCTACGGCGGTCTTTACGACCAGCAATACCGGAAGTCGATGCTTGAAGACTGGGCGTATCAGCTTGCCGCATCCGGCATCAACCATAAGCCTCACAACCCCATTGCCGAATACCTCTCCACTGCCGACGAGCGACTTCAATGGCAAGAGCACTCACTGCCCGTTGACGACTTGTGCACGGAGAACGCCATCATCCTCAAGAGATTCAACCGCTACCCGCTCATCATTGATCCTTCAGGACGTACAGTCGAGTTCATTCAGAACGAATGCAAGGACCGCCGCTTGACGGTGACTAGCTTCCTCGACAGCTCGTTCACGAAGCAGCTGGAAAGCTCGCTTCGCTTTGGCAATCCAATTCTCATCCAGGACGCCGAGCATATCGATCCAATCCTCAATCACGTCTTGAACAAAGAATATCAGAAGACAGGAGGCCGGGTGTTGATCCAGCTGGGCAAGCAAGAAATCGACTTTTCGCCCGCGTTCAGAATGTATCTGACTACAAGAGACCCTTCGGCCACCTTCGCTCCCGACATCTGCAGCCGTACCACATTCGTCAACTTCACCGTCACACAGAGCAGTCTACGTACTCAGGCACTGAACGACGTCCTAAAGTCTGAGCGTCCCGATGTTGATGAACGCCGCTCGAACCTTGTCAAGACGCAAGGAGAGTTCAGGCTTCGCCTGCGTCACCTCGAAAGGCGTCTGCTCACCGCTCTCAATGAGTCTCAAGGCAACATTCTGGACGATGACAAAGTCATCCAAACACTTGAGACGCTCAAGAAGGAAGCCAGCGAAATCGCGGCTAAGAGCGCAGAGACTGACGGCGTTATGGCTGAAGTCGACAATATTACCAACTCTTACAGTGTCATTGCGGAGTCTTGTTCTGCCATCTATGCTGTCCTTGACCAACTCCATCACGTAAACCACTTCTACCAATTCTCTTTGCAATACTTCGTGGACATCTTCCACGCCGTGTTGAGGGCCTCCAAAGCCAAGAGCTTGTCCAACCAGCAGGCTAGAATCGACACGATTGTCAACGACTTGTTCGTTAGTGCGTACAAGAGCACTGCGTTAACGCTATTGCAGAAAGACCGGGTTACGTTCGCGATGCTTCTCGCACAAGCCTCGCCAGTCCGCATGAACAAGACACTCATTGACAGGATCTTGGACGACGACCTTGAAGGAGCAGACGTGTCGACCACGCCAGATGTCAAGGACGCGGCCATGGCTAAGGCATCTGCACTACAACCCTTCAAGGCGACTTTGGCCGATGTCGCAACCTCGGAGTGGGAACCATTCTTCACGGCGGAGTTCGCAGAGAAGGGTGTACCAACCGTCTCTCCCCCAGACACAGACAAGCTTGACCAATCACTGCACAAGCTCCTATTGGTCAAATTGTTCCGCGTGGATCGCATGGTACCTGCAGCAGAAATGTTCATCAACGAAGTCTTTGGCCCAGGAATGACAGACATTACTGAGGATCTGTCCGCAGTGGTGAAGGAGGTCTCCGCCCACACGCCGATAGCCCTCAGCTCGAGCCCGGGCTTTGACGCAAGCTACAAGGTGGATCAGTTAGTTGAGCGTACCTCCGCTAAGTGTATCAATGTGGCCATGGGGTCGAACGAGAGCTTGGGAAGCGCCGACGCTGCGCTGAACAATGCCGCCGCAGCCGGATCTTGGGTGCTAGTCAAGAACGTCCATCTTGCGCCTCAATGGCTCCAGAACCTTGAGAAACGCATCGATTCTCTCAAGCCGCATCCGGACTTCCGCCTTTTCCTTTCGATGGAGTCGAGCCCTAAGATCCCTGTCAACCTCCTACGAGCGTCTAGGGTACTTACTTATGAGCAGCCGGCTGGCATTCGCGCAAACATGCGTGACTCGCTGTCTTCGCTAGCGTCACGAGGCATGGAGCAGCCGGTTGAAAAGACCCGTGTATACTTCTTGTTGTCTTTCTTGCATGCTGTCATCCAGGAGAGACTACCGTATGCGCCCCGCCTTGGCTGGAAGGGCTTTTGGGAGTTCAACGATAGCGATGTAAGTCATCAATTCATCCACCGCCTTATATGACCGCCCAATGTACTAACCTCGTTTCCAGTATGAGTGCTCTGCCTTCGTCATTGACACTTGGATCAACTCAGTCGCTAAAGGCCGGCACAACGTCGCGCCCAAGAGTATTCCTTGGGACATCATCCGGCGCCTGGTCACGGAGACTTACGGCGGCAAGATTGACAATGATGCGGACTTCCAGCAACTTGCCACTCTCGTGGATGGCTTCCTTACGCCAGCTGCTTTCGAAGAGCATCACAAGATCGTGGATGGGGCCGGCGAGGGGCTGGTGTTGCCCAGCACTACGGCCAAGAAGGACTTCATAGACTGGGTCAACAGTCTGCCGGAGCGTGAACCGCCGACCTACTTGGGTCTTCCGGCGAATGCGGAGAAACTCCTGCTGGTAGCACACGCGGAGGAGATGGTGCGAAATCTGAAGCTGATTATGGGCATGCTCGATGAGAGCGAGCAGGTTATGGCTGAGGCGGAGTGAGGCGATTGACGAGTTGGGTATGCGTGACAGCCCTCTTGTCTGGGAATAGGTGTCCTGAGCATAACGGGAGTTGGGCGTACGTGGTTGATTTAGATGTTTGCCCCTGAGGGCCGAGCTTGTACTTGCATTGCGGTGGAGTCAGGGCATGGCTTTAGGCGCGCCTATACCCCCATTTGCTACATATATTTTCTAATCCACATGTTTCTCATATACTGTCGGCTACTCCGCCGTGTTCAGACCTCCCAATACCATGCTTCTGAAACTCTTGGTATCTGTACCAGGTCGACAAGCCCGTGGCGAAAGGGCCACAGATTCAACGTTGCCTCCATTTCCAGTGTCAAAGAACCCTTGCAACCTCTGATCTGACGTGAATGTGTCCTGCATGGAAACGTCTCCAATGCTCGATTCTTGCGATGAGACAAGTTGTCTTTGGCTTTCTTTCCCTTCTGAAAGAGCAAAGACTTGGGTGAGGGTTCAAAACGGTCTGGAAGAGGAGGGACTAAGAAACCCGAACGGAAGGCTAGCAATTCATGCTCCAAGAATGCTCCGTTCCCTGCCTTCCCAGAAGGTTCACATGGTCGGTACTTGTTACTATATACGTAAAACTAGCTGATATTCAGTCCTCTAATTGTCGAATTGACTGAGTAGCTTATTACCCTTCGTACATGATAGTATATTATATAGGTACCTATTCAACGTCACGAGTCTTTTTTAGTTCTCTTTGATCATGATTCTGGCGAATATGTGAGTTTGGAGACTAGGCCTTGTCCAGAGGCCGGGTTGGAGAGCTGTTTCTATTTAATGGAAAGGAAAGGCTTCAAGTGAAATGGTTCAATAGAGACCTTTCCAATTGTATTCGAGTATTGCACCTTACGCAATTGATAGATAGCAAAAGTCAACAAACATACGTCTACACCGGGCTAGATGATTGAATAAGGTCAAGAGCCTAGCCGGCTTGATCAACCGGACCAAGTGAAGTGAACGTCCATGTTGAAAAAGAAGCCCGGCGGAAGCCGAAAGCGGAAGGACCCTGAATTGTGTGAGGGGATACACCCAACACCGTGATATTAAGATGGTTCTATCTAGGGGTAATATCCAATACCGTGCCATTACCATACCATTACCGTTTCTTGCCCTTGCTCTTCGTGTCCCATGTGTCCTTGAGCGCTTTCCGAGCCCTTTGCTCACGCTTCTCGAATTTCCCATTATAGAGATCGTGAAGTATCCTCATAGAATCTGCGTGCACCGTCAGTATCAGTTCTGCGATGACGAGCCATCTCCCCATGTTCAACAGGAGATACTCACTAGCATGATCGTCTGCGAACTCCACACTCTCAACGCCCTTCTTCCTGGCCTCCTCGACCGCATCCTCCAACAACGCAGTCCCAACACCCTTGCCCCTGTATCTCAACCTGACAGCCCAACCCCTGATCTCGCCCTTGTAGCCCTTTCTCCTCTTGCCCCTGCTCTCCGCCGGCACCCATGCGATGATCAACGCGCCAATGACCTCGTCTCCAAACTTCGTCACCAAAACACCCGCATTGTCCAAGATCTTGACCGAGAACTCTTCCGCAGCGTGGATATACGGCGCGGTGAAATAGCGCACGACGACCAGGGCGGCCATGGTGAGACCGGCGCAAGTGGTGAAGATGATGCCGGCGTCCGAAGAGTCACGGTACATGAATTTCCCTACAATGGCCAGGAAGCAGACGTAGAGCGCTAGGTTCAGCGGGTGGAAGATCAGCGCCGACGAAGCCGTCTGGCGCATCTGAGCTACGCTGTCGGCGACCAGTTTGAGCGCCGCGGTCGTCTCTTCGGGGTCATTGCTGACGTAGGAGCGCAGTTCTGGTACGGAGTCAAGAGGGTTGGAGGTGTCGGGGGAGAGAGGTGGGGATGGCGGAGCGGCGCCTGCGGGGAGGGGGGATGGCGGGGGAAGCGACGAGGTGGACGCCTGCATGCTGGGTGGGGTGCTCATTGGGGAGGGTGGTGGAGAGGCGTGCAAACGGAGGTTTGTTCGGAGGGAGGAAAGAAAAGCTGGTGGGCAAGAATCAGCTGGCTGTGTCGTGTGCTGGTTGCAGGGACAAGATTGGATTTTCTTGGGAGCCGGGGCTGCAGAGTGCATGTGGGTGGGCAGGGTGTGTCTTTACCAGCTGAAGTCTTGAAACCAGGGATCTTGTCTCCTACCGCCGCATTCGCATGCAAATAACCAGCACCGTCGTCGTTCGAGTCTCCGATTGACAACCACTGAACAGTGTCTTCGTCTTTCCTCGCGCCGAGTTCGCGTTTTATACTCTGTGCGTGCAGGTCAAGTACTAGCCTGTTGTGCCTCAAGCGCGGAACCATGGCGCCGAAGGCAATCGATTTTCTTCAGGCGCAACAACAGCTGGCTCCATGTCCGGGGAGCGCAAACATGGCTCGTCATTGCTAAGGCTCACAACGTGCGAGATGCAGTCCTTATGACTGGCCCTGAGCCACGGCGCCAAGTCTACAGTTTGCTGATAGCACGCGATAGCGCGAGAGCCGTCCCCGATTACGCACCGTCCCTTGGTTGGCTCGACCGCACCAGCCGATGCATCCACAGTCCATCCACAGTCCAGATCTTAGAATCCTCAGACACACCCCTGTTGACCACAAGCACACATCGAGAGCATGTGAACACCACAGCGTGCAAATCTATGTACAGAGCTTCGGCCTGAGCTCAAACGAGTGGTGATTACGGTATTAGTCCATACATGTAGCTGGGTAGTGTAGTTGCGCCAAAAAAACAGTGCTATCTTCGTAAAGGCAATCCAATTGGGGGACAATGCCCGCCATTAACAATTCACAACCGCTCGCTGAACCATCAACACTTTCTATTTCTCTTTCCCACCCGCATCCATTCGTGGCGTTTCCACGATAAGCCTGTACAGTGCAGCGCCGGATAAGACCCACCCCATTGCCCCTCAGTATCCTCAACAACCAGTACCCTCATTTCGTGAAACCATGAGCGTGATGTGAACGGTAGAAGATATCTCCCTTGTCACCCTCACTTAGCAGGTGCGTTCGCAGTTCCGCCAGGCTCAAGTGTATGCTTGTGATTTGGAGCACGGAAGCATTCACCGCTCTCGTCTTGCTTACAGACGAGGCTGTTTTGCACCCATGGATCCTCCAGAATCTCATCCATGGTTGCCCGCCTTCTCGGGTCGATCTCAAGCATGCGACCAATAATGTGCCTTGTGTCTCGAGGCAACAGCCTCAACAGGCGATAAGGCCCCTTAATGACAGGTTGCTGGTCACCATTGCCGTTGCCGCTGCCGGTGGTAGTGCGTGACACGGCTTCTGAGGCGGGCTGGCTCCGGTGTCCATGGTGATGATGACTACCACTGTTGTTCTCGCCCTGTGTGTGCGAGACCGGCTCTGATTGTGACTTCCGCTTCTCCTCTGCTGTCTTCTTCGCATACTGTTCGAGCAAAGCCATCTGGCCTGGCTCAGGTGTGGAGACAAAGAGGCGATAGGAATTATCCGAGATACGTGGCGCCTTCCACGGGAACCGGCGCAGACACATACAGCAGAAGATAATGGCTATTGACCATATGTCTGCTGGTTGCGGATCGTACCGTGAGTTATCGTATACTTCAGGAGCCAGATAAGGGTCGGATCCAACCACACCTGTTGCCAGTCAGTCTTAATGCATCAATGCGAAATACTTGGTCAGACATACCTGTTGCTAGCACAATGTCGTTCTCGAAGGGATATCTGAAGACGACTGCGCTACCGAAGTCGATGATTTTCATGATGCCATGCTCGTTAACGACGACATTGTCCAGCTTCAGATCTCTATGAGCGAGACCCATACTGTGCAGGTAAGTGACTCCACTCAGGATTTGTAACGTGCAACAGGTAATCTCCTCTCGTGACATCTTGCCTGTCATGACAATGGCGAACAGATCGAATGGTGCGTATTCCATAACCTCGTACCAGTTGCCTTTCTCGTGAATAATATCAATGGTTTCAATGATGTTACCGTGGTGTAGAGTAGATCCGATGCAGAACTCTGCCGTGACCTTCTTGTTGTACTCCTTCTCGCTTTCGTAAGCATGCCTAGGGCGGAACTGCTTTACCGCAAATGTCTTCCCATCTGCTGTCCTCTTCATGAGGCGCACTGATCCACCAGCGCCTGATCCAAGCATTCTACCAAACTTGCCGTATTTGCTCTGTAATCCGTGATCGTCCGCAAATGGAACTGCCTGTTGTGGTGGGGTTCGGGTTCCATCTCTTGAAGGGGATTTGTCGCGCTTCTCCTTGTGCTTATCACCACCGCCAAATTTGAAGAACCTCTTCAGATTCGCCTTCGAGCTTGATTTGTCCTTCTCTTTGAGATTCGTTGAACTTTCGTCATGATCATGCTTTTTGGTGTTGAAGAAGCTATGGCGCTTCTCGATGTCAGGAGTTTTGAGGCCGGAACTGCCGCTAGTCGCGGCTCTTGGTAGAGAAACATTGGATGAGCCGGAGTTGCTGTACCCTTGACGAGGATCCCTGTTACTGAATCGGAATCGTGCGTCAATGGAGTCAACATTCCGGGTTGGGGGAGCTCGCTTGCTACGAGCATACGGGTCGTCCTTGTCACCCTGTGGAGTAAAAGGCCTGCTGTAATGACCAGATACTGGTGTGGCTGTTCCCGGTGTTGTAGCAGGACTGCCTTCGTTGGACGGTGGCTGTGAATCTCCAGCAGGGCCGATGCTGAATCTCGGGATGTCCTTTGGGTGTGAGGATACAGGGGCAGCTTCCCCAACTGACGAAGTCCGTTGCTGTCTCTGCTCGTCATTGAGTGGGGATTCGGATCGTTGTGGTGTCATCACATCGCCAGCAGCCCTTGCTTTCTGTAGTTGCGAGACCGAGGCTGCAGTACTACCAGCCGGCTTACCCTCGCGGGAGTGCGTCGCAGCTGGTGTCAGGGGTGGGGAGTGAACAGCAGAGTGAGGAGGGGAGTGTCTTGGAGATGGCGCAGCGGAACCCGCAGCGGACCCTGCCGGCATCATTCTCCTAGATGGGGTGCTGACACCCGAAGGAACCTATACATCAGGATTAGTATACGCCAAGGCTTTTCTAAGGTATTCCGAAGTTGCTCACCCTAGAGACCGGCTGCGAGGGTGGTAACGACACGGGCTCAAATTGGTACTGCTCCATCCGGCGAGACTGTACTGTATTCTGCAGTGTACTCTTGAGCTCTCGGAGCTGCTCCTCAGACTCCGGGTTCAAATTGTCGCGTTCATCGTCCTCCTCACTGATATTCTCTACCGGGTCTAAGGTCGTCTCGGGCGATATCTCCTGGTTTTCCGTGCTGAAACGGACTGCATGAGGCCCCCCTGGGCCCTGTGTTGAAGAAGTCATGGCGAATACTAATAATGCGATATGGCTGGAGCCGAGTGTGTAGGTAGCCTGGCGTGTGGAATATGCCAATCACACCTCCGACTTGTTGTCTTTGAGTGCTTCAGACGTCCTAACTTTGCCTCACTAAGGTGAGGCGTAGACAGTCGGGAGTTCTTGGTGTGCACCCAATGCCTCTCACGTATGGTTGCTCGACGCGATTGGTGCTAGCGGTGATGCAAAATAGCGATGCTTGCTTATTGCACCGACTTTCCAGCGCAACCCCTGTGTTTCGTTGCGACGTGACTCCTCCGTCTAGGCCAAGTTGGATGGCGATGGCTGTTGCTGTACGGGAAAACTCGAGATGTATGGACCGATATACAGGGGATAATGCGCGCTGAGTACGGAGGATGCTGTTGTAGGATTGGTGTGGAGTGGGATGGATGATTACAGCAGCAAAAGCTCAAGTATGCCCCGCGTCATACTTTGCTAGTATTGGTGACTCAGCGGCTGCACGGAAGACTACGCTTTCCAACCGGAAGGATAACCGATGTCGCGGATCAGAGCGGTAATTAAGGCTCTGGTCAGCACTCGGCAGGGAGAAACAAGTGTTTGGGGGTATGTAAATGTACTGCAAGACGAGGAAGAAATCAGATCGACGAGGATGCACTGGTGGGGGCGTATGCGCTGTGATGCCGACGGGCGGCAATTTCTCGGCTAGGGCGTACAATCCCTGTACAGGATCAATCGGAAACATGGCCAGTCACCGTCTCGTCGCGAACAAAAGCCTTTTCTTTCCTGGCAAGAAACTCATTCTATAGAGAAACGCTCTCCAATTAGGTCATAGTACCGCTCCCCGGATTACCAGAAGCATGCAATTGGGAAAGCTAGATGCACATGCCACCACCAACATGTTCCTTTTGCTGTTTGATGAATGAAATTTGGCCCCCAACCTCAACCAGCCATCTCGCTTTAGTGTTACTCTCCATTTCGCGTTTGCAAGTAGCAAAGACTTTACTAGATTTTCAAAATGTTGAAAGCCTCTCCGCGTAATGGCTGCTTGGTAGGAGCGCCGGTCTAGCATCGATAAAAGGCGCATGTCAAAGAAGCTTTTGCCGTCGAGTCCAACATCGAAGGCCACAACCGAGATCGTCGTCGTCGCGAATGTGATTTACTGATCGTACACACTGCGATCATAATCATCATATTGCCCCCCAGGCTTGGCTATCCGAAGGGTTACCTCCGTACGGCACTTCCGCCTGCAGACTACAGTAACATGAGCGACTGCTAGGCGCTTGGGAAGCCGAACTTCGGCCCTCGATAGTCAGTCCCATAAAAGTCTCATGATCCACGACGGTGTTCTAGGTTATTGGAAAGTGAAGAATGGAAGATACTCTGCCGGTGCTGGTGTTATGTCGTAGGGAAATCTGCGCCGTACCATTCAGATCGAATGGAGGAAAGAGAACTGTCTCGTTGTTTCGTGCCAGACGTACCATAAGGTTTATGGTATGTCTCCCAGACGCCAAGCTGTACTCATAGTAAAAGGAAAGCCGATCGACCATGGCACCTGTCTGCATATGGCTAGCAGAGTATGTTTTAGACTCTACCCTCGGGTTACCATTACGGGGACTTCTCGCGACGCGGAGTTTCGAGTCAAGCGCGGTGCATCAGATCATTCGTGTACAGTATGTACTGTACATACGGTAACTTCATGTTGTATTGACTACCTAGGTAGGGAGCGAGTCTTTCGGGGTTCATTCGCTAATCCTTCGTTCCTTTGCACACTGAGGCGGGTGCCCTTGACTATCACGTGTGTGACGTGCCTGTTCTGCAGGAGGTGGATGTTCGTTGTCTTCACGTTCATGTTAACCTAGAGGGAGGAGGGCTCCGGAGGACTCGGCAGGCAGCGGGCAGGGCAGCTGGAGCGGTTCAAGCTCGCGGACCGACGTCACCCGCCCGAAACGGGGACCGCCTAGGCACGGACAATCAGCAGGTGCAAGCTGCAGCATCCAGAACATGAATTTGAGATCACCGTTACTGCTGCATTTTCAGAACACCAATTTTACGGACAACAGTATTCACCATTGAACAACAGCTTGTTTTCTGGATCAGCGCATGCACTAGGAATATATCACTTCGCTTCAACTACCGCCAAGATGTTCAACTGGGCGAAGCAGCAGTAAGTGGCAGCCTCGAGATTGCGGATAGAATATCAACAGCTAACGAGTACGAAGGCTAGCCAATGTCGCTGGTACGCAGGAGCCTATCTATGGCCCTTCTGCCATTCAGTCGGTTTCGGAACAAGCAAAGACAACACCTTACACAGAACTGCAAAGAGATGATTCGAAATGGCGCGCCATGGAATCCACCTGCGTGGAGACGCAGACATTCTACCTCATGGCTGATAGCGGACACATCGGCATGGTCCAGGTGATCTATAGTAACGTAGCGTGAGGACACATTCTTCTGGTCAGCATAGGACAGTACTGACTGTGTACAGCGGAATAAGGACGACCTGCCAATTCAACACCAAGATCTTCTACCAGGACGGCAAGACGCCCAATCTCTGGTCTTCGGATCCTCTTGAGGGGTACGGCTTCGACGAATCTAAGACCAACTTCCATGCACAGGGCTGCTCTGTTGAGCTGTCGGAGAAAGGAACGAGCTACACTATCAAGTCAACAACCAACAGACAGAGCATTGTAGAGTTGAAGGTGTCACAGTCTGCGCCAGGATTCGTGGTTGGAAAGGATGGATCAAGCTACTTCGGCACAGACCCGCAGAATCCATGGGGCTCAATGAGACATGCCTTCTGGCCAAGGTGTCAGGTTGAAGGCAACATCCTTACACAGGGCGGAGCGATAGACTTCAAGGGAAGGGGCTTCTTCGTGCACGCTCTGCAGGGAATGAAGCCACATCATGCCGGTATGTGCAACGAAAAGAGAGTGGCTCCGTCAGCTTACTGACCTTCGTTACAGCCGCCAAGTGGAACTTTGTCAACTTCCAGAGTCCGACTTACTCCGCTGTGATGATGGAATACACTACGCCACCTTCGTACGGTTCGACGATCGTGAACGTGGGAGGCATCGCAACTGACGACAAGATCATCTGTGCTGGCTCATCGAACGACGCGAGACACTCACAGATCAAGGGTGACCCGGAGAACGACTGGCCTGAGCCGGGTGCAGTCGCGTTCAGGTGGGAAGGACAGACCTCGGATGGCAAGAAGGTGGACGCGCTTGTTGAAGGACCACTTGGAGGTAGACTGGACCGCGTCGATGTCATGGCGGAGGTGCCAAGGTTTGTCAAGCAAATTGTTGCTGGTGCTGCGGGCACCAAGCCTTACATCTACCAAGTGAGTCAAATCCTACGCTAATACTCTCGTACCGTACTGACGCAAGCTGCAGTACGGCCCAAAGCTCGGTTTCAAGATCAAGATTGACGGCGAGGAGAAGGAGGAAGAAGGTACCCTGTTCACCGAGGCAACGTTCATCTCGTAGGACCAGGTGGACCACCCGAACCGTGGCAAACGTGGAAGATCTTTCTTGCGCCATCATCGTATTTGATCGGGAGCACGGTTCTACTCTGGCGGCGTTGTGTTGGAGTACTTTGACGGGAATTGGATGAGCCATAATCACCAGCAGTCATGTACTTGCTGTAATAGTAATACTGGAGTCAAATATAGTTACGAAAACTTGAAAGTCCAGGTCACCAAGTTAATCATGAAGCGGTAGCTTCGAGCTATCTTTGACATTTATACAGGCAATGGCTAATTTTAGGAATGCTTAAGCTATACGTCGGAGTCCTGGGAGGCCTGTGTCTGAGTGTACTCCGTATATGAAGACGATGATAACATAGGTACGGGACGTTGACTTCATGTTGGACACGGATAATAGAGCTGTCTCTCTGAATGTAACGGTAAGTGAGTATCTCCTTAGTCGGGTTCGCTTACCATTTTCCCCAGCATCCACACCGTCTATTATGTATTCAAAGTTCTTTTAGCTAATGATGCCTCGCACTCCGTAACAAACAATATACTTTAATTGATCATATTCTTTCATCCGACAGACTGGTCTAAAGACTTGCGTTCAAGGGGTAGCAAGGTGTGCACGTCACCAGTTTCGAATCCAACAATATATCTTCTTGACGTACTCAACGCTTCATTGGTATCCGCTATAAAATTCAGGCTCAAGCATTCGGCTTCAAGGCAATATCATAATTGAGTTCCAACTTCGCCTGCGGATCACCTTCTCTCGGAACGAATGTCACAACCAACGAATCCTTGACAGCAAACACCGAATCATCTTCGAGATACTTGCTTTCAGCATCGAAAATCTGAGTGGTGACCGGCTTGTACCCTTCTCGAAGGACCTAGCTGTTTGTCAACAACGCTTAGAAGAGTAACACGCAGCATCTCACTTACTATGAGGTGAATGTGCGCAGGCCGGTATGGATGCCGATCCAGCATTTGAAGGACTTGACCCGCTGGCCCGTCGTCTGGGACCGGGTATGGAGTAGGTCTGATGCAGTAGAATGAGTACTCTCCATCCGGGCCTGTCTTGAATTTGCCACGGAGGTTGAATTCTTTCTGGTCTGGATCCTGCTGCTCATACAATCCTGAATCCATTAGCATCCGATACGTTCTCAGCAAAGTTTCGAAACATGCAGCTTACCATTCGTGGATGCTTCCCACACATCGATCTCCGCATCGCAGACAGGCTTCTGGGTTTTTGCGTCAACCACACGGCCAAACATGTATACTGGCTGCGCGTCTGCAGGGGTATCTTGGCTGATATTGGATCCCATCTTCATCTGAGGGGTGCCCAGCCGGAAAAAAGGGCCCAGGATGGCCGATTGCGTTGCTACATCATCTGCCTCTGCCGCCTTCTTGTATGTGATTTCGTCTACTAATCTATGTATCATCAGTATTCTGGGCGTTGGAAGAACTGGAGATTACGTACGATTCTAAACCAATGACATCGCAAAGGAGCTGGCCCTCATTCCGCCTGTCGGTGCTCATTTGACCAGCCCAGTTAATCAGATTCACACCAGCTGCCCACTCGTCCACCGTCAACTCCGTCTCTCTTGCGAAGTCATGAACATGCTGGATCTGTTGAACAGTAATGTGTTAATTCTCAAAGAGTCTCTTCTGTGGGGGAGGAGACGCCTCTTACTAGACTGGTCATGATCTCCCGAAACCTCGGGCTTGTCTTTGGACCGATCGCTTCAATCACCCTCTTGGTGAAGGTTGGATCATATTTGCCATTGTCTTTGACTGCATCCGGCACATGGAAGCCATTTGTATGAGAAGGCATCTTCGAATCAACTCTTGCGACCGGATCCATGACTTTCTTCGCTGAAACAGGGTCGTGCGATTGACTGGAGTTCTGGCAGGCAGTGCGTCTCTTCGATATATAACGCAGAGTCTCAGCAAGCGCAGGATTCCGCGTAAGATTGATCATCAGTTGTAAGGGCGCGTGGCACCCAGTACCGGACCATACGCTTATATACTCGGCAGCCATTAATGGTCCAATTTACGCTTCCCCCAACCCTTCCGCGGTCTCCATTGCGGGGTCGGATATCCATGCTTGCATCGGAAGCGGTGCCCCGCAACTGTCTCCATCTTCGGAAGTGTCAAGGGAGCCGGCTCGGATGGGTATCACGGAAGACAACATGATCAGCTCCGGGATTCATTCCAACCTTGCCAGAATCATAGACAGTCTGGTTTTGAAGGCTTGAGAGTATTAAAATGCAATACATACACTGCATTGGATGTCTATCTGGTATTTTCGGAACGGATCACGAGCACCCTCACGGTTTGAAACAGTGCGTCATCCCCGCCATTCCTGGTACCCACAATACCTAACTGAGAAACGCTCCGGAACATACCCATTGGCTTTTCGGAAGACACGGTGAACAACCACGGTAGATGAGACTCCGGCTTCGCAATAAAGTATTGGAGTCCCCAATCTTTACAGAACACGAGTGCCGCAGGTCGGTACAACTGCCTGACGATACTAAGTTCCACCAAAGACATCAATCAGCCTTCTACTTCCGGCGCTTTTGACACACGATGGGGTCTCTGGAGGCAGTCAACGGAGGAGCGAATGAAGCAGTAAATGAAGCACCAAATGAATCCGCCCACTACTCAATGCTCGAGGAGACGCAGAAGACACTGGGCACCCTTCTGTCCCTAGCCAAAAGCCAGATCCCTCCAGAATGTGCCCAATTGGCCGCGGATACAGCATTTAAAACGCTCAATACCGGCAGTCCATACTTTCCAGTCCCGTTCAAAGAGACGGAAGCGGTGTCAGCCCTGAAGGCTGTGGAAGCCGGCATAGCGGCAGGTATAGCGGACCTCAGGTATGGAGAACAGAAGAGGAATATTACAGTAGACCTCGAGAGGGCTTCCTGCTTCCTGTTCTCCTCGTATCTAGTTACTATTGGCGGTAAGGCAGCTTTCCGATGTGAATCAGAGGAGAAAATATACTGATCCAACCTTCAGGCCACCATAAGCCAGACCCGGAAGCGAAGAAGTTCCTCAAAGATACAGACCTATTGCACGCACAAGCGATCCTCTACCGCCGACTATCCGCAAACCTGTACAAGACCAAGACGCCGGGAGAGTTCTACCACATCCATGGTTCGCTGGAGGCAGGGAAGACGCTGAACATGATCGGCCTCGAGGCACATCGGCCAGATATGACAGACTACAAAGAATGCATCGACTTGATCGAATCGCACGTTATGAAGTACACCTCTTCGGAACTAGAGATCATGAACGCCGAGAACAAGCAAGCCGGCGTGCCCTGTCTCAAGCCCTCAGAATGGGACGCAACGCCCCACGGCCGCGTCTTGAACTCCGAGCCCCCCTGGCGCGTCGAAACGATCGAGATGACCTCCCCACCAGTTCCCTTCCCCACCTCTACCTCACCACCCGGCAAACCGCAAATCCTCGCCGGCATCAACGTCCTCGAACTCTGCCGCATCGTAGCGGGCCCAGCCATGGGTCGCGGCCTGGCCGAGTACGGCGCCAACGTCATCAAAGTCACCTCGCCCCACCTCAGCGACGTGCCCTTCTTCCAAGTCGACGGAAACCTAGGCAAGCACGCCACAGAGCTGGACCTCCGCAACGCGGGCGACCGCGAGGTCTTCGAGGACCTCCTCCAGTCCGCGGACGTGGTGCTCGATGGCTACCGTCCTGGCAGTCTGGAAAGACTGGGATACGGCCCCCAGCAGATCGTCGAGTTGACGAAGCACCGGGGTCGCGGCATCGTGTACGTGGCGGAGGACTGTTTCGGACATGTGGGCGAGTGGGCAACGAGGCCAGGGTGGCAGCAGATTGCGGACTGCGTGACGGGCGTCGCGTGGTTGCAGGGCGAGATGATGGGGCTGGATGAGCCTGTCGTGCCGCCGTTCCCTATGAGCGATTATGGGACGGGTTGTATGGGCACCATTGCTGCGTTGACGGGGTTGTATAAGCGCGCGAAGTATGGTGGCAGCTATCATGGTACGACGTCTTTGTGCCAGTACGACGTTTTCCTGCTTCGGCTAGGGTTGTATTCGGAGGAGCTGGTGCGGGAACTACGGAAGGTGCATGATCCGGAGTTCTTTGAGTTAAGGCACTCTGACTCTGTTGATGAGGTGGGCAGGCGCGCGTTGAAGACGATGCAGAAGACGCATCCGGAGTTGTTTGAGGCGAAGCATTTCCATGAGGCGTGGAGTAGGGGGTATAATGCTGCGATCAAGTTCGTTAAGCCTGTTGCCACGGTCGAGGGGACGTGGAATGGCTTCCTCAGGTGTAGTAGGCCTAATGGTACCGATCCGCCGACATGGGAGGGATGGGAGGTCGATCAGGATATGCTGCATGAGTAGATAGATTCCATACCATAGCCAGTGGGGTGGCATCACTTCACCCGGTCCCAAGATATTTGTCCATATCCTCACTTGCGTAGAACATCTCCCTCAGTCTTTGATCTTTCCTTCGTTGCTCCTTCTCCATCTTCTTAATCTTTCCTGCATCCAGCTTCGGCACCTCCTTTTCGACCTTCGCCCGCGTCTTCTGATTCTTCAACCGCGCAGACGCAGCATCCGCCTCTGCCTCGTTCCCAACCCCCAGTCCTATCTTATCACGCTTTTCCTTCGCTTTGATCGGGTGCAGTATTCCTTCTCCCGCAGCCCCCAACCCGAGCCTTTGATCCGGGTTCCAGCCGTAGGCTTCGAGAATGCTCAATCCTTTACGGGTCCGGTCCAGTGCTGAAGGCGGATGTGCGTGTGGGAGGCAGATCTGGTGAACCAGGCTTGCTTCGTGTGGGACTGTGGTATTGGTGGCTGAGATGGGGAGACTGCATATTTCGCACGTTGTGATTGTGTCTCCCACGTCCCCTCTCTCCTCTTCTAGAAGGCCATTTTTCGCCGTCCTCGCCGTCCTCGCCGTCCTCGCCGTGGTTTGGTCATCAGGCGTAGAACCGCTAACGGCGGTCACACCGGTTCTGGGCGATGGCGCAGCGGAGGCGGGCTCCGAGGCGGATTTGCCGAAGACGATAGAGAGGTAGCGATCGCTTGCTGAAGCGGCAGATGGAGTCCCTGGTAAGCTTGTGGGTTCCGTAGTCGTGCTGGATGTGGAGGGGACGAACTGGACTCGCTTTCGCTTTAGCCCGGCGCCGAAGTAGCGTTGGTCGCGGAGGGGGATTTCGTAGTGGTCCTCATCTTCGCTCTGTGACATACTCTACGCGTAGATGGACGGCGATCGAGTCGGATATGTGAGAGCGGTAGCTGTGGTCATGTAGGTATGAAGAAAGTAGAGAGGTATAACATCATACAACTATATGGGCTTATCGATAAGCTTTCTGGACCCGCGACTCGCGTCTGTCCAACGTCTCGAAAGTCACAGCTGCGGACCTCTAGACACCTCATATACGCCCGCGCACGCTGGGAAGATTGGACCATGCCTCTATACGCAGGCATCAAGGCCTGGAATGAGGGTATGAACAGTGTCCCGTGGATGGGACCTGTCCTCAAGGTCGTAGCATGCTTTGCCGTTCTTTGGGTGGTGAAACGGTACTTCCAGGGTGCCCGTACTCGTGCGGAGCGGAACATGCACTCCAAGGTTGTGATGATAACGGTCGGCCTTTCCTCTCAGTATGATGGTATGTCTCATTCTGACAAGCTACAGGGCGGTACATCAGGGGTTGGTGAAGAGATCATTCGCGCCCTCGCAACCCGCGGCGCCCAAATCATCCTCCTGACCCAGCACTCCCTCAGCGATCCCTTCCTGGTAGACTTCATCGAAGACATGCGCACTTCCACAAATAACGAGCTCATAACCGCCGAACAAGTCGACCTCACCTCCCTTTACTCCATCCGCACCTTCGCAACAAAATGGATCGACAACGCACCCCCAAGACGACTAGACATGATAATCCTCTGCGCCAACACCCTCACTCCGAAGGGCGGAAAGATTCAAGTCACAGACGACGGCGTGGAGCTGAACTGGGCAGTCAACTACCTAGCGAACTTCCACCTCCTCAGCATCCTCAGCCCCGCCATCCGCGCCCAACCCGCCGACCGCGACGTGCGCATCCTCTTCGGCCACTGCTCCGCCTACCTCGGCGGCTCCCTTCCCGTCGCAGCCGGCCCCGCCACCGAAGGAGAGGAAAACGAGACCGAAACCAAGGGCAGCAAAAAGGGCAAGAAGAAAGACAAGACCACGACTCCGCCAGCGCGGCCGAAAGAAGCCACGACGAAATTCCGCCCGTGGCAGGCGTACGCGACCTCGAAACTGGCGCTTGCGACCTTCGCCCACGCCTTCCAAAAACACCTCTCGGCGTACGCGCGGCCGGACAAACTGCCCATGAACGCGCGCGTCGTGCTCGTGGACCCGGGCTTCACACGCACGCCGGGCATGCGCCGCTACCTGACGCGGGGCTCACTGCTCGGCCTCTTCCTCTACCTCCTCTCGTACCCGTTCTGGTGGTTCGTGCTGAAGTCGCCAGAGCAGGGCGCGCAGAACTTCCTGCATGCGGCCATGGAGGCGGAGTTTGGGGAGGGCGAGGGCGGGTGGTTGATTAAGGAGTGTCAAGAGGTTGGGATTGCGAGGGCGGAGGTGAGGGATGAGGGCGTGCAGGGGGAGTTGTGGAAGTATAGTGAGGGGATGATTGTGGAGGCGGAGAAAAGGGGGAAGGTCGTTAGGGATCGGAAGAGGAGGGAGGCGGAGGAGAGGGAGAAGACGGAGAAGGAGAGGGTGGAGAGGGAGAAGGTGGAGAAGAAGGGTCCGAAGGCGAAGGAGGAGAAGAGGGAGGGGAGTAGGAGAAGTAAAAAGAGTGGGAAGTGAAGGGTTGTGCATATTGATGTAACTGAGGGCAGCGGATTGCTTCTAAGCAACGAGACCCAAAGACATCTGCCCGGCCTCGTGGTTCAGACCGGGCTATTTCGCCCCCATACGACGTGGAAGCCGCTCAGTTTAGGAAAGGCAAGAGCATCTGTACCGATCCAGGACATGGACATGTGGGAGACTACAGTGCGCAAGCAGTTGGCAAGCACAAGCATTCACGACTAGAAGACGTGCTTCAGCGGTATGGACAGTACAAGAAATACTATCAAGAAAGGGTTTCCCCTATGTGCTCGCTAGCCAACGAGTCTTTCTTCCCACACAGCAATGTTCCTACTCCGACTCCGGTCGCAATGCAATAAACTAACTCTTCGCTTCTTGGGTTCCTCCTTGATCCAAGTGAAGAAAGCCGTATAATAAAGGTGCTGATTTGGGGGTATCATTTGGGATTCGCAGTCTGAGGTGTGATAGCGAGGCCATTTCTTTGATGGACCGGCGCGAATCTTACTTCAGGTTCTTACTTCAGGTGAAGTGCCTTCTTGGTGTTTTCGTAAACGACGTACGTCTGTAGAGACTATCAGTACCGATATGAGTTGGTCAGGATGAGCAATACTTACGATCGACACTGCAGGTACCACCTTCAAGAGGTTGGGCGTCAAACCCTTGAAAAGACCTCTAATACCTTCGCCCTGAATAGTCTTCCGAGTCACGTCCACGATACCGGTATACGTCCGGGGGTGGCTAGCCGTCCCTTGCGACTGCAATCTCGTTCTCAGTAAGTTCATTGGGTAGACCGCCGAAGCGCCTATGGCTCCACTAAAACCGCCAATGATCGCGAGCGTGAAGTTTCCAGGTGCAGCATCCTCTTCGTGCCCGCCGTTCTTCTTAATGCTGCGGGCGGTGAGGGTTCGTTTAAGGTATTCGAAGGTACCAAGGTCGATAGAGGCATAGGGGAACATGCCTGCTATTCCCATAGGAAGGCCGCGATAAAAGGCGCGGATGCCATTGTGGGCCCACATCTTCTTCGCCGTGTCCCATATGAGTCTGTTGCCGCGGAGGCCGCCGGGCACTGTCTCACATTGCATTCGACTGCATGTTGTTAGCACTTTGGCCGCCATCTTCTTCGGTGATAGCTTACAATTTCAGGGTATCGAGAGGGTATACAACAGCTCTGCAACCAATTAGCGCCAGACTAGGAGCAGACATCGGGTTGTACGCACTGTGATATCATGCCAGCTACTCCGCCTGCGACGAATTGGGACACTGAGGAGATCTTCTTAGAATCACCATGGCCTTCGATTTTGGCTACGACTCGTTTGGCGGCCTAGGTCGAATTAGTATCACGGTTGCGTGCTTCAGCACGTTCACCCAAATACCTCGTAAGAACCGAACTTGACGGCAGATTCCGGCATGACTTTGACAACATTGAGACCGTTACCTAGCAGACCGTCAGCACACAGCATCTGTTTACGGGACGTGAGACTACTGACCAGCGAAGAGACTGCGGATGCCACCTGCGGCCCACAGGTCCTTGCAAGCGTTAATCAAAGTATGGGCGCCATGCTTAGTCGCTTGTATGCCAGCGCCGTGCTTTGCGGCATTGACGGCCTCCTGGGCGACGCCAGTCTGGGCGATGAGGTAGACTTTGAGACGGTCGAGTGGGGCGGTGGTGGTTCGTGATGCGACGCCTGATAGTCCGCCGGCCAAAAAGTAGCCTGGATCGGGCACAAAGTCCGTCAGCATCGCCCAGAACTTATAAAGGGATGATTGCTGAGAATCTGAGGTGGCGTCTAATTGCGCAAAATCGTCGCTGTCGAATGAGGAGGAAGGTGACTCTAGCGCGTCCGGCGCGAAAGAGGTTGTGGTTGAGGCGTGCATAGTATCGTACGCTTGAGTCGGGCGAAAGGCAATCTGCGTTATTGCGCCAAAGAGGGAACGGGTAAGAAAGGCTTTAGTACCTAGTCCATGTATTGCTTCATCACTTAAGCTCACGTCGCCTTCTGCTGTGAGCTTCACCGCCGACTGGTAGTAGGATAGCACGGCCTTTAGGCCAGGTGAATTGCTGGGCATGAATAGGAGGAAGTCGCTAGTGAAGATGTCAGCCATGCCCACAATAGTCATGAAGTGAAGTCTCCAATCCCTTCACTGCATACGTACCGCCATTCTTCAAAATCAATCACTCCGTCGTCGTTCGTATCCACGTCGTTGAAGAATTGGTCGAGCCTTGAATTTGGAACAGCAAGCCCGGCCCTGACAAAGCCAGCCTTGAGCTCTGCCTTGTCGAGCTTGCCATTTTGATCCTTGTCTATGCTCCTGAACAGCGACCACAGCTCCCTTTCCGTCTCGTATACAAATTTGCGGAATTCTTAATCTGCGGTTAGTTTCGGCATACGAAGACACGGACATTGTTGCTAACCATCGTAGGTGACAACACCATCGTTGTTGATATCCGCAGCATCCAGTACGTCTTCAATGAGACTGTCCGCATTCTTGAGAGCTGGAGTGAACATCACCGATCAGCTATGCCTCCCTTCTCCGGAAAGGGGATCCAGGAAAGCTCACGATGATCAATTTTCCTAAGGCCCCGCCTTAAAGCTATGATATCCAGGTGTCCTTCATTCCGGGTATCGAGTTGGTCCCACAGAGAACGGATTCTCGCATCCCGTTCTTCTCTGGACTCCCCATCCATCTCTTCCAAGTCAAGTTGCTACCTTGATTCCATGTCTTTCCGTCGCGTGATTCGGGTCGGCTTTGGAGCGCGCTGGTTTGCGCTGAAGATAGTATTCGTAATTGACCGTCCTTCAAATCGTCCAGTCCAGGATTTCGTCACGTATCATAAGTGGTGCGCGGGTTGCATGTGTTTCTTCCGAAAGCTGAACCCTTGAAAGACCTTGGCCCTGGTCAGCGGGGAGACTTCTGACGTTGCTGCTTGGCTCTTTCTGGCTCAAGCCAGCCCAGGCCGCACGGGCCGAACCACAGTTACCGCAAGTGGAAGAGCACCTTCAAGTCCTCTACCTACTATACTGTACTGCAGCTTCGAGCAGTATCCTGATTGAACATTCAGATATGTTCGGTGAAAGAATGATCGTGTCCTTCAACTTTGATGCAGCCGTACCAACTTGAAGATGCCAACCACATCTGGCCTATCGCATCTAGTGAACGGAAAGACCACGCGAGCAGGCTCACCAGATTGGTGTTTGGCTCCTAAGCAGACAGTTGTACATCTTGCGCACATCTGAAGTGTTCCAATATGGCTGCCAACTACTGGGACTCGACCCAGGCGAGATACTGGACGTTTACGAAAGAAGAACTCAAGGAGATGGAGCTTCAACTATTTCAGGCGAACCGTAACCTGATCACGAAGTACCCACTACCTGAGCAGCGCCTTTTGAACATCTTTTTGCAAGGACGTAGGATTCACCCATGGCCTCCCTGTGATATACAGAAGCTGACATTGCGAACGCAGAATTGTTGAAATTGGGAAGGCGCATGAATCTACGCCAACAGGCTCTCGCCACTGCCCAAGTATACGTTCGACGCTTTTACACGAAGGTCGAGATTCGCAAGACAAATCCTTATCTGCTGATGACGACTGCGGTCTATCTTGCATGTAAGATGGAAGAGAGTCCTGTACACATCCGCCTCATGCTCGCAGAAGCAGCACGGCAGTGGCCAGAGCTGGGTATCAATGACAGCTCCAAGATTGGAGAGTGCGAGTTCGCGCTCATCAGCACTCTCCAAGCTCGACTGGTTTTACACCATCCGTATCGGACACTCACCGACCTGGCACCCACTTTCTCAATGTCAACCGAGGAAATCTCGCTAGCGCATTCTATCATCAATGATCACTACAACACGGATCTGCCTCTTATGCACCCACCGCACATTATTGCTGTCACTGCTATCTTTCTTGCAATCGTTTTGCGACCGAACCAGACAGGACTGCAGCAACACAGTGCAGGGGCGGCTTCCGCAGAACGCATCCAGGCGAACATGAACCAAGCACTGAGCATCATAAGCGGTACGATGGGAAAGCAACATCATGCCAAACTAGGTCGCTTAGTTGAGTGGCTGACCGAAAGCGACATCAACATGGAGGCTGTTATCTCTTCGACCCAAGAGTTGATCAGCTTATATGAGGTCTGGGAGGGCTACAGTGAACGACCATGTAAGGAGGCTATCTCGAGGTTTATGAAAGATGGGCTTGGGAAGTGAGCGAAAGTCAAGGACTCGAACGCCCTTGAGGTGTTTGTTTGCGAGCAAGGAACACCAATTGTACATTGTTCGAGGACAAATGCACATGAAATAGGAGTTACTGTGTATTGCAGTAACGTGGAACACCACAACATAAACCACGCGACAGGTGACGATCATCCAGGCAACAAGGCGACGGGTTGTGGGGATACAACGGTAGCGGTACGGGGGCCAGCAGATTTTGCTAAGATTGTTGACGTGTCGTCTATCGAGGGGTAAAACGGGTAGAGCTCATAGAGAAAAGGGATTTTACGAAGAAATGAGATTAGGCAAAGTGGGGCCCTTATAGGGATTTCGAGATGAGAAGGAGCAAAAAGCATCGAGGAAAACAACCAGATCTGTGATTGCTCCGGAAGCGGAACGTAACAATGCAGGCACAACGTTCTTCATAACTTAAGTAACAGGATACATTATATGTCTTTGTAATGATATGAACGGAAAAGAGATTCAGATCAACCTGGACTTGAAAGACGGAGTCGGGTAAATCGTATGTACTACGAGGTCCATGGGTTCGCTTTAGGTGGGACTACCGGCAGACCATACTTGACGAGGCACAGAAAACAACGGAAGCATTCTCTTTGCCACCTTCGTGTATTCTTATACAAGTCGGTGTTAGAAGATGGGCGGTCAAGGAGCGAATTGGCCATGCAGTCCCAATTAGGAGGAACTGCCCCATACGCTAAACAACAGTGTTTCCGTCTTCCGCCTGCGAAGCCGCTCTTGGCGCGGTTCCCAAACAATGGTTTATCCGATCATCGTGCTCTGCGGTGCCTGCAGGAGGTGATTCGTAGTAGGGTAGACGTGCTTCAAGAGCGCAACAACATACTTGATCTCTATATAAACATGTACAGTATCTTGCCATGATTGTGTTCATGTTTGCTTTGCCATGGCCTCGATGATCGTCGCTTCTGGCCCTGCGGTGCCTGCCTCAAATGGCGTCAAGTCAAAGCCAGGGTCTAGCGACCCAATCAGGAGAAAGGCACGGACTTTCCTTGGCGCTGGCTGTGGAGCCGTGCGTGGTGGCGCATTCCTCTAGCGCTTGTCGCCCACCCAGCTCGCTCGTCCCACCTCCTCTTCGTTTCACTCCCACCCAGCCTTACTGTCGCCAACTCGTCACCGCCATCTTCCCATCCTCCCATCTTCAACACTCCCGATCAGTATCTTCAACCTATACATCTTCATCTTCGACTCTTACGAGAGCACGTCATCACCACTCGCCTGAAAGCCAGCCTTCCTTTGTCTGGCTTGTCCTCCGAGTGATTCCGACGAATCGAAATCCAATACCACCACAATACCTCGAGGCACAACCGGCAACATGTCAAACTTCCACTACGGCGCACCACACTACCCTTCGGGCCTCTCTTCCCACGCCTCTCACTCTCACAACCACCATGGCCGGAGCCGCCGAGGTCCACGCATCGCTTCGGCGCAGAATGCGCACCGTCAACAGTTCAAGGCTCAGCGCAGTCCGAAAGAGATCCCACAAGCCCCTGAGTACAGCGCATATGTGAGGGACTTTGAGGCAGCGAAGAGCTTTGAATTTGAGGACGATGAGATCTTTTGCCCATTTCACCTACTGACTGAAGACGACGTATGTATCAATTAATTGCAACGCATGCGCATTGTTGTTGTATACTCGATGTAACGATGCTAACCCATTTCGCAGCTTCAATCCATTCACTCTTCCTCGTCTTCGGACCGTTCATCATTGGCTTCCGGTTCTCCCGAGGCTTCGCCGCTGCAACATCAAGTCCAACCAACTCCATCATTTCTTGTATCTGCGGCACCACAAAACTTCAACCATACGTCTTACCAGCACAACGCTGCGCAGCAGATGAAATTACACCAGCCTATGGCTCAGCGCACGCGCAACGCTATCCCTATTGTCGACCCTAGCACGAGGGCTGTTGCCAGCCCACCACCAAGCATTTCGCCAGCTCGCCAGATGCAGCAGCAGTATGTCGGCCGCAGGTGGTAAATTCAAAATGAGGTTTTGATGCCATCGTGATGGTTCTTTTGCGGCGTACTGTTGGCTTGGATTTGGCGAGATGCATGCGTGCTCTGGGCTTGGTAATCACCACAACAAAAAGATATCCCTTTTCTGTTCAACCCGATACACTGTACAGATTCACGACTTTTGCATCTTTTTCGAGATATACCACAACCCCTGGGGCCCGTGTTTCCCGGCGGATCCTGGATGACTGGCGTTTGCGATACCATCATGATGCATTATACCTCTTTCCTGAGTTTTGCCATTCTTTCTGCTGTTGATTTTTGTTACTGCTGTTTTGGTTTGTTTCCCGTTGAGAAAGCGAAAGCAAAGCAAGCATGGTGTTTTTGTGTGGGTAAACCAAGGATGGAGCATCGCACGGGGGACGAAAGACGAAAAATATACCGAGACTGCGCGAGGTGTTATCTGGTTCTCGAATTTCCATTTCGGCTGATTTTTCACGAATCTCATACCAAAAGAGAAGGGGACGAGGGGGGGGGGAAATGGGGCAGGAGTAGAGTCAGCGATCTTTCTTTCTCTGGTGGAGGGTGCAAAGTCTTGGTGTTGGTCGTTGGACTTGAAATTTTCCATCACGAAAGCAAATGGGTCGATGGAGTCTGTGTCGGTATACCAGTCCTTTTGGGGATTTCTGTTTTACTTTTCTGCTTAGTCGGTTTTCTTTCTTGATGGCATTGCGGGTTTTGCTGGGTCTCTTGTATCGAATATCAGGGCGGTTCGTTCTTTTAGCTCGATTTGTTCCATCAGGACAGACACACAATCTACGTCTTCTAAAACTATTATTGATTCATCTATGCTTTCTGAGTTCAAAGGGTACATGTAGCCTTTCTACCGCGTTCGAAGTGTCACCCCTGTGTGTCACTACAGGTCTCCCCATGGATGTGGAGTGTGCTCCGAGCTTTGTCCAACTCCCCTCCGGGACAATGGGAGGGATGACGGCATACCAAACCGCCAGCTGCGATACGAAGAAGGACAATCAAAGCAGCACAGCGAGACGCAGCGTTCAGCAGATGAATTGGCGATATGCTCTTAACCTATCTAGTGATAATGATTCACTATTGCCCATCTGGTAGAATGCCCCGGGCATTCCCATGTCTCCTGACGTGCAGGTGAGGTGGTAGCAGACGAGGTAAGCAGGCGCCGTGATTGGCCAGCGGCGATGACGTCTGGCTGCGCATCATTGCCGAGGACAGACGGGTGCGTTAGGTAAAGTCACCACGAACCAACACGTCAAACCTCTCCCACAGCTGTGGCTCCCTACCTAAGAATCTCTCTCCGAATCCTTTCCAATTCAATTCATCTATACCTGCCATCAATAATCACCAATCGCCAACCTACCCGGTTTCTACATTCGCCAAGACTCAGTCTCCATTCTCCCGCATTCCACTCGATAAGGAAGCTTGTGACTTAGCCGAGGAATCGACTGTAAAAGAACAGCTTGTAAAAGGCAACATTCATCAACAAGAGCTATAATCATGTCTTCGATCCGCGCTTCTTTCGCCCTAAGGAGGTCCTTCCTCTCTGCCGCTCCATCGAGGAGCTTCCAGACTTCGCGCATCCTGGCCGCTGGCAAGGAGTCTGCCCTCGGTATGTCCTTTTCACCCCATCTTTCAGCCCCATGCGTTGGATCCCTTTCAGCACCACAATGGTATCCCGGGCACATTCAGGGACTACGGTGTTTTGGTCAGGCTTATAGAGCTTTCCCTCCCCCTTCAATTCATCGGGACAGGCACGTGGGACGATCATTTACTAACCACCTTGCCAGGCAACGAGAACCGCGCAGAGGAAGCCGAGGCGGCGAAGCAGAAGCAGCTGAAGAAGCAGAAGGAGGGTAAGGGCGAGTGGCACGAGGAGCTGGCCAGTGACAGCGAGAGCATCGTACGTTCTTCCTTCTTTCCTTCCCGCATTCCTCCCTTCCCCCAATACTATCCAATCCTACTTGAGCATTGGCGCCGGCGGTCACAAGAGACAAGACAGCATGCTAACATGAATTCACTTCACAGGTCAAGGCCGACAGAGGCGACATCGACGCGTCCGCAGACACGATCAAGAAGCTGCAAGAGGAGTCGGCCAAGGTTGCGTCGAAGAAGGAGTAGAAGAAAATTCACATACCCCAACTGAGGCTGGTCTAGAGCGGAGTTAGACTGAGACTGAGATGAGATAGAGGACTCGCCTCTTCTGAATTTAGCCACGGCGCAGTACATGTACATTTTGCGAGGTTTTAAGTTTCCAGAGAGCTTCAATGATATGAAAGAAATCACTATGCATGTCCAGAGATGATGGGTGCGCCTTGTGTGCCTCGGGTTGCCACGATCAGTCGTAGATGTGCCTTTCCAGCTTTGCTAGTGCTGGGTTTACCACAAGCGTTTCGAATGGGCCACATCTGGACCTCCTCTGATACCGATCTGGCTAGGAGCATAGTGCTATAGACAACAATCATCCCCAATCCGCTCAATACCGCTGGTTCTGATCCCAACCCCCATAACCCTGGGACCCTTGATGCGAGTAAGGCCCTCCCTGTTGTCCATACCCACTCTGATCTTCATACCCACTCCACTGCCCAGGCGGTGGCGGCCCAGGCGGTGGCGGGCCCTGCCCATACCCCGGCTGTTGCTCGCCATAAGGAGGCGGCGGCGGAGGACCACCCTGCGAGTCTTGATACGGCACCTCATATCCCTGCTGGTACGCCGTGGGATAGGCGTACGGATCGTGGGGCGCGAAGCCCGCTGGTTGCGGCGGCTGCTGGTATCCGCCCTGGTCCCAGGAGGGCTGGGAGTAGTCCGTTGGCGGCCCGGGCGGCACTGGCGGTGGTTGCCAGGCTGCTGTTGTGGGGGCGGGGGACTGGTAGGAGGGGTCGAAGGAGGGCTGTTGCTGTTGCTGCTGCTGGGGCCAGGTTTGGTATAGCTGTTGCTCGTGCTGCGGCTGCGGCGGCAGGGCAGGCGATGGAGACGAAAGACCGCCTGCATCGACGTCTCTTTTGCCCTGCAACATGGCCATCGGGCCGCCACTGGGCCCCTGCCCACCGTGCCCATGCCCATGGCCGCCACCGCCAGCCTGATTCCTGCCCGCGCGTACGCTCTCCGAGCTCAAGAGCTCATCCAGGCCCCTCCCCTGGTCCGGCCTCCTGCGCATCCACTTCTCAACGACCTTGAACATACTCTCCTGCACCTCAACCCCGTGCTGCCTCGCCGCAGGATGGTGGAACACGCGCACCACATCGTCCAGGACCTGCTGCACATCCACGTCCGGATGGTCCCACGCGTAAATCACCCGCGGCGCCACATACTGCAGTATCGCGGCCGCGACCTGCCCGGCGGGCTCGTTCAGCACGTTGCTGAAATGGTCCTTGCTGAGCAGACTGTGCGTCGGGTCCGAGCAATGCGGGTCCGTCCAGACCTCATACTGGTGGTTTGCGGAAGCGTCGACGACGGCCGATGAGCCCTGTTTGAGGCTCGCGGATGCGGCGGCGATCAAGGGCATGATGTAGGGCGCGAGCAGCCGCATCACGAATAATGTCACTTTCTCGGTGATCTTGTCGATTAGGTCCTCCAGCCCGGGGATCTTGGAGATGATGGTGTTGATTGCCCGTACTACTTTGTCGCGGAACTGAAGGATCGGGTAGATCTTTGCGATGATGGCCGCGGGGTCTGTGGTCGTGATGCCAGGGATGCCGGGGCCCGGGGGTCCGGTCGTTGTGCCTGGGGGCCCGGCGAAGGTGGTGTTGGAGGTGTTGGCGGGGTTCCAGGCGCGGGAGGCGCTGTAGTCGTCCGAGACGCCGCGAGTTCCCGTGTTGGAGGCTGCTTGTTGGTCTGAGGCTGCTTGGAGACTGATGGCCTCTTGACACAGGGAGCTGGTGCCGGGGATCTTAGAGAGGAGGGATGTCAGGTCAGAGACCTCGCTCGTTGGGTCGCCGCCCCTTTTGCCAGCAGACGCATTTCCGAGCGCGTTGTTCATCTCGTCGACCTCGCTCGACGTGACGTGGTCGGTGGCTTCTCCAAGCACAGAGTGCATGAAGTCGACGCCGCCGAAGGTGCCCGTGACGAGAGGATAGACTTGCTTTCCGTGTAGGTTGATCATCGTCGCCGTGCCGACGTGCGGGAAAACATTTGTAAGACCCAGCTCCCTCAGTGCGAGCTCGGTGTAGTTCGTATGCGCGCCGAAGTCCTCCAGACAGTGCAATCCCTGGCCCAGGCAACGCAGCGCCTCGCACAGGTCCTCCTCACGCCCTTTATTCGCACCATGCGTATACATGCGGCCAAAGTGAATACTGCGAGCAAAGCTATACTTGACATAACCAGCCGAAGTAGCCCATCCGCCACGTTCGTTAGCGATGTAATTCTTCATGCCAGTATCCGGGTCAACGGCCAGCTCCTCCTGCTGAACCGGAGGTCGGAGTCTCGGATCATACTGCCGCGCATCCACATTGTCGGCGTAGTCCTTCGGATTGTCGATGTGCTCCTCAGGTCTGTAGACGCCAAGACGCTCATCCGTGACCTCGAACTCGCCCGTGGCGTAACCGAAACTCATAAACGCGAGGACCCATACTAGGATCCGGATCGTACCTGCTTGGACGCCTTTGAGGGTACCGACGTCCACGGCTTGGCTGTAGTCTCGTAGCCAGTTGCCGAAGTAGACTCTCTGCCAGGTATGTCAGCCCCACGAGGCGAAGCAGGGATGTTGGGGAATTAGAGCTACGGTACCTTGATCATCATACTCGTCCATTTGTGGTGTTTAAGACATGCCACTGTCTTCAGCATGTCCTCAATATCGCCATGTCGCCAATTGCGTCCCTCGATCTTGGAGATAGACGCGATGTTGCCCGCGCCGAAGGCAGCGCTTGGCGAGGGGAGGAGCACGAGGGCTACCAGGCACACCAGGAGGATGTATTTTGCGCCAGCCATGTTTTGGGACGTTGATGGAGATATGGCTGAAGTCACAAAGTCGAATCTGACAATTATATCTTCACGTGTAGTTGCCCTGCATGTGCATGATAGCTGACTAGTGGATCCGAGGACTGGCGTGGTGACGATGGAGCTTGGGGCTGTGCAGGGGCGCTGTGCTGTTCATCTTGGCAGGAAGGATTGTAGGCACTGGATCGATCACTGAGTTGGAATACGGTGATACAAACTCATTACAGTAAGTATCCGAGGCAACAATACTGGTGGAAGTGTTATGTTCGGTCAAATACTAGTTACATACATACCTTTAAGGCAAAAGGAGGACACCAGAGTGAACGCCAAGGCCGCCAGAAGTGGTTGCTGCTTCTTCAATGAATCCACTCGGAATATCGTATTATACAAATACATGTTAGATACACGTACTTTGCAAGACTGTACATATTATAAACCACAGTGCTTGCTGTTCGGCAATATCAGCAATGACTCAATATTCAACGCTCTGTACAACTCCAACTCGAGGCTTCCGATACCTCTCCGATACCGTTCCATCGACTTGCAGTCGGATACGCGCAATGCACTATCACTGTCAACATACACCATGAAGCTGAAATGCGACACTCACCTCTCTGAGATTGTACTGCCCGCCGCCAGTCATCTTCCACAAACTTCGTCCCCACCAACTCCATCGGTGGCTGGTCTTTCTCGACCCAGTCCACAAGCGCCAACAACGCACTATGTCTAGCAACCCGCAGCTGCACTGGTACAGGCCCCGTACCTACCTGACCAATATTCCAAGCACCTGGTCCGCCAACGCAATGGTGCATGCCTTCCAACCAGAAGACGCGGTAGAAGTCCAGCATTTCGTTCAGGTCCAGATCCATGGCTTCCTGAACGCGCTGAAAATACTCCTGAGAATGAGCGGAGGGGTTCGCTTGATCTGAGCGGCCGTGGTACACTAATAGCTTGCCTCCTTTAGCACGGAAACTGCTTAGGTCCGCCTCTCCGGTGTTGACTCCACCGGGGTTCACGGACATCGCGAAGTCCATCTCCTCGGCCGTGAATGGACATGGACTGTATGCGGTAGTATTGTATATGGCACCAGTGAAGAAGTCCTACCGTATTGTCAGCCCGCGCAAGGTTATTACCAATTCAGACCTACCGTCAATATGCTGTAGCCTTCTGGATAGCTGCTGAACCACGGCGAATCTGCGCCTAGTTCGAAGCTTGGGAATACAATGTCCCCCTTCGAGTCAGCTATAGGCTTGTATGCATCGCTAACTGCCGCCACTTGGTGCTGGCTGAGGCATATGCTATCATTGAAGACACCACCGCCACAGGCTAGCTTCTCCGGGTCGAAAACACCAACGCATTTAGTAGGGTCGTCAATCACACCATCTACCACCCCATCAAGAGGATCACAAACCTGAATCTCTTCCTCAATCACAGCCTCCCACTGCTCCTCACTCAATCTGCTAGGACTACCAGGATCACACCTCCCAACCCTCTGCGCCAAGATGCCCTTAAACGAAATCGTCTGGATCCAATCCACCCCCGGCGCCCCAGCCAACAACCCATCAAAATCCTCCGGATAGTTCAACGCACTATGGACCGCCTGTCTGCCACCAGAACTGCAACCACCGAAATAGCTCCGCCCCTCCCTACCATAATACTTCCGCACAATCTCCTTCCCCGCCACGGCTTCGACGTGGATACTCCGGCCGCCGAAATCAATCAGCACCTCCGGCTTGTGGAGGAAGAAGTCGTGGCCCGTGGACCCGTTGTGGCCGGCGTTGGTACCGAGAGCTGCGAAGCCGAGAGAGGTGCCCATTTGCATGGTTGGGTAGTCTATGCAGCCGCCTATGCCGCCTGTGCCGGTTGCGAGGATGCGGTTGTTCCATGAGTGAGGCGTGGTGGGGAGCCAGGCTTCTACTATTGTTGCTGAGGAGGGACTGGTGGCGATGGAGAGGGCGATGCGGCAGATGTCTACGGGGGGGGAGGTGGAGTCTTGCCCGCAGGAGGGGTGTTGACCGTGGAGATGGTAGGTCTCGTTTGCTGCGATGAAGTCTGCGGATAGGAGGGTGGCGTTGGGGATGCGTAGAGATTGTGCGAAGGTGTGGCATGGTGCTGGCCTTGAGTGTGGTTCTGCTTCCCACTCGTATAGTGGAGTCTGCTGGCATACCACTAAGGAGTGGAAGACGAAGCATGAGAGGAGGTGCCAGCGCATTTGGTATACGAGGTTTGTGTGATGATTCATTTTACATGATGTCTACGGTAGGGAGGCTAAGTCAATGTACAATCACACCTATTGCGTGGTACAGATACGACAGGTTTGATATACGGCTGTAAGTGCTTTTGGGGCTGATATGCATGTTTGGAGGGGTTTTGGGAACCCTAGCAGGGGAGGAACGTCCGATTGGGTTTAGCTTCCCGTACCCTTGTTGCCAGTGGTAAACCGCAACAACAACACCAGACATAATTCTTTCAACCTGTCTTTGTTATCTTTGGTCTAATTAAACAGTAGTCGGTAAGATTGGGCGTCGGCCACTCTCAGTATTTCCTTTATGCATTCCCTTGGCGCTATCATATTCTTTGTCCCGAGACACCTGAGTCCTTTGTCACTATCCCACCGACAATTTCAATTCAACTCCCATCGTTGCTCCATACGACGTTTACACCTCCAAGACACTCTTACGAACGATGAGGCTAGAAGTATAACACCTTGCATGTCTCGAGTTCCTAGCCCTCTTTAATTGCGCATACAATGCGGTGTTTGGTTCGTAACTTTTGAGCAGAGGAGGTGGGAAATTACCGCGAGCCTCTAACAAACGCCACACTGAAGCACTTGAAAGCATACAATGACACTCAATACAATATGCAATCATACCATGTCATTGTCCTTACGTGTCAAAGGACGCCACGTAGGCAGGTCACATAATCCCCCATTTTCCCTTCCAGATTGTTTGTGAGACTTTTTCCGACAGACATACGCTTGCTGCTTGACGCCGCACAACCTTCCTTTCCCGTTATACTTTCTAGTACAGAGCAGAGGCTGGACCTCGCTAACCAGGTAATAATCTACAATCGAACACAATCTACTGACAATTATGAGCGCACACAACGACAAAGACCAAGAGAAGAGAGACCCCGTGGCGAATGAGGAGGGGAAGAAGGAGGAGATGGACGTGGATCAGGACGAGGCATTTGCGAAGGCATTCGCAGCCGAACTTGAAAAAGATGCTGAGGAGACGAAGAGAATCGCCCAGAGGAAGATTGCGACGCCGAGGGGCCGATTGCAGAGGGCGCGTGCTAGTGGGATGGAAGTCACGGCCCCAACACCAAGTGTTCCTGCGGGCATGGAACTTATCGCAGCACGCGGAGACGAGACTGAGACTGGGTCTGGTTCAGCGGACGAGAGTCAGTCTCAGGGCCCTGAGGATAACGTAAGGCTTGTGGATGAGGGCGTGGGGCAAACGTCGACTGCACTGACAATACAGATATCTGAGAGCGACGAAGATGAATTATTTCGAGACGACGTTGAAGGATACGATTATCAACGCGGCGACAGTTATCGTGGCGGCTATGCAACTGGAGATGATTTGGACTACGGCTCAGACCTCGATGATCCGGTATCACCTTTCTCAGACGCGAGAGACCCAGAGTCAGCTGTTTCAGGTCCGATTGACCCAGACTCAGCTGTCTCAGATGAAGACGATGAGGACCCGGAAGCGGATTTCAAAGAGCTTCTTGAGCGTGATGACCTTGACATCACAACTCTCGACACTGAGGATACCGAGGAAGCTGAGCGTCAAGAAGCGCTCCTTGCAAACGTCAACATGATGCTAGCGGCTCCTCCCCCAGCATCAGGCGCCCTCACTGCACCTGAAACTACTCTCAGCGCTGGAGAGTTTGCTGAACATGCTGCCGGACTACGTGCGGAGGTTGCAAACAATCCGCTACTGACGGAGCAACCTACACTGCTTCTGACCCAAACCGAGGAGCAAACGCCCATTGAACCACTTGCCACTGCTCCAGAGCAGCATGACAGGGATACCACTCCAGCAACAGAGCCACTGTCTGTAGCCACCAACGAAGCAATGCCGGACCAAGTCCAAGAACCCACTCCTACCGAGACTACTGACGTCCCCATGCTAGAGGAGGCACCTCAAGTACCGCCAACACAGCATGATGAGCTTGACGAACTCATGGCAGAATCACCAGAAGCTTTTGCGGAAAATGCTGACGCTCTGCCAGCAGAGGAGCACTCCATGGACACTGATGAGGTAATGGCAGAGGGGGCGCACGAGTCGATGCGAGAAGAGCACCCTTACGCTCCAATGGATACTGACGAGCTGATGGAGGAAGTCCCACTGGACCAGCCGGCAGTACAATCGGAGAAAGAGTCTGTGACTATGACTGGTACAGAACAGCCAAAAGCAACGTCGAGCGACGATGCCAGTGTTTTGAACGCAGAATCGTGGCAGGCATTTGCTCCCCTAGCAGATGCCGGACTCTCAACACTTACCCAACAACAAGCTGCAGTGCCTGTTGAGGAGCCGCCTGCGCTTGGACCTGAGTCATCCGAGCCTGCACCACTGTCTGATACCCCAGTCGCAGAAGTGACAGAGATTCCTGGGAGCACCTCAGAAGAGCAGGCAGCACCAGATCCAGCTCTAGCAGAGGTAGGTTCCGCAGATTCCCTTGTCCCATGGAGTTATGCGGCATGGAGTTCCGACCCTGTACGATTTGAGGCGGAGTTCGGTCCACGCAGATTCAGCAACGTCGCTTACCGAAAGATCTGGCTGGCTGATAATGGAGGCCATCACACACGAGAGCGCGGCACCCCAGCACCTCAGTCAAGAAGACGCAACTCGTTCACCGCTGACGATCTACAGAGACAGGAACAGGAACGAAGCGTTATTACACCGGCATGGGAACAGCTAGTAACCGACCAAGGCCTTGACTGGGATGAGGAAGAGGAAGTGCTGCAGACACAACAAGTTGAGCCATACCGCCCACAACAGGAAGTGCTTCAGGAGGCCAACGACAGGTTGCAAGCCGACCTTACTCAGACACAAAGCAATCTTCAACATGCGACAGCCGAGCTTGAGCAGACTCGAAGCGAAGTCTCTAACCTTCAAAGCCAACTCGAGAGTGCACAAAATGAGGTTAGGAACGAACAGCAGCGAGGCTTCCAGGCCGTCGAGGACGTCACTACGGAGATGAACGAAATGGAACAGGATCTCATCCAGCAGCGAAACGAGCTCGAAGCACAACTCAGACAGCAACTCGATCGGGCACAGGAACGCTATCGCCGAGCCGAGGGTGAGGTAACAAAATTGAAGCATGAACTAGTCCTCCGAACCAAGGAGCTCGAGCAAGCGCAAAAGCGACTGGAGAGGCTGGAAAAGAAGGAAGAAGAGTGCCTGGCCGAGAAGAAGAAACTGAAGGACGAACTCGACAGCTTCAACAATCGCCTAGCGGAAAAGCAGGACGCTGTCAAGAACCTCGAGACCGAGCTCAGTCAGGCCGAGGGCAACCGTGACAGGAGCTTTGAGGATCAGGAGAACCGGATCCACGACCTCGCGAGGCAGAATGAGGAATTGAGGGCACAGCTGCAGGACACCACTAACAACCTGAGCGCACTCACTACGGTTAGCAACAACGATGCTGAGATCGCGAAGTTGAAGCAGGCACTGGAGAAATGCAAGAAGATCAACAAGAACCTGAATCAACAGCTGAGTGGCTTCTCAGGCCCATCGAAAGCGCTCGTTGGTCCTGAAAACTGGAAGGCTGAGAAAAACAGGCTCGCCGAGGATTTCAAGAAATGCGAAAAGCATGGCAAGGAGCTCGGAAAGGAGGTGGAGGCGCTTAAGAACAGCCTTGGCCTCCTCGCCATCGACAAAGAAGAGTTGCAAGAAGAGCTCGACGAGCTCAAGGCGCAACCAGCCCTGATCGAATACAATACCCCTCACCTGCGCACCCAACTCTCTCAAGAGGTTAACGCAAGGCAAGCCGCCGAAGCCCAAATCTCCCTCCTCCAAGAGCAACTCGTCCGGTGCAAGAAGCGGTGCGACGACCTGCAGCCCGACACCACTGCCCTGGAACAGGCCGACCGCTTCACCGCCCTCGAGCAGGAGAACACCCGCCTCCAGGACCTCGCATCAGCGCTCCAAGGCCACATCGAACAGCTTGAGACCAAACTCGACGAGTGCGCACGCCACGGACAGCGCGCCCTCGAGCGCGCGCAAAGCGCCGAACGCAACCTCGCCGCCGAATCGGAGGCCTTGGAAGCCTCGAACCTCAACAACAAGGCCTTGCAACGCTGGCTCGCCAGTGCGGAAGAGCAGCTCCTCGACCGGGCGATCCGAAACGGCGCGTCTGCGCTGCTCCAGTACCGCGATGATCTTCCTCTGCGGGACACTGACACCGCGGGCCGTTCAGGTACGCCGCAGCCTCAACTCCCGCGCAGCGCGGGCAGTACGCGCAGACCCTATGTTCGGAGGACGGCGCTGCCGGAGGCGGTGGCGAGGGCGCGCGAGCAGAGGTTGTATGAGGTCGACGACCGGCATTTGCGGAGGGTGACTGCTAATGAGCAGAGGACTAGGTATTGGGCTAGGGTGTATGGGTTCGAGGCTTTGGATTCGAACACGTCGAAGGATGATCTGTATGGGCACCTGCCGCCGGAGTTGAGGTCGAATTAGGTGGATGGTGGGCGGTTGGATGGTAAGTATGAATTTGTGAGTTGGATTTTGTATTTGTTTCGTTAGGGAGGAGAAATGTTATGGTTTTGTCTTTTTGTCGTCGTTATTCCGGGCGGTCCCCACCCTTCGTAGTCTGGATTGCTGTCTTCTGCCCTTGTGTATGCCATACTCCAATCTAGCTTAGCTTTCTCGTCAAAAAGGTGCTGTCTTAGTTTCCACTGAGTTTCGATCTCTTCGATGTATAGTTTACAGCCTTTGGAGAGTTCTGGCTGGCTCTTCTGGGAATTGAACGGTGGCGCCTTGGTCTTTGGCGTCGTTTGGGTAACTATCACGTGTTAGCAGACATAGCCCACCTAATAAAGCAAGAACGAGCGACGGCAAAGTATCCGAAAGCAATGCAGGGAGTGAAAACCAACATCATGGTTCCATAGTCTAGGATCAATAAGGTCATCTTGATCCCGATCCCTACCCCTTTTCTCCCGCGCTATTTCTTCCCCGTTGTCTGCTCTTCCTTCGCTCTTCCTTTCTTCCCCTATGCCTTGAATTTACGAATTCATCATTCTTCGATATTGATTCGAGCATACTGGGCAAGGGAGGCGTATCCCGCCGTGAAGGGAGAACGGTAGGCGTGGAAGAAACATTAATGAGATAGAGGAGCGTGACTACCGAAGGGGGAGAGTAATAATACCGGCCAGAGACCGATAGCGCACAAGTAGAGTGATCGAAAGATGAAAAGTATGTACTTTGAGAAGAGAGATGAGAAGACGAGAGAGAAAGTCAAGGTCTTATCAAAGAGGAGTAATGCCTTGGTACCTACATATGAAGGCAGTAGCTGCCTGCAGTGCCCTTTTCGTAGATATATCCTCTAAGTGGAAGCGGCGACGCAGAGTACATATAGTATTAGGGAAGAGCACGGTTATTATCCGATTGACCTCAGTATCGCGATATGTAGGTACGCTGTACCGATTCGACCCCCCATCACCGTCACCTCCTCCTATTTAGTGGAACGAGAAGATAGTGCCATATACCAAGTCGTGTACATTTTGTTTTGTACCTTATGCTTCACGGCCCCAAGAAAGTCGAACGCGGAGACAGAGCTGGGGGTCTTGGCGCGCCCCCCAGGAGATGCACCGACTACGTACTAGCCGCTTTCAGATAAGAAGCATGCGATAGAACTGACGTCAACCTCGAACTTGCGGAGTGACGAAGGGGTCAAGATGGCCTGGGGATGAAACATTCATACCTTACCAAGGTCTATACCGTACTATACCTAAGATTACTTTCTACACCAACCCAACAATGTTATCACAAAGCATCCGCTCACTGCGCCCCACCGCTCTCTCCACCCGCCAAACATGGCGCTTCGCAAGCAATAGCAGCAGCAGCAACAACACATCCGCCTCATCATCATCCTCATCCTCACCCTCCAAAGACCAGCAACAGACCCAGGTACCTTCCCTCCATATCCCAGCCTACGTTTCAACAACAACCCACCCGGTTACCTAACTCCATCCCTTTTGCAGAACCCCCCTTCATCAGACAAAGCTCAAGAAGCGTCCCCTAAAAAACGCAAGACCCAAGCCGAGCTGGACGAAGAGCTGCGGCTCAAGATGTCCGGACTGGCGGGCGACGGCGGCGACTCTGGCGTCGAGTATGAGGACGGCCAGCCGACGAGTATGAAGAGGAGTGTGAGGAATAATATGTTTAGGTATATCTGAGAGGGGGGACCAGGTTGAGGTTCTGTGATAATTGGGATGGATCGCGGTGGACTGGAATGGGATGGGAGGGGAATAAGAGGGGAATGGGAGGGGAAGGGTGGGATGCTAGATGCCCTGTGGTTCATGAGCAAGGTTGGTGGAGGGAGGTGACTGATGAGGAGGTGTGGTGCTGTGTGGTGGAATCTGCTTGTAGAAGGGAAAGGGAGCGGACGAAGTGGACGGGCGCCACGAATGACTAATGAGGATTTACGATTATGGCGCGGCTATGAATCAGTACGCATCGTGATGGCGTTCAGTGTCCTGCTTGGTTAGGATCAGAGCAAGGAACCAAGGGAGGCACGCACATTACTACTGTTGCAATAACAGGACAGGGCAACAAATACACATGTACACTACCAACCAGGGCAACAGCGTAGGAGAAGAATCATGCCAAAGTATGAGTATAGGCAAGATGTATTGATGTCTATTAAAAACATAAACTAAAGCTAAACTGCCCCGTGGGATCTGGTATCTCCCTCAAGCCCAATCCAATCCAACCCAACCCATAACGCCCCCTGAAGCAAGGTGACAGTGATACGCTGATAACAGGATCAATCGACCGAACTTTTGGTTCGCCGCCGCCCGCCACCCCCGCAAACATGACCAAAACCCATCGCTCCAAGAGCGGAAAGAAAAGAAACGAAACGAAAAGAAAACAAACATTAGACCCAAAAGGCAACGCTTAAGTGGTATAATCCGCGCAACCATTCCCAGTAACGCACCGCTGACCCCCCTCGTCCAATCACCGTCGCAAAATGCAAATCCCATGAATCAAGTCAAGGCTTCCCGAACCCACCTAATCCGCTCTCCTATCCTCTCAAGATCTCATCAACCGCGGCATCGAACCTAAACCCCCAAAGCCGGACCCTCGCCATCCACTTCTCCGAGCGCGCCAGCTCCGCATCGCGGCCAAACATGGCGTCGACAAACACCGTGCCGCTAGTGGCACCCATGCTCACGGCCTCCGCGTCCGGATCGTCCCGTTTCGCAGCCGCCCACATGTAGCCCTCGCACACCTTGACGAGCTTGGCAAACCGGTCCCACAGCCGCTGGCCCGCGGCCAGGAACTCCTCTACCGTGTCCCTATCCTCCTCATCACCATACCCACCACCACCACTTCTCCTCCCCCTACTACTGCTACTCTTCCCCTTCCCCCTCCTCCTCCCGCTCCCGCTTCTCACCCGTTCACAGTCGTCCAGCCACTCCTCACACCTTCTCACCTTCCCAGCCAGCTGAATAAGCACGAGCCAGACCTCCCCCGCGATCTCCGTCAACGGCGTCGCAGGCCCGAAACTAGCGACGCTCCAGTCGTAGATCCACTTGCCCAGGCTGTTGGCGTCGAAGACGGACCCCAACAAAAAAATCGGCTCTTCCGAGGGGTCCCAGTGGGCCAGGCTGTAGCCGGCGGGGATGTGGGCGCGGGCCGCGTCGGCGGGTGTCGCTTGGGGATGTGCGTGGGCTCGACCTGCTGCTGGACGCGGCTTTGGAGGTGAGGGGTGGTGGGAGGGTTTGCTGCTGCTGGTGTTGCTGGTGCGGTTGTGGTGCGGGCTGGGGTTTGTGGTGGAGGCGGCTCGACGGCGCTGGGAGGGACTGGGACGGGACTTTGAGGCGCGGAAATCAGCATCGGCGTCCACGTCGCGGTAGACATATGTTCTTGTTCTGGCGCCGGCGTCGGCCTCGCCCTCGTAGGGAGGTGGGGGACTGGTGCGGTGGTGGCGGTCGTAGGGCGCGAGGTATTCTTCATAGTGCGACGAGTAGAGCGGCGTGGAGGTGGTGGGGTACACGTAGGTCGTGTAGGTGCTTGAACGGTGGCGTTGCGGTCGTTCGTAGTCGTCGTCGTGGGTGTCGGGGCGGGAGCTTCGGGGTTTGCTCCGTTTGAGGTGGGCTGGACTTACATAGTCGGGGGCTCGCGCGCTCGGCATGGCGCTCGGGGAGGTGTAGGTCGTGTAGTAGGTTGAGACCCGAGGGCTGGGGTAGGTCGTGTATGTCGCATCTTGTGTCGCGCGGCGGGTGTGGGTTTTGCGAGGCGGCGGTGTGGTATGTGCGGTGTAACGGGGTGAGTAGTAGCTGTGCTCTCCTCTGGGCGACATTGGTGGTGTTTGGTAATCGTAGGACATGTACATGGGTGAAGGAGAAGCCGCGCCGTAGGTTGTGTATTGTGTTTGGGCCATATAAAAGAGGCCAGTAAGGGCGTCAGATTACGCCGTGGAAGTGCGTCGACGCAAAAGATGAAATGGGTTCAAGAAGAAGATGAATTCAGCGTGGTTCGTAAGGCCGACACCGTGGTGTAAGAGGGACCGAGGACCAGGACACACGACTCTGACTTTCTTTGACGAAGAACATTTGGTAGCGAATCAGAAATCCGGCGTTGGGAAGTAAGGTAGCAGCAGTAGCAGCCACCAATAAAGTCTCGTCCGTTTGGAGTTTGGACGTCGATGGAATCAAAAAGTCGTAAGATGAGTAATTTGTCGTAGAAAAGGATAGGCTGGGTTGAGACTCGTTGGTAGAAGCGAGGTTCGTTTAATAAGGGCGATGCGCACTCCCGTCTCCGTGTCGCTGGTGCCAATCACACTATGAGCGCGTGTGGCTGGGATTCCTGGGAAGCCGAGATGCGCTGGTGCCTGTGCGCCGTTCCCGGTGACTGGCGTGCTCTGTGCGGTCCCCTGAGTAATCTCTGGTAACGGAAGAGTCGCGTCGCTGGCCTGTGTCCGTTCTCCTTATATTGTTGTTGCTATCGCGGTGTAGCCGGACGGGTCGTGTACACTGATGGGCTTTGGGCGGGGACTGGAGCGTTCAAGGTTGGAGAGAAGACGTTGGACGGAAGGGGGCGGGAAAACGGCAAACGGTGGCCGCTGCAAGCCACCATGCAAAGATGCCTCACCAAGCCCACGCTATACTGTACATGAGTAAGGTAAGGTATGTACACGTAGCCCAACCGATAGTAGCAGCCTCATACTCTCATGTTCCTGAGCAAGCAAGAATAAGGCAGAACAAGAGCAAGAAAAATGGGGTGTTCGTGTCTCCGGAAACATCGCAGTCGACATATATGCGCGACGCCTCTCTGAGTAATCCCGAACCCACGGTACATACAACCATACATGTCCATTTCTGCGAGTGGTACATGAGTGAGATGTTGTGTGACGCTCCGCCACAGCCGCCGGTGTCTTCCAATCCCCTCGACAGGGCGCCCTGATAAGCCGCCCTCTCTTAAGCCTGCATGCGTTCTGTACCTCCTTCCATGCCGCTACCCGCTCGACCATCCTCGTGCTCAACTCAGCCATCCGCACATATCACAGACACCAATAGCCTACCTCACACCAATAACAACGCTCCATCAGTCGCGAACGCTCTCTTCGTCTACGCGCGCGAAAGCAATCCATCAACCTCACGAACCACAACCCCCACTAACAAACACCTGTGCATCGCAAGAAGCTCATCGCAAGCCTAGCCTGGCCTTACCTGTCCAGCCTTGCGAAGAACATGCGCAAAAGCGTCATGTGAACGCCGGCCAGTCCGCCCCGTCGCACGAACCAATAGCAACCTGCTGCAGCTGGTTGATTTCGGGGCGAAACAACCCCTTGGGCCAGCAGCCAGCTTCAGGGCAAGGCTGTATTTCGCTGCCTTTTCCTGCGGCCCATACACGTCTGTCTGGTCTTATTGGATAAAGTACATGTAAGTTGCACAGGTAAGTCAGATGGGGAGGAAGAATAGTTCATGCGGACGGGCAAGCGACATCGCCGACATGCTTGCTCCCAAGCCCAGACCCTCGGCTCAGCGGTCCTCATAAGCCAAAAATGCTGCCGGAAACAGAATGAAGATCCATCTCCTGCTGGCTTGTTTGTCACAAACACCACTTCTCTCGATTCTAGCTTATGTACATGTATACTGCCTCTCTACCATCCATTTCGTTGCCCTGCCCAACCGAACCAGCGGTCAACTCACCGCCCCGACTCAGTCATAGAAATCCCAATCATCTATTCTATGTATATGTACAATGTGTACGAAATCCATATTGCCGCCGAGTCAGTGTCTTTGAACAGCACACATCATTATCACCCCTGCTAGCGTTCTATCTGTAATGCGCGCGGGCGCTTATTGGTTGCACAAACTGGCCAGCGTCTCGGGCCGGTGCTCTTTGGGCTAGCAGCGGTATAGGGTGGGTAATGCTGCATGCTGCGCGTGTACCCAAAAGGCGTGTTTGCCTTGTTTTTGGTTGGGCTGGTACGTCAAGGTTGACGCTGCGATTTTGGCTTGGGTCATTTTGGTACCTTGATATCGTAGGGGATGGATATGACAGGTTAATTTAGGTGTGTAGCTGACTTTACACTCTTACTAAGATTGGATGTCTAAGCCCCGTTCGACGCATCCACCCCATACTCTATCTGAGCGTCTATCTCATCCCAGCCATGACTTACTACATAACGTTCATAACCCATAACCCAGCCCGGTCTCGCTCTCCCACTAGCACTCGGCGTGGGCATGTGAAGTTCCAAGACGCAGCCTTGTCATACGTCAACAAAACACCCTGCGGCGTGAATCTCCTCCCATCAATCTGACCGGTCAACTCCTTTCCCTTGCCATCCATCCCGTCCCGCTCGCACGAGGCTGCGGTCGCACACACCGGCTGTTCGCAGTCTTCGGCTGGCAGGCAGCATGACTTGATTTAGTCCGCTTTCGTCCCAGAGCCATGAGCACGAAGGGCTGTTACGGGACGCCATTGTGGTGCAGGGTGGTGGTACTGGCGTCTGGCGATCCGAATTGGCCTTGGGAATGCATGACCGTGTGCGTGGGGTATGGGTGTCATTTAGATTGGATTAGTTTGGTCCGGGTAGTATGTGGAATAGGTAGGTTGGTTACTGGATTGTGTGATCTTCGCATTAGCCTTCGCGTAAAGGGCCCTTATGATGGCGCAAATCAACTGTGGAAGTTCATGGTCGTCGCTATCATGTATTATATCGAAGTCGCTGTTCCAAATTCTTCTGCTATCGATAAAATATTCTTCGACCTGACTTTTTGGCGCCAGATTGAGTTGTATGTCCACATACTCCAGTATCTCATAGCGGAAGTCCGAACACCGGCAGGTCCTCCTCGACATAGAAGAGCGCATCTTCCGGAAACGGCGTCAAGACATCACCGAAAGGTGCAAACGACGGTAGTTGGTGCCCATCCAGGTCCTGCAGTCCATCCGGCTGCGCATAGCTCCCTTGCAGCGCACCCATGCCGTAAGCCGCACTCGGTGGCTCCAAATGTCCCGCGTCCTCAAACGGTAACGCCTGTGCCGGCGAGGGCGAGAGCGGAGTATGCGGGCCCGTCGCCGTCATGTTCGACGGCGTGACGTTATTAGACAGCGGTACTGGATTGCCCACGTTTCCGAACAAACGCGCCACCTGCCTACTTCTCTTCTCCATTATCTCAGCGTTACGGCGCTGGATGTATTGCTGTACTGCTCCCTTCAAGTAGCCTATAATCTGCGCATACCGGCACGCATGGGGGTCGGTAGCGAAATGTCTGATGAATCGCTCGGCTTGCTCCATTCCCTCGTTGAGAGGCCGGTCTTGGTCGTAGTCTGCGAGTACTGCTATTCCGAGTACGAGGGAGGCGTTGAAGACGGTGTTCAGGAGGACGGGGAGGCGTTGGGGTAGGGAGTCGTGGTGGAGAAGCGCGGAGGCTGCTGCTACGGCGCGGAGAGCAGAGTCGATGCATGCGTCTGCGAAGGCGAGAGTCGTAGTATCCGAATGGGCTGGCGTAGTTGATTTAGGTGTTTCGTTTCTTCGCTTTATCCGGAACGACGCTTGTATGAGGAGAAACGGCCTGGTGAGGAGGATGATCGACCAGTAGTAAGTGGCAATGACATGTGCTACAGCTAGTAGTTCAGGCAGCTTCTCTGGTGAGTCGGTGTCTTGGTCATGATAATCCATTCTGAGTGCGGGAGGGAGACTGCCGGCCCATTCTCTGAATTCGCCAGAGATGGCAGTGGCCAGATCGGTGGACAGCAGTTGCTTCATGTATACGTCTATCAAGATCCGTTCTTGAACACGGCAGAGAGTGGAAACAGCTGCCGAAAAGCTCTCCTCTTCCGTAGCGTTGCTAGATGCTCTTGAAGACGTAGCCTGAGCATCGTTTCCGAAATCGTATGTTGCTGGAGGCCTTCCGAGGGAGCCACTCAGGAATAGGTCAAGAAACCTTACAGCCTTCCAGACTTGCCGTCTCGTTCTTCGCTCGTTTTCGGGAAATAGTGCATGCGTGTTCTGCTTATGGATACCAAGCGCATAAGCTGCCCTTACAGCTATGCCAAGGTTCATAAAGGCACCGTTCCGGCGACATGCTCCGAGCATATATATGCAGATCAAGGCGTAAGACTGTACTGTGCGGATACTCGGCGCTTCCGTGAATGTGGAGAAAGCGAGTTGTCTGCCATGATGGAAATAGTGTTCGGCCTCTTCCTGGTTGGAGGCGTCCGAAGCGACCTGCGCTCCGATGGCCATGACAAGGTAGAAGATCGAACTGCGATCCTCAGAATGATGGGAAGGATCCCTAACCCAGAGGGGTAGATGTTCATGAAAGTAGTCCATGTCGAGGACGTTGAGTACGCCGTTAGTAACGAGCAGGTATTGTTGAGCCATTTGCAAGGCTCGGTCCATAGTGATGCCGAAAGGTGCGTGTCCATTTCCCCCTTCGGTCGATTTCCGTGGGATGGTTTCCAGAATGGAGTGGCGCATGTTATCCGTAGTGAAATCACATTCGCCGTTGGAGGCAAAGACAAGCCTGCGGACGCTCTGCAGAAATGACAAGGTCGCTGAATCGCCAATGAACATGAATTTGCCCTGGCTATCTTTCAAAAGCCTGGCGAGTTTCGGTACAGCCGATATGGAATCTCGTGGGCTTCCCGAAGTGCTCTGGCCCTGCCTGGGCAAGTCTCCACGCTCCGCTGCCGCGTTGAGAAGATGCTCTATAGCCATCTCGGATTGGTTCGTGCCGGTCATGGTTTCGCTGAGAAGGACACTTTCCCGTCTTCCACGACCTTGGAGAGCGGCGGCGGGTGTGTCTGTGAACTGGCACTCGGACTGCTTCCTTCGACGCGTGCATATCATGCATGGCAGAAGACCATCGCATTTCTCTTTCCTTCGTTTGCAGTTGTCGCAGGCGCGCGCAACGCGCCGCCGTGGTGTTTCACTGCGCGGCATTGCGAGAGGTACGTCCAGATAATCGGAACGCGCTCAACAAAGTATCCGGTAAGGGTTTTCAGCTGGATGTCATCGTTTCCGGCCACGTATAGGCGGGTTTCTGCAGCTGTTGCTCCTCTTGTGATACATGGCAAGCAGCCGATTACATTTACCCTAGACCCCTGCACACGTCGTCAAGGTCCCGTTGCTATAAGCATGAGATACAAGACATTTCGTGGTATGTACGAACATGTATCAATACCTAGGTAATTGCTATTTCTTTCCGATGTACATGTAGAAGGTGTAGTTTGGGGGCAAGCCGCCCCGCAAACGCATTTCTCCATAAGTTCGCGCTAGCGCGCCTTCCCCATCTGGTCCGCCTGCGCCCTGGCCCGTTCTCTCCCTCGGTGTCAATTCGAGTAGAAAACCTTCGAGTGGAAGTGGCCTCATTACGAGGGCGAAACGAAGGAGATGTACGCTTTTAGAGAGGAGGTCAAGAGACTAAGAGCTAAGAGAATAGAGGCGAAGAGGCAACCGCTAAGGGGCTTTTATCTACGTAAACCAACTTCCCATTTCCCACAACACTACTATTACAGTCCTATAGCCGGACTTTGAGAAAGTAACATCTCTCCAATAGCCATCTCAAGAGGACACATGGAGTTGCTCAGGCCGCGAACGCTGGTTGAAGGATCGGCCCGGCTGTATATGCATATGTCGTTTCGTCTCGCCGTTCTGCTTCTATTGGAAGGCCATCTGAATCCGCGCCGTCCTCTTCACCCTCCTATACCCAGTGTCCCACTGGCCGCAGCTGGGCCTCCTCAAGCGTCGCCGGCCTCTAGTGGGTCTCGCAAACGCAAGGCTCCAGTGACGAAGAGCGATGTAGATGAAGAGCAGGCGAGGTGTCATGTCGTCCAGAGACAGGATCTGCTCATGTGAGGAGCTACACGACAATATCCAATTCTGGATAAGGCATCTTGACGTATCCACTTTGTACCGTCCTACGTGTCGAATAGGCCTATTGCAATGCATGAACTCAATCTCAAATTGTACTGGCGAAGGGATCATCGTAAAGCTCATTTGGCTAAGGTGACCTGTGGCATGTACGTGCCGTGTTAATGTCATGTGTTTCGAATCTTCTCCTCAATGGGTCCAACCTCCGCGGATAGCTTATAGCAATGCATGAATCGGGCATATCAATGCATCTTTCTCAGTACAGGACAATTCCGGGGCGCGCACTAAACCCTTTCTCTCCGTGTTCGGCTTGTGAGGCCGTGCTTTACCAAGCTGATACGGGCACACAGTCAGGTACAGTATCATGAGTTCGATTGTAAAGATTTCGAAGTTATGTACGGGCGGCGTACATGTATTGTAGCGAGCCGAAGAGGATGCGGGAGCGCGTCAAAGACAGCTCCGTGGTTTGAGTCAGTTGGAGGCGGCGAAGCTGCTGATATGACTCATGTCGGGCGTTCGGAGCGGCCCGTGACATCAGCCCTACAAGCTTCATTCAACTCACCTTTCTTGGACAACTGCGAAACCACCACTTCTCCCACAACAACGCCTCCAACATGCCCGTCGTCAAAGGAGGAGTCTGGACTAATGTGGAAGATGAGGTGCTCAAAGCAAGCGTGTCAAAATACGGGTTGAACCAATGGGCGCGCGTCTCTTCTCTCCTCGCTCGCAAAACCCCTAAACAATGCAAAGCCCGCTGGGTCGAATGGCTGGATCCCGGCATCCGCAAGATCGAGTGGAGCAAAGAGGAGGATGAGAAGCTTCTTCACCTGGCCAAGTTGATGCCCACACAATGGCGCACCATCGCTCCTATCGTCGGAAGGACTGCGACCCAGTGTCTGGAACGGTATCAGAAGTTGCTGGACGAGGCCGAGGCTCGGGAGAATGATGAGTTTGGACTCGGTGGACCGGCAGGGGCTGAGGCGGCGCCGCCTAGCGCGGACGATGTGAGGAAGTTGCGCCCAGGCGAGATGGACCCGGATCCGGAGAGTAAGCCGGCGCGGCCGGATACGATCGACATGGATGAGGACGAGAAGGAGATGCTGTCGGAGGCGCGGGCGAGGTTGGCGAACACGCAGGGAAAGAAGGCGAAGCGCAAGGCGCGTGAAAGACAGCTCGAGGAGTCGCGCAGATTGGCAGTGTTGCAGAAACGGAGGGAGTTGAAGAATGCGGGGATTAATATCAAGGTCGTTACCAAGAAGAAGGGGCAGATGGATTATAATGCCGACATTCCGTTCGAGAAGGCGCCCGCGCCGGGGTTTTATGATACCAAAGATGAGATGGACATGAATGAGCGCCAGCGCGAGGCGTTTGATCCGAGGAAGCAGCAGTTGGCCAATAAGAGGAAGGGTGATGGTGAAGAGGATGGCGGGGACAACAAGAGGCAGAAGAAGGGTAAAGATGGTGGTGCTTCTCAATACGCCGCGGCTGCTAAGGCAGGCCAAATGCAACGCATCCGGGAAGCAGAGCAGCAGAGCAAACGCCGGGGTCTTACCCTCCCTGCGCCCCAAGTCTCCGAGGGCGAGCTAGAAGACATTGTCAAGATGGGCATGGCTGGCGAGCGCGCAAACATGGCAGCCGGGGCCAGCGACAACGAAGCCACACGCGGCCTCATGGGCTCCTACAACGACATGATGGGTGCAACCCCAATCCGCACACCCCGCGCTCCGCAGGAGGAAGACCGCATCGCGAACGAAGTCCGGAATGCCCGTCTGCGCACCGAGACCCAATCAGCGCTTCTGGGCGGCGACAACGCGCCCATAGACGAGGCCAGCACAACCGGCTTCTCCGGCGTCGCACCTTCGAAACAACAACTCTCCACCCCGAACCCGATGGCGACGCCGATGCGCAACGGCCTTGCTTCTGCAATCCCCGCGCGTGGACTTGGAGCTACTCCCCTCCGCACACCGAGAGATACCTTCAACCTTAACCGCGCGGATGGGTCGATGGCGCTGACGTCGCAAACGCCCCGCGACGTCCGCAACTGGGAGAAGACTCAACGCTCGTCCTTGCGACAAGCACTGTCCTCGCTCCCCAAACCGAAGGAGACAGAGTGGGAACTCGAGCTTCCGGAGGAGCAGGCCGAGATTGCTGCGAGTCAGGAACTGAGCGCGGAAGATGCGGCGATCAGAGATGCGAGACTCAGGGCGCAGAGGGAAGAGGAGGAAAGGAGGGAATGGAGACGGCAGAGTAGGGTAGTGCAGAAGGGACTTCCTCGACCGAGCGTTTTGGACTTCGACGCGCTGGTCAAGGAGGCGGAGAACATTTCGGATCCGGTCAAGCGGGAGGTGGAGATGGAAATGGCGAGGTTGATGGCCCATGACGCGGTCAAGTTTGGTGGTGCCAAGGTCAGGGGATCTGCGCCACCGTCTGAAGCGCTTGGCGACGACGCGATTGAGAGGGCCAGAATGGAGATGGCGTTGGAGTTGGGTAAGGATGAGCAGGGGAGGCGCGTACTGCAGGAACGCTTTGGAGAGGAGTGGGAGCGGTTGCATCAAGGGAGGGTATTGCCGGGGTTGGCCGAGTATGCGGAGGATGAGGTCGATGAGGTGCAGTTGATGACGGAGGCCTTTGATGTGAGTTTTCCTCCCGCATTCCCCCGTATCTGGTCACCGCTTTGCAAGCGTTCGGGTAGGAGAAACGCGTGAAACAAAGATCGCTGACTTCCATGCCTCGCAGAACATCCAAGACCGCATCCTAGCCGCGGCGCAACAGGGCAACACGCTGGAGAAGAAACTGGCAAAGCACCACGGTGGTTACCTCCAACGGTCCAAGACGCTGCGTCTGAAGATCTCTGAAGCGGCCGAGTTTTTGGCTAAGACTAGGATCGATATCGATACTGCCCGCTCCGCCCAAGTCACCGAGGAGGCCGGAATCAGGGAGCGTTTGGAGAAGTTGAGGGATGAGGTCGCGCTGGTCAGTCGGCTTGAGAGGGAGGCGCAGGAGGTCTATCGGGCTAGGAAGGAGGAGTTGGATGGGTTGGCTGCGTAGAGCGTGGCTCCGCAAGCTACTATCCGTGTTGTATCATAACAAACCAAACGAAACCAAACAATATACCATATCCCCATCACATAGAGAGGCTTGGTTGCTATGCTACACAAGTATGTACACCCTTCCCCAGGCTACAACTCCGACACAATCCTCCCCATCAACAACGCCTCCCCCATCTCCCCCTTCGCCACCATCCCCTCCCTAACCGGCAAAACCAACAGCGCATTCGCGCCCTTAAAACTCCCAATCCGACTACTCCTCTGCCCCCCCGTGCTCCTCGCCCACAACCTCCCATCCGTCCCCGCACTGACCACAACGCGATGATACTCCTCCCTCGCCCCATCACACCTAACCTGCTCCCCAAGCACGACCCTCACCCTCGGCAGGCCCACCGGACTGACGCCCGCCAGCTTATGCAGCGCCGGCAGCACGAACAAATGAAACGTGACGACCGCACTCGCGGGGTTGCCCGGCAGACTAAACACGGACTTCACCACCTCCCTCCCCCCATTGTCGCGCACAGGCACCGTCGCAAACGTCGTCGGCTTCCCCGGCTTCATCGCCACGCGCCCAAAATGAATCCTGCCCCCCATGCCCCGTTCCAGCGTCGGCTTCAGCAGATCCAGCTCCCCCATACTCACGCCCCCCGTCGTAATCAGCACGTCCACTGTTCGCAGCGCGTCCCGCAAAGCCGTCTCCAGCGCCCCGGGTGCGTCGCCCGCGATGCCCAGGTCGTGGGCCACGAAGCCCTGGCCGCGGATCGCGGTGAGCAGGGTGGGTCGGTTGGTGTCGCGGACCTCGCCGAGGGCCAGATCGCCGGGGCGGGCGGCGTCGATGATTTCGTCGCCGGTCGAGAGCACGCCAACCACGGGTTGCTTATACACCGAGACCTCGCGCACGCCGACGGAGGCCAGGAGACCCAGTTCCCCGCCGATCGCGGTGATGCCTTCGCCTGCCCTCATTACCACAGTGCCTGCGGCGACGTCACTCCCGACTTCGCGTACGTTCTCGCCTGCGCGCACGCTGGAGGTGAGGATCTCGACTTCGGCCTCTTCCAACCCGTCAGCTGTGCGCGATACCAGCTGCGTGTCCTCGACCATGACGACGGCGTTGCTGCCGTCCGGCAGGGGCGCGCCGGTCGTGATGCGTGCGATGCTGCCACGCGGGAGCGAGGGCATGGACGAGGCTTGGGCGGTCGTGCTGAAGGCGACGGGGAAGACGCCTTTGGTGCTGGTGCCGGTGCCGTTCCCCGGTGTCACGGCGTTGCCCTCGGCGTCCGTCTCTGTCTCTCCTCCCTCATTGTTGGAGGGCGCCATGATGGCGTAGCCGTCGACGATGGAGGCGCGGAACGCGGGTACGGATTCGGGTGCCGTCACGTCGGCGGCGAGTACAGAGCCAACGATTGAGGTGCTTAGCGGCACGGTTGTGATGGTCGGGCCAGGTGTCTGGGTTGCGATTAGGCTGAGGGCGGACGAGACGCTGTGCATGGGGTAGGGACTGCTGCGGTGGCGGCGGGTGGGGCCTGAGCTGGGGTCGTTGGATTGCGGCGTGTGGGGTTTGGGAGCGGCGTGGGATCCGTGACTGTGACCGTGGCCGTGGCTGTGGCCGTGGCCGTGGCTGTGATGGTGGTGCTGATGTTGGGATGAGGTGGCAGAGACACCGGCGTCCTGCTCCAGCTTCTTAGTGCCGCCGGAGTGCGCTGTTCGGGAGTCTTCGCCCGCGGCTTGGAGACATGCGTGCGGGAGGAGACTGATGATCGCTTCGAGGTTCTCGCCTGCGCCTTTGGGAGAGCCCGGCAGGGTTATGATTAGCGTCTTGTTGCGGGTACCGGCTACTGGGCGGGCCATTGCTGCGACTGGGAAGTGTTAGGACTAGAGTAGCTAGGTGGATGGATTGAGACTCACAAGGAGTGACGGCCAGGGATGATGCGAGCATGGCATGGCTGTCAACTGTGTTAGTTGGGTCTATCTCTAGTTCGAGTAGAGTATTGTCTTACACTAATCCAGGAGCATGCTTGTGTATTAATGGACGGACCGCCTGTCTCCCGTCAGTGTTGCCGAAGCTATTATCAGGTGATGTATGAATTGAAATGGACAATAGAAAGGAGAATGGAATGAGGGGATTGTATATCCCACAGCACATCCAGCACCAGCAACAACCCATCTCCGCATAACTCCATACCATGATCACACCAAGACTCAACAGAGCCACTCACCTCAGGCGTAACATCCTTAACCGCAAACCCCGTCCCCCCACTCGTCACAATCAAATTAACAGCACCCCCATCCCCATCTCCACCCTCATCACTCAACTCGACAACATTCCGCTGTATCTGCAGCACATCATCCGGCACGATTCTCGTCGGAACCAGCTCCCACGAACCCGCTTTGGTGGACTTGGCGAAGACGTCTCGGAGCCGAGGGTCGCATTTGTCCGTCGACGGGTCCCTGCTGGCGGTTTCGGAGATGATTATTATGGCGGCTTTGAGTTTGCTGGGGGTGGTAGACATGGTTGGAATGGGGAGGGGTTGGGGGTGGTTTGGTATGGATGGTGTATGTATGGCAACGGAGGTGGTGGAGGTGGGCGGATACGGGGCAGCCGATAGCGCGGCCAACATCGTTGTCGTTTACGCGTATATAGTTCCAGTGATACATTTTTCGCGGTGGATTAAGCTATTGCTTGTTGGTATTTAGATTTGCATTGTCTGAAATAGAAACGACCAGTGACTGTGTCACTTGTAGAGCGGTGTTGGCTTTCATGTACCTTAGGCATGCATGAATAGATCCTATCAAACGACATCCCAGCACCGCACACGGTCAGATGACACGGGTATCACATTTCAGGCAGTTGATTCGGTATACCTTAGTTCTGTACATGGGTTCCATAACATCATACAACACTTCTCCGCCAGCGGAACGCTTCAAACGCCGGCTAATGCTCGAATGCTGGGTATGAGGGAGTCCCTCAAACATCTCCACCGCGTTGGCATTGTCTCCAACACCGCCTTGTCACTTCTCTTCTCTCTATCATTAAAACTTGTCCAAGCTCTATGCGAAGTCGTTGGCGCTTCCGGACAGAAGCAGACCAATAATGAGACCGAAGAGACCGAGAACGGAACTGAAGATCTCAATGACCAAGATCTTGACGAACCTGCAAGCCCCTGTTAGTAATGCGCGCAGGGAGTAGGCAATGCTTGATACACTCACAAGCTTGGATCAGCAGCATCAGCCAGAGCAGCGCTGCTACCGTTGATTCCAACCGAGATACCACAGATCATGTTGCACGCTCCGACCAACAATCCCGACCAGAACAGCGCGTATCCAGTGTAGTAGTTGGAGCCCGAGTACATGGCATCCCCTTCCACCAGCGTCATCTTCGCACTAAAAACAATGGACATAATGACGCCGTAGATGGCGACGACCTCGCAGAAGATGATGGAAATGAGGTTCTTGGTTCGTATCCTTGGCGCCTTGACACCACCGCCGATGATGGAGGTTCCGGTGATGAAGATTCCCCTGTATGACTATCCATCAGCGCCATGCTCTTGAGGTGTGTTGGGACATGTACTGACCATGCTGCTCCTATGACTGACAGACCGATACAGAGGGCGATACCGATATCTGCCCAAGCATAAGGCGAGACGCTTTCGAGGAAGTTGCCGACCTATTTGGAGCGTAAGAGACTGTCCATTGAGCTTTGAGAAGGTATAACTGATCGTACATTGAATGCCTCTCCCTCGCCATTAAAAAGCATGTCTAAGCTACGTTAGCCTTCCATCATGATTGCAGCGCACGTAGCAACATACAAAGACCAACGACGGTCAGGGCAGTAGTCGCGCCATAAGCGCCATAGGCCAGACCGCTCATGGTGAGAGGTGTGAATGTTATGGACCGCGATCGGTGTTGGTGAACGGGCTGAGAGAGTCGTCGTCTTCAGGTTGATAGCGGCCACCAGGCAATGATGCACGTCTACAGCTGCCCGTCCACGGTCCGCGGGAGCCATCTGCCAAGACGCGGCTTCCCCCCGCTTATGTCAGCTGGCCGCCGCCCCAACTTCCCTTCTTGTCCCCTCCCCCATTCATATAAAAGGCAACAGTCACATTCACCAAACATCGCCATCACTTGCCTGCCTCGCATCTGGACAAGATGGCTGAGCAGAAGAGCTACGAGATCTACCGCCATACAAGGTAGAGCAAACCTTTGCTTCTCTGCGTCAGGCGCAGGCGTTTCATGAGCCCACTAACTGGCCATTCTCATACAGCATCGGCTATGCGCTCGCAGACACTCTGGACGAGCTGATCAGCAGCCGCCGTATCGAGCCACAGGTCGCGATCAAGGTCATTCAGAACTTCGACGCCGTCATGGCGCAGGTTCTAGGAGATCGTGTCAAGGCACGCATGAGCTTCAAGGTACATGACAAGATCCCAGGTGCTTGGTGTCTCTACATGGGACTAAGAGGAATTTTTTTTTACACAGGGCCACCTCGATACCTACCGTTTCTGCGACGAAGTCTGGACGTTTATCATCAAGGACATCAAGTTCAAGCTCGACAACTCGCAGCAGATAGAAGCCGAGAAGGTCAAGATCGTCAGCTGTCAGTCTAAAGACAAGGCGTAGTTTGCGATTTGAATCTTCCTCCTTCTAGTTGCTTTCGGCTTGGTGTCTTGCTGATATCGGTTCGTAAGGTCCTACTCTCGAACACTCCCGGAAGAGATCTCTATCTCGGGAGGGAGAGAGTGCTCGTGTGAGCAAGCGCAAGCAGCAGATGAGGCTGTCGAAGGGCTGCGCTGTCAAGGAGGAACGCGGTAGGACTCGCATCAAGAAGGAGGAGATGGAAGAGACAAAGTGGTTCCCAGGCTATCCTTAGGGAGGCGAGACAAAGTGGTCCCCAGGCTATCCTCAGGGAGGTCGTCCGGGACTCTGAACCGCGGTCTGCGACATTGGTGAAGTAATGAGGAGATGATGAGTCAATGATGCATTTTGGGGAAAGCGAGGCGTTGAGGTGATGGGGAATCAAGCAGGGCAAAAGTCATCACTCTGGCTAAACAAGGTAAAAATCTCAGTAAACGTACTATGAAATTCAATTCACAAAACTACACTTACTACATATGTCCTGTTCAAATGTACCAGCCTTACATTGCGCGTCACCACCCACTTCAAGCAGGCCGCTCCCCCGGAGGATGCTTCCCCACGGCGCCCCAGCCGGCTCCCACCTTGACCCACACCCACCACCTCGGTTGGTACGCAGTGATCGACAAGGCACCATGAGTGCTCGCATGTCCAGTTGCCGTGCTCTCCGGCTTACTCCTACATCCTCCATCGTCTATTCCATGCGCTGGCAGTATTCTCTCATAGATAAGCGATGACAATGTTGGCTCCACTGAGACAGCATGCGCCCAGACTGGCTGGTCCAGGTCTTAGGAGAGGCTTCGCTTCGTCTGCCAGCGTACAGGCTACGTATGGCTTCATTGGGCTTGGAAGAATGGGTACGTACGAGTATACGAGGTCTGATTACACGCATATAGATAGCTAAGGGAATATTAGGATACCCTATGGCGAGGAACCTCCGGTCCAAGCTACCCAGCTCAGATGATCTCATTGTTTACGACGTTAACGGCGATATGACTTCCAAGTTCAAGAAAGAGGTGGAAGGGTCTACAGTAGCTCAGAACGTGAGAGAGGTCGCAGAGAAATCGGTACGGTCTACAACTCTCCTATGAGGCTACGAGGCATCACCAGCCTTCAATGGTCCTCCACTGATGAGCTTTATCCGGAATGATCTAAGTTGGGGTCACTCACGTGGCCCTTTTCTGATTAACAATATTAAACCAAAGCCAATCCTCTGATATGTTGCGACCCAAAATGCCGCGTCTTCGACACCTACCCGTCTGCCTGTCTATGAGTACTTGCACGAGAACTAACGATGGAACACCAGGACACCATCATTACATGTCTACCCGAACCATCCCACGTTCAAAACGTCTTCATGCACATGCTCAAACCCCCCACGCTGCTCGAATGCGGTCCACAGAAAAAGCGCATCTTCATAGACTGCTCAACAATCGACCCCAGATCATCCCGCGAAGTCGCAAACGTCACCGCCTCGACGGGCCAAGGCTCCTTCATCGACGCGCCCATGTCCGGCGGCGTCGTAGGCGCGGAAGCAGGGAAACTCACCTTCATGGTCGGCGGCGCCGACGAGCTCGTCGCCAAGGTTGAGGACGTGCTTCTCATGATGGGCAAGCGCGTAGTCCACCTCGGCCCGCAGAGCTCCGGCCTCAAGGGCAAGTTGGCGAACAACTACCTGCTCGCGCTGAACAACATCGCGACGTGCGAGGCGATGAATATGGGCGTCAAGTGGGGTCTGGATCCCGCGAAACTGGCCGATATGATCAACACCAGCACGGGCAGGTGCTGGCCGAGCGAGGTCAATAACCCGGTTCCGGGCGTGATTGATAACTCGCCTGCAAGCAAGGAGTATGTTGGTGGCTTTGGCGCGATGCTGGCGAATAAGGACCTCAAGCTCGCGATGCAGGCGGCAAGGGAGTCGGATATCGAGCCTAAGATGGGACCGGTTGCGCGCGAGATTTATGATGCGGTGGAGGCAAGAGAGGATCTGAAGAATAAGGATTTCTCGGTCGTGTATCAGTTGCTGCAGGACCGTAAGGTATAGATCTATAGACTAGATCCGGGAATTAGATATGCTTAATGCATCATGCTATTGGGTGTCGGAGATGTTGTGCAATGTGGGATAGTAAAATAAGGTACAGGTATGGGAGTGGCGATGTGCCGGAAAGGGTAATGTAAGTGGCTGGCTTGTGCGTCGCTCGCGAGCTGGAGATGGATTCATGTGACAGCCAAGTGCTGGCGGGGGCCTTGCGCAGCACAGCCGCCGCCCGCACCGCGTCATCCTTCAACTCAGGCACCAGAATACTCGACCTAACCTTACCTTACTGTACGCTCAGCATCCATAAGTTAGCTGTACTTCTCGCCTCTCTCCTCACATCGCATCAAACACTCTCAACCCGCGACCCAAGAAACTCCATCGCAACCCAAACCATGTGCGGCGCAGACATCTTCCTTGGCGCTCTCGCCATCCTCTTCCCGCCTCTTCCAGGTTAGTAAAGCCACCGCCTCCCGTCACCACATCCCCTTCCCTTCCCCCAAATCATAATCCCTCCTGCGCTCCAGCTGACTCAAAACACTAGTCTGGATCAAACGCGGCCTCTGCAGCGCTGACAGCCTCATAAACATCCTCCTCTGCTGTCTCGGTTTCCTCCCCGGCCTGCTGCACGCCTGGTACATCATCTACCTGTACCCCGACCAGACCTACGCCGCCGTTCCGCAGCAGGACGCCGAAGGCCAGAGGGGCAATGTTACCTACTACTACGTCCGCCACGAGGGCGCGCCGCAACAGCAGCAACAGGGCAGGCAGCAGCAACAGGGCAAGCAGCAGCGGGGCTACGGAACCGTAGGTCCATCAGCGCCCGGGAGTCAGTTTCCGGGCCAGGTGCAGGGATCCGTTGTCAATCAGCAGGTTGCTGGGGGAAGTGCTGCGAGGGAGGAGGTGCCGCCGAGTTATCAGGAGGCGGTCGGGGATCACAAGGTGCAGTCGAGGGAGTAGATGCGGATAGTTTGGGAAGTGGGTCGGCCGGGACGTTGGGCTCGATGTGTTAAGAGGTTGGATGATCTGGGGATTGAGGACGGTGGATGGGTTGGGCTGGGTTGGGTTGTGTTGGCGTAATAGTGTTGGCATCTCAGGCGTGGGGTGGATGCAAGGCGTTATGGGCGGACGAGCTCTGGAACAATTGAACACTGCAATATCAACCACCTGGCATAGCTCACAATGTCATGACCAAAGTCGTTGTGGATATATAACGGGGGTATCTAGATGCTACATCAAGTGGCCTTTCGTGACAAACCCTCAACTTCTCCGCCGCTCATGTGTCGGACTCAATTCCACACTGTCCCTATACTCATCGCCCGACGCCCTTCCCATGCTCTTTTTCACCCCCTCAAGCGGCGCATCAACCTCATCCCGGGACTCCCCATCCCCACCCTCGTCCTCATCCTCATCCTCCCCCTCCCCAACCAGGCCTCCAGCAAGCACCCCTCCCTCCGCCCCCGCCGTCCCCGCCGTCCCCTCCTTCTCCGCCGTCTCCCTCGCCCCAATAACCACACTCCCCGCAACCAAGAACGCGGCACCGAGCCACCACAGGCCAGGCAGGGACTCCGAGAAGACGGCGAGGCCGAGCAGGGCGGTGAGGAGGAAGTTCGCGGTCGTGTTGATGATGGAGACGCGCACGGTCGAGGTTGCGAGTGTTAGTGCGCGCGTGAATAGCGTCCACATTATTGCGTTGAAGAGGAGGTTTAGGCCGAAGAAGAGCTGGTTACCAGTTAGCCAGTTCGTGTCAGTGATCAGTGAGAGAGGGTTTGAAGGGATGCTATGGGATGGGATGGGAGAGACACGTACGGCGCGGAACAGGAACTCGAAGAATTTACTCTTCGCGCTGAAGCCGAAGAGGTGGCTGAGTGCTGCCGCCCACGTCGTTGTGAGCTTGGTCGTTGTGCTGGATTGGGAGTCAGTTACGTGCTTGGCTTGGGTGCGGGAGTCGGGGCGGTTTGTTCATACAGTTTCGCGAAGACGCCGTTTAGGGCTGCGCAGGCGCCGCTGGCTATGGCGTAGATGAGCCATTGGGTTTTGGTTGGCGCCATGGTTACCGTGCTGGGTGGTGTTGGTGGCTGTGGTGAAGGTACATGTAAGGTACTTGTAGATGACGGAGTTGGGATTGTGGATGGATGCGGAGGTTAGGACAACGCCGGGTTCTGCCAAGATACAGGTTCCTACTGTATCACATGAAGACAACATCCGCAGGTGGCTTTGGCATCTAAAAGAATATATTTCAATTGCAATAATGCTCATTTTACTAGGATGTCTAGAGCTGCTGTTTAATGCTGCAACTTCAGTCAGAAAGATTCGAGTTCCTGAATTGATGCTGTATCCATGCAACGAGATGACCATTTTCCTAAACTCCTGCGCTATGCTTTGAAACGCCTGATGCAGTATGCATGCGATCAGATCAGAAGAAGGTGAGAACATATTCAACACACTATTCAACGGCTTCCTCATCAGGCGCCGTCTCTGCCTCTTGCTCGACAGCCTCGACCTCGTCTTCACCGCGTTCAATCTGCACTCTCTCCTTCTTAGTCATCGGTCGCTTCTTCTTCCGTCCACTTGGATCCTTCCGCGGTGCACTGATCGCATCCAGGTACTGTTCATTGGTCATGGAAGACTTGAGCTTGGGAACACTGTCCGGCTCAGCGATAAACAGCCTTTCATGATATGCCGCAAACGATTCGTCTTCCTATAGAAAGCGGTCAGCGATCGGCAGATACAGTCTGTCCTGAGCGAAGCACGTACATCCTCATCGTAATATTCGAGCTTCGTCCATGGTTCTTCTTGGGCTACCTGGAGGAGGTTCTTCGCCTTCATGGCCTCAGTATCGTCTGCGTCACGGCTGTCCTTGAACGTCTGGGTCATGGCTCGTGCTTGTGCAGCTGGACGAGGGCCCGAGGCATCATCTGCATCTTGACGAGTGCGGGCAGTCTCTGCGTGGACTGCGGCGTCTAAGTGGTGAAATTGCGGCCTCATCTGAACGACACCAGTAACCTTGGTAAGATGCAATTCCTTCCCTCGGAAAGCGCCCAGCATGTAATTCGGCTGCAGACCAGACTCATCTTTGACAATCTGACCACCAAGAGTCTGCTTGTGGAAGACGTAGCCCTTGTTCACGGAGTCGTTGAACCGGGCAAGGTTTGCTTCTACCGTCTGATCAGGTGGGATTTCGCCACCACGCCCCCTACCGGCACGAGTGACGGGCGCGGGAGCGAAGCCAGCAGCTGCTCCAAATGTCGAGACACCAGACGCTTGAGCTTTGCGCATGGCTTCTCCCCATACGAGACCTTGATGCTTGTTAAAATTCGCGGCGGTGTTCATGTCGACGTCCATTTCCAGAAATCCAGCTCTCGGCTTGATACGCATCTCGGTAGGTCTTGCACCATTGCGATCATTATATGGCTGTTCGCGACTGCGAATCGGGTACTGGAGGAGATAGATGTGCTCTGCTAGACTTGGTGTGATATAGACATCGTATTCCGCTGTCACGGGATCCTCATCTTTTTTGGCTGAAGTGAAGGGTCAGCGGTGTGCGCAATGGAGGGTCATATTGATGCAACGAGCAAGACTATAATCAGGGTTCCTTACGAGACATTGTTTGAAAATTGTGTTTGTTCGTAAAGGATGAGACTGCCGAAAAGTTACATGTATCGACGCCTTTTGCTCACTCACTTTCATCTTCACAAGCCACACTTGACCCCACGTTGCTTGGCGTCGGCAGAGCGCGCTAAGATAACGTTCGCGTCACTTCACCTGCACCTTTCGAGATCGACCCATATGGTAATCCCGAGCATTGACGTCCTCGAGCTTGGGGCATGTATACATGATCCATCGCATCTTGACCACACGACAGATACGCCATGGCGTACCTAGCATCTATCCATCGCCCGAGCAGCGTCAGGCACGCGCTCAAACTCAACTTCTTGTCGCCCGATGATGAGACGCTGGTAGTAGCGTAAGTGATATACACTATACACTGTCACTATATACTGAAGGACTGTTCTACAGCAAGGCCAATCGCCTTGAATTCTATGCCCAACAGCCTGACGATGGCCTGGTACTGCAACACTCGAAAGCGATTTACGGCAAAGTCACCATGCTTCAGAAGCTACGTCCAGCATCGGCCTCGACAGACCATCTCTTCGTCGGAACAGACCGCTACATGTACTTCACGCTATCATGGGACCCATCAACAAAGCAACTAAAGACGGAGAAGAGCTACAGGGATCTGGCGGAGAAGTCTGCTAGGGACTCACAAACCGGTGATCGCTGCAACATCGACCCTACGCGGAGGTTCATGGCACTGGAGATATATGAGGGTGTCATCAACGTTGTTCCGGTCGTGGTACCAAGCAAGAGGAAATCAGATGCCGAAATAGGGAGTCTTGCAGAGCCGGTCCCGGCAAGAATACCGGAGCTCTTCGTCAAGTCCTCAGCCTTCATTCATCGGAGGAGAGAGAAAGAAAGGCCACAACTGGCGATCTTGTACGAGGATGCACAGAATAAGATGAAGCTGAAGCTCCGCGAGCTGGATTACAGCCCGGGGCTAGGCAACGATCCAGGCAGCGCGAATTTCGATACCGAGATTGACGTGGAAGGAGAACTGGAGCTGGGAGCAAGCCACGTAATACCGCTCGGAGCGCCAGGATACGGAGTGCTGATCCTTGGCGAGCAATCGATATCGTACTGTGACGAGTTCAAACACGAGTTGAAGACGGAGCCGCTGGAGGAAGCCACCGTCTTTGTCGCGTGGGAACAAATAGACGACCAGAGATTCGTTTTGGCGGATGATTACGGCAAGCTGTACCTTCTGATGGTGGTACTTGACAACCGAAGTGAGGTGCAAGGCTGGAAGCTTGATGTACTCGGGGAGACCTCACGAGCCTCAACCCTGGTATATCTTGATGGCGGGCGCATATTCGTTGGCTCCCATCAAGGTAACTCGCAGGTCATACAGATCAAAGAGAAGTCTATCGAAATTCTGCAGACTTTCCCAAACATCGCGCCGATATTGGACTTCACGGTCATGGATATGGGAAACAGGTCAAGCGAGGCTCAGGTGAACGAGTACTCATCAGGTCAAGCTCGTATTGTTACTGGCAGTGGCGCTTTCAAAGATGGTAGCCTTCGTAGCGTGCGCAGTGGTGTCGGCCTCGATGACTTAGGGTCGATCGGCGAGATGCAGAACATCACGGATGTCTTCGGGATCAAGTCTAGTCCAACGCACGAGTTCGCTGACGTCCTGGTCGTCTCTTTCATCGACCATACTAGAGTGTTTATCTTCTCTCCGAGCGGAGAGGTGGAGGAGGTTGAAGATTTCAAGGCGCTTGATCTTGGCCAAAGCACACTTCTTGCGGAGAGGTTACCAAGCGGGCAGATCTTGCAAGTCACTCCATCTGCTGTACATCTGATTGCATCAGATAGTGGTATGAGGAACGGTAGCTGGTCCCCCGACGGTGGCGCAGCCATTGCTGCAGCTTCGTCGACGGAGAGTACTGTTCTCATCTCCGTCAGCGGAGTTGGTTTGGCCTTGCTAAACATCGGGAGTGGCGATCTTGCGGTCCAGGCTTCCAGGCATTTTGACGCATCCTCACAGGTTGCTTGCATCGCTCTGTCGACCGCTCTGAACGCGTGCGTAGTCGGTTTCTGGCAGGGGTCGTCGATTGCACTGCTTGATCCAAACACTCTGGACACACGGCACACGGAGAAGGTAGAAGAAGAAAGCATCGTCGTCCCTCGCTCATTGCTGGTGGCGCAGGTGCTTGCGGACGGACCTCCAACGCTCTTCGTTGGAATGGCCGATGGTACTGTGGTGACTTACGCTGTTGACCCGGCAAATGGCGCGCTTTCGGCAAGGAAGAGCATCATCTTGGGAACGCAGCAAGCAAACTTCCGGGCGCTCCCCCGAGGAAACAGCGGTCTTCAAAATGTTCTGGCTATCTGCGAGCACCCGAGTCTGATCTACAGCTCCGACGGACGTATAGTCTACTCGGCTGTCACAGCTGAGGATGCGACCTGCGTATGCCCCTTCGACTCAGAGGCCTTTCCCAACGCCATTGCCATCGCAACCCCGGAAGAACTCAAATTGGGTGTGGTGGATGAAGAGAGAACCACTCATGTGCAAACTCTTATGGTCAATGAGACCGTGCGCAGAATAGCCTATTCATCTGAACTGCGCGCTTTCGGTCTCGGTACAATTAAGAGGACATTGGCTGAGGGCTATGAGGTGCTCCAAAGTCACTTCAAGCTAGTTGATGAGGTAGCATTCCAAGAGCTCGATACATACGAACTGAACAAGGAGGAACTAGTTGAATGTTGTATTAGGACACCACTACCGGATGGATCTGGAGATGACGCCGAGAGGTTTATTGTCGGCACTTCATATCTAGACGAGGAAGACACAGAGAAGACCAGGGGCCGGATATTGGTGTTTGAGGTTACAGAGGATCGTCGTCTCAAGCTTGTCACGGAAGTCTCGCTCAAGGGAGCGTGTAGGTGCCTCGCCATCTGCGAAGGCCACATTGTGGCTGCCCTTGTCAAAACGGTATGTCTGCACTCCATCATTGTTCAATGCGCACACTAACAGCAGTCAGGTTGTCATCTACTCCTTCCGCTACGAATCAGCAAGCACTCCTCACCTCGATAAACAAGCCAGCTACAGGTGCTCAACAGCTCCCATCGACATCACCGTAACGGGCAACGTAATCGCCATCTCCGACCTCATGAAGTCCGTCTCCATGGTTCAATTCCACCCCTCCGTCCACGGTCTCCCAGGCAAATTGGACGAAATAGCCCGCCACTACGAGACCACCTGGTCCACCGCCGTCGCCAATGTCGACACAAACACCTTCCTCGAATCCGACGCCGAAGGCAACCTCATCGTCCTAAATCACGACGTCGCCGGCTTCTCGGACGAGGACAAGCGCAGGTTGAGGATCACCAGCGACATGAATCTCGGCGAGATGGTGAACCGGATTCGCCGGATCGATGTCCAGCCCACCCCCGGCGCGACCGTGATTCCTCGCGCTTTCATCGCGACCGTCGAGGGCTCGATTTACCTCTTCGCGCTTATTGCGGCCGCGATGCAGGATTTGCTCATGCGGCTGCAGGAGCGTATGGCGGAGTTGGTGCAGAGTCCGGGTCATGTGCCGTTCAATAACTATCGTGCGTTTAGGACGGCGGTGAGGCAGGCGGAGGAGCCGAATCGCTTTGTCGACGGTGAGTTGGTGGAGAGGTTTTTGGATTTGGGCGATGAGCTCCAGGAGTTGGTTGTTAAGGGCTTGGGCAGGGGGTTGGAGGAGGTTAGGGGTGTTGTGGAGGGCTTGAGACGGTTGCATTAGGGGGATGGTGAAGGAGGGAGGGGTTGCTAGAGTGAGAGGAAGAGATGGTCACGAATATAGTATGAAAACTCAATGATTAATATATGGCTTTATACATGTGTCTGTGTGGCTCTTTTTATATTAAGTTTGCACGTACACCGTGGCATGGTGTAATCTATGTACAGTGTATAGCACATGTACGGTGAACCTGAGCCCCATTAATTGAAGCGCGTGAAGCCGCGCCTCAAACGTCCGCGCGACGCGATCCGATCTTTCCCCAAAACGTCACCATCGCCGACCAGAGCATCTTACATAGTATTCTACCACGACCCACCACCGCCGCTGCCCTCCTACATATCTTCCTACACAACCTGGGTCCTGTCCCTACATCCGACGACATCCTCACCCATGCCCACCACCTCCGCCCCCGACACAGCGGACCCAACCGACTGGCTCCCGACTCAACTCCCTTCCTTCGCGCCGCTCGAAACCAGCCTTCGCTGCGCCGTATGTAAAGAATTCTTCGACACCCCCATGATCACGAGCTGCAGCCATACGTTCTGCAGCCTCTGTATCCGCCGCTGTCTCAGCGCCGAGGGCAGGTGTCCGGCATGTAGAGCGAGCGAGCAGGCGAGTAAGTTGAGACGGAATTGGGCGCTTGAGGAGGCGGTGGCTGCGTTTAAGGGGGCTAGGGAGGGGGCGTTGGGGTTGGCGAGGAGAGTGGTTACGGAAGGGGAGGGGGATGGGGTGGAGGGGGGCAGGAGGAAGAGGAGGAGGATTGATGGGGGCAGGGAGGTGGATACTGGGGACCAGGTCGAGGGTAGGACGACGAGGAGTCGGAGTAAGAGGACTGCGGCGTCACAGCCGAGTCAGCAGGAAGCGATCGTGGTCGAGGACAGCGATATCATGGACGAGGACGAGGACTTTGCGCCTGTACATGAGGAAGAGGAAGAGCTCGACGACGGCTTGGTCTCATGTCCCATCTGCCAGCAGCGCATGCCAGTCTCGAAAGTCGACCCGCACATCCAACGCGGCTGTCCCGACGAGTCTGACAAAAAACCCATCCATCCGATCCAACAGCGGGCCCCGGCCCGCACCCACACCCCCACGCAGCCTGGCCACATCGACCGCCTGCCCGAACTAAACTACTCCCTCCTCAAAGATACCGCACTGAAGAAGAAACTCCAAGAGCTCGGAATACCCGCCTGGGGCGGGCGGCAGCTGCTGATACGCCGACACACCGAATGGGTCAATCTGTGGAACTCGAATAGCGATTCCAGCTATCCCAAGACGAAGCGCGAACTCCTGCGCGAGTTGGAGCTGTGGGAGTCGTCGCAGGGGGGCGGTTCGAGGGAGATCGGGAGTGGGAGTAGTGTGATGAGGAAGGATTTCGATGCTGATGGCTGGAAGACGGCGAATGGGGATCATTTTAGCCGATTGATTGCGGATGCGAGGAGGAAGAAGAACATCTCCGCGCCCACGAAGACGGAGTATGGGGACGAGGAGAAGCAGAAGCAGAATCAGGAAGTCCCGACCGAACCCGTCGCAGTCAACCGGACCAGCTCGCAAATCCCACCGCCAAACCCCCAGCAAGCGACGCAGACACCACCACATCCCGCACACCCCTACGACCACAACCCAGCCGCCCTATCCTCGATCCGCCAGAAAGTCGCAGCCGCAAACAGAGGCGAAGATCCCGTCCCCCTCATGAACGCCGGCTTCCGCTCTCCCACGCACACGCATCCCCACGACCACGACCACGACCCGACCGCGCGCCCCATAACCACGGACTCGCGGCCGCAAAACGCCGCCCTGCTGAGCGCGGCACGGTTTGGCGCGCCCACCCATGCTCATACTAATCCGCACGATGGGGATGGCGAAGAGAGGGAGAGGTTCGAGGACGGCTCGCCGTGTGACTTGCCAGGCCATTATAGAAGTGGCAGGGAGACGAGGAAGTTGCCGATGTTTCGGGTGCCGGAGGAGCCGATTGTGGATGTGGATTTGGAGGGGACTACGACGGGGTAGCGGGGGGGATGGGGTGGGATGGGATGGGACGAAACGGACATGGATAGAGAACGCAGATACCCTTAGGATTAGGATTAGGACTGTATGGGAATTGTTTGGTCCGGTAGGAAAAGGGGGGGAGGGAAGGGTTGAAAGAGAGACATGCCCTGAGGCGCTTTACTCTACATGTGTCTCCATCCCTACCGCGTCATATCATGCCCAGAGTGCACGCTGGCACAAGCTACATAACCCCCCACCCCATCAACCACCTCACCCCACCACCTCGACGCCCCCGCCCCCAACCTCGACCTTCCTAAACCTAACCTCCCACTGCCACGGCCGATCCGCCTCCCCCACCCCCTCCTCGACATCGCACCACCCCGCGTCCGCCCAGCCCAGCGACGGCAACGCCCTCACCACCTCCCTGATCACACATTCACCGTCCGCACCCACGGCCTCCCATGTCTCGACGATCGCCGGGAGCGTGCTTAGCACGCCTGCTGGGTAAGGCTTGGGCAGTTTGGTTTTGCGCTGCGCGGACCGCGGGTAGGGATTTTTGGCTTTGAAGTGAAGGTGAAGTCGGGGTTGGGCTTCATCTTGATCCTGATCCTGATCCTGACCGTGAGACGAAGCCGTCATATCAGGCTTCCTCACCGCCGAAGCGAAGACGACGCTGAAGCTATGGCCAGGCGCGTGATTGAAGGGCTGGTACCTCAGACGGATCCAATACCGGCCGTCCCAGAGCTGCCACGGTGTCCAGACGGGGTCGATGGAGGCGGCGCGGTGGCTGGGTGCTGCGAGGAGGGTTAGCCGGGTCGTGGCGAGTTCGTGGGGGGAGGGCGTTTGGCGCTGTATGCGCCAGGTGAGTGCGGATGTTGGGAGGATGCCGCCGTCTGAGGTTGTGGCGAGAGAGGGAGGGGGGTTAAGGGCGTCGGGAACGGTGGCGTGGCCGGTCCTGAGGATCGAGGTTTTCGCTATCGTGGTTGCGGATGAGGGTCTGGCTGATTCGGGATCTGGGGGGTTGGGTTGGAGAAGGCAGGGGAAGGCGGTGCGTGTGGCGTTTTCCAGATCTTGGAGGTTGATGTTTTGCTGCGGGGAGACGGTCTGCAGCGCCGTGCGTAGAACCAGTGCGGCTCTGAGCTGGATCTCCTCGGTCGGCGTAGCGTCGTTCGCACCTCGCAGGAGTGCGTATATATCTGGCGGAAAAGTAACAGTGGCGACGCCAGTCCGGGTGTGCAGGGATATAGGGCACAGTTTGAGTATCTGTGCGACCGCCGCGTTGGTCTCGTCGACACGATGCGCTACCGTCTTCGAGACCTGGCGTAGACTATCACCACTCAGTGCGCGCGGAAGAACGCCCGATGTTAGGAGGTGTCGGATTGCATTCCGTGGAGTCAAGGTTTTGTCGGCGTTGGTGGCATCTTCGAACCATTCCACTTGGTTCTCCTTGCAAGTTGCGATCAGTTGAGCCTTGGTGTAGTCCAATAATGGCCGGAAGACGGTCACACCGCAACCTTCGACAGTGAGACTGTCAGGCTTCTCCCCTCCTCTGCCCTCGGGAGTAGAGCGGATGAGTTCACTACCAGGCTGCGGCTCACCAGACTCATGAACGCCGTATAGTCCATGACATTCAGGGATGGCGCTTTCCATCTTGACACCGCGAAGCCCTCGGCCGTGGTATCCTGAGATGAGCCGAAACAGAACACTCTCGGCTTGATCGTCCCCATGATGAGCGAGTAATAACGACCGGATACCATGGTTCCAACATGCGCGACCCAATGACTGGAAGCGCATCTTTCGGGCAATCGATTCGAAATTCTTCGACTTGCCTGGATCCTGGAAGCCTTTCCAATCCAGCTTGAGAATATGCGGCTCGATTTCTAGATTCTGTTAGTGGCGTGGACAAGATAATTGGAATACCGATGAACGTACTCAATCTCCGTAAGAGCTCCGCGACATTCTCGGCTTCCTCTGTGCTGCCTTTGCGCACGCCATGGTCGACAATGAAGGCAGAGAAGGCAGGGGATATGCTGTCTGGCGAGTTGAATCTACTACATAGACTAGCTAGGGCCATGGAATCCACGCCGCCGCTTATAGCTAAGCCTGTTGTAGAGTCAGTAGATACCTCAAAGGCGGTCTTCATATCTGTTGGGCCTAACCTATATGCGGCTTGTGGCCACTCTTTTTCCATATTGGGTATAAGATGGGATTGAATGCGTCTTGATCGATGGGGAGAGCACTGGCTCGACCAGCGCAGCTTCTCAGCATTACATCGCAAGACCTCACCAGATAACCCTGACCTTGTGAACTGTACAAGGGTAGAGATGACTCTTTTAAAAGTATGCTGGCTGTTACTTTCAGTATACTCTGGAATGGGAGGTAGACAAGTGACCGAGGTGAATGTATGCGGGCAAGCTGGGTGTCGCTCGGGCCAGGATTTCCGCCACCAAGGCTGAAGATTCAATGACTCGACTTTATTCACTACACCCCCGGCCACCCCTCCGACATAGGACCTATTCGGTAACGGTGCACGTGCTTATATCAACATGTTCTCATCATAGCAAGAAGATATCGAATAACAGGTTCTCATTACTTGCTCACATTAGCACATACTTCTCGCTTCAGAGTGAGGCTTTAGCCTTTGAACTTGAGAGATGGCGACTGAAACCAGACCATCGTTGGTGGAATCCCCCTACATCCGCTCCCTGCTGGTATGTTGTATATCTTCTTCATAAGTCTTTTTCATCTCCTGTATACAATACGACGAATACACGATTGTGATATTAATTACTTTCTTCCTGTACCACCAGCTATCATTATCTTCTTCTCGATGCTCAATCCACTTTCTCCAATCCACCTCTATCACCCGCCTCCCAACCCCGCCACCCCGACTATCACAAACCCCTCACCCCCCACCCTCCTTCCTTCTCCGCCCTCATCTCCTCCCCATTCCCATCCCCACCCCCTCAACCCGTCCTTTTCCAACTAACCCCCCCAGGCCGGCGGCCTCGCCGGCACAACAGTAGACCTCTCCCTCTACCCCCTCGACACACTAAAAACGCGCCTACAATCCTCCCGCGGCTTCCTCTCCAGCGGTGGCTTCCGCGGCATCTACGCCGGCGTGGGCTCCGCCCTCGTCGGCTCCGCCCCCGGCGCCGCCCTCTTCTTCGTCACCTACGACGCCGTAAAACGCAGCCTCCAAACAACCACCACTACTGGCACCACTTCCGGCCCAGCAACGCACATGCTGGCCGCGTCGCTGGGCGAAATCGCCGCCTGCGCGGTGCGCGTGCCGACGGAGGTGGTCAAGCAGCGCGCGCAGGCGGGCCAGCACCCGTCGTCGGCCGCCGCTTTAGCCTCAATCTTACGCTTACGCCACAGCCATGGTTTCGGCACTATGTGGCGGGAGTTGTACCGTGGGTGGAGCATCACGGTGATGCGCGAGGTGCCGTTTACCGTGATCCAGTTCCCGCTGTGGGAGGGGCTGAAGCGGTGGTCCGCAGCCCCGGGAGAGCAAGCATCGGCGTGGCAGAGCGCGGTGTTTGGATCTGTGTCGGGCGCTGTGGCGGCGGGAGCGACGACGCCGTTGGATGTGGTTAAGACGCGGTTGATGCTTGCGGAGACGCGTGTTGGGGTTGGGGCGCTGGTGGGCAGGATTTGGAGGGAGGAGGGTGGGGGCGCGTTTTTCAAGGGGGTGGGTCCTAGGACTATGTGGATTAGTATTGGCGGGGCGGTGTTTTTGGGGAGTTATCAGTGGGCGAGTAATTTGCTTGGGGGGGTTAAATAAGGGCGGGTTTTAGGGAGGGATGGGCAGATGGGAGACGGGGAGGGCTGTTGTTGGCCTTGTACATGTATCATTAGATGTGAATATAGACGTGCCATAGACTCCCGTCCATATGCGCCCTTAGTTTTCCATCCATAACCTCCCCAATCGCTAAACGCAGCAAAAACGACATCTCGTCCCCAACGTCAAATCAACCCATCATCACAGCTTCGTCCTCCCCTCATCAGTCGCCCTCCTCCCCAACCCCATCCCCTCCCTCCCCACATTCACAACCCTCGCCGCCCCCCTCAACGCCGTCGCAGCCGTATTAACCGCCCCCTGGACCCCCCCACCATCCCCCCCGCCACCACCACCAGAACCCTGACTACTCTCCCCACCGCCCGCCGTCTGCGCAGCCGCATGCGGCGAATGCTGGGCCTGCGCCTGCAACCTCGCGCTCGTAAGCCACCCAACCTGCCTCATAACGCCACTGACCTGGGCGCCCAGGTACGCCATCTCCTCCTTGAGACGCAGGTTCTCGTTCAGGATGAGCATGCTGTGGCGGCCGTCGAGGTCGGTGAGGGCGGCGGCTATGCGCGCCACTTCGTCGCGGAGCGCTTCGTGCATGCTGAGGAGGTGGTGGAGGGGAGAGGTGAAGGGGGAGGATTGGAGGGGGGGTGGGGTGAAGGAGAAGTCTTGTGGTGGTGGGGAGGCTGCGATTGCGAAGGCGTCGGAGGGGGAGAAAGAGGGGAATGTGAGATCGGTGGAGAGGCTGGAGTTGCGGTTGGAGGGTGGTGCGGGGAAGTGTAGGGTATCGGAAGAGGAGTCGGTGTCGGCCGTTGCGGTAGAGTTATTACCAGTATGTAATTGTGCTTCCAATAACGGGATGCGAGAGGGTTCCGCAGCGCTGAGGTCAGGATCCTGTGCGTACAAGATCTTCTGCAGTGATTCGAAACCACCTTCTAAGATTTGTACTTTTCTAGCCAGCAGCTTCTGGGACTGTTCCTGCTCGTCTTGCCGCTTTTTCTGAGCTTCAAGGAAGGGAGCTAGTGTCGCGAGAGTGCACGTCTTGGTATGTTTCTCTATCTCCCCACGCTTTGATCGAACAGTACACCCGAACTCCGCCCCTGTGCAAGGTATGGATGTAGCTGGACATGTCTGATCGACGTGGTCTTGAAGCTCTCTGTGGTTGACAGATGATTGACATAGCTGACAAAGTGCTTTTCGGTCCGGACACTCTTCCTCCCAGTGAGTCTGGAGTCATGTTAGCTTGATCAAGATGAGACACAAGCGATTCTCACCTCTAGATTTGCTAAAAGCATAGTGGCATGACAATCGAGACAAGAAACACCATAATGTAAGCACTCTTTTGCATCCTTCCTCCGCAAAGGCAGCTCGCATGTTTGTGACGGGCAATCTACCATAGCATATTCACAGTAGAGATTGACGTGGTCAGCGATTGCCCCTCTTTTCACTTCCGCCTTGCAGCCCTCTTCATGCTTCGGACATCGCACCACCAACTCGTCGAGGATGTTTACCAAGATCTTGGAAACACCTCCCCTCCCCATGAGCTTTGTACTGGCTCTGCATGTTGGACAATTGCCACGTGGTCCGGCTGGCGTATACTCGGTCCAAGTCTGGCGTAGACAATCGCGACAGAAGCAGTGGTCGCAGTCGTACAATATAACTGGATCCACCAGAGGGCAGCGACAGATGGGGCACATAAGGTTGGTATCGTAATTGGAGACGTACTCTAGCATATGCATGTCCACTGGTGCATTGAGATGGGCACTTCGAGCCTTGGATGCTAGGTAGTGCGATTCCTCCAAGCCTCTTCGAGCTTCCAGTCTTCTCATGCCCCGCATACTGGTGGATACAGCTGTAGGCGCACCTGCGAACGCATTCTGATCGAGACCGGCACTCATTGAAGAGGAGCTGGGCGGGCTGTAACTTGAAGATGTTGAGCTCGCATTGCGATTTCGAAGCGACAGGCGGCTATGAAAGGGAGACATTGTGTTGGCCTCGGATGTCTCGTCCGGAGAAGCGGAAGCGGTATTGTAGGAGTGATGAGAAGACATGGCGGAGTTTGGCCCTAGGGGGCTAAGCCCTTATAGCTTCCAGATAGAGTGCAGCTCAGCCTTGTAGGTGTTCGGGTGGGTAGCGCTGGGGCTTGTAGATGGAAAGGAGTCCGGACTCTGCGCTGGCTCCCCCGCGAGCCTAACCCCGCCAAGCTATACTGCAGCAGCTGGGATGACGGCGTACGCAACGGCTGATGGGAAGATAAGGTATGTATCTTGTGGGTTTTTATAGTTGTGTGAGCAGCTGAAATGAGTCTGCAATTGGATTTTTGACTGACTCGAAGTCTGGTGGCTCGGTTGGTGTCGAATAGACTGTTACACTGTCGAGGCGTGGGTTCCTATTTCGGTTGCGGCGAACAGCTTCCCGCGTTGATGATCGCCCACTAGCGCGAACCCTGGACAAACTGGGGAAGGAACGCTTGTGATGCGGCGGCTCGGGTGAGACCATGAACGTGCGGCCCTGACGACGCCATGGAGCGTCCACCTACAGATTGAATCCTTGCATCTTCTTACTCACCCATTCACATCATAATAGACTTTTGAATAAGCGCATTCAATCCCGGTAGTCACTGCATACTGCTCAAGCCCTGAGAACGAGCCGGAGTCATGTCCACCAATCCACACCAGCTGTTTCTCCTCGCCGACCATGTAATGCTGTCGCTACTGGAAAGGCAGCGAGCAATATCTCTCAACCTCGAACCACATAAACAGGATGGCCACGTTGAACGATCGCTGGAGACAATGCGGGAGGGGATAGCATCCCTGGAAAATACACGAATGGAGCAAGACGAAGCAGGCGAAGAGTGAGCCTCCACAGCCAGGCAACAAGGACTGAGATAAGAGGCTGACAACCTTCACAGTAGTACCGCACTCTCAGACCAGATAGTACGCCTACGAGCCCAGTACTCAGACCTCAGCGCACAATTCCACGGCCCTTCTGCCGACGTCTCCTCGCCAACACTCACACGGCCCAACGACCCCAGCCTCTCCTCCGACTTTGCTGCAGCATCCAAACCTTTCAGCAACAAGAACTCTTCCATCCGCAACTCCGGTCGTACCGTCTCAAACCCCTCTAAATCTGTCCGATTTCGTGATAATCCATCTCCCGCTCCCTCTGACGATGCAAACCGCGCATCGCTGTTTCCATACCGGGATGACCCGGATGAAGCACCGCCTGATCATACACACCTCGACAATCAACAAATCCATACATACCATAAGCAGGTTATCCGGGATCAGGATGAGCAGTTAGATCGGCTGGGTGAGAGTATAGGAAGGCAGCGGGAGTTGAGCATACAAATGGGCGACGAGTTGGACGAGCAAGCTGAGCTTCTGGATGATGTAGATGAAGGCGTGGATCGGCATCAAAACCAGCTGGATCGGGCAAGAAAGAATCTGGGAACTTTCAGTAGGAAGGCCAGGGAGAATTGGAGCTGGACGCTGATCGCGATTCTGATCATTATACTGGTGTTGTTGATTGTTATACTAAAGTAGAAGGAAGATGCGCCAGTGGCACTTGGATATAGATGTATTTCGAGCTTGTTTTATATATACCCTTCGAGTTTAGTAGCTAATAATGTCTCTCTGGCGTTTCCCAATCCATTTAGAGCCGTTCCGAATGGTGACACAGAAAAGTTTTGTGCATAGAAAGAATCAGGTTTTCTAAGCGGAATACAAGAACCACTGGTTCGAATAAGTTATCAAGGAAACACACATACAGGTACCTATTGTGTCCCAAACTACTGCATTTATGTAGGCTGAGGCGGCCATGGTACGGACTTCCTTCTTCCGTTCTGGGCTTCGGCACAGACTGCCCCGCCCGCCTCCACTCTCCATGTGGCAGCAACGTCTAATCTCCAGTCCGATGCGCATCATTACGAACCACCGGAATACCAGCCTGCGACCAGAGTTCAGCAGTTGGAGCGCATCATCTTCGAATCAATAATCATTCTCGCTATCATTGGCCCCCGACACCATTGGCCTCAGTCTTCTGTTTCCCTTCTAGCTGCCTAATGAGCTCCGCTTGAGAACAGCCATATGGCTCGTAAGGCGCGCCAGAGGATCAGCTATGGTTCGTGTTCTATCCCTACAAATTCAAAGCTAGATCAGTGCTAATGGGTCTGTGTGCTCAGTCCTCCCTCTTGCCAACTCTGCTGGAGGCCACCGACTCGGCGTGAATGGTCTCGCTGTCGATCGCGAACAGTCCCTCTTGTATGCGCTCATAACCTCCGTCGCAACCCATCCTAACATTGAACAGATATACAGGTGGCCGTGATGGTGTAATATGCGCCTGGGATCTAAACACAGACCTTCAGAACCCGCAGCCTTCGGTTCCAGATTCGAAGCCTTCTCCTCCCCCAGCCACGAGCTTCCGACAAGAGGTACAGGCGCATACCCATTGGATAAACGACATCGCTCTCGCACAATCGAATGAAGCCCTTGTTTCAGCGTCTTCAGATATTACGGTCAAGATATGGCGGCCTGCAGCGCAAGACGTCCTGCCTCCACAAACGCTAGGCCTACACAATGACTACGTCAAGGTACTTGCCGTACCCAATCCTCATTCGAGCTGGGTTGCAAGTGGTGGACTTGACAGGAAGATATGTCTTTGGGATCTCAATGGTCACGGACAGACACTCAGCATCAATATTGGAGAGGATGAAGCTGGCAATACACTTAGTAGAGACAAAGGAAGCGTGTACGCGCTGGGGACTACGAGTTCCATCCTTGCTAGTGGTGGACCGGAAAGTACTGTACGATTATGGGATCCGAGAACCGGCAAGCGCATCACGAAGTTTGTGGGTCATACAGACAATATCAGAGACGTATTGATTAGCGACGACGGTGCTACTATCATGACCGCAAGCAGCGATCAGACGGTTAAAGTATGGAGTGTGACTGGCGGTCGCTGCATGTACACTTTCACCATGCACGACTCAAGTGTCTGGTCACTGTACTCGGAACACCCACAGCTCTCCGTGTTCTATTCTTCGGACAAGCATGGCTTGGTTGCGAAAACGGATACTAGAGGTTGTGCCGAACTTGATGAAGGTTTAAGCGTGGCAGTCTGCCAGGAACATGAAGGCGTGCACAAGCTGGTGTGCGCAGGAGACAACATCTGGACAGCAACCAGCAGGCCCAGTATCAATCGATGGAAGGATGTCGACACCACCGATGCAGAAATGCAGGTACCAGATAACTACACCAAGGGACACTCTCACAGAACCAGTATCGGAACTGCGCGCTCACGGATTCCTAGTCCGCCACCTCAAAGCCCACCTGGAACATCCAGAGGTATCGCTGGTGCTGTTGCACCTGCGAGGACGCAAATACCTTTGAAGCACGTGCTACGGTTGAGCAACGCCGTGTACTTCCCAACTCCTATCCCAAGGGATTCAGAGATTGCCGCGCTACCAGGTGGAAGAAAGAACACTATGACTGAAATTACAGATAGCGATGCTCACATTATGCAACCTTTCAGGAGTCAGCCCGAATTCTCCATTGAAGGCCAGAATGGGTTGATCAAGCATGTGATGCTGAATGATCGGAAGCGGGTGCTTACCCTCGATACCGCAGGTGAAGTTATGATGTGGGATCTACTCAAGGTTCGTATGCAGACAGAATATTCTAGGGTAATCGCTAACCATGAACAGTGTGTACCAATCAAGTCTTTTGGTAAACGCCATCTAGAAGATGTTACGCCAGAAGTCAATACAGTTGAAAGCGTGGCCAATTGGTGCACAGTAGATACCAGAACAGGCAGCTTGGCTGTTGTTCTGGAAGAGAATAACTGCTTTGATGCTGAGATGTACGCTGATGAACTTGACTTGGATGAGGATATTGAGTTCAAAGAGGATCAAAGGAGTATGCAATGCTGAATCCCTGGGCCTACAAAAAGTGGCGGCTAACGAACAACAGTAAATCTTGGTAAATGGGTGCTCCGTTACCTGTTCTCAAACCTCATTACGGAGGAGATTCGACGCGATCAAGCATATCGCAAGTACCTGTTGAATGAAGCACAAAATAAGCGAATCGAGCGGGAGAACGCGCCGACAAGCATCCAACTCCCGCAAGCCAACGGATGGCACGCAGACACGGCAGGGCCTCCATCTACAAACACTGTAAGGCCTACGAACGGTGCACCTCCTGCTATCACCCCAGGCTTCGGAATCGCGGCCGCAACTCCTGCACCTTTCCAATCTCCCGCAATCAGCCGAACCAGCAATGTACCAGCCCCAGTATCGGAAGAAGGCGCTCCTCTCGAAAAACGTCTTTCACAAACCTCCCAACCACGGAAGTCTGTCGACAAAGACTACTTCTCCAACCAACCCTACCCGCAAGCGAACGTTACGTCCCCAGGCGGTGCAGAAACCCCCAGCGAAGGCACCGACCCCACAACCCCCCAACCCGACGACAACACCTCGACCCCCTCAAAGTTCGGCAAGAAGTTCCGCATGAACATGACCTTCGGCATGAAAAAACTCGCCAAAACAACCACGAACGAGAAATCCTCCACGGACGGCAGCGGCACCAAACCCACCGCCCCGGTATCCGAAAAAGACGAGTCCGAGTCCGACGCCCGAAGCAGCAAGACCTCCTCGAGCACCCGCAACATCGACGACAACTTCTACGGCGCGCTGCAGAAGATCCGCTTCGCGTACGACGACGAGCTAGCCGCGCAACTGCAGCGCCAGAGCGCGGCCGACGCCGCAGGCGGCGCGCTGGGCCAGTCCAAGGCCCTCGAGCTGCAGTCGACCATCACGCCTTCGTTACCGGCCGAGACGCCCGTGCTGAAGCCGCCGCTCAATACCTCGATTCTGATCCAAGAGGACCGGCCCGAGGCGGGCGGGGTGGCGGATTTGTTCGAGGGTAAGGTCGGGGCGCTGGGGGAGGCGGCGGATTTGATTGAGAGGGTGGCGCCAATGTGGTTGGCGGAGTGCTTGCTTAGGAATCAGGTGCCGGCTAAAGAGGTGGTCAAGATTAGTTTTGTGCTTGAGCCGTGGAGGGGCGAGTTGGCGAGCATTGCTGCTGATGGGTATGTTTCTGTCCAAGTTCTTCGACCCTTTTGGTGTGCTGGTTTGGCTTTGGCTAATCGTGAGGTGCGCAACAGAAACAACCGCTTAAACGCCAACCGCATGCTGCGAGCGCGCAAGATCCTCGCCTACGTCGCCGAGCGCATCGAGCCTGCATCGTCAGCACCCAGCACCGCCGACTCTTCCTCCTCCTCTTCCTCTTCCAAATCAACGTCCGAGTCGTCCCTCCGCCCAGAGGATTACCTCGAATTGTACTGCAATAACCAGCTTATACCGCCGAAGATGACGCTCGCGACGATCAGGGCACATGTTTGGAGGGGTGGCGGTGATGTGCTGTTGTATTATAAGGCGAATGGGAGGAAGAGGATTTTGCAGGCGCCGGGGGGTGGGGAGGAGAGGTAGGGATGGTGGGATGGAGGGGGCGGGAGGCGGAGGGGGGCAGGGGGAGGGTGGGCGGAGAGGGAGGAGAAAAGGGGGCATGTATATATTCACATAGTGGTGATTGGTGGATTGGTGGATTGGTGGATTGTATGTGACTTAGGGATACCCTTTTTGCGGCGCTAGATGGATATTCTTACCTCTTCCGAATCCCGGTGTCCAGTACCTTACATGATGTATGATTGCGTTCGAATCCGCACTGTTGGGCAAAGGTGCGCTGCCTGTTTCTATTGGTACTCATTTCGTTGCCTGCATTCTAGATGCAGTGAGGCGATCATGGATGTTGCACAATTATGCACAGCTTATGCCGCTCGAGCTTTCCCCAAACTCGACGTCATCCGTTCAGGCACATCCATGAGATCGTCTCAAGTCGTGTTTCTTCAAGTCCATACTCACGACATCTCCTCCCACACCACCACAAAGCGACACCACCGTCACGATGGTCCTAGAAGGCGCAACCGCCACCGACACCTTCACCGACGCACCCCCCTCCTCAGACACCGATCCCTACTCCACCACCTCCCCCTCCGACCTCCCCTCCCCACCAACCGGCCGCTCCGCCCACCAAACCTACAATGTCGACGCCGCCAAACTGCCCCAACCCTTCAAACTCTTCGGCCTCATCGGCCCCTCCCTCACCACGCAGCACTTCGAGCTCATAAAGCACCAATGCGACTTCGCCAGCCAGATGCTGAACCGCGACCTCAGCCAGCCCGAGGTCGACGCCTTCGCCTACCACACGGCCAAGAGTGTGCGGGTGGCGTCCTACGGCGCGCCCGTGGGCATCAGTCTCGGTGCGATCCAGGCGTGGCGCACACAGGGTACTATGAAGTTCCCTTTCTACCAGCCCAAGAATATCGATCCCAATGTCTTTGGACCTCTGCGGGGACAGTTTGCTCGCTCGGCCTGGACGGTCACGCGCGCGCAGGCGTACTGGTTCGTCGGCTGGGTGCTGGGCGAGCTGTTTTTCGCCAGCTATGCGGTCAGTGTGGGGTCCGCGGGGAAGGCGATGGATGGGCGGTTGAAGGAGTTTAACGAGGCGCTGCGACGCAGGATTGCGGAGGGGAAGCCGTTGGGGGAGATCGCGGGGGCGAGGCCGCCGCCGGGGCAGAGGGGTAGTGTTACGACTCCCGAGGGACGCATGGATGAGATGGTTAATAGGCTGCCGAGGGAGAATTTCGAGGGCGAGAGGATCAGGCCGGGGGTTGCGCCAAGGGGACAGAGGCAGAGGGAGAGGGAGGTCGACGATGCGAGTCCGACTGGGGGCGCGTTTTTGGATGATCATGGCGATGCGGGGACTGATACGGGACTCTTGAGTGATGAGCAGATGCAGAGGAGGGATCGCAAGCAGCAGTCTGATGCTGGCGGTCAAGCCGAAAACCGCGCCAACACCTTCGCGATGGAGAAGGTCACTTCACAGCCGAAGAACTTTGATTCGGACGATGCTTCACCAGCCGCTCAGACTGAGAAGCCGGCGAAGGAGTACCCAAAGGGTAGTACGTGGGAGCGCATACGAAGGGAAGCAGCAACTGGACGTTCGGAGAAATCAGGATCAGCTTGGTCCCGTGCTGGCAGCGACAGTGGGGTGAAGAAGGAGCAAAGGGATGGGTCGACGCTGGGGGATAGCTTCAGCTTCTCGGAGACGGAGGAGGAGAGGCAGCTTGCGAAGACGGAGGCGCAGAAGGATTTCGATGCTAGGCTTGATAGGGAGAGGGCGGGTGGTGATTTCAATGAGGAGAGGAGGGGGAGGAGGTGGTAGGTTTGTAACGATATTGTAAGTATAATCTATCGGATTAGATAATACGTCAGATGTGCACCTGTAGTTCGCTTACTGTAGCTGTGCATATTCATGCAGCAGCTATGATCACCTCACTGTATTCCATACCTCATACACCATCGAGAATATATTGATCTCTCAAGTCATCTCCTCCTCAGAGCGCCCTCTAGCGAGAACTGTCTTAGATCAGATCGAAAGCATACCTTACTCTTAGTGGGTCACTTGGCAGGAGACGCACTGGAATCCTACCAGAACTTGTCCGACGAAAAAGGGACGAATGGGACGATCTGGTCGAAGCCTTAACGAACAACCCCAGGGGGAGCCAAAGGATAACCGGAGCAACGAGGCAGCTTGCAAAATGAACAGCTTCAACCAGGGAGGTAAGAGCACCGAATAATGAGGCCGAAACTAACACACACGTTGCACCACGCCGTCGCCACTTGCTGTCACCACTTGCTCAACACCTGGACGTCTCCACCGTTCAGCCTCACCAGTTGCTCGGTACCTGGACGCCTCCAATCTACACAACATGCCTGGTCAGCTCTCACAGCTTGCTATCATATGGGTCAGATTACTGGGTTTCCATTTCATGGTTGTACGCATCCACGGCGTGCTCCTCAGCTTAGAACTGATACGCTAAGGAGAGAGTGCGTTTAAGCAGCGCCTAAAGGTCGGCATAGTCTTACAGGACGTTAGAGGTACGGTGGCGCGAGCGTTCTCAATCGAGACCGAAGTGACGTTGGTACCCATGATTTACGAGCACTAAGGCGGGAGCGAGTGAACGGAGTAGGATCCCTGCCCAGAACGACCAGCGAAAGCGCATCCTCTGGTCAAAGAAGACATCGACCTTGGCGCGCAGACATGCGGCCATGGGCTTCGCTGATTTCTGCACGAAGATTCTGCGATTGTCGCTCTTGGTAGTCCACCAGGTGGAGCTGGCATTGTGTGATCGACCGGACGGGCCGGGCAAGGTAGAGACCATGTCCGACTGAGCGGGACTGGAACCGCTGGAGCGGGCAGCGGACGGTTTCCTAGTACATATGCTACCATGCGAGGAGGTACGACAGAAGCTGCCATCGTCGTCGCTGAGAATATATCTCGCCCCATCAGCCCGCTGTCTAACCGCCTCCGACCTACACAACCGGCCACCCACTACTCCAATCGATCTTATTAACCCCCAACCTCTTATCCCCATCCGCATACCCGACCGTCGTATCAACATAATTCTAATAAACGACCCAGCCCACCTCCGGATCCTCATAAACCCCCTGTCCGCCCGGCCCATACACGATCCCATGACTCTGCAGCACAACCGTGCCGCCGCCGTTCGTACAACTAGCACCATTCTGGTCCACGAAGCCCCCCGTGGCGGAGGAAGATCGGCACACCATGATCTTGTACTCGCCCCCCGGCGCGGGGCGCTCGGTGTCGTAGCCGCAGCACTGCCCGCTAGAGAAAAACAGGTAATAATAGTTCCCCTGCTGAACCATATAACTGCCCTCAATGCCATGATCGCCGCTGCTATTATACGCGATATTATAACTCGCGCCGCCCGCCCTCGTCGGCACAGTCGCCATAGGCACCTGGTAGATATCGTGCCAGAAGGAGCCGAAGTTGAGCAGGTAGGTGCTCCCCACGGGGACCAGGTTGGCGTCGATGGCGTTGTAGGGTTTGGCCGAGGTGGAGGAGACGCCGATGCTGCCGTGGTCGGTCCAGCTGCCGGGGTCCATGGTGCTGGAGGTTGCGAGACCCAGGACGCTGGTTTGGGTCCCGAAGGCGGAGGCGGAGTAGTAGAGGTAGTAGGTTGAGCCGATTTGGTGCACGTCTGGGGCCTGCGGGGCGGACGTTGTTAGGCTTGGTTCTTGGAGCTGGCTTATGTGTGGAAAGGGGAGGGGTGGGGAGGGGAGGGGAACTCGTACCCAGAGATCATCAGCGCCGGAGTTGTCCACTTTGCTCCCGCTGGGCAGTGCGTAGCCCTGGTACGTCCATGGGCCTTGGATCGAGGAGGCTGTGTGGATGGCGATTCCAGCGCCGGTTGCGAAGCGGTAGTATTTGCCGTCCGAGGAGCGGCGGATCAGAGACGGGTCGTGGGTGTTGGTGCAGGTGCCGGAGCAGGAGAGCGGGCTCGCATAGCCAAGGACTGAGGGGAGGAGGGTGAGGAGGGAGAGGAGGAGAGGGAACATTGTTGATAGTTGTGAGGTAGTGACTGTGAGACTAATAGTGATTGAAGAATGATAATGAACGGAATGGTCCTACCAGAGGACTCGAAGAAAAGAGTGGAAACAATCGACCAAAAAGAAGACGTCGAGGCAGTGCGAATACATGGTGGGAGGTGCAGACCATATATGTTACAAGCGGAATGAGATGCACTTAGTTACATGTGCTTTGATAGAGTGCAAGCCATGGATAGCCCTTGTCGCGTGACCTACCAAGACCTGCCATTGTTTCATGATAGATTTCTCCACCTTGTGATCTAGCTACCCAGGGAGCCGAAGAGTATGATAAGTTAGGGTTCATCGCCTGTTTGTCCCGTTAATAGAATGCTAAAGAACGAGGCGCTGTTCTGGGGGGAATGGATTCGCTTGGCACGTTTCGGCTTCCCGTCTCGCTTGGGAGCATAAAGCCGCGGTCTACGCCTGAATCAGGGAACATCTCTTACCCATCAATGGATGTCAAGATACTGATCAGAGAGTGCTCAAGCCTGTGGTGGGGAATTGGTGCGTAATGGTTCATACATAGTGTATGAGCTGAGAAAAATGTCACCCAATGGCGCTCTGAGTCCAACAGTCAGGCGCTGGATCGCCATCCGTAGCACACATGTCTGCCCTGGGGTTATAGAGAGCCAAGATGTTTGTGAACTGCAAATGTCACGCTATCGTCAAAATCGAGTCTCATAAGTCATAGCAGAAAGGGTCTGATTCGACCAGCCTCTCAGAGGTTCGCCCTATCCCGCATCGATCCATATCTGCAACCGCTTACTTCAGCGTCCCGTTCCCAGTTTGTCCTGCTGTGGTAGACTGCCCACTGGTGTTGACCAAGTTGCCATAGAAGACAACAAGCACGGCAGCATACGCCGCCGTGGCGGCCAAGATATCCTGATCCTTCAGTGTGGATTTGTACGTCGAACTCAGCGCTACACCAAATAGAATCGTAGCTACCGATAGCACAATGAGATCCTTGGTCTTGGATGAAGCGCTGGGAACGGTCATGATGATTATAGGAACGATGAGCCAAGCTGCAGCGGCGAAGGCAACGAGTAGCCTTGCACCCAAATTGACCCAAGAGGAGTAACCGTCCGGTGGCTCACGCTGGAAATATTCAGTTTGTTTTTGCTTCCGTTCATCTTTTGGCCATGCAAGGTTGCGGTGCAGATTGTTTCGTAAAAATTCTCGGATTACATCTTCTTGTCTGGAGGCGAGAAAGGCGTCTGGGAAACCGACGTATGGTGTATTGAAACCGGTGTTCGGTATCTGCTTGTCGAAGGCAGCTGTGAAGGCGCCTTTTGTCATCTTTTCCTCTTTGGCAGGTGCTTTATTCAATTTGTAGATGTACTCTAAATCCTGAATTGCCTGCGCTGTTTTTATGGTCAGTATGATCACAGGCTAAGAAAAGATCGCTAGAATAATCACTGTATTCCCTCAACGTTGAAGTCAGCTTAGGAAGGGCATCCCCCTGAACATCGGAGTCAGGCTTCTCGAAGTGTGCCTTCATCTTCGCGAGCTCATTCTGAAGGTATAGAATGTTTAGCCTATGCAGCGATGGAAATTCCGGAAAGATGGGTTTTTCTCCTTTGAATTGATCTGCTCGGTGATATAGTTGCCTGAAGTAAGGCGCGCCAGCTTTCGAAGAGCCATACAGCGCATCGCGTTTGTTGAAGTCGTACCCCTCTTCCAATCCTCGAATCGTAGTGGGCAGCTCTGGTAGAGACATCTGCTGCTTTCGCGATGGGCGATAGTGGAGCAGTTAGGCCTTTGAGGAATCCCGAACCGGTGGCTCGGAGGAAAATATCTAGTTCTCAGGAGTGCATGGCCTTGTATAAGAGGTAAGGTATGCAGAGCTGAAGTCGCCTACATATGCCAAGTGGTCAGGAGATATTTCGCATGGCTGCAGACATGCTATTTTAGAGCAATGTGGCTGGCTGGCTTGTTACACAGCTGCACTTGAGCCCAGTAAGGTGAACATCCATATAAACATCGCGTGGCAGAGTGATTCGGGTCATACTGATGGACGAACATGAACGCACAAGATGACACTTCGGGCCCCCTGTTCTGGGTGGATCTGATTCTCATCCATCTGCAAATGAGCGCGAAGTTAGTGAGTGGTATCGAAGAGAAGGTTGCGAAAACGGAAAGATACCGCCACGATCGTAATCGCCAATTAAGAGCTGGCGAGCTGAAGCACGCTCTAGAGTGCGAAAGCAAGCGTTTGGAGTGGCTTCGAGATGATGACATTCCACCTCAGGTCTCAGGTACAGCTGTCCGGACATCTGCGTGGTTGATTTACTCCACAAGCAGCTGACAGGCTCTCAGCCACAGTTATAGCTGACTTTCGAAGGGTGACTGAGAGTCTGGACAGTAAGGTGCACCAAAGGCTCAAAATTCTGCAAAACATTCCAAAGGAGGACATGAAGACTGAAAGAGTGACGTTCACGGGAATGTACGAGCAAATACATCGCGACGCGCATTGGGCTATGATACTGGCGTTTGCGGGACTTGAGGCGGCTCGAGTGGCAAACCGCCGACCATGAGAGTTTGGCGGAAGTAAGATCGAGAGCTCTTCGTATACCTTAGGTGCCGATGTGGAGGTTGGTGAAAGAAACATGAAAGTCGTCTCTCATAGGTGCGGGACGCAGAGGTTGGATTGGGAAGTCGCTTCACAAGACCGTCGCGGCTTCCGGCACAGGCGAGTGCTAAGGCATCATACCAGCCTTTCGTGTGCACTCCCGCCATCGCACATGCAGTCAAGTACACGTATATTCCCGAACTTTCATCACGAAAAAGACGATCATCAGTATTCCAGCATCTTTAGACTCGATCATATACGCGAGTCACTATCTTCTGCTAGACGTGCGCGTACTGTTTGTCGGTCTGTTCGCTCTTACAGGCTCCGTCTCCTCCAAAGTGCTCTCAAGCGACTCGACTGAATCATTCGTAGGCGGCGTAGCGCTATACAGCATGCTGAGATGGCTCCTAGTGGAACCATAGCTCTTCTGCCCGTTGATCTTCTGACGCGTACTCCTCTTGGGCGGCGCCAACAACCTTTCACTCTCACCGGGCTCAGACCCATCCTCTTCAATCTCCACTTCCTCTTTGCGCTCCTGTCGTGAGAAGTGAATCGCCATGACGAGCAAACAGCCTTGGAAACACCCAGTGACGCAGTATACGAGCCACGAACTCCACCCTTGAAACCCGACACGGCCCCATAGCGAGAAGGCGAAAACGAAGGATCCGGGGACTTGGATGATCATGGTCGTGATACTCAGACTCAACAATTTTCGGATCCGCCACGTGGTCCAGATCTGCGGGATGTACTGTATGCACGCCATTGTGCTAGACGCCACACCCAGGAAGTTGGCCCATCCTAGTAACAAGGCTGGTGCTCGAGCAAGGAAGACAAGAGAACCGATCGATACAAACAGTATGGCACAGAGCGAGGAGACTCCGACAATGATCGCATCGCGGGGTTTTGGTATGCGACTGTCCGTATAAACCTCTGAGGGCAGCTCGTCGTCCCGCTGGCGAGGAAAATAGACCAGGAAAAGAATCATTCTGTGGACTCGTTAGCACTTGTTCGCCACCCACTCTCACTCAAATTCCCTAAATGAAAAGGGGGGTTCATACATAGCCATGAAACAAGTCCACTGCACTCCAATCTGCACAACCCCCAGCAACGCCGCTCCACACGCCGCGCCCGAGATCTCGCGGCAACACGCGATGTCATGTTGGCTGGTGGGTAGGACGACGATGTTGGCGATGGCAGTGATGCTGGAGAGCGTGCCAAGGAGTACCCACCACGGTGAGAGCCCTGCGGAGGTCCGGTTGCTGATGATTTTCGCGTGTTGCGGGATGTAGGAGCCTAGGATGCCGAGGACTAGGCAGCTAAAATGAAGATTAGGTTGGTGGTGACAAGGGAGAAGGGCGATTGAATACACGTACATCGAGAGGGCTAGAAGCCAGGGGTTTGGCGATGCGAGATGCTCGCAGTATGGGTCTTTCATTGTGTTTGGAATGATGGTGAGGAAGGTACGCTACGTATTAGATCAAGTGGATGAACAGCGGTTAATGTTGCAGCGGTACTGCGGGCAGTATCATCGCTGTTGCGACATGATCGACTCTGCGAGACGTCTCCTCAATGAGACATTATCGTATTGGCACCGTCACACAAGTGACGTGAAAGACTGATTAATGTTGGAAGTCGGAGGCTGGGCGTGTCGTGTGAGTTGGACGGGATGTCCCTGGCATCAACGATGACCATTTCCCCGCATTCTTGGCAACGGGAGCTCCCGTCGTTCTCCGCAGCACCTCCGAGAACGATCACAGCCCTACGAACATTTCTATCGATACGCGGGGTTCCTCCTTCAAGACAATCTGTGTTGTTTCGCCACATAGTGAGTGTGCAGCGACTGTTAAAGCTGTGAGATTGACATTATGGCGGACTCAATTCTGCACCAGCTCGCTCATGGTGAGATACATCTTGTGCCCTGCCAACGGCGCTTTCTATGCTGACCACCCAGCAGAGCTTCTGGTCTTTTGGCATACCTACCGATCTGAGATCCTCCTATCCGCAGCACTGATATACACCATCGTACGCTTGACTGCGTACTGGAGGAGTGCACGCACGAAACAGTCTTTAACCCCACCAATATCGCCAACTTTGAAGAGCATTGAGAAGGAAGAGGTAATCCCAATTGCAGTACCAGCAGAAGAGAAGGCCGAACTACGCGATGCCGACCACCTCCTCGACGTCACACCAATCGCCACTGTTCCTATCAGACCGAAGGCTGGTCCAAAAAGAGTCACAGGAACAAAGACTCCCCGGCCAGCAGGCTCGCGTCGTAAGAGCAGCGAAGAAGCCTCCGCCCAGATCCAGCCCATTATATTCTACTACACCGTGACCACCACAACTGAGCAAACAGCTCGCAAATTGGTCGAGAAGCTGGGCGCAGACATTACATCACACATACCCCAAGACGGGCGCAAATGCCTGCAGCCACTGCTGCGCGATTTGGCGGATCTAGATTACGACGATTACTTTATTTCGCCGCCCAAGACGCACGAGTCCGGGCTGCCGACACAATACTTCTACCTGATACTCACCCCGTCGTACAATATCGACACCGAGCTCAGTAACTTCCTCGATCACCTGCAGGAGACCCACAATGACTTCAGAATCGACACTGCACCATTGTCACCGTTGTTGGGCTACTCAGTGTTTGGTTTCGGAGATCGAGAAGGCTGGCCAACGGAGGAGGAAGGGTTCTGTTCCCAGGCTAAGGAGGTGGATAAGTGGATGGCGAGGCTGACGGGGAAGAAGAGGGCGTTTCCGCTGGGCATGGGTGATGTGAAGAGCGACGCTAAGGAACGATTGCAAGAATGGCAGACGGGCGTTGTAGACGTGCTGAAGGACCTTGCGGAGGGGAAGGGCCTGGGTGAAGGTGTGAAGGGCAGTGGCGACGCGGTGGAGAGTGACGAGGAAGACATTGCGGAGGACAGCGATGAAGAGGAGACCGACGAGACGAAGACCAAAAAGACAACCCGCAAACCCGACAACACAGCTGACCTCGAAGATCTCGGCGGCAAAAGCGCTCCTCTCGCCGTCGACTTCACCACCTACAAGAACAAGAAGACCGTCCCCCCTTCCACGGAGCCAAAGGAAATGGTCCCCAAGACCAGCCCCACCTATACCGCCTTAACAAAACAAGGCTACACAATCGTCGGCTCGCACTCCGGCGTGAAGATCTGCCGGTGGACCAAATCCGCCCTTCGCGGCCGAGGTTCCTGTTACAAATTCTCCTTCTACGGCATCCGCAGCCACCTGTGCATGGAAACCACGCCCGCCCTATCCTGCTCAAACAAATGCGTCTTCTGCTGGCGACACGGCACCAACCCCGTCGGCACGACGTGGCGGTGGAAAGTCGATCCGCCCGAGGAGATCTTCAAAGGCGTGAAGGAGGGCCATTACAAGAAGATCAAAATGATGAAAGGCGTCCCTGGCGTCCGAGCCGAGCGCTTCGCCGAGGCGATGCGCATCAGACATTGTGCCTTGTCGCTCGTAGGCGAGCCGATCTTCTACCCGCACATCAACGAGTTCACGGCCATGTTGCACGCAGAACGCATCTCGAGTTTCCTGGTCTGCAACGCGCAGCACCCGGACCAGCTGGCGGCATTGAAGCCCGTCACGCAGCTCTACGTCTCCATCGACGCCAGCAACAAGGAAACGCTGCGGAAGATCGACAGGCCCCTGCACAGAGATTTCTGGGAGCGATTTCAACGCTGCCTCGATATCTTGCGCGAGAAACGGGATCGCCAACGCACGGTGTTCAGACTCACGTTGGTCAAGGGCTTCAATATCGACGACGAGGCCGAGGAGTATGCTGGCTTGGTCGAACGCGCTTTACCGGGCCTGGTCGAGGTCAAGGGCGTCACGTACTGTGGCACCAGCACGTCCAGCGCCGCGGGGCTGACGATGCAAAACGTGCCCTTCTACGAAGAAGTGTGCGCGTTCGTCGAAGCCCTGGTCGGTGCGCTGAAGCGTCGGGGTCTCGACTATGGCATCGCGGCCGAGCATGCGCACAGCTGCTGTATCCTGATTGCGGACACGAAGCGGTTTAAGAGAGACGATGGATGGCATACTTTGATTGATTACGAGAAGTTTTTTGAACACTTGGAGAGTGGAAAAGAGTTTGGGCCGCAGGATTATATTAGTGAGGAGCCGAATCCGACGTGGAGTCAGTGGGGCATGGGAGGTTTCAATCCGGAGGATGAGAGGGTGGATCGGAAAGGCAGGAAGAAGGATCCGGATTCGATTAAGGTTGGTGGTGGGAGGGTTGTTGAGATTGCTTGAGTGGTTTAGTCGAGGCAGGTGTATATTATTACGAATGGCAATCTTCTGAACCTGCCGTGCTTGTTGTGCATGTATCGTGGAGGTGTATATAGTATATATCGCCCATGTCATATCGAAGGGTCTAAGAACGCGAAACATTACCTGGTGCCTGGTCTGCCTCTCAAGAGGCGCTTTCCATCTCCTTCTCAGGCTTGCCTTCCGCAACCTGATCAACATCGATCCTTTCCTCGGTGAATTTGGCAACAGTCTCATTCTCCCTCCCACTCTCTTCCTTGCCCGGTACATTCGCCAACTCCGCCAATCTCGCGGCCGTAACCTCCGCCTCCTCCCTCTCTATGCGTTCCCTTTCCAGCCTCTGCACCACCTCCTCCTTCTCCCTCTCCACCCTCTCCCTCTCCTCCCTCTTCCCCCTCTCCACCCGCTCCATCTCCTCAAGCTCATCCTCCACCTCCACCTCATCAACCCCCTCCGCACCGACCTCACCAACAATCCCCGCAATCTCATCCACGCCCTCCATCTCCTCCCGTAGCCTCTCCACCACGCCCTCCACGCCCTCAACCCCGCCGACCTCCTTGTGCAAATTGCGCAGCACCGACGCAGACGACTCCATCACCTTCACCATGGCCACCTGGTCCGCCGCCTGCTCGATCTTAGCATAGACCTGCTCCAGCTGCGACAGTGACGCGGAGCGCGTCGTCAGCGTCGTCTCGGCGAGTTTCTTGCTCCGCAATGCCGACTTCGCCGCCGCGTTCCTGCCCGCTGCGACGGCTGCTTTGGCCGCCTGCTGCAGCTCCTCGACGCGCGTGGACAGCCCATCGACCTGTTGCGTGAGTGTGGTGATGAGGGTGCGGAGCTCGGCGATCGAGGTGTCCTGGTCCGTTATCGGGGCTGGTGTTGCGGCTGTAGGATCTTTAAATTTTACGGTGTTGGCGGTGGAGGAGAGGACGGGTTTGTCGCGGGAGAGGTAGGCGAGGAGGATGGTGAAGTCAGTGCTTGTGAGACGGGATTCTGGGGACAGCGTGTGTGCGAATGTCGTTTCGAACAGGTCGCGGGAGTAGATGCGGGAGGTTGGGGAGGTGTTTTCCTTTGAGGCTTGGGCTAGGAGCGCGGTCGCTGCGGCCTGTTCGCGTTCGCAGTCAGTATCGCACTCTGCACATCTCCGCATCTCTCTTCGCATAGGCACATGCAGGAGGAGAATTCATATCATACCTCAACATTCCCCAGCACGACCCACTCGCCTACGACCAACCTATCCTCCGCACTCGCACCTCCACCAGCCAACCCCAACTGCCTCAGCCCCCACCCCACCACCCCGCCCAAACTCGGCACGCCCCAACCTCTAGCATAAACGCTATTCTTCTGGCTCAGAAACTCCCTAAGCGGAACCAACTCCTTCCTCTCCACCGCATCGCCAATCACACTACCCAGCGCCAGCGGGCGGCCCCACTCCCTCGTCTGCAGGGCGCGGGCCAAATCCTCGCCCGACGAGAACGCCAAATGGTTGTTCCCATCTGCGCTTGTTCTGGAGGGAAGCAAGCCGGCGCGAGAGGCGGAGGTCAGGGCGTGCAGCCAGGCGTTGGAGTTCGCGGCGTAGCCGTCTGGGTTTGTGGCGCGTTGGGCGCGGAAGTCGGAGTAGAGGGAGGAGAGGCGGGCTTTGCTGGTGGGTTGTCAATATTGTGGAGGGTTTTGCGAGAGGGAAGAGTGCGTCGTGTACCTACCTACGGAAGGCTTCCTCGTGGGTGCGGAGGAAGTCGAGCATTGCTGAGTCGCTCATGGTGATGACGAGGGCCCGGGCCCTAGGACGCGATAACGAGCTGAAAGATTGTATATATGATATCCTTCTGGTATAATGGGAGAACGAGTTTCGGGATGGCGCTGGTGGAGGATCGGGGGAGTATATTATGTTGTATGAGATGGTATGGCTTGGGAGCGGAAGTTCACGTTCACATGTCAGGCTTCAGCGTCACAAAATCTGGGGAAACCGGCGCGTAGGGTATGGTATAGTGAGTACACACCACAACACAGCAGTAACAGACGACTCATAGTAAGTCCAAACAAGGTATCTCTGCTATCACAGCAAGGTATTCGTGTATAAAAACCTCCGCCTCTTTCCCTTATCCGCAGAGGAGTCCATTTCCCATACTCCACATACTCCACGCTATACCGCAAATAAACCATGGCCCTCCAGAAGCTCCCACATAGAGAGCACGAGTCGTTCACCCAAGACCACTCCTCCAGACCACAAGCCTCGTCACTCAAAACCCTCAGCCTTCGGATCCGGCCTTTCCAGCACTGGACTAGTCGGACTCAGAGGCGCCGCACCCAGCGGGTCGAAGCTCTGCGACGGCGCAGCAATACTAAGACTCTGGCGCCTTGTCCTCTGATCCACCTGCTCACTCTCCTCCTGTACCTGCTCCACAAGAATAGCTTCGTCACCCTCCCCTTGTGAAACACCTTGGCCCAGTCGTTCCCTCAGACTCTGCCTCAGTTCCTCCAGGAACCTCTGCATCTCCCTAAACGCCAGCGGTGGTGCGTTCTCCTCATTGATACCATACAAAGTCATTGCGTCCGCGAGTCGCTTTTCCGCTTGTGAAGGCTTATCGAGTCTGAGCCACGCATCAGAAGCAAGCGTATGCCAAAACGCAGCCTTCCTCCTCCTCTCGCCGCTTCTCAGCCTCCCCACGCCCTCCCTCGCACTATAGCACACCGCGATCCTCTCGACCAGCAACGCATGCCCCGTCTGACCAACCAACCGATCCTCCAAGCCCCTACTAAGCCACCTTGCCGCATCATCCAGCGCAGACCCGCCCTTGCCCCGCAGTAGTTCGGCGCCCACAACTAGCGTGCGTAGCGCAGCATACTTCTCCAAACTCCGTGTATGATACGTATAATAAGCATTCTCGATCATCTGATCCACACTCTCAACCCTGGTTCTCGCACTCAGCGGTGCATTTCCCGTACTCAAGAGTGTCGCCACAGCGGCCATCTCGCAAGCGGCAGCGTAGGCGCGCCACGCCTTGTCGTTCTTGAAGTCCTGGGCCAGGATCTCGTACACGGAGGCCGCAAGGCGGAAATCCCGCAGCATGACCGCGTAATCCGCTAACTTCCGCATGATCGCTTCGGGGGTATCTGGGCGGTAGAAGCCCTGCAAGGCATCGAAATTGGTATTCCCCCCTCCCACCCCGCCGCCAGAGAGGGGGTTGGTTGCGCTGCGGGAGGAGAAGGGCGTCCAGCGTTTCGTGAGGCTTGTGAAACGCCCGCTTAACCCGCGACGGCGGGAGGCGACTTGGTCGTTCCAGGTCGCGGAGACGCGCTCCATGCCTGGGATGATGGATTGGGTTACCATTTCGCGCACGAAGGAGCGGATGTTGGCTGCGTCGGATTCGAAGATGTGGGGAGTGGGGTCTTCGTCGTCTTCGAGGTTCTCTGTGGTACGTCAATTGCTTGGTCCGGTTGTGAGGAAGGGAAGGGAGGGGTAGGGTGACGAACCTCGCGTGTAGATCTCTGCCAACTCTTCGCCGGCCGACATCCATTGGCAGATTGGTAATCGCAGGCTGTCGTCATCTGAGGGAAGGCATTGTGTACTACGTAGTCTAAGCAGATGACAATGGAGGCCGAAGTGGCGTTTCATCTGCTCGAATAGTGTCGTGGATCTCTTTATATCGTCGTAATCTTCGTCGTGGATTAGTACGTAGTACCGCAGATATTCGTTGTTTACCCAAGGCGGCAGTCTGTTCTCGCCCTGGTTCGAGCTGCTGTACAAATTTCGTAGTTCTTCGATTGGGGCTGGATTACGAGAGCTGATTGCTATGACCAGCGCGACTGGGTGAGAGAATGTTTCGTGAGGGTTCAGTGGGAGGCCGGAAAGGAGTCGTCGGAGGAAGAGTGTGTGAAATTGCGATGTCGTGGGCGACTTTTGCGAGACCGAGGCTTCTTTGTAATTCATGTAGTCCGTGCCGGATGAGACAGGTTGCTGGTCCGCATACGCAAGATGTCTCTCTACCAGCTCGTCAATCTGCGCGATGTTGCCTCCAGTTCGTAGCCGTGCTGGCTTGTATTCCGGTATCAGATCTGCTGGATTGGCGGGCTGTCCCTGTCTACCCTCCGCGCTCTTTCTGGGCTCGAACACGGGCTCCTCCAAACCATCCTTTACCCCTGTGAAGCGAATGCCGTAATCATCCCATGGTCTACTTGAGCCCGTACTGTCCCTTATTACCACTCTTCCTTCTATCCTTTCGCCGAATGGCCGCAGAAGCTCCAGTAATCCTCCATTTATGCCTTTGTGACGTAGGAGCTCTTCACAATCCTGCGAGGGAAGCACGCCAACATGCGGGACAAAAGCTTGAAGTATAAGCGCCTTTGACTCGTCCGTCGCAGCCAACGGCGCAGGCGAAGGTGATCTCACTCCACCAGGAGACGGTCCTGGGGAGAACACGGAGCCATTCACGACTCCAGCAGGAGGTGTCACCGTGCCCGATGAGCTTGCCGTAATATTGGAGAGGGAGCTGGTCGAGGCGAAAAGGCTTGAGAGCGATGCATTGGAGCGGCGATAGGGGAGATTTGCGAGCGATGATAGTGGTGACTTTCTATCTTGTTGCCGGATTTTGGGGAGGTGGAGGGAGGAGTCCGAGTCTGATTGCTGCGGCGACTGCAGTGGATGCTCGATCGGGGTCATGAGAGCCTTGTGTTTGCTCTCGCACGGATGGTATTGCTAGCCTTTTCGTTGCACATGGATCTGTAGAGGTATGATTACTCGTTCCGAAGAGACATTAGTGTGGTTTGCGGACGGACGACTATGTAATGCAGCGCAATGGTGGACGGTCGGGAGCGCAGTGTTATGTCCGCAGGTCGAAGCTCAAAACGGCAGGTCAGCCGAGAGCACATGAAAGACATCGGTAGGTGACTTATTCAGACATTCATATACACCTTCCATAACGTCGCCTTTTCTCAGTATAACAAGAGGAGAATACACATGTTTCATGATTAGCGACCTTTTGGATCCGCCTTATACGGTAGCCTCAGTTCATGGATGCATCTCTTTCGGAGAACCTTGAGTCACAGAATTCGCAATAGAGCTGGTCTTACCGCATTGCATACTACACCACAACCTGCAAAGGAAACGATCCAGAGAATAAGGTGCATGCCTTACATCTCTACCGAAAACTTCTCAATCTCCGACTGTAACCCTAGGGAGAGCAAAAGGCGACGGTTATCGGAGAGGCCATCTCTGAGCCAGCAACCAAGAGCCACAATGGCCACAGCTCAGCAGGACGGCACAGTCAACTACCATCCCAGACTGGAACTGACAGAGGTTGAGTCTACCCTGCGGAGGTTGCTTCTTGACGTTGCCCGTTATGTCAAAAATTCGCCTACGCCTCCCACAGCAGATGGTCAGGTGACGATACCCGATACGCTTCAAAACGAAGAGCTCGTCTTGCGGTTTACTGGAGGTTGGGTCCGTGACAAGCTGCTCGGAGTTGGTAGCCATGATATCGACGTCGCCATCAACAAATTAACAGGCTTCCAATTTGGTCTCCGGATGAAAGAGTATCTCGAAATCCCAGGCAATTCGGAGAAGTATGGCTTGTTGGACGCGAAGGGCAAGGTCGCTGGAGCATTGCACAAGATCGAGGCCAATCCTGAGAAGTCCAAGCATCTTGAGACTGTCACTACCAGGATCTTTGGACTGGACATTGACCTTGTCAATCTACGCAAGGAGACCTATAGCGAGGACAGCCGAAACCCGCAAATGGAATTCGGAACCCCGGAAGAGGACGCTCTCCGCAGAGATGCAACAGTGAACGCAATGTTCTACAATCTGAACACCGGCGAAATTGAAGACTTTACCGGCAAAGGACACGAGGACATGAAGGCAAAGATCATTCGCACGCCACTCGAACCATATCAGACCTTTAAAGACGACCCTCTGCGCGTTCTGAGGTTAATACGGTTCGCAAGCAGACTCGGATACACGATCGAGCCAGAAGCGGAGCATCAAATGTCGAACCCAGAGATCCAAGACGCTCTCCAGGCCAAGATCAGCAGAGAACGAGTAGGGGTCGAGCTGGAGAAGATGCTGACTGGCTCTGATCCATACATGGCTCTGTCACTTATTGACCGACTTGGTCTGTACCGCACAATCTTCTCTGATCCGACACAAAACCTTGAGCAACACTATCAGCCGGATACCGAGGGATGGAGACTGTCTATTGACACGATCAGAGATATCTTGGGAAGCCGCGATGATGTACTACCTCAAGTACTTGTTCGCAACGCCGAGGAGGAGTATCTAACATGGCAAGTATCTTGCTTAGTACCCTATCGGGACGCACCACAACCTCCGCCATCAGCCCCAGGCAAGAAACTGCCGCCGCCCACCGCTTCGACTGTCGCGCGGGAAGGCATCAAAGCGACCAACAAAATCTGTGAAATGATCACAGCTTCCATTCGAAACCGAGAAGAAATCTCTAAACTTGCTCACGGATATGCTGAACAAGAGCGACGGCCTCATCGCAAGACTGAGGGCGAGGATTTTGGAGCACGAGACACTCTCGGAATGGCCATCCGCCGATGGGGCCCTTCCTGGAAAACACAGGCGCTGTTCGCAGCATTGTCGGATATCGCGGATACGCCTGAATCCAAAGAAGGTATGCTGTGAAGACACGCATGCGACTTTCCCACACGTTGCTAACAGGTTCATAGCCATTCTCTCAGACTACACCACCTTAGCCGCCCACCTCCGTGACCTCAACATTCTCGAAGCCTACAGCCTTAAGCCCCTAATCGACGGCAAGGCCCTCGCAAAAGCCATGTCCGTCTCGCCCGGGCCGTGGATGAAAGACGCCCTGGAGGTCATCATAGCCTGGCAGCTACGCCACCCCGACAAAACGAATGCGGAGGAAGCAATCGAAGAAGTCCGCAACGCGGGTATGCATGGTGAGCTTACCCACAGCCTCATCGCACATTTTCTCCGGCTTACCATTCGTCCGTTGTTCGCGAAGAATCAGCATCCGGCCGTCACTAAGCAGGGCCGTAAGGTCACAACCAATGTTCTGCCGAAGAAGATTGAGCTGGAGTCGAGGGAGGATGTATCGAAGCCTTGGAAGAGGGATGTGCATGTGTTGGGGTTGCTGAAGTGGGTTTTGGGGAGTTTGGACGAGGTAGCTGTGGAGCGGAATTGGCCGATGATAACACCACCTCTTCTCTCTATCACGGATGATCACGACCCGAAATTCAAGGCGCAAGGTTGTGAGATGGTTCGCTTACTCCTTGATGTCGTTCCATCATCGCTTCTACTTCGAACTGGACTTGGAGACGTCTTTGAAGAAGCACTCATGCCCTGCCTCGGCTATCTCCCTAGACTTACCCCGGAAGAAGACTCGATCGCACTCCTTTCAGCAGCCTATCCCGCCCTCATCGCCCTCTCCAAGACCGCTTTCCTTAGCCAACCTCCCGCAGGTAGCAGACTCACAGCCGAATCATTATCTCAGCGCCGCATCAAGTTCCTCGATACAATTGTCCGCAAGGGCGTTCTTTCCGCTTACGCTAATGCGGACGAATATGTCAAGATCACCGAAGTCTTACTACAGAATCTGCAGCTACTGAACAGTGAGCTGGGCATCGAATCCGTTAAGCACCTCAAACACGTCCTCCCAATGCTTTCAGAGATCCTGAGTAACCCGTTTGGCTCAACCTATGCACCAACACTGCTTGCGGCTGTAAAGTCCTTGCAGAGCGTGATCCTCAACGGCTGGCCTAGGGTGGCTGCTCATAAGGCGGAAGTGCTGAAGGGGCTTACACTGTGTTGGTTAAAGCTCGACGATAATAGTGCTGGGGAGTTGGAAGTGGCAATCAGAAAGGAGATGAGAGAGACGGTGCAGATACTTACGGCTGCCGTAGGGAGCTCTGAGTGTGATCTTGAGGCTGATTTTGATCAGTTGATTGAGGCTGATGGCCGGCTGGAGGGCTTGCTTAGGTAGGGTGGTATCTACATATGTATCCGCTGTGTTTGTCTATCCAATGAGCTTAATGACGATTTTGTCCAACAACGGGTCCACATCGTCAGCTCGAACGCCTGGTGAGCGGGCATTACCTTACACTCATGCCTTGCATGAGCGAAAACGGCATGTACTCTTGGCCCAGACCAGACGTTCTCCATCTTGAGAACTAACGTCTCAAGGCGAAACTGTGTGACGACGACGGCCGTGCCGGATGTGCCTTTAACTTGACTCTGGTCGGTCGGCGCTCCTTGCGTCAAATGGTCGCCCGCTCATCTTCTTTCGGTACGACATAAAGGCGTTACCTCGATTGATCGTGCAATCCGTCGACTGAATCTCAACCGGTCATGGCAACATCCTCAGCCTTCACAGACCCCTTCTTCGCAGCGCCATCAGCCTCCGGAAGCCCGGAGCCATACTTCATCATCGCCCCCTCCCTCACCGCCTCCGCAAGCACCGTCCTCATCAACGCCGCCGCCTCGACAGCCCGATCAATCAATCCATCCGCACTCCCACTCCCATCCCCCTTCATCCATACCTCCGTAAGCTCGTCCCTCGCCCCCAGATATCCAACCACACACGCAGCGCCCACCCTCTCATGCTCACTCGGACACGGATCCAGCACGACCTCCTCCTTCCCTTGCCCATCCCCCACCTCCGCCGCTACACCACCAGCCACCAAATCCACGCAATCAATACCCGCATCCGCAATCGCCGCGCTAGCCGCCGTAATCGCACCCGCCAACACATTCATAAGGCCCCAACCGCCCAGTCTCGCGCCCTCGCCCGTCGCGTTCTTTTCGTCGCCCCACCACCGATCCTCCTCGCCCTCAAGCACCGTAATAACGACCTCACACGCGCTCTTCGGCCAGCGCTCGCCAATCACAACGCCCCTCAGCGCCGCCTCCAAATGCACCCCTAGATCCCTCTCTGCGGCGTCGCGGAGGTAACCTCGTCGCTGTCTGGTCGCAAAGGGCGCGAATTTCACGTGCGTCGTCAGCAGCATTGTAGAACTGAAGGCGGCATTCCGGGGTAAGGGCCGCGGACCGTGGACCGTGCAGGTTAGTTTTAAACTGCTGGTGGAAGGGACAAGGGACCCGGTGGAGGAAGAGGGCGTGGGGGCGTGCAGTTCGAGGTAGGAGGAGCCGGAGGCGGAGGGGACGAGGCCGGTGCGGAGGAAGACCTTGCGGAGGTCGGTTGGTTGCCGGGTCCTCTTGGGTCGCTGTGTTGATGTGGTAGAGATGGTGTTTGCGAAGATTGGGGGGACGGTGCCGCCTGGGGGGGCGTTTATGCGGCGGCGGTCTGCCATTGTTTATGTATGTATAGGCGGTATTGGCTCGCAATTGACTGAATATTGGAAGACTGCTGGGGATCTGCTATTCATGGACGCTGGACATGGACTTTTTGGGATGAGGTCAGGTTTGCACTGTTTGCTCACGGAAACGGGCCGCGGGGGAAATTGTATCTTCTTCGCGTCGCGAGAGCTTTTCCTTTCTCTCTTGTGTACACATCTTTTCGGTTTGCAATGTACAGACATTGCGTTTGTCCTGTTGCCAACAACTTGCTGCAATTCAGCATGCTTTGCATAGGTACATCTCATGTCTGAGATGGTTGACGTGGATACGGAACATTCAACCGCACAAGGACATGGAGCTCTCCAGCTCCCAGTCCTACAACCTACCAAAAGGTCCCATTCAACATGGGACTTCGGTCATTGAATGGTAAGCTTCTCCTGCCCTATGAGCAACCAGCATCACAGGATGAATTTTATCACAATCGTTTTTGGCGAACACAGCATGAGCCATTAAAAAACAACATGCACTACCATCTGACCCTAGTTGCAACACACCTTGTCATTACAACTTCTACAGTAATGAACATCTACTGACTCGGTGTCTAGTTATGTTCAAGAGCATACATACTGTCCCTTCCTAGGGTTCTAAGCCTCCACGGGGCACTGACAGGCCGAGCTGTGAGAGACATGGCTGTCACTCCTACTTGGCCTGCATATCTTTAAAAGGTACGTTTCCGCCTTCTCTACTCTACTGCCTTACCCTCGTCTTCTATGATGATTGTATCAATTTCAGTTCTGCTACCGAAACTCATTGAGGAAGCTTCATACCATCTTACCATTTGTCTGATCTAAGACATATCTTCTCTGTCATACGTCGATATACATGCTTGAGCTCGTCACTAACGTCGATTGAGCAGGTAATACGAATACATGCTATACACGTGCTTCGCAAATATCCTCTTGTCACTAGGTAAGCTTTCTTCATTACCTACACCTCTCCCCCTATCATGATGACAACAGTCAATCCATTCAATGAGATGCTTTGCTCTGCCGAGCCACCCTCCCACACTGTACCAGCTTCGGTTGGGAGGATCAGTTGTGGAGTTGTAGTACTTGGCTTTGTCTTTGGATGAAACCAAGTGTCCGCGTCATGTTGGCTTCAGAGCACAAGGTTGGGTGGTTCGTCTTGGACTGCTTGACCGTGTGCCGGCAGACGGGCGTGAATATATTCGGCTTTTCTGAGCACACTCATAGCACTTCGCGTGTCGAATATCGCAATATCCGACAGATGCTGACGGTCGTGTTTAGGTAAGTTGATACGCGCGTTGCCTCAACCAATGTGTCGTGATATTAGTATCCACTCGCATGCAGCACGAGTCGTGGTCTATCGAAGGCTAGCCATACGTGCAAGCAAGGGACTCATAGCCAGGCTGAATCACCTTGCATGACGGCTCATTTGGACGAACTACGATACTCAATAGGATACCATCTGCTCAGATAGATGAATTGCATTGTTCAGATCTTACCATGTGGAAGCGTCAAGAATTGTACCATCATCCTTACGTTCGTGTCACATGCAAAGCTAGGGTCCCGAGTCGTGTTTGATGCTGACGGGAGGGTGTGGCTTGCGGATCGCCCGTAAGCTGAACCCTCGAAACAACCTTTTGTATAAAGATCACGCTGTGAAACTGCTGCTCTGTTAGTAGCCGAATTTGGCAGGAAGACTGGCGAGCTACCTGCATTCGAATCTTCTCTTCTTCAACAACCTAGTAGACACTTTGTATACCTTGTTTGTGCTTGGCTCTGGTCCTTGCAGCGGACTTGCGCAATCTAAGAGCAGGGGTTGAAAGTATATCACCGTTTCCCGTGGGATTCGTATCCGCCTACCTGCAGCATCGTCGCCAGTTGCGACACGTCTTCTTAATGCAATAACAACACGGTTCTATTCGCCCTAACATCGAGCCCAAGTTTGCAGCAGTATATCCCACCGACTATATCATTCATTGCACTCAGAGGGAGAGACGTAATCGGCACGCCAGTCGTCCAGCTGTCCTCCGGGCTTGCCCCACGAGGACCGTTTCACGCTTCAGGAGAACTCCACCCAACTTCGTCGTCCTTGTTTCAAGTTTCAACATCTTGGATGTTGCCTTTACATGCCTCAGCGGCACCCAAATCAAAGATGAATAGGCATGCCTATTCCAATGGACATACAGGGGCCTACCCATTGGGAGGCCGCGGCTCCTTCTCCATACAACCGCACAAGTACGGATCCCCGAGATGACACCTTCCGCACGACACAACACACGGCAATGCGCACGATTTCGCGTTCGAATGCTGACACTCATATCAAATAGATTCCAACCAAGATCACAACCTGCGTTAAGACGGAGGCGACAGCTCCTTATTCGGTTAGCGCTCGTAGGCAGCTTGCTATTCGCAGGCGTCCTCCTCTTCTTTCCCTCACTACGCGCCGCCGCCCTGCCTGCCCTTTCGCTGGGCCTTTTTGCAGGCCATGAAGAGCTTCAACTCGAGACTGTTCGCTACTACGACCTCTCGAATGTCCAGGGCACAGCAAGAGGATGGGAAAGGGAAGAGAGGATACTGTTGTGCGCTCCGCTCCGCGACGCTGCACCCCATCTACCAATGTTCTTCTCGCATCTGAGGAACCTCACATACCCTCACCACCTCATTGACCTCGCATTCCTGATTGGCGACTCGAAAGATAACACCCTCACCTTGCTCTCGGACCTGTTGGCAGAACTTCAGGTTGATGAGCAGCCAGGTATGGCATTCGGAGAGATCTCGGTATTGGAAAAGGACTTTGGTCAAAAGGTCAACCAGGATGTGGAGAGCAGACACGGTTTCGCCGCGCAGGCAAGCAGGAGAAAGAGCATGGCTCAGGCACGGAACTGGCTGCTAAGTGCTGCGCTTCGTCCCACCCATAGCTGGGTCTACTGGAGAGACGTGGACGTGGAAACAGCACCGTTCACGATCTTGGAAGATCTGATGAGACATAACAAGGACGTCATCGTTCCAAGTAAGCCGGTATTCTAACTGGAATATCTGAGCATTGGCTGATCACATTACAGACGTGTGGAGACCACTGCCGGACTGGCTTGGTGGTGAGCAACCGTACGATTTGAACTCGTGGCAAGAATCAGAGACCGCTCTTGCGTTGGCAGATACACTTGACGAAGATGCTGTCATTGTGGAAGGTTACGCAGAGTACGCTACCTGGCGACCACACTTGGCCTATTTGAGAGACCCATACGGTGACCCAGATATGGAGATGGAGATTGACGGTGTTGGTGGTGTCAGTATCCTGGCCAAGGCTAAGGTGTTCCGCTCTGGTGTCCACTTCCCAGCCTTCAGCTTCGAGAAGCACGCAGAGACAGAAGGATTTGGCAAGGTAGGCTTGTCTATCATAAAATGCTCAGAAGCAAATACTAATCACCTTTTCTTCAGATGGCGAAACGCATGAAATTCTCCGTTGTCGGACTGCCCCACTACACCATTTGGCACTTGTACGAGCCGAGTGTTGACGACATCAGACACATGGAAGAGATGGAGAATGAGCGCAAGGCCCGCGAGGCAGAAGAGAAGGCAAAGCAAGAGCGCCTTGAGAAGATTCAATCTCAGTTTGACGACACCCAGGGTCAGTGGGAGAAGGACAGGTCTGATATCGAGAGCATCAAGAAAAAGGCGCAGGAAGAGGAGGAGGCAGTGGCGGAGGCCAAGAGGCAGGCGACGGCGCAGCAGATCGCGGAGAAGCAGGCACAGGACGAGGCGGCTTATAAGGCACAGAAAGCACAGCAAGTAGCAGGTGGTAAGCCGGTAGTTGGCAAGCAGGCAGCTGCTGGTGCGGCCGCTGGCGCTGGTGCTGCTGCTGCCGCTGATGCTAAGGTTCATGATGAAAGTGGATCTAAGCCGTAAGTACCCAATGGTACCCAAAAAGCACTCTTCCACTGACGTTCTGGCAGAAGGGTCGAAGCAAAGGATGGCAAGGGCCATATCATCGACGCTGACGACATCCCTGTGGTCGGTGGTGGGAGGAAAACACCAAAGGAGGACACCCTTTAGAGCATTATTCGCATGGCGTTTCATAGGAGGGCAGCCGTGCCGGCGCCAGCTGGTCCGCAGAATACCTTCACGGCTGATTTGAGCAGAGAACACGCCGTGATCTTGTTAAAAGGTGTTTTTGCGGGCATTCTTGTGTATAATAGAGCACTCAATTGTTAAGAGTATGAACGCAAGGAAGTAGCGGAGGAGGCGTTGTAGGCATAGATGAGATATATCCAACTCACAACCATCATCAATTCTCTTTTCATTTCTGAATGTACCGTGATATTGTGGTTCTGTGTAATCTGAGGACTGTATGGCTTCCTGCGGCGTAACGAGGTGATGCCCGTGTTGACGATCACCGCATGATGCGGAGACGCCAACGGACAGCTTCGAGACGACACTTTACGCCTGTCGCGTGGCATAAGCGCTCCTACACCTCCCAGTTTGATCCAAGACTGTTTTCAATTGCCTGGACCTCGTTCACTCCCATCTGTCCTTTCGGAAATAAAACATGCTGGTTGCTGCCTTGACCGCAAGGTAGCCTAGTAGATCGCGACACTCCTATACCCCGGTCCGCGACCCCGTACCCTCCACCTTACCCGCAGTCACAATGAACAATGGAGTCGATGCCAGCTCGCCTGCCATGTCTTACGAGAATCACAACCTGGGCAGATCGTCCCGCAAAATAACACTCTCGCTACCCTCGAAGGACCTCGTCATCACAGAATGTATCACCGTAACGTCTGCTATGCGCAAGCATGCCCGTTGGAAGCACTCTTCAGTCGCTGCTATTCTAGGAGGTGGAACCACAAAGGCAGCGCCCTCAGATCGAAGAACACACAGCAGGTATTCGTCTGGGAATCTGAGTCTTGGAGATGATGAGGAAGCGCCACTCAGTCGCTGGGGCCAGAGGGGGAAGAAGGGAAGGAGTATGCAGGATGATCCGCTCCTCTCGGCTTTTGCGCGTTTGAGGAGCGATCTCAAGAGCTGTAGAGGTATGGTCACCACTTCGGAGACGCCGGTGCATGTATTAATACCAGCCAGACATTCGGACCTTCGACGTGCCAGCCTTGCTACACCCATTCCTTCAAGTCATTCGGTCCTCCTCCACGAACGCTCCGATCACATCCCTTGCTCTCATGGCTATTACAAAGATGCTCGACTACGATGTCATTGGCCCTGACAGCCCGAACTTCTCCCACGCCATGCTCCTCCTCTCCTCTACGATCACTCACTGCAGGTTTGAAGGAAGCAATGACCCGTCTGACGAGGTGGTCTTCCTACGCATCTTACAACTGATGGAGAACATGGTTACTGGGCCCTGCGGAGACGTCTTGGGAGATCAGAGCGTGTGCGAGATGATGGAGTGCGGACTCAGTATATGCTGTCATCAGAGTATGCACGAGGTTATACGGCGCTCGGCAGAGATATCCATGGTCAAGATGTGCCAGAGGATATTCCAGACATTGAAAGATCTGGGCGACGATGTAGAAGGAGATGAACCAACTGCGCTAGAGGATACGGTTCGCGAAGACATGGAGTCATATACGATAGACTCCGCGGCTGAGGGAGCACATGCTGTGGAAAAGCGGGATCCGAGGGTGTCGAATAGCCTTGATCCGCAACCTGGTACTCCGGCAGACCGTCATTCTCAGGATGTCAACAGTAGCCAAGTGGATCTTAGCAAGACTGGAGGATCAGAGGAGGTCGTCGACATAAGGCCGTATTCTCTCCCATCGATCAGAGAGCTCTTCCGGGTGTTGGCAGATCTCCTGGATCCGCATGATCGCACACATACCGACACCATGCGCGTCATGGCATTACGAATCGTGAACGTGGCCTTGGAAGTGGCTGGCCCTTCGATCGCGTATCACCCTAGCCTGGCGTCACTCGCAAAGGATACTCTTTGTCGAAACCTGTTTCAGCTCGTTCGCTCAGAGAATGTTTCTATTCTCCACGAGTCGCTACGCGTCGCCGGGACCCTGCTGGCCACCTGTCGTAGCGTCCTGAAGCTGCAACAGGAGTTGTACTTGTCATACGTGGTGGCATGCTTGCACCCAAGAGTACCAATACCGGATGAGCCATCAATAGACCCATCGCTCTACGAAGGCGTACCTCAGGCCCCACGACTCGTCAAACCGCAGGCTGGTGGTCCTCAGAGCGGGAGATCAACACCGGTTCCGGTGAAGGACCGACAGCGACTAGGCATGGAAGGAGGTTCGAGGAAACCGGATGCCCGTGAAGCAATGGTCGAGAGCGTGGGAGCTCTGATGAGGATACCAAGCTTTATGGTTGAGCTCTTTGTCAATTACGACTGCGAGATTGATCGTAGCGACTTGTGTGTTGATATGGTCGGGCTTCTTTCTCGGAACGCTTTTCCTGATTCAGCGACTTGGAGTACGACTAATGTCCCGCCGCTTTGTCTCGACTCCCTGCTCGGCTATATTCAGTTCATTGCAGATCGGCTCGAGGATGAGCCAGCTGCAGGAGGTTTCCCAGATCCTGAGACCTTGAGAGAGCAGCGGGCTCGAAAGCAGATCATCATCCGCGGTGCCTCGAAATTTAATGAGAGCCCGAAAGCTGGTATTGCTTTCCTTGCATCTCAGGGTATTATCGAGAACCCGGACGACCCCAAATCGATCAGCGGGTTCTTGAAGGGTACCACCCGCATCGACAAGAAGGTGTTGGGAGAGTACCTTGCAAAGAAGAATAACGAAGCAATCTTGGATGCCTTCATGGATCTCTTTGACTTCACAGGACAGCGTGTAGATGAGGCGCTGCGCCAGCTGTTGAACACTTTCCGACTGCCGGGCGAGTCACAGCTGATTGAGCGGATCATTACAGTATTTGCCGATAAGTACTGCGACAAAGATACCCCAGAAGAGATCGCCGACAAGGACGCAGTCTACGTTCTGACCTACGCAATCATCATGCTGAATACCGACCAGCACAACCCTAACCTGAAGTCGCAAAATCGTATGTCGTTGCAGGACTTCGCGAAGAATCTGCGCGGCGTCAATGGAGGGAAAGATTTCCCAGAGCAGTACCTTTCGGACATTTATGACTCCATCAAGAACCGTGAGATCATTCTGCCCGAGGAACATGACAACAAGCACGCATTCGAATATGCCTGGACTGAGCTGCTGTTCAAGGCCCAGACTGCTGAAGATCTTGTCCTCTGCGACACCAATCTCTACGACGCCGACATGTTCGCCGCGACATGGCAGCCTGTGGTCGCCACGCTGAACTACGTCTTCCTGTCTGCTACCGATGATACAGTCTTCCAGCGCGTCATCACTGGCTTCGATCAATGTGCACAGATTGCCGCGAAGTACGGGCTGCATGATTGCCTCGACCGCATCATATTCTCTCTGAGCAGGATCAGTACCCTTGCCACGGACTCACCGCCTAGCACAGCGCTCAACACCGAGGTGCAAGCGGGCGACAAGAGTATCATGGTCAGCAAATTCGCTGTGGACTTCGGACGGGAGACCAAGGCTGAGTTAGCCACTTTGGTACTTTTCCGCATCATCAATGGCCATGAGAGTGCTATCCGGGACGGATGGCAATACGTATGTATCAGCCAATCTCCCAAGGACTGCAGTATGCTAATTTTGTTACAGATCGTCCGCATAATCCTCAACCTCTTCGTCAACTCCCTAATCCCCAACACCTTCTCCGCCCTCTCAAAGTCGCTCGACCTCCCACCCATCCCGCTACAAAATCCAGCTCATGTCATAGAGCGTAACGACAAGTCTAACGACATCGGTCTCTTCTCGGCTTTTACCTCTTATGTTTCGAGCGTGATGAATGATGAACCCCCAGAACCTAATGATCAGGAGATTGAGGCGACGCTTTGTACGGTGGATTGTATTAATGCGTGTCGGTTGGAAGACATTTTCGCGAATATCAGCACGATGTCTGTTGATTCACTGAAGGCGCTGACTGCGGCGCTTCTGGCGCAGATCCCAGAAGACGCGTCACCGAGGGTGATTGTCGTCAAGCCAGAAGTGGCTGCACCTACTCCGGTTCGTCCGAATGGCGTTAAGCCCCAGGGAAGCCAACCGGCATACGATCCAGCGTATGTGTGTCTGCTGGAGCTGGCCACTGTACTTGTCATGCGTGATGAGCAGACTTTGGCCGCGCTCGGTAAAGAGGTTGCGGAAGCTTTGCAGCTCGCTGTGAGGGATTCTGGGAGACAACATCCTGTCACTGTTAGCAGGACGTCCTACTATCTCTTGAGCCTGCTGCGTGCTAGCGATGTGAGTACTCCCTTACCAATGGAATAAGATCACCTACTGATATCGAACAGGACCTTGGCTATATCCGCTCGCCAGTCGTCCTGCACACCCTTAACTCCTTCAGCGATGACTTACTAAAGCAATGTGCTCAGCCCATCCTGAAAGGAATCCTAGAATGTGTCACCGGACCTACCGGTCTCCGCAACGAAGTCGCAACATCACCCGATTTCTGGTCCCTCCTGCACACCCTCCAGCGCGTACCCGAAGCCGCATCCACCGCCTTCCAGATCGCCGAAGAAACAGCCTTAGGCACGCCCTCGGCCATCACAGCCGACAACTACGAGCCGGCCATCTCACTCCTCAACGGCTTCGCGACCGCCGGCAGCATCGGCGCCACCTCACCACCATCACGGTCCTCCCCACCGGCCGCCCGTCGCGGAGCGAAATCCGCAACCCCGACCCCGAAACCAACCACAAACAACGAAGCCGTGGCGCGGGGCGTGAAAGCAATGAACATCGTCTATGCGCTCATATCGCGCGTCCCTGCCTTCATCGAAGCCTCCCACCTCGAACCCAACGAAGCCTGGCAAGCCTACTGGTCCCCGATCTTCCGCTGCCTGATCACGCAATGCCAGAACCCCGTGCGCGAAATCCGGTCCCAGGCCCTCTCCTCCCTCTCCCGCTGTCTCCTGTCTTCGGACCTCGCGAGCGAGGAGCACAAGGAGTGGACGAATATTTTCTCAAAGGTGTTGTTCCCGCTTATCGAGAGGTTGCTCAGGCCGGAGGTCTATGCGGCGGATAAGAAGGGTATGGCCGAGACCAGGGTGTTGAGTGCGCAGTTGCTGTGTAAGATCTTTTTGCACTATCTCGTCGCGCTGAGTGAGTGGGAGGGTATGGGCGAGCTTTGGGCGCAGATTCTGGATGTCTTGGAACGGCTTATGAGAAGCGGGCAGGGCGATAGTTTGGTAAGTTCCCCTTTCCACAAAACCCCACCCCCATCCCTACCCAACTAAACTCGGCTTTCTGCTGGGTTGGTTGAAGGAGCGGTCATGTGAACGTCGTGCTAACGCACCAGCAGGACGAAGCAGTCCCCGAATCCCTCAAAAACATCCTCCTCGTCATGTCGAGCGGCGGCTATCTCGCCCCGCCAGACATGCCCGATCGCACACCCCAGCAGCAGAAACTGTGGACGGAGACTTGGAACAGACTCGAGCGCTTCTTGCCCGGTCTTATGCCTGAGCTGTTCCCTGAGAAGCCAAAGGCTGAGCTCCCTGAGAGACCAAAGGCGGAGCCCAAAGCAGAAACCACGGACGCGCTGCCTGCTGAACCTCAGCAGACGCAGACGCAGACGCAGATACGTACTGAAGGTGGGGACGAGGTTGTGGAGGAAGGGCGGGAGACGCCGGCTGAGGCGGACGCGGACGCGGACGCGCAGACCGCGTGAGGAGGGCACACGATGTGGGACATGAGGTTGGAGGTTTGGACACTGTTCAGCGTGGCGTTCTTTTGCTGGCTTGATATGGTAGATGTGGTTGTCAGCTGTAAAAGTATAGGCGGAGCATGGTTTAGGGTATGAGGTGTAGATTTATGTATGCGCTAAGATCGTGATGTTCTTCTTCTTGCTCTGTGTGGTGCTCCTCTTCGAGTTAAAGTGTGGCTTGTTCCTCTTTCCGTTGACTGTTGTGGTGACTGAGGTGACGAGTCATCTGCGTCCAAGACCGCCGAAAGCAAGCCATAGAGGAGTATTCCATAGAAGCGATCATACGGTCAGGCATCACCCCCAACAACGACATGGACCACTTGATGTGGAGAGAAGAATAAAAAAAGAACGGACATTTGAATCTAAGAAACTATGTGGGTATCTAAAACACAACAAGCACCTCCCTACTCGCTTTCCACTCGACCTACACTCCCCTCCCCGCCAGCTCCCTCTACCTCTCCCACCCATCTCAAAACCCCAGCGTCAACTGCACCTCCCCCCTAACCCTCGCGACCTCCTCCTCCTTAACCACCGGCCTAAGCGCCCAACTCGCCTGTATCAAGCCATCAATACTCGCCTCCGTGCCACCCATCCTGCGATCCAAATAACTATACAACTCACTCGCACTGCCGATCCCCAACAGCCGTCCCTCATGCACCTTGAGCAGCGCAATCGCCACCCGCAGCAAAAACGCATCCTGCTTCGGAATACTAAGCACCACATCCCAGACCCTGAAGACCGCCTCGACGCTCAGCGTTGCGGCAAAGGCAGTGATGAACCACGCGATCGGCACCGTCTGCGCGTCCGGGATGTCGAGGGTGTCGAAGTGGGTCGCGAGGCGGGGGAGGAGGCGACGCATGTAGCGGCGCAGGACGACGGCGTCGACGTGCGCGCCGACGGATTGGCCGTCGTCGAAGTAGCGGGAGGGCAGAACGTGCAGGATTAGGTGGGTGAAGACGAGGAAGGCGTCGTCGGCGGAGGGGAGCGCGAGGACGAGGAGGCCCGCGATGATGTTCATGCCTTGGCAGTAGCCCGTGCGGGGGCGGTGGTTGGCGAAGGCTTTCAGGATGTCGGACACGCGGCGGGCTCCCAGCGTGCCTGCGGAAGCGCTGCGGAAGAAGACGTTGGAGGTTAGGGTCCGCGGCACGTCGGCGTCGATGGAGGCCATCCAGTGGTGCGCCTCGGCGCTGTGGGTGTGGATCAGCAGGTGGAATTGCGAGGGCGAGAGCGTGAGATGGGCGCGCGCTTTCTCGGTCCAGAGTTTGCGCCGCATGGACATGGAGATGCCGTGGAGGACGAGCTGGGTCAGGGCGATGCGTTTGGCGCTGCTGCACTGGGCCAGGTTCGCGACGCCGAATTGGCGCTCTTCTTCTGGCGGCGAGGGCGCGCTGAGTTGAGGAGGACGCTTTTTGAGCGTCATTTTGCCCCAGATGGTGCTTGTGGTGGGTGTTTGACCCCATTTGTTCAGGTACGCGACGGCTTCTTCGCGCCGCGCGGTTTCTTGCGCGGTGTATTGTTGGTCGATTTGCACGCGGAGTTGCATCGCTTCGTCCTCGTAGTCGATGTTTAGGCCTTCGTCTGAGAGACCGGCGTCGGAGTCGGAGTCGGACGGAACGTCGGTCGAAAGCTCATCTGATGAGGCATTGGTGCGTGAAACGTAAGAAACAACAGGTAGATTGCTCATGCGGTCGAGCGCAGAGTTGGCATGTGCTTTTAGGAGCTCAGTCCAGGTGGGCTTTTTGTTCTCGTTCGTCGATGTCTTTTTGAGGCTGTTGGAAGCAGAGCCGGACGTTCCTGGTCTGGACACGCTTTCGCTCTGACTTCGTGGACGACTGATCAGGGGCTCCACATCATCGTTAGGTGAGCTAGGAGTAGTTCTGATTGACTCGCGTGACGTGTTTGAGCCCAAGACATAGGCAAGAACCCGAGCTTTGTCAATGATGAAGCCGTAGTTGTCGGCAATATGTTGCGGGTACTGTACTTTGATTGATTGCAGCGGAAGGAGTGGAGGCGGTAACTCGTCAAGGTCCGTAACCGGGTCGAGCTCGACAGACATCACCTGCGGCATGACAGATGAATTGCTCGGCGGGCTGTTGAAGACCTGCATGTTTGACGGCTCAGGTGGAGATGCGTGCGAAGACTGTGTAGCTGAGAGGACTCCTGCAACGGACCGATCGGTGGTTGTCTTGCTGCGCTTTTTGGTAGTTGTACCTGTGCCCGCGAACCAGCCAGCCCACGACGCATTCGACGCGGACCTCTGGCCAGTGTTGTGTGATCGGGAGGAGTCGATTTGAGAACGGTCTGTGATCAGCTCATCGCGAGAGCCATAATGACTGGCGCGACTAAAAGTCCCAGAAGCAGCCTCGCTGAGCTCGGCAGACAGGGCATCCTCTGCAAGGATGCTGCGAGTGTCTTTGGTCATCTCGTGCGGTGCTTGAGCATCGTCCCACACCGGGGTGATGTCAAGTGCCATCTCGTCGGCTTCGCGATGGGTAAGGTTATGTGCTTCCCTGAGATGTTGTCTTAAAGCGGCGGTGGATAATTCAAGTTGTTTCCTCAGACGTGTACATTCAAGGTCACGCTCCGCTAGCTCCCTTGCAAGGGATTTGATGACGTGGAGTGAGCCCTCCCGCTGTGTGAGCGAAATTAAAGCTGAAGTGGAAGTGTCTGCGAGCACTTGGGGTGCTCTCTGAACATGATCTAGGGTCAAGTTCCCGAACAACTGCGGACGAGAAGGCTTCTTGTTCCCATTCTCCCCATTCTCAGGCCCATTCTCATCCGTTGTGGTCATCATGTTTATCAACCTCCTCGACGCATGAGCTAACCCATCTCCCTCCTCGTTGTCTGTGTTCTCTTGCGATATGCTGTTCCTGGCATCTGGTGCAAACGCTAACCGCGACCTTTTCGAAGACGAATTCGAGTCGTGGTCCCCATCGTCCTTACGTGGCGGCGAGAAGGGTTCGAAGGATGTCAACGTCTCCTCTGTCGCTGGCTGTCCTCGACTGCGGACGGATAGGGCAGTGTTCGATGATCGGGGTTTCGGTCGCATACGCTGGGTTGAAGACTTCCTGCTCGCAGAGCGCTGTGGTCGGGACGACGTCTGGAGGCTTCGAGCCTCGTCAGAGTCGCCCATTGTACGTCTCTGGTATGTTGAAGGAGACACCAGGTCGTCGCGTGTGCAATGTATGGCTTTTGCCTTTTCGAGCTTGGGCCGCAGTTGGCGTCACTCACTTTGGGACGCGGTCCGTCGCGTTTCAGCCACGAGGGGATGTGGAACCACGAACCCCTGTTTCTCGTCTGCCGACAAGCCAACTGATTTAGAGGAAAGCTTCTGGAACTCTTCTGTAGCTGGAAGCCTTTCCGAACGAGGCCTATGTTGCTCTACCTTCCACAGACGATCGAGACGAGCTGGGCAAGGGTGGCCGCGACGACACACTCAAAGCTTAAGAGCCCCGCTGATGGCTGCAGAAAGGGCCACACAGAAACCATGGGCATTCGACTATCATCCAAGAAGCTTCCTTTCGATCGAATCACATCCGCTTCAGTGCGCAAACGCTGTCAAAAGCATTGTGTAGCAGTGCTGCAATGCTTACCATCTCAACTGCAATCGATACGCGCTGATAGCCCCAGAAATTCGGACGCGTTTCAACGGTTCTGAACCAGCCTTCGACGGCGCGAGGACGAGCCAACCTGGCGTGACCCTGGCTGTTTAAAGTCTTGAAGACCACTGGTCCTTGCAAATCGGAAACACATTTGTTTGCCTCTGTGTCTGTTCTGGAAAGTCCCCTCAGAGGCTATGCAAAACAACAGCATATTGCAACTTGTACTGGTCGCACACATATATATGGTATACTCCTGCTATCATCGAACGCTTCCACTTTGACGAAGTCTGGGAATGGCAGGTATATACTATTCGTCAGGGAGCGGTATGTATATACTGGCATTGCCGGATTAGTACAATGGGTTGACACCAAGCTGCGTTACAAGGCCCACTTGAGCAAGGCTCCCCTTCTGTGGGACCCATCGCTGCAACTGAGCGAGTTATGAAAGGACACCCTCTATATACGGTTTTCCCAGGAAAGGAATTGTAGGCCACCTCGCAGATACCGTAACGGGATACGTATATGCGGTTTGGGCCTGTGATGGCGTACGAAGGCAAACACTTCGGCTTCGGCGCCTGAGGGGTCCAGGCAGGAAGGACACCACCTGAACCCCTTACAACCGCTACTTCTTAAAACACATACAGGATGCGGTTTGGGCGGCAGGTATCGCAACTGAAGTCGCTAGCCGCCTCGAGTCACCTACTTTCATCTCGCGGTGGTAGTGTCCCCTTTACCACCCAAAAGGGGTTACACCTTACCTGGCCCCACCGCCTGAGATCTCCCGCTGAGACCCTCCGGCCTGCGTCTTGTCGAAACAACAAGTGTGATGAGACTGAGCATAGTATTCCAGGAGCAGCCGGCCTGGGCTTTTTGCCCGTGCAGCAGCTCGAAGAAGGCTTGTGCCTACCTGTTGTACCTCAAGAGGAAGGGAAATGGTGTTGTAGGTGCTCATCTCTTGCTGTAACCATATGCTGTCATGCCCCGCTGCATAGTTCGCATAGCAGTCTCCGAATAGTGTCGGAGCCGCCAGAGATCCCTCTAGAGGAGCGCTCACCCAAACGGCACTGAGTTGTTTTGCTGTTTGACGAATGTCACCTGCGGGCTTCTTTTTCCCCTTTTCCTATCTTCGAGCATCAGGGCTCCTGCTCTGTGCCTCGTTGACCGTTCTCTTGGGATCTTCATTAAGGCTACGACCCTCTCTTCATATCGAGGTGAGCGGTGGTCGTGTCCGAGCAGTCCTCTTCGGCCTAGGCATGAACGAAGGCAGGTACTGCGCCTCGTCCTGACGCGGAGAACCTGTTCCTTTTTGTTCCCTGGTCACGCTGCTCGTTGTCTCCGTACCAACCTTCTCTTGCTGTATTCTCGCGGCACTCACGGCGTTGGTGATGAATCTGTGGTGGTGTTTACTCGACGCGCTGTGGGCTGCTAGTACCGCTTTGCGCAGCGGCAAGCATGCTGTTACCCGAGAGATCATAGTGTATTCTCCAGTTGCATCTTCATGATAATAGATGCTGTTTGCAATGCGCAATAGGGTGGTGCGTTCTGCTTGAAGGTGGATACATTCCTTCGACGCCTGGAACGTGCGGTGGGTGCTTCGGTCATATATGAACATTCACGTCCAGGATTCGGGTTCTTCAAGACCGATGCTGCCTTACAAAGGCACTATCGCAATGCAAAGGATGTGTATTGGATGCTCAACATCCATGGGGAACGGCCGTTACACAACTCACTAGGTTGTTGTCGAGGAGATGCGGCTCTGTGTGGTATACAGGCCTGGGGGTTCTCGCAGCTGCTGAACACCGCCTCACCTGACAGCTGCATGGCGACAATTACATATTGCTGTACATCACTACTATAGAGAGAGGGCGCACACACATTCATTTGCACATCAGGAACTGGACAAATTCAAATCAACGGTAAGAAAAGGGTATCATTCCACCACCCATCTACACCCCTCGAGCCCCCCTGCATCCCCCCAATCACCCCACCCACCACCCAAGGTCCCCAAAACATCCCGAAAACAACCCCCTAAGCAATCTCATCCTGCCAACACGTCAGCTCGAAGTCCCCATCTCCTAGTTTGCAATCACATACCTTCACATCACCACACAGCACTTCCAACCCCGCTTCCCCTCCACCCTTTCCACAGGAGCGCAGTTGCCCCTGAGGGCACGCCCAGCAAAGTCGTCCCTCGGCGCTGAAAGCACGTCAGTAAGTCCCTCTACACACCATCACTGAAGGGGCTGCTCACGACCATGCTGCTGCCGCCAGGCAGCCCGGTGCTCCTCCGGCGTCAAATTGGCGCCGCGGGCGAGACGGAAGAGCTCGAACTCGTCCGCCGAAGGCGGTGGTGGTGGTGGTGGTGGAGGAGGAGGAGGAGCGGCGGCGGCGGCGGTAGAGGGGGCGGGGGGAGTGGGAGCGCGACCAGCGCGCTCGATGATCTGCGTTATGTATGAAAACGAAGACATTGTGATGTCTTCGGAATTGTGATGGTTTGGGGGAGTTCACAAGGGAGAGGGGAGAGGGATTTAAGGGGGCTATTGACACAGGTGAAGGTTGGTTACTGTTCACTTGGGCATTGTCTATAGTTACATTATGCGGCGCGCTTTGTCAACCGTACAGACAGCCCTTCCTGCATCACAAACCACCAGCATTTCTCTGTCCAGACCGAGTCCGGCTCTGCGAGCTCGAGGTCGTAGTGCAGGAAGAGCGTCGGGATCAGTTTCGACATCTCCATCCAGCTGATGTTTTTGCCGATGCAGAGGCGGGAGCCGGCGCCGAAGGCGAAGGAGAAGCGGTCTGTTAATAAGCGTCAGGACTGGGGTCAGGGGTTTTTTCAAAGGATGTGTGTGTTGATGAAAGGAGATGTTTGAAGAGAGGAGATACTGACGCATATCACCATTGTTGGGCCCCATCCACCTCTCAGGACGGAAGGCCTCCACATCCTCACCAAAGATGTCCTTGTTCCTATGAATCACCCACGGACACACACCGACGACTGTCCCGGCGGGGAGAAACTGGCCCTCGAAGTCAACGCCTCCCTCGGGCACCACGCGCGGCAGCGTCATGCCTACAGCCGGATGCAGTCGCAGCGCTTCGTGCATGACGGCTTGCAGATATGGCATGGAGTCCGCCTCGGCCAAGGTGACGGGATCGCTCAGCTTGACTGCCTTCTTCCTTGCGTCGATTTCCTCGACCAGTCTTCGCTTGGTGGATGGGTTTTTCAGCAGGTAGTAGATCACGGCGCGCAGGGAGATCGCTGTCGTATCACTGCCGGCGAAAATGTTACTTGTCGCCATACTCGCGACTGCCGCGTCGTCCAAGTCTGGCTTCGTTTTCTGGATCTTGAACAACATGCCAAGGATATCCTTCATTTCCTTCCCATCCTCCCCCTTCCCCTCGCCTCCCCTCTCCATTCTCTCCTTTACTTCCCTCGCCGCCATCGCTCTAATCCGTCCATGGCGCGAATTCAGCGCCAGGAGATTCGTCCCCCACGCCTGCCTCGCAACCCATTCATTAAGCCAGAACACCCACGGTACCTGACCGACCCAATTCGCACTGCCCAGCGCTTTCTGAATAGCAGCAAAACTCCCATCATCAGCCCCAGCCTCCATAAACCCGAAAGTCTTGCTGAAGGAAAGCGCGCCAACGACGTCGAAGGCGAAGAGCTGGGTCCAGAGACCCATGTCGCATACCTCGCCTTCGCCTTCCACCGTGTCGATGGAGGCAGCGGTTGCGAACCGGCCCATCTGCGCCACGAACTCGCGAACGCAGTCGTCGACACCACCCTCCAGCTCCCGCAGACTCGTCATGCTATACGCGCTGGCGACGAGACTTCTCTGCTTCGCGTGGACCCGCTCATCGCGTTCGGCGAAGAGGTCGAAGGTCCTCCGTCCCTGCCAGACGGAATACCACTCGCTTTTGCGGAAGCGGGAGCCGGCGCCGTAGATGCGTTTTACGGCGCTGGGCGACGCGATGCTCAGTTCGTTAGGCGCGGTGCGGATGAGGGGCCCGTGGGTGTGGTGCAGGGAGGGGTAGAGGCGGTGGAGATCGCCGCGGAGGGAGTGGAGGAGGAGCCAGAGGCGGGTGAGGGAGGCGAGGGGGGGTCCGGGGATGGGGGAGAGGGGGTGGAGGTGGTGTTGGTAGAGGATGTAGAGGAGGAGGGTGGTGAGGAGGAGGGCTGGGAGGAGGGTGGTTAGTGGGGTGGAGAGGAGAGGGGTGAGGAGAGGGGAGAGGAGGGTTGTGAGGGCGGGCATAGCGGTGGGATGAGTGGCTTGGGATATATGGCAAATATCGGGTAGAAAGAGAAAGAGAGTGTGAAGTAGATGTACGAAAGATTGTGTTCAAAGTCGAGATGCAGGTCGAATGGATGCTTCAGCCACCAGGGCAGGGCATGCAACTTACCCACGGCGACGGTTAGTCTTATAGATATCAAGAAGGAATAAGATCGCAATTGCCGAAAAGCACTGTACACGAGACGCAAGGCCGGCTGCTAACGTCTCCGAGTTTCCGAGTATGTGGCCCTTAAGGTAAGCTGATGAAGTCTCTCCTAATACCCCGCCACACCCCGCGTGGATGATACGCAGCATTCCTAGCCTCGGTCAACCACTTACCTTATCTTGAAGTAGGCATTGGTGATCGTCAGCTAACTACAATATAAGCCACTTTTGAGCTGGAAATCAGACGGCGGGATGCGATGCGATCAGGTCTGCCGTACTTGGTGAAGCGTCCTGCTGATGGCCGGTACAGGCCTATTACAGAATGGTTCACTGGTGTCGTGCTTGTACAGTATGTCTGCATAAGCTGATTGACAGACATAATTGTGGGCTGCTCCCAATGAGTCCGACAAGATACAGACCGGAAGGAAGGAACCTGTCTGTATCTAAAGGCGACCCTCTGTCAGTCGTAATGCTTCTCAGTCGAGGACAAAGTCCATTCAGGAGCCGCTTATGGCGGGCGTGTAGGCACCTCTTTCAAGGTGAGGTATGTATACAGATTCCTAGTCGTGGATTTTTACATGCACTGGAAGCACTTATGCATGGCATGAAGACGGATACAGCAGCATATCGACATAGGCTAGCATTGGCAGGTGAAGCATGAATGTATCCTAAGGTAGGGATGTTTGCAGACGATGCACGGGACAGCGGGAAACGAGAAGAAAAGTATGTGGTCAAAGATTGTTCCATTCACTGTCTATAGACATCCACCAGTATAGTCCTCATCCAAGCATCCTTCGCAGAGCCAACCAGAACCCGAACGGCTTTTGCAAGTACAAAGATGTATCTTTCAAAAGCCTGTCAGAATTCCCACAACACCCACCCAGTCAGGCCGGCCGAAGCCAGACACCCGACTGGGTCGAGATCATCACCACCTAGCGAACCGAAGTCCACTGGGTACACGGCATCACTCTAGGGCGTCGGGGATGTCGCTCATCAGCCAGGTTGGAGTTCTGTGGCTCTGGTAAGGAGCTCAGATAAGGACGTTTACTATAGAAATGATTCTATGAAGTCTGCGAGAAGTTGTTAGCTGGATTGCTCTGAGGAAGTGTGACCCCCAGGGAGGCTACTCACAAAGTCGACTGGAAAGGAAAGGAAGAGGGCGAGATGCGAGCTTCTTTTGTATGCGCTCGCCCGCACGGGCCGCGGCAGAATTGGAGGCGGTCAGCGGTGAATTTCCTCGCGCCAAGCCGGCTGACAACGAGTGGGTGGACTCCGGTGGAGCCGACAGGGCAATCCGTGAGTAATGGTAAGGCTGAGGCGAGCCGCTCATACTGTGATGCTGTTGGCTCCATCGCATTGCTATACCGCCCCGTTATGGAAGGATATTATGATATTGGTATCTGGAAGAAGCTAGAGCCCTGATCTATCGCATGCATGTCCACAAAGGCATCCAGGGAATCCTTCCAAGTCGTTGTAGTCATAAAGGATTGAAATGGCACTCACCCACCTTACCCAGCAGCTTATGCGGCGAGACTTCGCTTCCCCAGTGCCAAGACCCTGAGGAAATTCACTTGTGACACACGCGAAACTTCACAGAAAGAAAGAAGCGGAACAAGCCGTCGGACACCAGCCTTACACGAGTGACTGCAAGCCTACTGCAAGCCAGGAGCAGAGGTTGGGAGATTGACGGTGATTTATACAATTATACAACCAGAAATGGCGTCCCACACCCCATCGCAAAGGTACCTGAGTACCAGAGGAGGCTCCTACAACGTACGAACTCCCACAGTCCAATTGCGACCACACCAGTCAAGAGACTTACGCTGAGAAGCTTCCTAGCTATCCTTCGAAGATGTAGTCCTCAAGGGCCTCGCCAACGACGGCGGCCTGTTTATCCCAGAAGAGATCCCATCGCTTCCATCCGACTGGCAGACAAAGTGGAAGAACTATTCTTTCCAAGAGCTCGCTTTCGAGATCTTCTCCCTCTACGTCTCGCCCTCCGAGATCCCCTCCGCCGACCTGAAGGACATCATCAACCGTAGTTACGCTACCTTCCGCGCCGAAGATGTCGTCCCTGTTGTCACTCTTGACAAGGAGAAGAATGTCCATCTGCTCGAGCTCTTCCACGGCCCTACATTCGCATTCAAGGATGTTGCGCTGCAATTCCTCGGTAACCTGTTCGAGTACTTCCTCGTCAGGATGAACAAGGGTAAGGAGGGTACAGACAGGCAACACTTGACCGTTGTTGGTGCGACCAGTGGAGACACTGGCTCTGCTGCCATCTACGGTCTGAGGGGAAAGAAGGATGTCTCTGTCTTCATCATGCACCCCAAGGGCAAGGTCAGCCCTGTGCAGGAGGCTCAGATGACTACTGTCCTCGACGCCAACGTCCACAACCTTGCTGTCGACGGCACCTTCGATGACTGCCAGGTAAGACTCCTCTGTCTCCGCTCTTCAAACCAGGCCCTTAACATGATACCCAGGACATCGTCAAGACCCTCTTCGCCGACCCAGACATGAACAGCACGCACCGCCTCGCAGCCGTCAACAGCATCAACTGGGCGCGCATCCTCGCCCAAATAACCTACTACTTCGCCTCCTACTTCACCCTCTGCCGCAACACCTCGACCCCGAACCCAACCGTCCGCTTCGTCGTGCCCACAGGCAACTTCGGCGACATCCTCGCCGGCTACTTCGCCAAGCGCATGGGCCTCCCCGCCGAGCGTCTCGTCATCGCAACCAACGAAAACGACATCCTGCACCGCTTCTGGCGCACCGGCTACTACGAGAAGCACGCCGTGCACGGCCGCGAGGCCGAAGGCGGCTTCGAGCACGACGGCGCCAAGGCCCACGAGGCCGGCGTCAAGGAGACCCTAGCGCCAGCCATGGACATCCTCGTGTCCTCCAACTTCGAGCGCCTGCTGTGGTACCTCAGCTACCAAGTCCACGGATCAGGGAATGTGGCGCAGCGCCGCAAGACTGCCGGCAACCAGGTCAACACGTGGCTATCGGAGCTCAAGACCAGTGGCGGCTTCGGCGTCGAGGCAGCGATCCTGGACGCCGCGAAGGCGGACTTTGAATCCGAGCGTGTCAGCGATGAGCAAACCATCGACACCATCCGCGCCGTCTACCAGAGCCGGTCCGACGTCGAGCCCGCCAAGGCCGCAACCACGGGAACCGTGAACCGCGGCCACTACATCCTGGACCCGCACTCTGCGATCGGCATTGCAGCCGCGCTGCGCTCCAACGCGCGCGTCGGCAGCCAGGTCCACCATATCGCGCTTTCGACCGCGCATCCGGCCAAGTTCAGCAGTGCGGTTGAGATGGCGCTGGGAAAGGAGGATGGGTTTAGCTTTGAGACGGTGCTGCCGGAGCAGTTTGTTGGGCTGGAGAAGAAGGATAGGCGCGTTACGATTGTGAAGAAGGGAGCGGGCTTTGCGGGTGTTAGGCAGATTGTTAGGGAGGAGGTGCAGGCGGAGATGGAGGGACGGGCGAGTACGGGACCGGGGGTTGAGGAGAAGCCTTAGGTGGAGGGTGGTTGATTGGGTGGGCTTTTTTGTCATGTTGTATGGATCATTTATGAGACGTAGAAAAAGCAACTTTGGTGATTTCGGTTCGTTGCACGTTTCTTGCCGGTGGTAGTGTGATCTTGGTTTCTTAATTGACTCGATATCATAGAACCCCGTTCGTAGCCATGCGAGACAGGTTGTACAGCCACTGAGTACGGAGGGGAGATATCTTCTTTCACTCATACACAGTATATCAGAAAAGAAAAGCGCTTCCAAAATATACAACATGACGTTTTTCAGACACTCGGGATTGCATGCAATTGTGATTGGGCTTTTGATATTGGTACAAGTATGAGGGGTATGTTGGGATATGGTACAAAGTAACAAAAGGTGCCAGATTGCTAGAGTAAGATCTACTCGTTGATCTTAGCAAGGAGCCTGCGCGGTGGGTATCTTCGTCAGTAATGCTCCCTTCTCTGCGCAATTGGTGTGAAGCGGATGGGATGGGATGAGACTTACTCGTGGTCCCTGAACAGGGAGTACTCCTCCTCGCCGACCTTGACTGGGGAGCCGCCGAACTGCGCGAATCTGTTAGCCTTGAGTTCCTCCAAGAATCACTCTTCCGTGTCTTCCCAATCCTCGCTCCGATGTCTCAAAAGGTCCCAAATCCGACTCTTTGTCCCACCTCTTCCTCTCCCTATCTGCCCTGCTCTCCGTCCCTCCCTCCCTCTCCTCCCTTGCTTTCCTCTCCTACTCTGCCTCCAACCCCAAGAAACCCCAGAAAAACCACCCAGTACAGCTGTGTAGCCACTCACCTGCGGAATCAAAACCTTATCGCCAGCCTGCACACTCATCGGGATGCGCTTTCCGCCCTCATCAGTCCTGCCTGGTCCAACAGCGAGCACCTTGGCCTCGTTGAGCTCCTTGACGCTGCTCTCGGGCAGGAAAATGCCGCCGGCGGTGCGGGCCTCGGCTTTGATGCGCTGAACCAGCACCCGGTCGAGGAGCGGGGCGAGGGACTTGATCGATTTTACGGCGAGAGACTGTGGGGGATGTTAGTGGAGGTGGATGTGGAAGTGTGGGTGGGTGGTGAAGGGGGACTGGGACTGCGACGGTTCGGAGGGTTGATTGGAGATGGAGATGTTGTTCGGGGTGCAGGGGAACGGGGGATATAGGGGGGGCTAACGCACCATTGTGAAGGGATTATCTGACTGATCAAAACGTAGATCGTATAGAGGGTTGAAGGGATATGCGACAAGGAGATAAGTTGGATGGTACAAGTCTGAGCTGTAAGTTCGATGTCCGGGTCACTCGTGGAATTTTCCAGAACTGGATGCCGCTGCGGATGCGCGACCCGAGGGTCCTCTGGAAGCTTGGGCCACGCCAGCGAGGCTTCCGTACGACCTACTCTCTGTGTAAACCTACAACTACTGTAATCCTACCACGAACTTAGTCACAGCGCCGCGGTATTTGCGAGGTGAGGTATTTACCAGCATACCATGACATGAGCACTCCAGAAAGCGCCGGCTCAGCAGCCTCGCGACTCCCGAAAGAGGAAAACCCTTCGAACACGATTGGAAAGCTTGACCTGAAATGCATCGCCTCGACGGGTGATAGTTTTTGCAAGACAATCGCGGAATGCAATCCCGACACCAGCTATCCTGCTGTGCCTGGCAGACCGCAGTTTGGAGACGAGAGCAATTGCTTTCAGAGTGCGCAGTTGAGTGCGGATGGCGCGACGTTGGTGACGCTGAATGAGGATTGGGGTTTGAGGTCGTTTTTGCTGTATGTTTATGGTTTTACTCAATTCAATTATTCTCTGCTTTTCAAGAACGACCCAAAAGATTGGTGGCCCACGCTGCACTGTTAAGAAGCTATGCTTTCCCCATTCTCTCTTCAGTCTTGCATCGTTATTCTTATGTGTCTCCGAATTTGTCGGATGCTGTACTCTGCGAGACATTGTCTTGGTCCCGATTTCCACGGGCCTTATACCATAGCACGTGACAGCAGGGTCGGCTGGTACAAGGAGACATTATGAATACCTATACTATTCCTCTCCTGATATATCCTGCTCATTAGTCATAAGTCATCGCATCGTTAACGAACATCACTAATCCAACACCCAGCCCCCAAGCCACCACCGAACCCACCTCCCCCTCGGACCACCCACTCCCCCTGACGGCCCACACGACCCAATCCCAGCCTTCCCGGGCCCTTTCCAGCGCCCTGTACCCGCTCTTCAACTCCTCGGACCTAAACACAACGACGAGCCTCCTCAGCCTGCCCTCCCTCCCCATCCGCCTCCAAAACGTCTTCGCCCCCTACACCCACGCGACCTACCCCTGGCTCAACCCGCGCACCGAAGCCTACATCGCCCCGCACTCCCTCCTCTTCACGCCCGACGGGACGCGCTTCGTCGCCGGCGCGAAGGACGCGCTCGCCGTCTTCGATTCCAGCCGCGACGGGCAGGGTCCCGTAGCCGAGGTGCGCACGCGCCGTGGGCGGCGGGAGCGGAAGTACGGCACCAGCTGGGGGGAGTGTGCGGGGTTAGTTTCCGCGCTGGCAATGAGAGGGGATGATGCGTTGCTTGCGGCGGGGACGACGCGGCGCCAGATTGGGTTCTGGGCTGCGGGCGGCTTGGGAGAGGTGGTTGCGACGTTTGATCTCGGGCTTGAGGATGGTGGCGGGAAGGGCGAGATGGGGAATGGTGTTAGTCAGTTGAAGTGGAGTCGCGATGGGAGGTATCTTTTTGTGGCGGAGAGGCAGAGTGATGGATTGGCGGTGTATGATATTAGGGTTCAGGGACGGAGACTGGCGTGGTTGAAAGGGCGGAGGGCAGACACGACGCAGGAATTGGGGTTCGATGTTGTGGGTGAGGACGCTGGGTGTGATGTTTGGGCTGGTGGTACTGATGGTGTGGTTCGAGTATGGCGGGAGGCGTCAGGAAAGGAAGGAGAGGTCCAACCGGATGGGGAAGTCCAAGTGGCGAGAGGTGAGCTGACCGCGTCTGTGGCAAAGAGGTACGAGCTGACTGGTGATGCAGCTTCCGTTTCGAATGTGCTCATTCATGAGGAAAGCCTGATCACAACATGCGGTCAGAGACGCTGCCCGCAGGACTTAGTACCAGGCGAGGAGTGTGAGGTAGCGGCCCGCCTAGAAAACACGATCAAGGTCTGGTCTCTTTAAGTCGTCGCAGCGTTGGCCGATCCTGTCCGTGTTGCCCAATGCAAATGCCCCTCCCTTCCTCAGCATGTTGCTCAACGCAAATGCCACTCCCTTGCTCAGTGTCGGAGCCTTGAAAGGGTAGGGGATGCAAGCGTGGCCCGCTGTGCTAGCAAGGAGGGACCGACAGGATCAGAAGATGCTCCCAGTGTCCGCTAGACTATCGAGAACTGATAGCGGTGAAAACCTGTTTCTTGGTCTTGCCCGAGGTATGCCTCATATGCTTCGGTATTCAGACGAGTTCTGAAGGCTTCAAACGCAACGTTTTCAAGATCTTTTGACCAATAGTCGTCGTCGTCCCCTTGATCGTCGGCATCACCGTCCGTAGCCTCACCAACGTGACTGTTCTTATTCTCCAACGAGATATGAGCTGAGAAATACCCGTGCCGGTGATACTGACCAGCTACAAGTCCAGTCGGTATCAGAATGAGCCCTTCGTACCACTTACGGCCTGGAGCCAAGAATGACTGTTGCAAGACCGGCCAAAGAGTAACCCGAGAACCGGTAGGAGGCCGCCCGATATCATATGTTCCATTGAGATGCCGGCCGACGGTGACGGTGCCCAAAGCCGCACTTGCCTGGATGACACCACGCTGTACAGGGCCAAAAGGTTCATTGCTATCCATATGGACTGCAAGATCTTCTGTGGTGCCTAGCGGTTTCCCAAAATAATTTGAACGATAGTTGAACCGCACCGGGCCATTCATGCTAGCCCATGACCATGAGGGTGCACGCTGATCATTGCGTGAACATTTTTCTTTTTCTTCTACTTCTTCTTCGCCTCCGTGGCGTGGCACGCGCCACAGCAGGTCCCTGTAAATGTTCTCAATCCATAAGCCCGCAACACAACGGTCCATCGGATGAAGCTTTTTGGCGAGTCCTGAAATAGCAATCAACTTGTCTTTATCCGGAAAAGACAGGGCGCAGTCAGAATACCGCTCCACAAGACTATGCCAGTGATTCCCAGGAGAGAATTCATCTTTATCTGTGAGCGACGTCCGGGTCCCGACCTTATCGGAAGCGATACGTACCTTTACCGACATACATCTCAAACCCTTGACTCTTTGGCATACCTCCCGGGAAGGTTTCGGAAGCTCGCATCTCTTTACAGCCCCAGAATATCTGCTTCCTTGTGAAATATATTTTTCTGGGCGAGAGTATGTTTTCTTGTAACACCCAGCCCCTTCGCGACAATGATGTTTCCCGCATCAGTTCACCTTGCTGGCTGAGGCCGTAGCAATAGTAAGGCATCCCCGGGAGCCCCTGAGATCCTGGTGAAGATGCTCGAATCGCTGTTACGGACAAAGGATCTCTTTTCGTGAAACATCCTGCTGATGCGTTGTCGCCTTTCGCAGCGGCAATATTGCAATATGTATTTTGATAGATATCGCCCATTTTGACAGACTCCGCAGCCCAATCACTTTCATCATCCTGAACGATGCACAAACTGTCGATCCACAGATAACGGATCCCGAGTCGCCTCGTAATGAACATTGCGTCGAGGAAAGTCTTTGGCAACTGAGACCGTTTGATAGCCTGTAGAAACGCCGAGGCTTTTGTCTTGACCAGTTTTAACTGGTTTGCGCCTCCACCCCAACAATGAGAAAGTGTCATATACTGCACATTAGGGTCCAGGGTATCAGCATGACATAGACGAGGCTCTGTTTCGATCGCTGACCCAAGATCGATCAGCCGCTTTGGTAAGACGCGTTGGAATGTTCCAGTCGGTTGCTTATTACACAAAGCGTGTGTCTCTACGCACTGCTTAGTCCAATATGCTGCAAGATTCATGCAGGCTCCACTGTCGGTGGACTCGGTGAGGTTGGCGGTGAACGATTCTGCAACAGGGTCTCCAACGAGATCTCGGAAAGTTAGCCTTTCAGTGCCAGAATCGAAAGCTGCTGCCCACCTGATTCAGGTTCTAATGCCAACTCTATGATCTTTAGAGGCAACATATCTGCATCGTGATATTTGAACTCTACATGTCCACGCCAAAAAGTCCAGAAAAGAGAGTTGCTGCCCCTGAGTTGGATGCGTTCCTCGGCGGTCAGGTGATCCCAGCGTAATGAACACATATGACAACCCCTCTGAGCTGAATCCTGAAGCTCTTGCAAAGTCTGTGGCATTTTTCGCTGCTCGCCATGAGTTGCCCACATATTTTGCCATACGATTTGACAAATCTCACACATGTGCGGCGTAGCGATACTTCTCATGATATTCCTCGAGGACGCCACGTTGGTCTGTACGTGGCTAAACTCCTCACGCTCTTTCCTGGCCCCCAGACGTGAGGATCGCCTCAATCGGCCCGCATCAGGGCGGTCTGCGAACCATCTTCTCTTCCTCTTCCGCTGGCTGCTCTCCACAAGCGGACCGAGTGGTCCTATACCATCCATTGGCGAAGATGTGAGACTTGAAACCATTGCGGAACTGTGAAAGGTATTGCAGTTGCGATTGAGTAAGGACGGGACAGCTTGAGTTCGTATAGAAGGACGGCTCAGAATATAAAGGTGACATGAGGCTTACACAGCCCCCACGACATAGCCCCTCATACCTGCATACTGGCTCAGCCTTGTGCGACAATGGAATTAACGCTCTTCCAAAAGGCTAGTTGCAACACTGGAGCTCTTGCTGCCTGATGCACATGGCGAGGCAGGCGATGAGACAGGCTTGATTGAGTTGGGTGTTTTAGCGGTACCTGAGGGTTTGTCCAGCCTACCTTAACAAGCAAAGGGCCAGGAGCGAACTGTAGATCGGTCAATGACCACAGTACAATGGTAGCTATATCAATAGCCAGAAATTCAATTGCTTCGTATAGGTAGAAATCTTGACAATTTACATAAAGAATAGGTAGATAAAAAAAAGGTACATGTAAGACTGACAGGTATTCCGCATCAATTGTCATATACGAACGTCCCATCTTCTCCATTCAGAATCCGCCCACATTTCACAACCTCGCACCCTCCCCCTTCGCACCGACCTTCTTCGCCGTAAAAGCCCCAAAATACCCATCCAGCGCATCCACCGTCCCACTCCCCTCGACCAACTTAACCACACACCCCACATACCCATCCGGCCTAACAACTACGACACCACCTGTCTCCTCACTCAAGCCCATCTTGACATGCGCGGCAGCCTTAGCCTCCGGCACCCTGCGATCCCACACATCATCCGCATAAACATGATCGAAATACCTCGCCAACGTCTCCGGCAAATCCCTCCTAATCTCCACCTCCGGCCTCTTCGCATTCACGACCGTCGCGAACGTGAAGAAGTCCGAATGCGGGTTATGCTTCTCATGGTACGAGACCTTGTCCAAATCCGCGCGCTCGAACCGGCGGAAGAACGAGTTCCTGCGGTCCAGAGCGGCCGCAAAGTCGTGCACAGCGCGGCTCGTCCGGCTGATGTCGCCCGCGAAAACGTAGATCCGGAAGGCGCCGTTGAGCGGGATTTCCTGCTCGAGGTGCACGACGTTGGCGTCGCTGACGCGGGTCACTGTCGCGGGGATGAGGATGCGGCCGGTGCGGAGGGCGGTCGTACCCGCGTCGTGCGAGAGAAAGAGCGGGCTCTGGGCTGGGTGCGAGGGGCACCAGTTGAGTAGGTTCGCGTTGTAGGCAACGCCGTAGCCAGAGGTGAATTCGCACGACGCCTTGAACATCTTGATGAATTCGTTCTCCTCGGCCGGTTGCTGCTCGCCGGCCGTCTGGGCGTTGGCGTGGCCGACTTCGCCCGCCGAGGGCTGGCGCGTGCTGAAGAGTTTGGCGTAGGCGGCGTCGAAGTTGAGGAGGTTCTCGGCGATCAGTTTACGCTCGCTCTCGTAGGATTTGAGGATGGTGCGGTCCGCAAAGCCCGTCTCGACGTGGTGGATTTTCCAGGCGAGGTTTTGCGCGTCCAGGAAGGCGGTGTTCATGCCTTGGCCGGCTTTGGGGGAGTGCGTGTGGCAGCAGTCGCCGCCCATGAAGACGCGCTCGTCGAGCGTGTAGCGTTCGGCGATTCCTTGTCCGATCGGATAGACCGAGTACCATTCTACACGGTCCCAGGTTATGGAGTAGGGGTGCATGATCTTTTTGGCGTGGTTTTGGACTTCTTCTTCGGTGGCGGTCTTGCGAGGGTTCCAGTCCGCGTCGGTCGAGGACGCGATCTGGATGTAGAGACGGACCATGTTGTTCTCGCGAGGAATGACCATGATGGAGCCGGCGTCCGAATGTATTGTACATTTCATCTACACATGTCAGAATTGTTACTCGTTCAAGACACAGAATTGTGAACTCACCTTGATATCAGGAAAATCCGTCCTAACGACACCGTCCATAACACCCCAGACGTGGGCAATAGGATCTTTATGCACGATCTGCACGCCCAGCTGCTCACGAATGAAGCTCCTCGCACCCTCACCACTAAACAAGTACTTCGCCCTCATCGTCTCCTTCTCATCACCCTCAACATGCGCGATGCTGACCTCGACCGGATACTCCGGATCCCCGCCATCATTCTGAAACCCGGTAATCCGCCACGGTCTCTGTATCTGGACGCCATTCTTCTCCAAATCAGCAATGAAAACCCGCTCAATCAATCCCTGGTGCAGCAGCGTGGTAAACGGATACCTAGCCTCGATGAAACTCGGGCAACTGGCCCACGTCCCCGTCCGGTGGATGCCCTCGCCCTTCTCGCTCGGGTCCCAGAACGCGACTTCGAAGACCTTGGCCGGGTTGTGCGCCATGATGGCGCGCTTGAGGCCCATGTTGCGCAGGAGATCGAGAGAGCGCGGTTGGATGCCGTCGGCGCGGCCGGTGGCGGTGGGTTCGGGGCGCATGTCGATGTGTTTGATCTTGTAGCCCCAGCGCGCGAGACAGGTGGATAGGAGGAGGCCGACTGGGCCGGCGCCGATGATTACGATGTCGTATTTTTCGGTCATGGCGACGAGAGGTGGGTGGGAGGATTTAGCTATGGAAGGAGGTATGATATAGATAAATGAATATGTCGGACAAGTAGAGAAACAAGAAATAAGAAGCTGTTAAAGGTGGTATGATTCGACTTAAGCTATACGAGCTTCGACTATGAGATGATGAATTGATAGATCGAAAGGGTTGTGAATGCGAACATGTTATGACCTTACCAGAGAGCAGGAAGCTCGAGTTAAATAAGAAACCCACATTCAGCCCCATCTCGTAAACCATATCGAATGACATCTTACATAGTGGATAGCTTCAAGCGCCTTTTGGGCAGTTTGGCAGCGGAAGCAAAAATCGGGAGGGAGATTTGGTAGTAATATAAATCCCGATTTTCGAAATATCGTTGCCGACGACATTGGGGCTTCCAAGGATCTGCGGGGCGCGCGGGATGGGGGCGTCCGTGCGCAGTGACTTCTTCGGGGAACAAATGCGGCATCGAACGTAATCTGCGCATCTGATTGTGTGCATGATACATGTACTGTACATACATGCATGTTTAATGTGTATCTACGTCGAATGTATTGATATATGTTTCATCTTTTGAAGACTGATTTCTCTTCTTTGACTTGGGCCTGACCCGTCAAACCACCAATCATGGCGGAAAAGGTGTGCGCGTTGTGGTATTGGCCACTCCCCCCAGCCCATGTCTCACAGCGCTGAGCTCTCCTTCAGCTCATTCAGCCCTGAGCTTCTCATGCGACCGTGAATCCACGACACCCTCCATAGCTATCAGGACGAATCCCTACACAGAGTGAGCAGTCGCCGGACCGGACCGCCCATCCAGCTACCCAAGGTGATAGACTTGCAAGCTACGGTCTTCGAAGAGAGTACCTAGACCGTAACGAGACCAAGACCTTGGGTGTGTCGCCCTCACGTCAGCCAGCCAGAGCTGAGCGTGTGGAGCTGGAACAGCCCACCGCCTACCGTCCCCCTTGCGTGCCGTGTCCTACAGTATACTGGTGCAGAGTCTCGCGTGTCGTGGGGTGGTGCGCCGTTCGCTTGTTTATCATCGCATGGTTTGACAGCTGCAACTTGCACAGCCCTGTGGTTTAGAGCTAGGCGCCGGTGTGCACACACCCTTCGACGTGCACACCACACTCAGCCACAGTATATTGTGCGCTCGTGAGGGATTGGCGGCGCGGATATGTCATAGCGACGGCGAGTATATCTTACGCATCTCCTTACGTTTCAAAATCTCACGCTTTTGTTCGCATTCTGTTATTCACTCTTACCTCCAGACACCGGCAGACTTGCGCAACACCCTATCCAAACCATACCTGCTCGCCAACCCAAGACCGGACACCCGCCTCAATCCCACCTCTGAACGAGAAACAAAACCATCACATCGCAACGAGGACCATGTCCACCACCCCCACCGCCCCTTCCCCCCAACCAGCGCCCTTCCCCCTCCTCTCCCTCCCCCCGGAGCTCCGCCTCCAAATATACGCCTACGCCCTCCTCACCCCCAGCACTATCATCTGCGCCTACAGTCCCGTGCCCTCCTCCGCCTCTCAATCACCTCTAACCCTAACCTCGCACCTCCTGCGCTCCGAAACCCTTCACCTCTTCTACACCCTCAACGACTTCCAGCCCTGCCGCCACTGCACCCAAGCGGTCGACGAATGGACGCATGGCGACGGACTGCTCAAACGCGCCTGTATGGGCGCCGTGAGGGCGTGGTGGGGCGAGCTCGGAGACCGGGAACGGGGATGGTGCAAGAGAAGGGAGCAATTTCAACATATCTGCGATGCGAGCAGTAGCCCGATCTGCGGGCCTTTGTACTGAGGCAGAGCCGCTACTGAAACGCTAGCAACGTCACCCGCTCAGAGCTGGGAGAGCTGGGAGCTGAGGTCCGAGTGTTGGTGTTGGACCACGCGTGTTCTGCCGCTGAGCTGTCTGGCGACACCTTTTGAGCGCGGTGGACTGGGCTATGCACGCCAAGCGGATGGCCAGATCAGGCCACGGATGGTTCGATGGCTGATGACAATGATGAACGGCGAATTGCAGGACTGACGAACCGCTTCGCACCTTTGCACAGGGTTCAGAGCGCTTGGGCAAACACGGCTGACTTCATCGACGTCGTGTCTAGGGACTTGCCGTGCTGCAACTGTTGTTGACAAGAACCGTTGACGGAATCAACATGTCTACACCTATAACATGACCAGAAGTGGCACGGTGTGTATATATCGCATAATCCAAAATATCCATAGGTCATCGCATTCATATCATATCAGAGATCGGGTCAAAATAGGTACATCCGAACGCAAAAAAAAGCCTTCATCCCTCATCCCATCCCGTTCCAAAAGCCCCCTCTCAACCAAACAGCGCATCCCCCAACCTAATCGACACCGTCTTCGTCTGCGTATAATTCTCCAACGCCGCCTCACCAAGCTCACGCCCAATACCCGACTCCTTGTAGCCGCCAAACGGCATCTGGTGGTGCAGGGTGTTGTAAGTGTTGACCCAGACGGTGCCGGCCTTGAGGGCGTTGGAGACCTCGATAGCGGTGTTGAGGTTGGAGGTGTGCACCGCGGCAGCGAGGCCGTACGTGGTCGCGTTGCCGAGCTTGATCACCTCCTCCTTGGTGCTGAATTTGGAGATTGAGCAGACGGGGCCGAAGATTTCTTCTTGCATGATCTTCATGTCTTCTTTTACGTTGGAGAAGATTGTTGGTTCGATGAAGTAGCCTGGAAGGGTCGTGTTAGTTTGATGCATGAGGAGGTTTGGCCACGGAGATGGGTGGGAGAAGAGGAATTGGGGTTGGGATGATCACGAACCTTCGTTGCCCTTACGCTTGCCACCGATCTCAACCGTAGCACCGGCCTGCTTACCGGCCTCAATGTATCCCATAATACGGTCGAACTGGAGCTGCGAGACCTGCGGGCCCTGGAAGGTATCGTTGCCGAAGGGGTCGCCAACAACATTCTTCGACGCCCTCTCCTTGAAGCGCTGGATGAACTTGTCATAGATGCCCTCCTGCACGTAGATCCTGGATCCTGCGCAACAGCATTGGCCGTGGTTGAAAAAGATGCCAAAGTTGACCCAGGAGATGGCGTTGTCGATGTCGGCGTCGTCGAAGACGATGTTGGGCGACTTGCCGCCGAGTTCGAGCGTCACCTTCTTGAGGTTGGAGCCGGCGGCCGCCTTCATGATTTGGCGTCCGACAACGGTGGAGCCGGTGAAGGCGACCTTGTCGACGTCCATGTGCGAGGCGATGGCTGCGCCAGCGACCTTGCCGAATCCGGAGATCACGTTGACGACACCTGGGGGAAAGCCGGCCTCCTTGATGAGCGTGGCGGCGACGAGGGCGGAGAGTGGGGTCTGTTCGGCGGTCTTGATCACGACGGTGTTACCGCAGGCAATGGCTGGACCGATCTTCCATGACCACATGAGGAGTGGGAAGTTCCATGGGATGATCTGACCGCAGACACCGATCTATAAAGTTGTTAGTCCTCCTTATGTCCGTATGGAAGATTGGAGAGTGTTGACTCACTGGCTCTTTCTTGATGTAGTTGAAGGTATCAGGTGTAGTATCGACAACCTTGCCCTCAATCTTGTCTGCCCAACCACCGTAATATCTCAGGCAGCCAGCGCACATGCCGACGTCGACCTTGGCCATGGTGATGGCCTTGCCGTTGTCCAAGGACTCAACAGCCGCGAGCAGATCGAGGTTCTTCTCGAACAGGTCGGCAAGCTTGACCAGCAGCTTACCACGGTTCTCTGGAGTCTCCTTCCGCCATGGGCCTTCGAAGGCCTTGCGGGCTGCTGCGACTGCGATGTCGACATCCTTCTCGGTGGCCTCGTGTACGGAGGTAATGACCTTTTCATTCGATGGGTTGATGACCTCGAAGGTCTTTCCGTCTACACCTTTGACGAATTCATTGTTGATGAAGCTGTGTGGGACCCAAGATCAGTAATCTGTCCTCCCCAGAGCTGTCGGCAACCGGAAAGAGGGCGGGGTAAAGCTTACAGTCCAGTGGGCTGCTCATACTTGCCCGTGTGGGGCGTCTCGAGCTGTACAGATGTCATGATTGCTATTATGTGAAGTTGGGTATCTCAAATAAACGGATTATCAATGGTGGGATAGGTATGAAGAGGGGAGTGAGAGCTATCGAGATCCAAGGCGAGGGCGGGCGGCCATTAAGTAGTGAATGACCAGCCCTGAGATGCGCAGCCGTGGGCGGCAGCGTCGCCATGTCTCCACTCGTCCTAAGGAGGCATCTCGTCCGGCTTTGCTGTTTGCGGTAAGCCAGTACGACTGTGTGGGTTCTGATAGGCTCTTATCGGCCTCGGTGGTGCGGGTGAGGAGTGGACCTGTGGACGTTGGCTGGAGAGATGAGGGGATACCCCGCGTTGCCTCAGGGTCCTGCCGGACTCTCCTTCTGCCCTCACACTTGAGCTGCCATCAGTGTCCCCCATTCGTACATCGGCCTAACTTGCTGCCATCTAGACCACGCCTCTCGAGTCATCCTGCATCAGTCTTATACCCGGGGTACCACGATAATCGTTATGCGCACGTTGCGAAGCAAGACGCTGGGCGATGCTGCTTGACCTGTACTGCAAGATATCTCGAGCTTCGTCTCGGTCTTCATTGTCGCGAGATGACTGTGGGACCCGGATACAAGATTCAACCCACGTGACGCCATCCACGTATACGTGCACCGCAGTACTGCCGCTCCAAAATCTTGCATGCAGCATCCATCTTCGGAACCAACCCCCAGGATCTCCACACGTCCTAGCTTCCGAAGCATGCATAGTCACTCCGATGGCTGAATCCTTCCTGGTCTCCGGACTGCAGTCCAAGGGGAAATATCGGGTCGATCCAAGCCACCGAATACCATCCCCTAGACACCGGACAGGACGTTGATTTGCGATCTGATCTCACTTCTCTCCAAGATTGTGGTATGCATGCTCCAGAAGTTTGTTCAGACTGAGTCGTGTCCATTCAGCTTGCCATGCGGTACTCTACTATCCGGCAGTGTCGCACAGATACTAAACTTAGTCGAATCAACGCCTCTTAGTTCTCCTCTTGTACACGGCTAGGGTCAATGTTTCGTGGACCTTGATTTGTATGTTCTTCGTTGACCCAGGCGCTGCTATTGGAGACGCCCTTCTTGAGATCACCTGAGGCATCAGCTGGCATCTGCTAGCTGTCTTTGTTGATGTGCAGCTTTTGTGGCTGCAAACAAGGCTCTCGAAACAGCCACGAAAGCCCAAAATAGGACTACTTTATTGGTCACTGCTCATCCCTGATTCTTACCCAAGAACGTGCTTTACAAAGCTGTAAGGCAACTTGACCAGCAACGCCAACATGCTCCCTATACGAGATGCAAGCAGCTGGTACATATCATTTTGAACTGCATTTCACCTAGACTTCTTCCGCAAACCATATTCCGAGCTTGAACTGACCCTAGTGCTGTATTTTCGACCGTTGTCGCTGAGATGATGCGCTTCTTCTCAGATCTGAGCGAGCCTATCGCCAGATTCGCCCGATCAAAAAGAGACACACGCCAATATTCTACACTCTGCCCGACTTGTCAATGCATATTCCGTGGCAGACGAACTGACAAGCCCCTGGGCGTAACAGCGACACAGCCATTCCCGCAAACTCTCGCGGAGCTGGAACAATCAGCATCTCGTGGCTGTCACCTCTGTTTCGTCCGATGGCAGAGTCTCTCGTTCTCGGAACGCGAAGACCTTGCCGGCTGTACTAAGGTCACCTACGGCTTTTGGGAGAGCCGCGTTGGCGATGGTGTTGCTTTTGAATACTTCTATCCCGGGCTGCCAAGGCAGAAAGAGTGTCTTACTAAAAGTGTCTTGATGAAATCTGTTGCTGGTAATTTGCTGGTGAACCTTGGGTGGTAGCACTTACTGATACCATGGCTAGATGCACCTCAGCATCGCTTCCAGGATACACTCGCTCAGAGTCTAGAGGGTACGACGGATAGTGATGCCAGCTTCGACATCGCCAGATATTGGCTCAAGCAATGCGAGGAGGCTCACATCATGTGCCGCCAGCAGACCAGCTTCTCTGGTGGCTTTTTGCCTACACGCCTCTTGGAGATAGAAACTGACAATCCTGTACGAGTGCGACTGGTCAACAGTGACACACTATCCAAAACTACAAGATACATGACACTCTCACACAGCTGGGGCGGCATGGTCCCCCTCCGGCTTCTTCAGGCGAACATGACAGCTCTTCAGACCTCAATCGACCTGTCGCAGCTGCCAAACACCTTCAGAGATGCAGTAGGTATCGTCAAGCGCCTCGAACTTCGCCATCTCTGGATCGATAGCTTGTGCATTATCCAAGACTCCCCCAACAATGAGGATTGGGCGAAGGAGTCTGTCAAGATGGGGGACGTGTACAAACACTCCTGGTGCAACCTCGCAGCCTCTAAAGCCAGGAACGCGAACGGTGGCTGTTATACTCAACGCACCGCACAATCAGCCCTCCCCTGCGCTGTCCGCGCTCGGGTGAGTGGTCGTGCCCCGGTTTCTCTCTATTGCTGGGATGGCGACATGCTCGGAGCCAACCTTGACGAGAGCAATCTCGTCCGCCGCGGCTGGGTTGTACAAGAAAAGATTTTATCGCGCCGGGTCTTGCATTTCTGCGCGGACCAACTGTTCTGGGAATGTGTCTCGTTGCGGGCGTGCGAGATGTTTCCCGGCGGCGTCCCGAACAACACAGCGGCGAAACCAAGCACTAACACGGTCTCGCTGCGTAACCACCTGCTCAGATCGAGGGACCCGGTCATCCAACGCTATCAGCTCTGGGATCAATTCGTCCAGATCTACACTCGTGCAAACTTGACCTTCCCGGAAAAGGATAAGCTGGTCGCCATCTCCGGATTGGCGAGAGAATTATTCCCAAACGGTCAATACCTCGCCGGTCTATGGAGGGACATCCTACCCTACCAGCTCATGTGGTCCACGTCTTCTGGCGACTGTACATCGCGGGACAACGAGCGGGCTCCTTCGTGGTCATGGGCGAGCATCAACGGGCCGCTGTTCGCGCGCACGCCTACCGAACACGGTGCCGGATCCAGGTTACTCGCCACCGTGCTCGAGGCAACTACCAAGCTCACCGGCGACGATGCATTTGGTCGTGTTAGCGCTGGTGAGATCCGTCTGGAAGTTCCGCTTTGCCGCGTCACGGTCAGCCGCTGCTATGATCGCTACAACTGAGCACTCACGTGGCTAGGCCGCGCTCTGAGTAGCGTAGACGCTGACATCGGTCGCTTTGCTGATGGCGCGACTGTCTTCTGTGCGCCGATTGAGGAGAGTTTCCGCAGTGTGGACAATGAAGGGTACTACGGCCTCCTCCTGATATCCACCGGGAAGAAGCCCGGTCAGTATTATCGGTGCGGTTATTTTGCCGTCCGTACAATTGACCCCGGCGATGGTAGAGCTGAGCATTTCCGCGCTCATTTGAAGGAGAAGATCGAAGAAGAGTGCTATGAAAGATATCTCGGCCTGGATAAGGAGAGAGGGTTTCATCGTTACGTTTGCTCGATGGTTTAGGCTCTCGGGCGCTGCGCTGATGATGTTGCATATCATTGCGGCGCCTCCACTGATCTTCATGAGTACACTCTGGTCATGTAGTCAAACATCGTTGTCATAACCAGGTGAATAGAATAGCTCTTGAATGGTCCTATCCTCATACATGGGCAAGACGAGGGAGACGAGAATGTGGCAAAGGAGATGGAAGGATACCTGTACCTACTTATATGTACATGTGGAAACGGGAAAACCAGCATCGGGCTACGCTGTACCTTAGTAATAGAGACAGCAAGAGCGACCCTCCATGAGAGGGGCCGAGGCATGCGAAGAGGAAGTAGACGACCTGGATACTCACCTTCCGTTCGTATCTCAGAGAGACCCGACGTACGTCAAACTTAATATTGTGGCCGGTCTTCCTTGCACTGGTTAGGTATAGATGATACATAGGCGTATTACGGGATGTGCGCTGCTTCAGAATCTGGTCCGCTCGAGTCATGATTGCTTGACAAGAGTCGTCACATGCTGCCCAGCGTTCGTTTCTTTTGGCAGGTACGACCGTTTCTTCCTGCGGATTGAAAAGCAAAGTTTCAGGTACAGAGTCGCTCTATGCATGTGAAACCCAAGTAAAACTCGGATTCGTATTTGTACCCAGAGCATCCGTTTCGCTAAACTCTCAGAAAGCACTTCATCACAGGTTGAAGTTGTTTCCCGTAAGGTAGCCATTCCCAGGCTACCTTATATGTGGAGAGCACGACCTTACGTCAGAGTCTATACTGAATCCAGACCGACCTCGAGTGTTCCCGTCTAGCATTAGAGACCTCGTGATGTACGTATTAGAAACGATTCGACCATTGCGCTCAATAGTCTATAACTCTATACAAGCACGCAACATATACTCTGGCTGTAGTCAGAATGTTTCATATCCGCCTCCGCGTGATGTTTCTACCGCCGTGAGAGGAAACGTCACAGCATAGCGCATGACCAATATAGCATCACGGAATAATCATGTGCAACGGCTTTAACAGGAACCTTATTGCCTTTTCGAGGGTCCCGGAGGGTCCTGGAGGGTCATGCAGAGCTTATTTCCAGCGGAAACCGTTGCGATACGTCGTCGTTGCTATCGCCCAGCCGCGGAGTCATGTTTGCCACTCGAACGCTGCGCAAGCCAGCCACGCTGCCACGCAGCCTGAGAAGGGAAACTTGGTATGGAATATGCTGTTGACGACGAGGCTTGCGTTGAGCCAGGTACGCCTGCAAGTAACACTTGCCGATGAACGGTATTCCAATATATTTGCAGCCTGCAGAAGGCAACGTGGCTTTATGTGTAAAGATGCTTCCGTCTCATGCGAGACCTCGAGGGAGGGGACGGGAGCGAACGGTCCATGGAACGTCACTGCAGAGAACCTTTGGTGGAAGGCGGCCCGCCTCGACAAGTCCCGTGCGAGCGATCCCCGGCTCCCTGGAGTTCATGCACACATCATCCAGTCAAAGTCGCAGGCGTCCAGACGGGCGGGACGTCTTCCGCAGATCTCATCCATGGATTCCCATATCGTCATGCCGCTGGCGCCCGCACGCGTTCAGATGCGGAAAAATAGACTTTGACGTGTCTGTGCCTCGTCAGCCGCTTGCCGATCGCCCGCTGGGTCACTGTGGGCAGTACGAACCTCGAGGAATAGCCTCAGATACTAACCTCAGTAGTCCCGACCGACCGCATCTGGCCCGGCTGGCCAACGGGACAGGGTCCTTGCCGTCGTTCCTGGACCCTGGCTATTTGTGGAGGCCTTGCGTTTCCGTGCGAGAGGGATGCGACACAGACGAGGCGCAGGGCAGTTTAAGGTTGTTTGACGTCGGTTACAGAATATATGATCACCCCCCCTCCCCTCCCGCCTGCATACCGTTTCATATTGTCTCTCCTACCTCCTGCAGCCTTCTAGAAGTGAAGCCTTTTCCGACCCCTAGTCGCACCCTGAGCCATATACTGTCACTACCTTCCACGTCTTCCACATCCGTATCACTATCACAAGTCATGGTCGCCTCCAAGTTCGTCGAGGTGTTCGATGCCTCAGCCGCGCCATCCCTCCCTGAAGCAAACGTCAGCCTCGAAGACATCCTGGCCGAGGAGACTCGCCGCCGCTCTTCTTCCTACAGCAGCGCAAGTACTATGGACCACGCCTCGGTGTCGCCTTCGACCCCCACGTCACCGGCCAGTCCAGTGAAGTCACGGAGACGAGGATTCTCTTTGAGGAAGAAGAGCACGTGAAGAAAACACCAAGACACGAACATTTGCTTCTATACTCTAATTTGCGCAACAATGCGCCAACACCACTCTCCTTGAGAATACAACTCCGAGGCCGACCAAATGCGCCGCATACATTTCGCGCACTCTCGACGACCTTACGAGTATACTGTCGAGTACCCAGCCCCGGTACCCCCGTTTGCGCTCATTGTCGCACTATCGATACAATTTGCGACGGGCCGACAGTATCACACGATAATCTCGCTGTCCGAGATGTAACCGCGGCGCCATCGGTCAACGTCGACTTTTCCGTTAAAGCTTTGGCGCATGACTGCCACGCGGTCACCATGCGTCCGCGAAATGCCGCTGTCACTCCTTTTTTCCCCGTCGGAAATGAAAAGATGAAAGTTCTGGACCATGAGTGCAGCCGCTTTGGAGAGTGGTTGCGTGATCAGAGGGTGGCTTCCCAGCGCCGATGCCGCCCTTGAGATCTACTCGCGGGTTGCGACGTTTGGTTGACTGTCTTTCCATTTGTTGGATACTCGACTGCAGAAGACACGAGGCTTACATGTAATATACACTTGTATATGCTTTTTGTACAGTATGAGACGGCTATGCGGCTGAGCAACTTCGAAGGAGTCATCTCTTACTAAGATATATATCTCTACACTTCAAATGTATACTTCTATACAAATTCCACAGCGAAAATCAATCATGTTGAGCATATGTCCTGTCTGCAAGTCCCATGTCTCCGCACCATAACTTAATGCTCTACCCGGAAAGAACATGAAGCAAGGTAACCTGAAAGGTAATCACTGTAAGTCATGACACGTGACACCGCGTCACCATCATCGCGTCACCCGCGTCCTCCCTCACCCCGCAAATCGTACCTTCCCATATCGCCAATCGCATTGCCTCTGCTACAATAATTTTTATGTCGCCGCCATGCCAGGCAGTACTGTCGGCGACTCGGACGAGGAGGGCGAAGAGCTTCTCATGGATGCGATCGCTGGCCCAAATACCCACTCCAACTCAAACGGTTCCGGCTCTCTCAAGGGCACGTCCTCGACCGAAACCCAGCTACGTCGCGCGCACATCGCACTTGGCGAAGCTTGCGAGCTTACGCTTCCGGAACTCGATTCGGCTAAGATTGGGGATGGGGAATGGGGTACGAACAGGGATATGGAAAGCACTATCCCCAATGCGACGATGACGCAGGAACGGCTCCTCGAGGGCGCAAGATCGTTTGTGAAAGCTGCTACGACTGCGACTACAAGGGCGACGGAACAGACGATGAAGAGGAAACGTGACCCTACACCACCTGTAGAGGAGGATAGGCACAGCTCAAGTTTGCCCTGGGCGCAGAGCAGTAGTGGTGATGGAATGGCACCGAATAGTGACGATGTGAATGTGGGACTGCCGAAGGAGATGTATAAGCCCAGACCAAGCAGGAGTAGGAGCGCGCAGGTGGAACTGGAGCCCATCGACTATTCGGTGAGGCCGGAGAGGACGGCGAGGATCAAGAGAGCAAAGACAGAGGGTGGTCGCGATGTGGGCGATGACGGGAAGGGGAAAGGCAAGAGAAAGAGTGCGCTCAGTCAAATTACCGAGATGCAAGAGTCACAGGAGTCGAGACTGGAGTCGGCTTCTGGTATGGCTGGGCCTGTCTCCAGGATATCCGAGTCGCAGCAATCTAAGACGGACAGGCAGCCAGGTTGGACCCAGATGGAGCTGCCGACTCAGTCAGGAAATCCATCAATCAGCCCACTGGCATTCATGAGAAGATTAACCTCCCAGACTCGGCCATTGGAGAGTCAGAACTGTGAAGCAATGGCTCGAATCGAAAATGGCGAGACTCCTCGGTCAATCGAGCAAAATGTCCAAGCAACTGCGCAGCCTCCCGAGTATCATAGCATGATGTCTCAAGTCATTGCTGCGCTCAGTGTCAAGCCAGGGCAAGGAACTTCAAGGACGGACCAAGCTACTGATCTACGAGGAGAGCGAGCTGGCCACGAGCAAGCTGCTGAAGCACCAGTCACTACAATTCGTGAAAATCAGGTTACAGAAGGCCAAAACCTGACCACCATGACACCATACCAGCACAGTACACAGGATAGGCCGACAAAGCAACCAGGAAGCATGCCACCATCGCCCATGTCCCCACTCCGTCCTCGAACCGCATCTATAGAGCCGCCGAGCGTAATTCCAGCGGAGAAGCGTAAGACGGACGAGACGTTGCCACCAACGCAGATTCCTCGATCATCTCCAAGCGTGGTGATTCCAGTTTCAAAGCCAGGAAAGGGAAACAAAAAGTCGAAGAGAAGTGTCACCACCATATACGAGGACCATGTTGGACTCGAGGCTACGCCCCGTACACCAACGCTTCGCGAACAACAGGCATCGCGCAAGCAGACGCTGAGGAGTACTCCGGAGCCTTCGACTGAGGATCACAGTATGGCGCCCCCGGCAGCAAAGAGGGGAAGACCCAGGAAAAAATCCGAGGCAAAGGCGGACCAGCAAGCCACTGGACAGACAGAGACTCGTGGTCAACCAATGTCGCCAGAAGCCGACGTGGTCACAACGAGCACATCAGATGCCTATTCAACTGCTGAGATACCCGATGTCTCCACGCCGATACCAAAAACGGTCTCATCAGTTGAGCAGACTGCCGAACGCGCCTTGAAGAGGAAGCCCGAAGAGAAAGCGGCCGTAGAAGCTCCCATGGAAGCACGCAAGGAAGCGTCTCCCGCCGACACGTGCGTACGGGAGCGAACTCCCCACTCACCAATCAAGAACGCTTCCAAGAACGGTAACAAGGTGCCGTTGCGCGTCGGACTGAGCAAGAGACAAAGGATCCAACCATTATTGAGGATCGTGAAGAAGTAGAAGTACATGTAGATCTTGCGGGCGTTTGGTTTGGCTTTCTTGCTGGCTTTGTAGCATTATACCCCTTATGGCTGGACATATCTCGAGTTCTTGCGTATTCAACACTTTGCTTTTTGCTGGACATTTCATTGCCATGTCGCTACTCTTTCATCAGTGATCAATCTCGGTATTAATTCGTCGGACAGCTTGGCCATTTTCGGAACAAGTCCCAGGGAAAGTGGATAGGGCTGCCCCACGTGGGTCAATGCGTAACGTCACTAACGAGAGGGCGTCAAGACGGTCGTACAATGGTGGCATGTGAAAGGCGTCAATAAAGGAATTTGCAAGTCCTTTGCAAGATATTATCGCGGTGGAAGAATTGTTTGCAATATTTATAGTCTTCGAGCGAATAGTAGACGTTGTACCTGACTCGGGAGCAGCCGTGCCGTTCCTTCCTTGCTGTCTTGAGAGTTCTGTGGGGAGAAACCCTGTTGACGGTGTGAAGATCATTCGGACCACTTAGATTGCATCACGCTGCCACGATTCTTCACCCACCTCTCTCATTGTCTTGATACGGTAGCTTATACATGCGCACCTGCCGCCCCTTTCTTGATTGTACGGATTGACTTATGTTACGCGCTCGCTAATTCACCCTACGATCGAATGGCGCCTGTGTCGTCACCCTCGCATTGCTTCTCCTTCATTAACCCCAAATCAACAGTTCGCCTGCGTAGCTAGTGTTGTCAGGCGCATACCGCGCGTATTCACACTCGCAAACCCTTCCCTCGGCACGTTCGCTTAGAGCATCGGAATCCTTAGCTGGAAGTCTCGACTCGTTACATTATCTGAAACCAAACCAAGCGCGTTTGGCTGGTCAACATGAAGTTTGGCCAACAATTACCCCGGAATCAGGTGCCGGAATGGGCATCATCATATATCAATTACAAGGCTCTCAAGAAGCTTATCAAGTCGGCCAGGGCAGGTGCTGGAGAGGGCAAAGATGCCGATCTCGCTGGTGAGTAGCATGTGCCAAATCCGAATGTGCTCGATGTATACTAATTGGCTCAGAATTCTTCTACGCCCTCGATCGTAACCTCGAAGATGTCGACTCCTTCTACAACAGGAAATATGCCGAGTTCTCTCGAAGACTTAAATTATTGTACGACCGCTATGGTCAAGCCGCTCAGATGCCAGAGGGCATGGACAAGGATGAGATGGAAGACCTAATGGGTGCTCTTCTCGAGCTCAGGGGTCAATACAGGAAGCTACAGTGGTATGGAGAAGTCAATCGTCGTGGCTTCATCAAAATTACCAAGAAACTGGACAAGAAGATCGAGTCTGCGGCTTCTCAGAGCCGCTATCTAGCGACCAAGGTTGACCCCAAGCCATTCGCTTCCAACTACAGATTGACGAATGACATGCGCGCCATTAATGAGTGGCTGTCGAGCTTGGGAGATATCAAAATCTTCGACGACAATGCGTCAGTGGTGTCAACCCACTCTGTGAGCTCCCTGCACCGAGTATCGTCCAAAAGCACCATGAAAGTGCCGCCGGCGGTGCTTGACAGCATGGAGATGACTGTCCGGCAAGATGAGGCTACCAAGCTTGAGGGGCTGCTCTCAGCATCTATAACCGAGTTGCCGAAACAGTCGAAGCAAAAGCTGCTCCTGACACTCCTTCAGCGTGCAATCTCTTCGAAAGCTCACCAAACTATTGCCTACCTCCTCACCCAGGTAGATACTCTCGACGAGGAGGACGACATGAACAAGCGTAACTGCGTCCACAGATACATCATTGCTATTGGTCGAGCCAGAGCACTTGAAGAGCAGAATGGTACACAGGACGGGACCGGAAGTCCCGCTGCGTCAGAGATCCCATCTTACATCACGGCTGCGGAGGCGCCTGGTCGCATTCCACAGTCATTCAAGGTTACCGAACGTGATGCGACCAAGACGCTGGGCAAAAACGAACCCACTATCAAGCTCCTCACTCACATCCTGAACCATCTTTCTGAGTCCCAGCGACCTGCGCTTCTGGCAAGAGATGTTTACGGACGCCTTCCTTTGCACTATGCAGCTCAGTATGGCTTGGTGGCTGCATGTGAGGAGATCGTCAAGCACATGCAAGACTGGGGCCAATTCGATGCTACTCAGGGTATTGACGCCGAGATTTGGCAAGATTCTGAGGGCTATGCACCTCTTCACCTTGCTGTCATCGGCGGTCACTACAGGACAACAAAGAGTCTTCTGACCTCAGAGACATGGCTTGGTGATCAGACTGAGCTACAGCAATCAGAACGCAAGCTGGTCCAGAAATCAGGAGCTGTCCTCACTCTTGCTACAAAATCCGACTACTCGATGATTGTCAAGCTGCTTGTCGAAGCAGGGGTTGATGTCAACTATCAGGACGAGCAGGGTGAGACAGCATTGCACGTTGCTGCTCGCTTTGGGTTCGAGAAGTGCGCGAAAGCTATTCTCGAGGGCTCCGATTCCCAAAAGCCAAACCTCGAGCTTGCGGAGACAACCTTCGGTTGGACACCTCTGTTCATCGCTTGTGTCGATGGTCATCTGCCAATCGTCGAGCTCCTAATTTCTGCCGGTGCTGAAGCGAATAAATCTGATTCATCTGGCTGGTTGCCAATCGAGCATGCCGCACTACGTGGCCACTTGGATATTTCTGAGCGCTTGGCTCAGCTGAAGCCACTACCTACCGCAGATGAGGAGAATAGCCCTCCACAACGCGCTGCCAACGGTGAAAATGGATCGCCACCTACTACCACCACTTCTCTGGAGGAGCGCAGGTCTAACGCGATTTCCAAAGACAGCAACAGGAACCCGGAACCTGTGAAGACTTTCGGACATCGTTACCTGACTAAAGAGACAATGGTCTTGGTCAGTCTTGGTTCGATGGATATTCGGAAGAATACCCCAGCAGTCACGCTCGACAGTATCCCGCTCACTGACGCTCACTCTACCCAGCTGGATACTGCGCTGTCTATCGTCGTTTCCGCCCAGGGTGCCACTGGTGAACCAACCATTATCGATCTTCCTGTTCAGGAAAACATCAGCACATCCCCAATCACGTTCTATACCATGGACCCGACGAAGGTTAAGCTGCTTTTCGATATTGTTCCGACCTACGCTGGTTCGAAGGATAAGATTGTTGGTCGTGGAGTTGCGCTGCTTTCCAGCATCAAGCCAAACATTGGCTCCAAGCGCATCTCTCTTCAGGGTGATTTGAGCGTGCCAATTGTGGCGGCTGAGACTCTTGACGTGATTGGATCAGTCAACTTCAACTTCCTCATCATCACGCCCTTTACCCACCCAAACATGAGTATCACTGAGAACCAGACTTACTGGAAGAGTACTTCGACCATGGTCATTGGCCACAGAGGTCTTGGAAAGAACATGGCGTCGATGAAGTCGTTGCAGCTTGGCGAGAACACCATTCAATCGTTCATTGCTGCGGCGAACTTGGGTGCATCATATGTCGAATTTGACGTGCAACTCACGAAGGATCATGTTCCGGTCATTTACCACGATTTCCTGGTCAGTGAGACTGGTCTGGATGCTCCAGTTCATACCTTGACCCTCGAACAATTCCTTCACGTGAGCGACGGTCAGACTCCAAGGCCCTCTCGTCCTGTTTCTCCAATGGCTTCGGAAAGCAAGGCAACCAATGGACAACGTACTGGCCGGGTGCAACGTTCCTATTCCGTTGGTGCGCCCGAAGAGAATAACAAGCCGGACATGGAAGAGCGCATGAAACATACTAGAGACTACAAGCTGAAGGGTTACAAGGGTAACAGCAGAGGAAACTTCATCCAAGCACCCTTCACCACCCTTGAAGAGATGTTCAAGAAACTCCCACCCTCTATCGGCTTCAACATCGAAATGAGTAATTCGCATCCCCACCCACTTCCCCTTCCCCTTTCCCTCACTAACACACCCGCCAGAATACCCTATGCTCCACGAATCCGAAGAGCATGAAATGGACACCTACGCCGTCGAGCTTAACTCCTTCGTCGACACCGTCTTGAACAAGGTCTACGACCTGGGCGTCGGCCGCAACATCATCTTCTCCTCCTTCAACCCAGACATCTGTCTCCTGCTCTCCTTCAAACAGCCCTCCATCCCCGTCCTCTTCCTCTCCGATGTCGGCGTCGAGCCCGTCGGCGATATCCGCGCTTCTTCCCTCCAAGAAGCCATCCGGTTCGCCACCCGCTGGAATCTCCTCGGCATTGTCAGTGCTGCGGAGCCGCTGGTTACGTGTCCGAGACTGGTCAGGGTTGTCAAGGAGAGTGGACTGGTGTGTGTGAGTTATGGCGCGCAGAACAATGATCCGAAGAATGTGGCGCTGCAGGTTAAGGAGGGAATTGATGCTGTGATTGTCGATAGCGTGCTGGCGATTCGGAAGGGCTTGACGGGCCCGGACGTTAAGGAGGAGAAGAAGGCGTTGGAGAAGCAGATGGTTGATGAGATTGCCAAGGAGGCGGGCAAGAGGGGTCAGAAGGCCAAGGATGAGGTTAATGGGGTGGATGGGATAAATGGGGCTGCGCACTAAGACGACAGCGAAGAGGGAAAGGTGTTTTGGCGTTGCTGGATTGCGTTTCTCCACTCTCGGTTTGCAGTGGAGAGAGTCGTTGCCGCTTGATGCGGTGGTTCGGTCGTAGATTTGGTCTGGTATCAACACCAGAATAGAGTAGAGTAGCGTAGAGTAGAGATGCCGTTCGAGGGATAAAACATGCTGGGGTTTCAACAAGCGGAGTTGATGATGAGGAAGTATGTAGATTAAAGTCAACGTTATGGCATGGCGGAGACTACTTGTCCACCAATTTATGGATTTCCATCATGCATCCTTGTCGGAGCCTGGCTCGTCGTCCTCTCCTTCCACGCTCACTCGCCTTCCCTGCACGCCCTTCTCAACCTCCGGCACCAAGCTGTCCATGAAATCCTTATTCCTGCCAACCAGAGTGACCGTGTTCCTGGCCTTGCCCCATCTCGGGTAGCTGTATGACACATCAGTATCCATTCGCTCCCATAAAAGCCTCCTGCACCCGTAATGTTCAACTCACCTCCCGACCTTGACCCCCTTCGGCTCAACCTTCGCCGCCAATTCAGTCAAATACCCCGCCACCGCGCTCTCCGCCAACGGCGTCGAAAACAGCACCCTATACACGCCCTTGCCCTCCGGATCCGTCAACCGCGGCAACACCCGCGGCTTCAGCCCATCAATCATCTTCTCAAACAACCGCGGCACCCCCGGCAGGATGTGCACGTTGCCATTCGCCACGCTGACGGGTACCCAGAGCTCCTCGCTCACGAACACGACCTGGTCCTCGTCCGGCACAGCGCTGTCGTACGGCACCTCCACCATCCGCTTCTTCGCCGTCAGCGCCGCGCTCGGCGCCTCCCAGTCGAAACTAGGCTGCGACGGGTGCGGCCGACTGAGCTTCTTCATCCGCTGAAACGCACCCTCGTGCAGCGTCAGCGGCAGGTCGAACGCGCGCGCAATGCTCTGGTACGTGATGTCGTCGTGGGTCGGGCCGATGCCGCCGCTGGTGACCACGAAGTCGTAGCTGCGCGACATTCGTTGCGCGGCTTCGATGATTTCGGCCTCGTCGTCGCCGATGACTTCGATGCGTTTTAGGGCGATCCCGAGGCTGAAACACCATTTTGCGAAGTAGGCGGAGTTGGTGTCGGTGGTCTAGTGCTGGATTGGTCGGTTCAGTTGGGGTGCTTGGAAGGGGTATGGGGGGAGAGGGATGGGATTGATGGGATTGGGGGACTTGGAGTGGGGGGAGGGAGATTGACCTTGCCGCCTAGGACTTCGTCGCCGATTATTATGGCGCCTGCTGTGTGTATCATCTTCTTGCTGTTGGCTTGAGCCATGGCTGATGACGTCGTTGATGTTGCGCCTAGTGGTCGAAATGATGCTGCTGAGCGATGGATATAGTTTGGTAGAGGCCGTGATAGGTGTCTTGCCACTTGATTCAGGCGGCTGAACATGGATGCTGTGGTAGTGGAAGGAGTGTTGGTGGAAGTGAATGATCGAAGCCGGAGAGACATCGATGTCATGGAATGTGGGGTGAGCGCGGGGCTCGCATCGCGTCAACCAGCCGGCCAACGCATGCCATCTGTTCAGTACTGTAGCCTATTCTCCCAGTATACAGACAGCATTCGCTATGGTACGATAGTTGGGCTGTGGCTTGACAACCGCTAACCCATATGGCAGGCATCAGAATCTCGCCTATATACCTTCTCGCCAGAAACCAAGACGGCACTCAGGAAGTTCAGATTAGGCACATCGCGCGCAAAGGACCCTCAAGCGGTGATATGTGAGCGCATACACATCGAATACGCAGCACACAGGCTCATACGATAGCAAGGAAGACCAGATCGATAAGAAGACCCTTGAGATCTCTCAAGCGGAAGATGAGGTGTATAGCAACCTGCAAGAGCTAGGAGACGAATTGCCCGATCACTCTCCGCGGTTTATTCTGCTGAGCTACCCGTTGACAATGGTATGCTCGATATCATGGAAAGGCATACACGGGTATAGATGCTGACAGCCGAGTAGGCTTCTGGCCGTTTGTCCGTACCATATGTTATGCTGTACTACATGCCAGTCACCTGCAACAGCGAGACGAAGATGTTGTACGCTGGTGCGAAGGAGCTTATGCGCAACACAGCAGAGGTTGGAAGAATCATTGAGATTGATAGCGTCGACGATTTGGAGGAGATTGAGGAGCAATTGAAGGGCGAGGATTGAATGTGTAGGCAACTTTGAAGCATTTTGGACAGGTCCGTCAGATGTATGTTGAGGTGGCCAATGGCGATGAAGGTTCTCTCTTAGTTTGCGGAATATGCTTTCATGGTGAAGGCAGGTTGCTAAGAAGGACGGGTGACGAGACGCTTGATCGGTCTCGGGATGTATTCCTAAACCAGCTCTTGGTACGAATGCTGTGAAAGGACATTCGCAGGGGTTGCGAGTCATATTAAAGTCAACACAGCCTCCAGTATCATGTCATGTACCAGTGATGTTGTTCAGTAGTCACAATCCAGTGCGGTAGCCAGCTTGTTGACTAGGGACGGAGGTCTCCAATCATTGCTTTCCCATTCTACCTTATGCATTTAACCCCGTCCGGAATGTCACGAACGAAACATGTAGTATCATATCCTTCTCCGAATGATTCAAGCTCCCGTGTTATATACGATCATGTAGATTCCGGACAGTCTGTGCGAGCTCTGGATGAAGATGTGTATAGCATAGAACCTTGGAAATGAGGCCGGGGCGGAAGTAACAGAGAACGCATCGAAATCCTTCGCATTCTAGCTTTTACTGTAGTCCTGAAATGCGTATCCGTGCCTCGAGTCCCAGGGTTTGGCGCCGGTCTGTGGCAGTAGAATTCGACTTCACTCATCGACCATATTTCGCCTTTCCAAAGCCATGCAGGCCAGTATCGGCTCGTAAACATCCCGGGCCCCTTGGAGATGGTCCTCGCACGCGCAAGGTACGCATTAAAGAGACTTACGAGACCGCGCGCGTATAATGTACCACTACAACCCCCTAACTTAAACTCTAATCAGACGAACTGCCATTTTACATAGGTACCTAGTAGAATGGCTAGGCGGTGATCTCCTCGTTATTGCCATAACAATGTTATCCATGATACTTGGGCCAGAGTAGGAAGGCAGTGGCAGCTGCGATTCTGATTACGAGGAACTTTAGGCTAAAAAAAATACAGCTGCCCGGTTTCGAACCGGGGACCGTTCGTGTTCACTATTCCGTGATAGGAAATGTTAGACGAAAGTGATAACCACTACACCACAGCTGCTAGTTGATACTGAAGATTCATTTTAGGAAATACATAATTGCAGAACGCTAGCGAAAACGACCCAGAAACGCCCAGGACTCTTATAACACGCTCTCCTTGGTATAGCCTATAGCGAAACATCGTTCGTGAGGCAATTAAGGCATATCCTTCATGATAGGCAAGTTTCCAAACGGTATGGGCCTCGTGTGCGTCCCTGAGGCGTCCAAATATCTCCCGGGGGGTTGTTGGGCGTGTATGATGCTTCGCACATCTTCAGTTGGCTCTTAGCACGTCCACAAGGCGTGGTTGGGCGTCGGGGGGCTGGTCCAAACTTTTTTGGCGGGCGTCGGACGCGGGAGGGGTGAGACGAAGCCTGGAGCCGGGAACATCATAACACGCGCTCCACTGCATTGCGAAGTTCCTTCTCATGGCCCGCTGCCATATGAAGAGACAACACAGGACGATTCCGGTCTTTTGATGGTCGATGTGCCGACTTATGAGGCGGTAGGTAGAAATTGGTCTTGCTGCGGCAGAGCTGCATGGTACTCCTGTGCGGCGTGGGTTTTCCGCAGCCAAAGAGAGCCCCTTTGAACAGTCCCGAGCTGTGGAACACGTGCTTCATTGTCTCGAGGCAGTTCAGTCCAGGAAAGGCATGCCCTTGGCTTCGACTGCAGTCTTCATTTCTTTTCCTTTGCATGAGGAAAATAATGTGCTCTTGATACGACATGTAGTCAACATAGAACGAGCGTAAGAGACACATGTGTGTCCCTGCAATGGGTAGGTAGTTTTGAATATCAAAGGTCGTATGGCCAGTCATCGATGCGCAGTCTGTCCTGAATGGTAATCACGAGAATCGAACCGTGTCAAAAGCTTCGCTTCATAATTCGCACGAACGATGCGCAATAGCTGCTAGGCACTGCTTTAGTGGAGGCATTCGAATTGAAAGGCCCCCGAGCGTGCTATGCATGGAAACGATCGGCGGCACACTCATGCTGCACGGAAGACGATTGTGACGGCTGTCCTCATTCCTCGTTGTGTTGGAAGTTCCAGTCACTCTTTGAGTAATGAGTACTGTGCCGCATTATATAGTATATACTTGATATGCTCGATGGGCTGTGAGCAGCCTCATTACGGATTTGGACAATGTTGGATGAGGGAAAGTCAAAAAAATTGGTTATACATATAAAGTGGTATGGAAGACAACATAGTATGGGAAGCAAAGTCAGTGGACAAACAGACGTGTTGTGCGCCATGCACAGGTTGTCTGTGAGTATCACAATGCTGCTTGTTAGGGAACCTCTGCAATCAGAGTACTCGTTGTCAACAAGCAAGGGTATCAGTGCATTGCAATGAGGCCGCACACACAAATTTCTTGCAGTAGATGAGCAGAATATTCCCCCTAATTCGAGGAGTGGTAGGAAGGCTTTCTGCGATGTTTATGTTGCCATGCTGGAGCAATTGGTCGCGTAGTTTATGTCTGACCAAAAACGCGCGCTGATTCGCACAAAAGCAAAACGCCAAGACCAGATCTTATCGATCTTATCCAGAGATCTCCCGCGCAGCCGAAGTTTATTCCCGCGTCTTATAAATGATTGGCAGCTAATTAGCCCGCGTTCTAGCCATCGTCTTTCCACTACTTCTAAGGGCGCGCAAGTCAACATGGCTTATTATCATGTTTCGCAGTCCCGTGGCGAGACAATTTCTGCGAGTCGCAAAATACCATAGCCCTCAGCAATCGATCTTACGACCTGTACAGTGTTTGAGATCGCCAACAAGACAGATCAATACAATGGAAGGCCCATTCGAGAAGATGGAGAGGGAGGGCGAACCAAAAGCGCCTGAGCCTACTAAGGAAGCTGCGCCGAAGCAGGAGGAACAAAATCTCCCCAAGCTCAGTCCGCAAGAGCTCAGAATATACAATCGCATGGCCGACCACATGGACATGTTTGTAAGTCTTCCCCGCCCTAAGTACGGCCTCCCAGCCCACACTAACACACACTTCCCAGCATGAGAACTTCCGCAGGACATGGAACTACCTGTACTCCGCCTGCACAAACGGCAAACGTCCCGCCGGCATGTCGATCCGCCAATTCCTCTCCATGGGCGACGAGTTCTGTCACCACCTCACCATTCACCACACAATCGAAGAACAGCACATCTTCCCCGTCCTCGCGCGCAAGATGCCTGCATTCAAGAAAGAGCTACAGCTCTTGACCCAACATAAAGAGATCCATCGCGGTCTGGACAAGTTTGAGGATTACCTGAACAAGTGCAGGAGCGGTGAGAAGGAGCTGCGGTTGGACGAGATGAAGACGATTTTGGATACCTTTGGGAAGGTGTTGTGGGATCATTTGAATGATGAGGTGCATGAGTTGAGGGCGGAGAATATGCGCAAATATTGGAGCGCGGAGGAGATGAGGAGGTTGCCCATGTGAGATGAGATGGCCGAGGGCTCGTGTTTTCCGGGCGTGATTGCATAGCGTGGCGTTTTTCTGGTTGTATAGATGGGCAATTAGAAGTCTTTGTTCAAACTACCTCTTCCTGGCTTGCGCGAACTTTTCGTGCCACTTTCTCTTGCTTGTTGTTTTTGCGGCTGGTTTTGCTTCGGTTGCTGCTTTGGCCACCGTGCGGCTGTCTTCTGGGACGTATTCGAGTGTCTTCCCATCTGCTGAGGCTTTGCATGCGTCCTGCATGCTGTTAGCTTTATCACTTCTCAATAGTTGTTTTTGACTTACCCCAAGGACACTGAGAGATGCACCTTCCCGCCACGCCTCCGGTAATGCATCTTTCCACTTCTCGATAAAGTCATTCTTCCGTACCGCTTCGAAGTCACGCCACAGCGACTCCAGAAGCGTAAGGCCAGTCCATTGCGTCGTTCTCGCTTGATCGATTTCGATAGAAGATTGCTGGGGTCCAACTGACAGCCTGCGAAGGATGGCCTTGACAAGCTCTTTGGGGTACTCTTCCGCGCCTTCGATCAGCATCTGATTATAGACAGAAGGTATCGACGCGGTCAAGTTGATGCTGTTTTCTGTGGCAACTAGAAGCATCGCCTTCCAAGCCTTACATGAGACACTGGCTGACGGACGAAAGCCTCTCAATGGCCCATCGTGGTCCAAGCTTGATTGGAATGCCACGAGGTCGATCCAAGCTTGCTCACATTCGCCCTCGCTAAACGGCACATCCTCAAAGATTGCGGCCTTGCTGCGAGATGAATATGATGTGGTAAGATCGAGATCGTCTAGTCCGGCGAAAACCGGTAGCGCTTGAGAAAGAATTGGAGTGGCGGAGGTTTCAGAGGAGGGTAGGATCTCTAGGGTCGAGCCAAGTTTCGAGATGGTCTTTATACCTGACTGAGGAATACTTCCTGGTTCTGAAGCTGCCGAAGCATTGGGTGCGGCGATGTATAGTGAATTGGAGGTATGGACTTGGCGTAGTGAGTATGTTCTGTTCGGGGTGCAAAGTACAGTTTCCGCAGATGCTGCTAATTGCGGGTCTGGCGACTTCAAGTATAGTCTACCTTGCAGACTGATCAGTAAGTCGCATTTCGTGGACCATAGTAAGACACCGACGTTGGAGGAGTTGGGGAGGTTATGAGTTCTAGCACCTCTGGCGGCAGCTCTAGTATCCGGAAATGCTGTTGATCCGACGATATACTGAAGGGAATTTCGTTTCCAGTCTGTGATGACATTGCTTGATCAGATGGTTATGTGCCGTACGTTTAAATAGCGAAACCACAGGTGAATATCTTCGTCCCTATGTATACCTGATTTTCGGTAGAACTGACGGACTGGTATAGCGACGCGGCAGGGTCTCCGAAGCGCGTCTTCACGCGTCAAACCTTAAATCCACTCTTTTCCACATCTGAAACTGTAACGGCTCCCCGATTGCAACGCACTGATCTCCCCGCATGTGTTTCTGTTTTGTTGGCCGCAGCTGTGCGACCCGGTGTTACCAACTTTCTTCCTCTTTCGTATTCCAGCTGCAAGGTTAAGCTTCACTACATTATTTCCAGCATCCCTCGTTTGCTGCTTCCTTCGCTACGGGCCGGTCCTTATCCATTGTTTACACCCGCTTTCTGTACGCGCACATGCATCAATCCACGCGTCTGGACGACCAATATTAATGTGTATACGACTTCACGACCGAACGTACTGATACCCATTCCTGGATGAGCTTGATTATACCAATGAACATGCTGTACATATAAACAGCCGGTATCAGCGAAATATTACGGCAGCAATGGTCGCCGTTATTCCACCACCGCCCGCTCTGAATGGGGAGCTTACCCTTTTCCACACTACCGACCCCCTTCTCCAGAATTCGCCTGTTGTGGTATTCTATGGCCCCGCCGCCTCAGTTGGAGCACCTAGTTCGCGCATACAAGTACACATCTTCACACCCGCTGGACTCGAATCCTATCCACGCCTAGCCATCTCACCAAACTCTCCCTACTATGCAGCTGTCAACGCACTACCGCGGGAAGAGCAAGCAGATGAAGTATGCAGGGGACTTGCATTCGGGTTGTCGAAATATTTTGCGGATATCCCTAAGCTGGTGAAAGAGACCTGGACTACACAGGTACTCTCCTCGAAAAAAGCTGCTTCCGCATTCGGTCTTTTCGGAGACGCGCATATTGCTGTCCTTGCGAGCCGCATGACTAGGATCGAAAGTGCGGAACACATAATTGAGGATATACAACGGGCTTTGGGAGAACAATGCACGTCATGGCTGGATCTGGACATCGTTCTACCGCCGGGTTCTATACAGCAAACTGCTGCGAGCGACAGTAATACCGAGGACGACGTCACAGAAGACGAGTTATTGGAGCGCCGCTACAAGCAACATGCGCCTCTCATAAAACACTTCGGTGAACCAGCCTTCATCCCGACCTCCAAGATGAAGCGCGCCCCTTCACGCGTCACGGCTATTGGTCGAAGTCGAATACTCATGCGTAACCAGAAGGAGGTGGTTAGAAAAGAAATGTGCGAGCTTGTAGATACCGAAGAAAGCTATGTGGGCAAGGTTGCGCAACTTGTCCATCAAGTAGCGCTGGAGCTACGGCAAAGCGTGGAAAGAGACGCCGCAATTCCTGTTGCCACCCCATCAGAAAGGGCTGTGAACGAACTGTTCCCCCAGTGTCTTGAGGACATCCTCGAATTGAACAGCAACTTTCTCACTGCTGTCAAGGCAATCCTCGATCAGACCGAAGAAGCTGCCATCAAGGACCTCCAAAGTGACGGCGGTAGCGCAGATTCCACAGGAGTCCTTCAGTTCTCAAAGTGCCTCCACGAATGGCTTCCAAAGTTCGCCAAGAGCTATGCGGAGTACATGCAAGCACACTCGCGAGCTTCAATTCTACTGAAGCAGCTCAAGACCAGCGCAGATTCGACTGTTGCAGAGAAAATCCGCGAGATAGGAGAGAAGAGGTTGTCTTCGCTACTTATCGAACCAGTCCAGCGCCTTCCTCGCTATACGCTATACATCGACACTATTGCAAGACAGCTTCCTGTTGCCCATCCAGCGCTGAAATCACTCCTCAAGGCACGCGATATCGTATCAGAAATCTGCTCGCAAGATGCTTCCGGAGCCGAGCAGGCTAACATCCTCGATCGGCTCAAACGTTTAGTTCAGTCATGGCCTGCACAATTGCAATCTCTTGGGCGTCTTGTCTCTGTTGTGGATATGGCTGAGCTTGACCCACCTTATGAGCCCACAGAGTTCCGCGGACCGTCTGGTATCTTGCTCCTATTTTCTGATTGCCTAGTCGCTGTCGAAAAATGTAGCGCTAATTCTCTGTCTGCACGTGCTCTGATTGCAGAGCTGGACAAGAGCGTGTCCGTTGATACAGGACGCCCTCGCACACCAGACCTCAGATTCACAGACGCCTTCCGTCTCGACGAAGTGCTAGCCGCAGAATTTATGGACAATCTTGTAGTCTCGATCCTTCCCAAGTCAAGCGAAAAGACCACACCGGAACCGGTATACGATCGCGTTTACCTGCTTGAAGGGGTCTACGCTGGGAAGGCTTCCCGCTTCCTGGAAGAAATGACCAAAGCAAAAGTCGAGGGGCGTTTCACTGAAGCGTTGAGGGAAAGTGGCGCGTGGGAAGTCCGTAGCATTCAGCCTGCTGTTGGTGAACTGAACCTCTTCAGCTCCATCTTCGAAAGGTCAAAGGAGCAGCCGAAGGGCGCGGGTAATGGTCCAGCACCCATCCAAGTTGTGATCGAGCCGACTCGCCATACAACAGGAATCAGACTTGGAGAACGAGGAGTTGATACGATTGTATCGATAAAAGACGCAGGTAGCGGACAGTGGCACTTGTCCGTTGATAGCTCTATCGTTGCTGGTACTAGAGATAAAGTCGGCCAGGATGACTTCATACCTGTCCTCCTCAAGCGTTGTGAGTAGTGGCTACATATGTTGGGAGGCTTGGAGAGATCGCTAACGATGCATAGTGATAGGAATCCTTCACGCACGCTTCTCCGTCAAATACCAACCTCTGACGAAGTGCCTCATCACACGAAACTCACAGATCCTACAAGCTCTGGAATTCGCAACTGCCTCATCAATCTCAAGAGAAGCGTCTGTCGCCTCCACGAACCATGGTAGTGTGAAGAGGCCGTTATCGCCGGTTAAAATGTTGTCGAATTTCCTACATACCTCTGTGCCTACCCATCAGCCAAGCGCAGCCCGGAAGCTACACAACCCGTACAACGCAGTGAATGAAGTTCCAGTCATACCGCCGCCTGCCGCACCAACCTCTCGACCAACAAGTAAGGACCAAAGCCGGCCGAATTCCAGTGATCAGCTTACGCCTACACCTAGACCCGTCTCCATGCCTGGGCCAGAGCTACTGAAGGCCAGCGGAACTGGAACAAAAAAGCTGGAAGACACACTCTCCACCTACTTGCTTGCATTAGAAGCGCGCAAAGGCAACTTCGTTGGCAAGGTTCTCCGAAACAGGACATACGCTGATGAGCTTGCTGTCAACGAGCTGTACAACTCCTTGCTTGAGGACCCTAACATGATGGTGCTTGCCGCTCAGGCCTCGATTGACGTGCTGTTTGCTGCGTTCGAAAAATTTCTCAACATCGGTTGGAAAGAACACTTTGGTGCTGTGCTACCACTTTCTACTTTGCGAGAGATCCAGTCCAAGGCTGAGAGCCTCTTTCCTTCTGATTTCGCCACGTACTTCCGGTCAACCTTCAATAACATGGCGCCTCACAACCAACGGGCACTAAAAGGAGTCATCAAACTGCTGGCCGAGCTGCTGGATGGTACTGGCAATGATGGGGACAGAGGTATTCTGACAGCAGCATTTGCCGAGACACTCTTCCCTGAGCCTGAGCCATACACGTTCGTCTCTCTGCTAGACCGCTTCGTGGAAGATATCGAGTCTTTGTTTGGCGAATCAGTCCAAGTACAAGACATCAAGCCATCCCCGCGACCAACCTATGGGCACTCACGTTCGCAGTCCGCCAATACCGGGTCTTTGACATCAAACACGTCCTCTCTGCGGAAGAAATTCGGTTTCAGTACAGTAACAAGGGAAAACAGCAAGTCTGAACATGACTCCAGGGTTGGTTCGGTATGGCGACAGCTCAGCAAAAGTACCCGAGATCGTGACCAATCCTCGAGTATCTCCAAGGGTACTGCAAGCTTGCACCGTACCAAGTCCACGGATATGGACATGAGGCTCACCCCGAAACGACCCGTCTCGCATGACAGACCACAGGTGCTGGGTTCCTTCCCATTCGAGCGTCCAGCGTCTCAAGATGCTTCTACGTTCACGCCGAACTCTTCTCTAAACACAATAGGAGAGGTCGCTACACCTCAGACAGGTGGTCCACCAAAGAAGAAGCGTAGGAGCTCACTTTCGGATTTGAAGACGCTCCAGGTGGCACTTTCCGAATCTCCATTAATCCCACCATCACCGGCGAGAAGGCTTATGTCTCCTGCACGTGAACTTGAGCAGACTGCCAGTCAAATACCCACACCGACCAAGTCCGCATCCGTCCGCATTTCGAATGCACGGCTCGGCTCACCCCTGCGTGAGCGATCACGCATCCCTTCTTCGTTCCGCAAGGAAAACTCCCCAGGCACGCAGCAGACTAGTACAGTCACCTCGCCGCAGCGGACAAGAAGCCCGAGTAAACAGCCAGATGAAGTGACCATCACGTCCCATACTGTGGTCCGACGAGCCAACATCACATCCAACATCCCCACATTAACTCCTCGAGGCGAGCGGCCAACACCATCAACAATCACCCGCACAGGCCTGTCCGAGCGACCGAACAGCGGCAACGCGATGAAAATCAAAGTCCCCTCCTCGCCGACCAAAGCCAAAGAAAACGACCAACAACCCGCAACCAGCACGACGCCAACGTCGTCGCCACCAAAGAAACTCCGCATGCAGTCCCCGCAGAAACTGCACGAGCGCCTCCACACCGAACAGAAAGCCCTCACCGCCACCCACTCCTCCCTCCAAGACGAGCTCTCCAAAATCGGCGACGAGCTCGGCGCCCTGGGTCCCGGCCGCATGGGCTCCGTGCGGGCAAATCGCTCGCCTCACGCCGCCTCGACCTTGCGAACGCCGTCGACAGCCCCCGCCGATCTTGCCGCCCGCCTCACTGCGCTTGAATCCTCGCTGCCCAAACTCCTCGCCTCGCTCACCCAGCGCACCGACGCCATCGCCGAGGACCTGCGCAGCTCCCTCGCTGTCTCGGAAGCCAAGGCGAGGAATCTCGATGAGTTGTACAGAGAGGCGAATGCGGAGAATGAGGCGCTTTATGCAAGGTTCAATGATGAGTTGGGCAGGGTGTTGAAGGTTGTGAGGGGGGGTGAGGGCGTGGAGGAGTTGAGGAGGTTGGTAGGGGAGGGCCAGGAGGAGGTGGGACGGTTAAGGAGGGAGAATGCGAGACTCAAGAGGGAGGTTGGCGGTTTGAGGGCGCAGTTGAGGGAGTAGTGGTGTTTGGTGGGTTGGTGCTTGGATTTTGAAATGGTTGGAATTGGGGTTTGGGACTGTTGTGTAGAGGATATGGTTCCAGCATGGCGTTTTGGGAAACTGAGAATTGAATGACTGACGAACAATGGGGTGTTAAACTTATTCAACCATAGGCTTCATTTCGCAAATCCGCAGATGCTATTTCCATAAGGAAGGGCATTCCTCCTCCATTCTTCGCTCTTTAGGTATCGCGATCAAGCGCCACTGCTTGTCCACACTGCATCCCGAACGCCGCAACGCCCAGCCGCATCGTCAGAAGTGCAAACCGTAATCCCTGGCGCATGCTCTAAGCCTCAGTAGCAAACAACTCAGCATCGCTCGCAGCGTGAGCAGCGAACATATCAGCCTCAGCACCAGCATCGGCATCGAAGCCCTCGTCGTCCATGCCATCATCCTCCCCAGTCACCTCCCCCTTGACAGCTTTGCCCTTACCAGAGACACGAGACTTGGTGCTTTTCTTGGGCGAAACTTCATCGTCTACGCCGTCCTCGTCGTTAGGCTCGGCCTTGACGCCCTTGGCCTTGCGACCCTTGGCCGTCTTCTTGGAGGGCGATTGGTCGTCGTCGGCGTCGGCTGTGGCGTCGGCTGTTTTTCGTCAGTGAGTCAAGATCTCCTGCATGAGGTGAAGCCGGATGATGTGGCAAGGGGCAAGGCCAAACTGGAACGGGGGTATGAGCGTACCAGACTTGCGCTTCTTGGGAGAAGCCTTCTTTTTTGCCTCAGTGGTGTCGTTCGCACCGCCGTCACCACCGTCGGCTGTAGCCGTAGCCATGAACTTCTTCTTGATCGCGGCCCATTGGTCGCGTGCTTGCTTTGGGGTGTTGAAGTGAGCGTCGCGCGCGACGTCCTCCCACTCGACCTGTGAGAGTGTGAGCAGGCGCGGTTCAGGGCTGGGGTAACTTAGAGACATCTTACGGTGATTGTGGCGTTCTTCATCACGCCGACGAGGAGCTCGAGTTGGCGGTTTGTGAGACCGAAGTCGGACATGGTTGCGAGGGTTGTTGGTGTGTGTTGCGGTGGGTGGTTGTGTGAGCTGTGGTGGAGGTATGGCGGGTGCCAATATTGCTTGAGGATGGGAATGAGTATAGACTTGTGCTGGCGAGTGAAGAAGCGAGAGACCCAAGTATTCAGCTTGTAAGGTGAGCTAGCCAAATTAGGCATGCTCGGATTCTACCTTCACTTAGAGCTGTCGAGTGAACGAAGCTGAAGCAGACTTGTGTGCATCGGCCTGCAAACCGAGCTTCACTTTGCTAACATAGCTCCACTACCTGACAATCACAGACCGGCGCTATGAAGGCATGTTATTCCGTTGCCTTTCCACTCACGTTAGGTAGAGGCAAGATGATGTGGAGAATAGTATTAATCATGTCTCAATACCGCATCTTCATATCCACTAAATTTACATATGTCCATGACCATCATCCTCACCACCACCCCTCTGCTCCGGATCAAGCTTAATCATCGTATCGATCCTCATGATAGCCACACAAGCCTCCACAGCACTCTTCAACTGCTTGACCTTGCTCATGCTGGGCTCGAGCACGCCGGCCTTGAGGCTGTCGTGCACCTTACCCTTCATCAGGTCCAGACCGTAGTTCTTGTAGTTCTTCTTCTTCGCGATCGCCTTCTCGTCTTCGTCGCCGGCGGATTGGCGTTGTGAGAGAGCGTGGCGGGAACGGAGCTGTGCGACGAGTTCGGAGGAATCCTTGGCTGCGTTTACGGCGAGGGTGGTTGGGATGATGAGGAGAGAGGCGGCGAAGGCGCCGATGGCGAGTTGCTCACGAGAGCCCTGACATGGATTAGCTTTGGCACGGGTAGATGTTTTGGAATAAGTCAACACTTACGACTGAGGTCGCCCACTCTTCGAGGTAGATGTGCAGCGCCGTCTCGACAGCACCACCACCTGGCACGATACGTCCGCTCTCGAGCGTACGCTTAACGGCCATGAGCGAATCGTGCAGCGATCTTTCGGCCTCATCAAGCGCGTAGTCATTTGGTCCACGGAGAATGATGGAGGCAGACGAGTGGACCTTAGTGCCCTTGACAAGGATGCACTCATCATCCGATATCCGCTCCTGAACAACCTCCTCGGCGTGGCCCAGACTGCTTGCCTCGAACTTCTCGTCACCGTTCAGGTCCGACAGGGCGCTGACAAGGGTGGCGCCGGTGGCCTTTGCTATCCTCCTCAGGTCCTCCTTCTTACATCTCCTCACAGCCATGGCGCCCTTCTCGATGAAAGCCTTGAGGCAAAGGTCGTCAATACCCTTGGTAGTGAAGACAACGTTCGCGCCAGCCTTGAGAATCATATCCACCCTCTCCAACACAATACCAGCCTCACGCTCCCTGATCTTCTCCAATTGTGCTGGGTCGTCGATGGTGATGTGCACGCCAAGCTTCATCCTCTCCTTCTGCAAGTTCAAGTCCAAGCACGCAATCTTCGCATCCGTTATCCTAGTCTTCATGGCCTGAGAAGCCACAGTGCAGTTGAGCGCATATCCCTTGACCAACAGACTTTCCGTGGAGCTCTTTCCGTGCGCCTTGAGGATGTTGACGGCCTTGACTGGGTACTTGATCTCGCCCTTGGCGTTTGTGCTCTTCACACTTTGCATGGCATCTACAACCATATCGGCGAAGAAGGCGGAGTCTGAACCGATGATCTTGGAGGACATGGAAGTTTTGGCGATGTTGATGAGAGATTCCCTTCCAAGAGTCTCGACCTTGGTGCTGATGTTCTCGTTCATGTAGCGGACTGCCTCACGGAGAGCAAGTCTGTAACCAGTAATGATGGTAGTTGGGTGGATGCGCATCTTCGCAAGCTCGTTGGCGCGCCGTAAGAGCTCCGCAGCGATAAGAACTACACTGGTCGTGCCATCTCCGACTTCCTTGTCCTGCTGTTGGGCCAGATCCACCAGGGTCTTGCCGGCTGGATGCTCGACATCGAGGAGGGAGAGGATGGTCGCGCCGTCGTTGGTCACTGTGACATCGCCGATATCGTCCACCATCATCTTGTCCAGTCCTGAAGGGCCGAAAGATGACCGCACCACGTTGGCGATCGCTTGTGTTGCCTGTACATTCTGGTCGCGGATATCTTGGCCGCTGATTTTCTGGCCTCCAAGGACTGCAGCAGGTGGTTAGTGATCTTATTAGATATCATGAGATCACACTGGATACTGACAGAGGGTACCCGCATTCCGCGGTTGTTCGAATATGCCTGCCATGTCGCGTGATGTGATGTGGTATATTGCTGTACCTGCGACGTTCTCGAAATCTTTGGAGTTGGACGCGTTTGGACGGCTGTATCCGCAGAGCCGCAAAAAGCTGGGATGACTGGGAGGTGCAGCAACCTGTGACTCCTCACTCAGACACTCTACACTGTCAAGGTTGATCTGGTTTCTTATAGTTCCTATAGACTACAATTCAATCATCAAGCTCTATACTACATTGAGCCTCTCGTCTACTCATATTCTGCTACACAAGAGCTCACCTCTAGAGCGACGCCATCACCGAACATCTACCGGATGCGGGGCGTGTATCTTGACTCTATCCTCCGCCGAATTTCTGTGCGGAAGTTCACAAGAGCTCGTGATCAGCAACCAATTGACAAGCAAACGCATACAGCAAACATGGCTGACAGCGCGGATACGCCAAAGGTGACCGAGGCCGGTGTCGAGAGCGCCGCGCCGCAGCAAAACCCTAAGAAGGACGGCAAGGGTAGGCGGTCCCACCCTTGCGCCGGTGGAACGATATACTGATTGCACGTACAGAGCGCCAGGATGCGAAGAAGGCAGCCAAGGCAGAGAAGGCCGCGAAACATGCACAGGGAGGACAGAAGCAGGGCCAAAAGCAGGGAGGAGGTGGAGGTGCTCAGGGCAAGAAGAAGATGGAGGGAGCAGCTCTGATTGGTATCGATGTTGCGAAAGAGGACGACCTTTCCGAGTGGTACCAGCAAGTGATCACCAAGGGCGAGATGCTCGAGTTCTCCGACGTTCCAGGTTGCTACATCTACGAGCCAGCCTCGTACTCGATCTACGAGCGCATCCAGGACTTTTTCAACAAGCGCATCAAGAAGATGGGCGTGCGGAATTGCTACTTCCCAATCTTCATTTCCGAGGCCAACTTGCAGAGGGAGAAGGACCACATCGAGGGCTTTGCGGCTGAGGTTGCGTGGGTGACTGAGGGCGGCAAGAACAAGCTGGAGAAGAAGCTGGCTGTGCGCCCAACTTCGGAGACTGCCATGTACGGGTACTTCTCGAAGAAGATCAGGAGTCACCGTGACCTGCCACTCAAGCTGAACCAGTGGAACAACGTTGTGCGGTGGGAGTTCAAGCACCCAATGCCATTCATTCGGTCGCGTGAGTTCTTGTGGCAAGAGGGTCACACTGCACACTTGACAGAGGAGGAGGCAGGCAAGGAGGTACTGCAGATTCTGGACCACTACGCTGCTATCTACGAAGAGCTTCTTGCCGTCCCGGTCGTCAAGGGTAAGAAGACTGTCAACGAGCAATTTCCAGGAGCACACTACACTACCACCGTAGAGGGTTTCATCCCGTCGGTCGGGCGTGGTATCCAGGCCGGTACCTCTCACTGTCTGGGCCAGCACTTCGCAAAGATGTTCGACATCACTGTTGAGGATCCTAAGGCCAAGGAGGGCGAGAAGAGGGAGAAGCTGCACGTGTGGCAGAACTCATGGGGTCTTACCACCCGCTCTATCGGCATCATGATCCTCACCCACGGTGACAACAAGGGTCTCGTCATCCCACCGCGCGTGGCCGAGATCCAGGTCGTCATCGTCCCAGTCGGTATCACGGCCAAGACCACCGAGGAGGACCGCGAGAGGCTGTACAGCGAAGTCAAGGCCCTTGAGGCCGTCCTCTTGGAGGCCGACGTCCGCGTCGAGACGGATCTCCGCGAGGGCTACTCCCCAGGCTGGAAGTTCAACGACTGGGAGCTCAAGGGAGTGCCGCTCCGTCTGGAGTTCGGCCCCAAGGACTCGGCCAAGCACGTCGTCAGCGCGGCCCGCCGTGACACTGGCGAGAAGACCGAGGTCCCAATCACAGACCTGGGCAAGGACGTCTCCGCACTCCTGGAGACGATCCAGTCCGACATGCTCAAGAAGGCCGCGGGCGAGTTCGCCAACTGCAGGAAGATCGTCACCAACTGGGACGACTTTGTCCCGGCGCTCAACGGCAAGAACTGCTGCATCATCCCCCACTGTCTGGATGGCAAGTGTGAGGACGAGATCAAGGAGCTTTCGAGCGGTAAGATTGAGGGCCAGGAGGTCGATGCTAGGGCGCCTTCTATGGGTGCAAAGTCTCTGTGCATTCCGTTTGACCAGAGCTACGAGGGTTTCAAGGAGGGTGAGACCAAGTGCACGAACCCTAAGTGTGACAGGTTGGCGCAGAAGTGGGTCATGTTTGGCAGGAGTTACTAGAGGGTTGATGTAGAGGGTTGATGGAGAGGGTTGATGGAGAGGGTTGATGGAGAGGGTTGATGGAGAGGGTTGATGGAGAGGGAAAGGGAAAGGAAAGGGATGGGGAAATGGGGGTGTTGTCGAGGTTTATGGATTATGAGCGTGCATTCTAGCGTAGATTAGCATGAATGAAGGAGTCGAGTTCTCTTGCTGATCAAGCAATGCAGATCAAGCAATGCACGTCTTTTGACGAAACAAGAAGTGATGTGATATATATGTCGCTAAAAGTGGTACCAGTTTATGTCACAGTTTGCATGGAGGTACTAACCTTGCACTATAAGGTACATGTAGATGTTTCCCTGTACTCTTGGCGTTCTATTTCTATCCGCAGGTACATGTACTGTTGTACTGTTGTACTCTCAGCCGTCTTCTCTTCCGCTTCAAGGCACACCCGGCATCGGTTCCAGCTGAAAATGGTGCATGTCGCACTGCAGCTATCTGCTGCATCTCTGGGCCGCATTCTCGTGCTGCAGCTCGTGCTTCACGCACGTGTAAGGTTAAAGACAGGCACGGCATGTATGAGGTGTCCAAGTTTCTCTGTCGAGCGAGAATGCACTCTCGTATGAGAGCAGCTACTTGGTCATTATCATACACAACGTGGTCGTCATATATGTACATGTATCTGCTCAAATGATTATCCATACGGAATCAAATACACGTGCGTAGCTATACCTTAAGAATACATGTCCACGTAGTCAAGATGTAAGTTACTTGTACCTTGTACAGTCCGCGGCTGAGCTGAATGCCCCCGCCAAGCCCAGCCAGAACGCCGATGGACGGGATCAGAGTTCACTACGGCAACGTCTGCAGAGCTCCTCCAACCGGCTGTACACATGCCGCCTACTCGTACCAATCAGCATCAACGCTCTTCCCGCACCACATGCCTGTACAGTGTACACAGGCGGGACGATCAATTCCACGAAAACAGCAAATTCAGCCCTGTCCTGCATATCAATTGCGGGATGAGAAGCGACTAAGAAGTAAGATGCAACAGATCCATGTTCACTCCACACTCTCAGCTGGTGGCGTCCGCTGTAAACGGTCAAGTCAGCCCTAGATAGGTTAAGCACCGGGCAAGCGAGCAGGCCCAGGCTACTGGGAGCTGAACGTGGCTTGCGACGCGACCTCGATGCATTCCGCCGCGCTGGAGGCTGCCTGTCAACAACCGTTGCAGAGGACGGCGGGAAGCAATAGGCGGGAAGGTGGACATGGGCGTGGCATGAGCGCAGGGTTGAACGTTAGGTTTCACTGGTTACTTACAGTAGCTGCTTGGTACTTGTAGGTATCTTTAGCACGCTGGTAGGAACCGTTTCGCTTTCCCCTCTGCTTTCTTATTCTCTATTACCCCTTCGTATCTTGACCTCGCCTGCTGTAAACACTTGGTGTTTCCTCCGCCCCTCGCTTTACGACATTCGCTTCATTCCTCTTGGACCGCATTGCTGGAGTAATAAAAAAGAGAAGGACATACGGACAACATATGCTGCAGGATTGGGCTTGAAATCATATCATAACCACGTCCGCTTCGGCGGCAGCACGCTTTCACAATGTACATGCGTCGGCAACAACGGACAGCGATCTTACGACTCCTCTGTGCAGGTATTGCTATAACATGCTGCTGCCTGATTGGCAGCTACGTCCTTTCAGCACCACACCACGTACGAGCCGTGCCGACACCGATACCGATACCAGAAGGGCCAACCAAAGACTACCTAGAAGCGAAGCGGGATCCAACACACGAGGAAGAGCAGGTACCAATAGCCCAGGTCGAGCCTGAACAAGATGCGCCAAAAGCCGCGCCAAAGGCCCAACACACAGTCGAGGCCACAGTCGAAAATGAAGCAGCCCAACCGCCCGCGCCCAAAAAGCGGCCCTCCAACTCCGACGAAGACACCGACCCCTCCCTCTCCACCACCCACACGACGCCCACAAACGACGACGCGCACCTCAAACCCGCCCTGCGCGAGATCCTCTCCCTCCTCCCCGACGAGATGCACATCCGCGAACTCACCCGGCCCTTCGAAGGCACAGGCAAAGAAAAACTGCGCGAAGTCGGGCTGCGCAGCAGAGCCTACAGCACCTTCTTCCGCGCCTGGGAGGCGCTGCACCTCGTCAGCACGCCCACCACAACCTACATCCGCGACGACATCCTGCTCTACCTGCGCACGGCCGACCTGAGCGATCTCTCGCACCTGTCCCGCGCCGAGATCATGCGCGCCTACGAGGCGTACCGCTACTTCCTGGTGCGCCTCGCCGGTCTCCTGTTCCCGTGGACGGGACCTTATTTCGCGTCGCACATGGCGCTGCACGCGTCCATCCACCGCGGGGGGAGGGGTATCGTGCTCAGTGGTAATGACGGCCAGACGCCGTTCCTGCTGACGGGCATCAAGACGATCCGCGAGCTGGGCTGCGAGCTCCCCATCGAGGTCATGTATCTGGGCGACGAGGACCTGAGCGAGGACAGCCGCGCGGATCTCGAAGCCATCCCGGGCGTCGTCACCCGCGATCTGGCGCAGATGGTCAGCGACGAGGGATGGAAGCTAGCCGGCTGGGCGGGCAAACCGTTCGCGATCCTGCTGTCGAGTTTCCGCGAGGCCATCTTCATCGACGCGGACGCTTTGTTCTTCGTCTCCCCCGAGACGCTGTTTGAGGAGCCCAGCTACCAGAAGACGGGCGCGCTGTTCTTCCGCGATCGCTTGGTTAGCCCCGAGAGTAAGAAGCGCTGGCTCCAGAGTATCCTGCCCAAGCCGGTCAGTAAGAGTGTGAGGAGTAGTCGGCTCTGGACGGGGGAGTCGGGACATCAGCAGGAGAGCGGGGTGGTGGTTGTGGATAAGTGGCGGCATTTTATCCCGCTGTTGCTTGTGACGAGGATGAATGGGCCGGATAGGGATGGTAATGAGGAGAAGGGCATTACCGGTATCTACGACATGGTCTATGGTGAGTTGCACCCTACCCTACCCTACCCTACACTCCAATCTCTTTCCCCATCTCTCACTCCCACCCTTGACTTTCGTCCCAACGGTATCACAACACTAACACCTCCCCTCAACAGGCGACAAAGAAACCTTCTGGCTCGGCTGGGAGCTCGTCGGCGACCTCTCCTACAGCTTCCACAGCGGCGCCGCCGGCATAATGGGCATCCTAAACGAAACCTCCACCTACCCCCCCGAAGACGTCTCCCCCGACGCCGTCTCCACCGTCTGCGCGCCGCAACTCGTGCACCTCAGCACTTCGGGGCGGCCCTTATGGTTCAACGGCTGGCTGTTGGATAACAAGTTCAGCGATAAGCATAAGCGGGAGAAGCCCGGGGTGTTCGATGTGCTGATGGCGGAGCCGGCGGAGGTGAGGGAACCGGGTGCGTGGTGGATTGGTGAGAATAATATGTGTTGTTTGACGGCGGATAGTTATGGGGGGTTTACGGAGGGGGAGAGGGGGACGTTGGATATGTTGATTAGGGTTGCTAGGGAGGTTGGGGCGGTGTTGTAGTGTTGTTGACTGGGCACGATTTTTTTTTTTTGGCTTTTGCGGATGGGATGGGATACCATGAGGGCGGGAAAACCCGCAGGCGTACTTGGGCACATGATGACAGTATATTCACCACTTATGGAATAATCAATCGCCACAACTCCAGAAGAGCCATTTTTGAAACGCAACGGCAACTTCATCTCTATGACATCTATTCCTCTACCATCCTTCCCCTGCCCAGCCCAGCCCAGCCCAGCCCATCTTACGGCAACGGCAACAACCCCATCCCCCCCACCGCCACCACCGCCGCCATAACAAAATTAACCCCATTATTATTCAGCAGATCCGCCCCCCTCCTGACCCTACTCCCGCCCTCAATAACGGGGACCCTTTTCCCATTCGCGCCCTCAATAACCCGCTTCGTCGCCACATCCTCCACCGTCGCCTGGCACACGGCCCCTAGCACGCTGTCGAGCACGCTACCCGCTAACCCCGCCATCGCGACGCCGAGCCCGAAGGGAATGTGGCGCGCGCCGCTACCGCTGCTGGGAGGAGAGTAGGATAGCATGCGCAGGATGCCGCAGACGGCGGCGTGGACGGCGACGGTGCCGAATGCGGCCGCTTTGCTCGTGCGCCGGGGAGCCGGATCCGGACGTCTTGGCTTCGAGCTCACGGCGTAGTAGAACAGCGACAGCCCGCCCACCCCGACCAGATAGGCCGTGAAGCCCGCCCGGAAGCTCGCGATATCGAGAGTGCCGAGAGCGAAACTGGAGGCCAGCCCGATTACGCTGGAGCCCGCGAAGCCCCAGTACAGGCCTGCGAGGGTGACGCCGCCGTTCGTGCCGCGCGGGACGCGACGCCAGGGTGCGGTGATTAGGAATGGGGAGGAGGTTGATAGGATGCCGAGTTCGGAGGACAGGGTGTCGGCGGTTGTGGCGGCGTAGTTGCTGTGGGGGTGTTAGATCAGGCGGGTCAAAGTCATATCATGGGATTGGTGGGTGTGGCAATGAGGATCGTGGAATTGTGGCACTTACGCTATGATGCCGAGGGGTAGACGGGCGAGAAGGATGTCCCTCGACACTGGGAGGTTGTAGTTCTTGGATGACGGGCTGAGAACGAAGAGGTGTAGGAGGATGAGTATGGATGCGGTGGCCGAGTTGGCGAGGACTTGCGATGCGTTTCTAGGACCTTCGCCGCCTACGCCGCCGGTTGATGATTGCGTGAGAGTTGCCTTTTCTATGTGGTGCACCTAATGGATGGTCTGTCAGTTCTCAGATTCGATGTAATGTATTACGGACATGGAACAGGCTGCCTAGGGAAACCACATACTTTTGTTGCAATAGTGCCCAGCCCGAAAAATGTTACGAGCAGGTAGAAATATAATGGTTCCGGATGGGCCATGTGTATACCTGCGGTGGCCACAGCTGCGGCGATACCCCCAGGTGTAAGCTTGTCCTTCTTGAGAGAATAGCCTACTAATCCTGCGGTGATGAGTATCTGGGCTGGATGACCCAGTACGAAGTCTTTCGTTGCCTCCATAGCGAGTTGTGTCTTCCCTGTGTCTACTACGCCCTTTTGCTGTATGCTGCGTTCCACGAGTGTGAGATTCTTTGACAAGGAGTGGATTTAATGGACAGCAAAATTCCTCTAGTTTGGAAGAGACTGAGAATGCACCAGGAACCTCCCAATGCAAGATGGGAAATGAAGTAGCAGTGCAATGTAAGGTATTGGGAACGAAAGTCCGTGGTATTGTTGTAAGCCTAAGTAATACCAAGGCTTGGCACATGTCGTCTTACGGTGATGTCCACCGTTGCATGCCCGCGTCCCCCGCAGAGCCTCAATGCAATGCCAAGCCTGCCAGCGTACTGTAAGTCCGCCGTCCGTCACCATCCACCATGTTCTTCTGTACCGTTCTGATATCTCTGCGCTCATGTCGAGAAGCTGGGCTCTCCGCAAACCGTCAAGAGTGTTAGCGCTACGGCTTAGTACTGGAGACGAGGTCCATTGCAGCGCAGTGTGAGCAGCGCGGAACAGATTCGAGTTCCGACCCCTCTTCCACCAGGAATGACTGGCAATCGGGTTCGTCATTGGACTTGGATCCATTTCGAATAATCCGCCATTGCTCAACTATAACCGCTATCAAGTCTGTAGCGCTCTCGAGATCGTACTTCTCGATCCTGTCGTCCCACTCGTTCTCTCCCTCAAGAAGGTCATATGCTACCCACTGCGTAATCATCTGGCGAAGCTTCGAATTCCTCGGAGTCGATCCATATATCTCGGAGATAGAGATATCGGGGAGGTGCTGGGGATCATGATTGCGGCAGTATCTGTGTTACTGCGTCATTGCGGCGTTTTGCAGGCGGGGCATGGTGTATTTATCCCCAAAACTCCAGACTCTCATAAGTAGGGAAACCGCGGCTGTGCCATCTCTCATAGGACCGACTTCGAAACCGAAACCAGGAATGAATCCGTAGTTGACCCAGAAGAGTCCCATATGAGCAGCCTCAAGGTTGTCTTCCTTGAGAGTGATTGTCTGCGTTTCTCCTTCTTCGAAACGATGTCCTTTGAAAGCTCCAGCGAAGTAGGGGGACATTGCACAGAGCCTCGCCTTCGACATGAGGAGGGGCGCTGGCTCATCGCCGATGAAGATCTTCACCAGAGAACCCTGCTTCGCAGACCTTAGAGTTGTCAGTGAAGAAAAGGGTGGATGCCACAAGATCATACTTGACGAAATCGTTGATGATCGCCAGAACTTCGTGATCGTACCCCATCATGAAGTGATAGGTACTCTTAAAGCTCCGTATGACTGTGTGGTGTGCTGCCGCTGATGTTTTGAGAACGTGTAAAGGCGGTCCTGCGATGTCGTTATGCTCGGTAGCATATATGAAGACACAAAGGAAACGATGCCACAGAGGAAGAAGAGGAGACAGGGTAGTGGGTGAAGTGGAGCCCAAATCCAAGCGCGTTTGACTGACGGGAACGCGTTTGCCAATGGACATGAATGTTACACATCCCGCCACCAAACGGGCCTGATTCACTTTCGGGGCCAATCACTGAGAACCCCAGTGCCGTATGGGCGAAGCAGCCAACAAGACACAATTGTTCACGTCCAGAGTCAAAAGCGTTGCCGAATGGCATGAAAGATTAGAGAAGCATCTTTCTCCTGTAGGCCAAGATCCTATAGGCGCTAGTCATCCTCCCTTTATAGAGCATCTCTAGGCTTTCCCAGCGATCTAAAAGACGGATGATCGTCTAGGCTATACTCAGTCATCGTCTCTCCTAGTCTGGATTACGGCAACCGACATTAGCTCCAAGGCGTATACCGGATCAGCGTCGGGGGCCGGGAGGGGTCTAGTTGTCCGGACTAATAAGCATCTGAGTCCGGTGTATCGATCATGTGAAAGTAATGAGTCCTATCCAGAATTCGACGTGGATTGACAGGATGATCATGATAGAGTCATTATTCCCACCACTATCAGGTTCTGGACAAGCCCGGTATTATCCGGAACATTCCACGTCTCATCGCCCCATAAACAAACTGCTATCCTATCGCGGTCCCTATGGATCTTGCAGTAGTAGCACATGCTACCAAGACTTCTCGATAACCAAAAACTCACAACCCTCCGGAAGCTCACCAAACGGCCAAACGATACCCTTGCCCCGGACTTCCTCCAGCGCAGCCATAGGCTCACCATGATCCACATAGAAACCTGTATCAGCGCAACACACAGCGCCTTCCCCGTCTTCACCAAACGCAGAGCCGCGCAATCCGGCAGAGCGGCCATAGTTCACGGGGCTAGAATCCATGATCGCCCGACCGTGGTCCTTCGCGATACTGAGATCGATGTCGCTAGCCGCACAGCCAAAGGCGTGGAGGGTTGCGAGGATGGCGCCGGGATGGGAACTCAGGATGCCGAAGTAGTGGTCGTTCTCTTCCTGGCGTAGGTAACGCAGTAGCTGTTCGTGTGCTTAGCATATTGCTATAATGCACACGGATGCAGGGCACAAGGTATTGTGACTGTGTGCCTGTGACGATTATGTAGGGAGATTGCAGGAGCCACCAATGGCGGTAAAGCTAAGGTACTTACCCGTGTCGCGAGGCCTTTATGCCTGAATTGCTTGACTACGCACAGCTGCGTGATCCAGCGGATTATCTGCTCATTATGTGTCCAGCGTGTGGCGAAGACGTTGCCTACGACCTTGCCTTGGATAGAGACTCTGACGTAGATGTTGCGCGCTGCATTTGAGGAGGGGAGACACTCCAGCTTTAGACGCTCGACGCTCATACGGATACGACGGCCTATCTTTTCATAAGACCTTGTGATATGTTGCTGGATGCAGAAAACACTGTATTTACCCTCCTTTGCAAATGACCCCATCTTCTTCTGCACCAGATGACCCCAAACCCCATAGTTGGCCGTGAACAGCTCTGCGGCTTCGCGAACCATCTCATCATCAATCTGTGTGCCTTCGAATTTCTCGATGTCAAATGTTGAGGTAGCCATGCCTGCTTCTTGACAAGTGATTGCAAGGTGTGGTGGGTTGCACAGATTCCTATCATCATATTCTGACAAGGCTCGACGCCGAGGTAAGTAAGTTCAAAATAGACGTTGATATACGGTACCTGTGAGTCATCTTACCATGGTTCGGGCCTCTGTATTCGGGCTTGACATAGCTCTTAAAGTGTGATGGTCACATCGATTGGTTTGCGGCAGCAGTCGGGACTCAGCAGAATCAATGGTCAAAGCATGAATTGAATATGAGACTATTGCTCCTGATCCTTAATGGAGAAGGAGAAGATCTCATCGTGGAAATGAGTGTGTTGATCTCGCTCTAGCGCATAAGAAAGACCATCCCCAGCTTGTCCCTCATTGTCGACAGTGTTATGAGAGAGTGTGCAAAGAAGCCATATTAATCATATTCCTCCGCTGCAAGTATGCGCTACCGGTATCATGCATCTTGCTTCAATGCTGGTACTTGTGTCTCTCATTCGAACTTTGCCCATAGAGCATTGTGACCACGTCGCTACTTCACTCTGACTCAGGGCGAAGATACTCCTTTGGGCATTCAACCGATTTGCGACGAGTCAGGCTTTCTCCGCTGTCCGCCATGGCATCGACTAGGTCTTCCATGAAGTCAACAGTAAGACCTTTGAACATGTAGCTAGACAATTTACATGTCGTGTTATTCAAATGGCATGCCAATCAGTCGGCCACCATCAGGCGCAGCTCGTAAGGACAATCAATATCGCTGACGATTGCCATAGATTCAGACAGACTGAAGTCGGCGTAGTTGTCTTGGCTTTGTCGGTACAGAGCCTGCATTGCAGCGTTCTGCAGGTCTCGGATCTCGTATTGCTTCCCGAAAAGGCAAAGGCGTACTAACGTATCCGACTCGATCTCCGGAACGTGGCCCGTGTAAAGCCAGTAAACGAACGATTTCACCGTTTCGAGATCGTCGTATAGGTTGATCCGTCCATTGGAAGAGTTCAAAAGCTCCTTGAGCTTGGCAGATGCACTGCCTATGAGCTCCTTCGAGACACGGAGGGTCTAGTACCGGTCATCCGTGTAAAGCACAATTGTATCATCTTCGATGGCACTGTCTCTGATTAGTAAAACTCGGAGTGTTATAATGCTGAAGTCTTACCGAATGAACGTGTTGAGCTGGGTGTTTTGCATGTTTTCTGAGACGTGAGTGTAGATTGTGTTTGGTATGAGTGATGGTTGACCTGTAGACCCAGAGGTGGGTGCTCAAGACCGTGTTATTTGCGTTGAAGAGAACGCGAGTGGCAAGGCGGACGCGGAAGGAAGAAGAAGAAAAAAAGACAGCCCCGTGAAGCAGAAAAGCGAAAAGGAGTGGAGTTCACTTCACTTCACTACGGCTTCACATCTAGTGACCCCAACTTTTCTTAGAGTAGTGAATCTCAAAGGAACTCATATCGCTGGAGGCACAACACCTGCACAAAATGGGGCGGTTCCTGTCCGCCAAGCTCTCATGAGAGTGTCTCCTTGCGGTGAAAACCCAACAGACATAGGATCAATAGCGGACGTGGGGACCGCTCAATCTGAGCAATGCCCTACACAGTAAACCCAGCACACGTAGGACCAGGACATCGAAACACCGAACATGTCGTTCGCGCTGCAATCCAACACCAGACAGAAAAGCCATGAAATCATCTTACTATATGTGCGATGTAAAACCCCCGGCGAACGCCTACGCTACGCTAAGATGCAACTGCAAGATCCCCAGCTCGCAGAAATAATGGCGGCCGCTGGCCACAAAGAACCGGAAAGAAAAAACCAGAGTATTTACAACAAAGCCCGCGTGCGCGATCCGGGTACGTCTCACCACCACCAACCCCCTCCCATCCCGCCTACAGCCTACAACACCACAACACCAACCCCACACAGCAGCGCCAACAACCCCGGCCCCTGCACAGCCAACCTCGCCGCATCACCCTTCTTCGTAGCCGTCGCAGTGGCCGCACTCCCCGTCGCCGTCGCTGTCACCGTCGCACTTCCACTGCCACTAGCACTGGCACCCGTGTCCTGCCCACTGGGCGTGTTACTTCCGTTCGCAGCCCTGAGAACCAGTCCCTGGATAAGATTTCCGTTACTCGCGTACACGGGGACCGCAACCTGGGTGCTGGTGACAGGGACGAGGGATGCAGTCGGCGGGTTCGCGACGCCGGATGCGATGAGCGCGTCGGCGCCGGACGGGGGGTCAGGGATTGTGAAGTTTGTGCTAAACCCGTCGGAGCTGATGAGGGCGGCGCTGCACTGTGGCGGGCTCAAGGCGGTAGCACTCGCGTTGCGGTCCTCGAGCAGCGAGACATTAAGCTTGTTATACTGCTGCTGCAAATTATTGTAATCGCCGAGCAGCTGGGCCGAGGCGTTAGAGTAAATCTGCACGAGGCCAAAATCGTCAGTTTCCTGGCTCCACTCGTAGACGAGCCCACCGGAGAGCGAAGTCATCTGGGGTCCGTAGAGCGCCTGGACTTCGTCGAAGACGCGCGGCAGCACCTGGTTGCAGCCGTATTCGCTGAAGAAGACGGGGATCGTGGTATTGCTGAACATGGCGACGAGGGTGTCGTAGCCCGAGGACTCGAAGGTCGCGGTCCCGCCGCACCAGGAGTACGAGTTCAGGCCGAAGAAGTCGGAGCGGCTGGTGTCGTTGGCGCCGGAGGCGCATTGGAGGTACGCCCAGGTGTCCTGGAGGACTTCGCGGACGTCGGCGGCGGAGTAGCCGACGGGGATTGAGCGGGTGGCGTGCGCGGCGATGTAGTTTTTCAGGTCGCGTTGCACGGCACGGATGTAGGGCGGGTTGGCTTGGGCGGTGGGCACGTCGTTGATGACTTCGTTGCCGGCGAAGAAGCCGAGCGTGTTGGGGTAGGATTTGAAGGCTTCGACGACGGAGAAGATGTGGGTTAGGTAGGAGGTTGTGTATGAACCTGACGGGTCGCTGCGATCGATCGATTGGCCGGAGAGGGGTGAGTTCACGTCTAGGATCATGTAGATGCCTGCTGCATTGAAGATGGAGGCGCACTCGTCGTGGTTGAGAGTTGGGTCGACGTTGTAGGAGCGGATGGTGTTGATCTGAGTGTATTTGTCAGTTGCGTACTTCTTTCTCCTCTTCGTACGTTAGATCTTACTCCGAGCTCCTGCATGAGTGCCGCATCACGCAGGCATGAGGTAGCATTGCTCAATGGATCTTGGCTGTTGAATGCTCCATATGCGCCCTGTCCACCTGGCTGATAATCCACACCGATAATGACAAAGCGGTCATTTGTGACAGAGTCAATGAAGTCCTGTCCGCGAACTTCGACTGTGTTGACAGCTAAGGTGGTGGCGGAGAAGGCGAGGAGAGCGGCAGCGACAGATCGGAGCTGTACTAGCGGTCAGCATGTGGAGCTCATCAAGATAAGGTGTAGGCCTCTATAAGAGATATAGGACAACGCATACTGTAATCATGGTAAGAGCTATCCAAGTTCAACGAGAAGTATGCCAATTGGGCTCAAAAGCTACTATTGTATTATGTGCGCTATCCAAGTGCGCAACGTGAGTCGTATGCGGATTTATTCTGATGAGGAGCGAGTGAATGAAGAAACGAGCGACTACAGCACCAGCTGTGAGCACAAGCTGCGCAAGAGATACATGATCAGAGGCAAGGGCGAGGGGCAAGCGTATAAAGTAGGCGGGCGGAGACTACGGCTATAGAGCCGAGAGTGGGCGCAATGGCGGGCAAGTGATGCATTTTCCACCATCTATCTCGGCCCGCCAAGCGGAGTGGCTGCATGGCATGTAGATTGCCCATCGCGGAAGATCGCCATCGCGCGTTTCACGTACAGTCGTAAGATTGCCCACTGCCCTCGCCGCTCTACATGACTCCTCCATATGGCCTATTGTGTCTCTGGAAAGCGCCTCTAGATATACCAAGCACCTCGAAACGTTAGATGGAAGTTATACCTTCCAGTTCAAATGCCCGTTGCTCGTCATAGTAGCCGCTTGTGAACGCTTTGTTCACGCCGTGAAACGGGCGCGTCATGATGTGCATATTTCGCGCTATTGATCCGCCTCAGCCAATAGCCGTCGTCGTAGCCCGCAACCAGCGATTGCATTCCCGCGTATGGGGGAAAAGCTTGGTTATCTTTATACCGTTTGATTGCCGACTGCCGGAGTCTACCAAGTACCAACGTACATATGAATGGAAGGATATTGACGAAGCCGTTGTTCTAGGACTGCGTGGGAGCTCGATCTCATCTCATCAGTGCATTGCCATTCACCGTGCCGGTGACCCTCCTAATCTAAGCTCCATCTCCTGACTTGCTCATAACCTTCACTGTAGCCGCCTACATATATTGTACACCCAGAACTGCGAAGGCACAGTGACTCCTATGTCATGTTTTTACGGCCAACGGACTATTCTTTATTACCACGACTATGTGAACCAAAAACATCAAAACATGAAGAACAAGCCATTCATACCTCCCCTGAGACTCCCCCAAATTTATAAACCTCTACCCCAATCACTCCTTCCAAGAACTTGAACATACTACAAAAACCCCCTACCCAGTCCGTTGGTTTTACTACCCCCATCCCACCACTAGTGGCGACTGTTTTTGTACTGACACCAATGGCATCTCACAAGATCCAGAAGGCAACAGCAGCCAGACCAGCCCAGACGTTCAAGGCTGGGAACTCAGCGAAGCTAGTAGCTTCGCCCTCATACACAGCCGGAGCGCTTGCGGTCGCGGACGAGTAGAAAGTCTGGGATCCAGCTGCTTCTATAGTTCACGAAAGGTCAGTTACGTTTCGCACTGGCTGGGAGGGGAAAGTGGAACAGGAACGGCGGACTTTGGGCCCGCCGGGAAAGTAAGGTGGAAGGCATGGGGAAAGGAAAGTGGAAGAGGGAAGAGGGAAGAGGGAAGGGACGTACCAGAAGTCTTGCTGCCCTGAGTGGTGCTTGCGCTGGTCTCGCCAGCGGTGGCTTCACCAGCAGCGGCGGTGTTGCCCGCTGCGGCGCCTGTTTCTTCGGCGGCTGCACTGTTAGTATCGGCGGCGGTAGCATCGGCGCCAGTAGCAGTCTCGTCGGCACCGGATTCACCAGCGGCGGTGGCAGTCTCTTCGGCACCGGAGTCACCAGCGGCGGTGGTTTCGTCAGCACCGGTTCCGGCAACGGCTGGAGTCGCAGTCTCGGCAGCAGCAGTCTCGACAGCGGCAGAAGACTCAGCGACCGCGGCAGAGGCACCGGTCTCACCTGCGACAGCAGTCTCATCCGCAGTGCCAGTCTCACCAGTAGTTGGGGTTTCGCTAGCCACTGATGCGGTAGCAGCAGCAGTCTCGCTAGCCACTGTATCCTCTCCAGCGGTGGCAGCCTCGCCAGCAGTAGCAGTCTCACCAGAGGCACCAGCCACACCCATAGCCCCTGTCTCAGCAGCGGCCGTCTCGCTCGCAGATGCAGCCACAGCAGTTGTGGCCTCGCCCGAGCTGCCAGTCTCACCGGCCTCTGGCGACATAGATGCCGCGCTCTCGCCTGCAGTCTGGTCGAGACCGGCAGCGCCAGAGGTGTAGACAGAGGTCCAGGTCGAGGTCAAAGTCGATGTGGTGCAGGTTGTCGACGGGGACTGAGCGGCAGATTCAGCGTTGCTAGACTCAGAGACTTGAGGAGTGCTGCTTTCAATCGCAGCGCTGCCCTCGGATCCGCCTGTCTCGGTGGATTCAGAGGCTGAACCGGCGCCGCTAGACTCGGAGACCTGAAGAGTACTGCTTTCAGTCGCAGCGCTACCCTTGGATACGCTGGTCTCTGTGGCCTCGAAGGTCGCAGGGCTAGCATAGGCCACGGTCTGTACGGATGTTGCGCCGCTGATGCTGGTGCCGCCCTGGCCAGCCCAGTTCGAGATCTGGACCGAGTAAGTGGAGGCAGCGGTAGAAGTGCTGGTCTCTGTGTCAACGAATGTAGCGGGGGTGCCGTAGGCCGTCTCAAGCGAGGTTGTGGCGTCATTGATAGTAGTGCCAAGACCTGCCCAGTTGGATATCTGGACGGAGTAGGTGGAGGCAACGCCAGATGTGCTAGTCTCTGTGGCATCAAATGTGGCGGGGGTGCCGTAGGCTGTCTCAAGCGAGGTTGTAGCATCGCTGATAGTAGTACCAAGACCTGCCCAGTTGGATATCTGGACGGAGTAAGTGGAGACAACGCCAGAGGTGCTAGCCTCCGTGTCATCAATTGTACTGGTCTTATCAACGACCACAGTATCCGTGCTGTGGATGACAGTCGTCTCAGTCAAAACAGCAGTGTTACTTTCGGAGGTGACGGAGGCGGTGACTGGAGGGCCAACCACCACAGAAGATGGCGTAGCGTTGTTGAGGGTAATTGTTCTGGTGGTCGGGATTGGAACGTAAATTGTCGTCTCGCCACCTGGGCAGCTACCGCATGGCTGAGTGAGCGTCTGGGTGGCCTCAACAACAACAGTGGTTGATGGGCTTGCCATTGTACTAGCACCCATTGTCATGGTGCTAACCCAGGTAAGTGTACTTGTGATGCAACTTGACGAGAGGTACGACGTCCAACCACCTGCACACTGGATGCATGGTACCGTGACAGCTTGTGTGGTCCATGAGGTCGAAGTAGCAGTGGTAACAGCATGTGCAGTGGAAACGACCACAATCGTAGACACTCTGGTCATCGCTGACCAGACTGTCGTCGTAGTCGGTACTGTCCAAGTGGAGAGCTGAGTGACGGTGGTGCTACCACCCAGACAAAGAATACAGGGCACAAACATGATGCTGGTGGCGGTCGTCGTGAGCATGTCTGTCACCGTGGTCGGACGCATGATGGTTTCATAGTGAGTGGCGTATTGGGTGTTGTTGATGGTGTTGTTGATTGTAGAGTACTGAGTGGTCAATAGAGTGTTGTTTACAGTGATCGTGTTGTTTTGAGTAACTGGAGGTGCAGTGGCGGTGATGGTATTGTTAAGAGTAGCAGTAGCGGTTACTGTGTTGTTGGTCGTAGCAGTAACCGTACTGTCTGAGCAAGCAGGACATCCACTCGAGGTTGATATCGGACAGATTGAGCAAGGTATCGTTGCTACCGAGCTACTACTTGTGGATGTCTCGGGGAATGGACAGATGCTCGAGTTGAAGCCTGGAGTCGCCGAAAGCACGCATTCACTAGACGAGGAGCTTTCTGGTACCGTTGAAGTCACAGTCGGCGTCACGGTCGTCGTCACATCCAGCGTAGTTGTGGTCCCCACAGTCTCCGTCACGTCTTCCAAGGACGAGGGGGACAGCGTAAATGTCGTGCAAGAAGTCGACGCGGAAACGCTCGCACTCAAGAAAACAGTCGAAGTCTCAACGAGGATGCTTTCTGAAGATGAGATAGTCACTGTTGTGGTACCGGTGACGATGCTGCTCGTGGAGCAGTCTGTGCATGGGACCAAGATAGTCGTAGTGCTGGTAACGACACTGCCCGCTGCAGTTGAAGCAGGATATGGCGTCGAGGCGGAGACGCTTGAGAGAGGAAGGGTAGTGTCTAGTAGGCCGTTAGCTGCGCAAAAGGCGAGCATTTAGGATGCATTACCCTGCGCGATTGCGCCACCCAGAATGGCCGCAGCCGTGATAAAGATCCTGAAGCACTTCATCGTGTCCTGGTGAGTTGACTGTGGGTTGGGTACTCTCGGACAGAGCTGCTGGGGAATTGTAACGAGTGTGAGAGAAGAAAGATTTCGTGCGAAGGAGAGGAAGAAATATTGCCCACCAGGATAATACCTACCTTTTACGAAGACCCGCTATTAGGATGACCAACCAAAGAAGATGTCACCGAAATCAAAGCTAAGGTAGCAGTCCATGTCCGCAGAAGCTAATTAGACATACTGATACAAGTCGTCGAACGATCGTCCAGCAGCTTCACCATAGTATGAAGAGCGTAAGCATACAGAGGCTTGATCTATTCTTAGTAACAGACCCAGCAAGAGAGGACTAGTGATTGAGGCGGTGAAAGTGGACCTCAATGCTCCTTTAGTTCGATACGGTGCAAAGGTGTCAGCATTAAAGCGTGCGTACAGACCACATGAGATTTCCGTAAGGCGGACATTGCGGGCGCGTCAATATGTACGATATACGTTGCGTGCTGATGCCCCCGCTGGGATTAGTGGCATCATCTGCCTGTACACTATTCGTGTGCTTTGATATATTGTACCATGTACCACTCAGATGTGAACAGTACTCAATTTCGCAGACCTAGAGCTGGCGGAAAAGAGTTCAGCTATGATATTGCGGTGCATACCGGTGGAAGGTGTTGGCTGCAAGGTCAGAGATGCATCTCCAGTTCCAGCTATGGTTCGATAGTGTGCTTTTGGTGCCGGGAGTCAAAAGTCGCGTTGCCAGCCTCGAGAGCCTTACTCCTTGCGGAGGCGCACAAGACAATGCGCGGGGTTGTAATAGGGACACGTATATTTGGTGAGCATGGCGAGACGTCTGAGGTGAGCGTGGCGATACGTCTGAGGTGTTGTTCGGGTAGTGTAGTGTGGAATCGCCTCCAGAGCGTTGTGCAAGCAACGTGTTCAGGTACCGGACGCTCACTCAACAGTGGCTGGAGAAGTCTACGACCACTCAACGCCCAGTAGGTCTGCACTAAGCTCCTGGAGAAGTGGGACGAACCGGTGGTTCTGCGCAATAACGTTCCATCCAGCCACGAAGCGTGTTTTTCACATAGTTGCTGACCTCCGTTGACTGGTGTTGAGAACTTAAATGCTTCGCATCACGCCAGTTGTACAGGGTTGATACTCTCAAATGATCTAGCATCCAGGAAAATGCGCAGGGAGCTCGATCTGCATCGCATCAGACATCGATTATAGAGATGTCGTCGGGTGTAATCAGGATGTCGGGATAGACGTTGACCACCGCGTCAATTAGACGCCGTTAGCGCGCCATAACCGCGTCGCGGCTATGGCTTGGCACTCGTCCATGACTTCCTGTCTTGGAGTATGTAATTTACAACACTGCATGTAAAGCGGTCTGCAGCAGCATGTCGCAAGAAGCCCGATTGCCGAATGTCGGCGACAAAGACTCATTCGATGTTCTGGTTCAGAAGCTGGCCAAGTATATTTTCACTATCGTCAACCGGCCGACAACCTTTGAGGAGTTCCGGACGTCACAGAGCTCAATTCTGTTTCCCCTTGTCAGATATTTAACCAACAAGGTTCATAATCAAGCTATCGTTGCCGCTCTGCTGTATGTTCATGTTCTGTACTCCGCTGTTATCTACTAAAAATGTTGGTTCAGTGCTCTCAAAGGTCATTTTACTGCCACTGAGAATGACTTCGAGCAAAGCGTATATGAAGCCCGTGGCTTTGCATGCGAAGCCGTCGCCCTACGTTTCGTAACGAACTTAGCGCACCGTGAGGTGATTGACTATCTGCTATACGAATTGCCACCTGCGACCGAACCGAACAGCACTACCTCCGACGCCAGTCTGCACCAGCCACCAGACCCTTCGGTAGATGAACGCTCACCTCTGATCTCAACTGGGAGCTGGCGTCACCGGCACAGGATCGACATGAGCTCTTCCACTGAAAACGTGGGCAACGAAGAACCTAGCCAGAGTCCTAGCACAGACTCCGAGTTCGCCAAGCAGTTCGAGGGATTGAACGCTCTGGAGATTGCAGCTGTCTGCGAAGCTAAGAAATTCCTGAGCCAGAAAGCTATTCAAGCATTTATCACCTCCATATGGAACGGTGACATAGTCTTCTGGGCTAACCTAAGTCCCAATGCCCACAAACATGCCCAGGTTTACCAGAGACGGTCCGTTGATCCTTACTCCCGCTTGAGGGTCCCGAAGTATCTCAAGGCTTTCGAGGTTGTCTTCTTCATGTTCTTCCTTGCTTTCTACTACATCGTGCTCGTGCAAAAGCCCTTTCACTCTATCACTGCCGCGGAGATACTGCTTTACATCTGGATCGCATCTTTTGCTTATAACGGTAATCCCAATCATTTCCTCGGTCCCGCAAGAGCGCTAATTGTCGTCAGAGCTTGGAGAGTACTGGGATGCGGGATCTACTTTCTATCTTGCCGACTTCTGGACTTTATGGGACGTTGGTATCATAGCTGTTGGTGCGGCGTTCTTTGTCACTCGTGAGTTCCAACCCCTACATGCCGGATCGTTGCTTGACAAGAAGTACTGATATTATTGGCATAGGCATTGTTGGACTTGCGAAAGACAATGACCGTATCATAGATACTTCGTTCGACATACTAGCCCTGGAAGCGCTATTTCTTGTGCCTAGGTAGGTACACTGCCGCACCACTTCCCAGAATTGGCTAATGGTTCGAAGGATCTGTTCACTGCTCAGCCTGAACCCGTACTTTGGCACCCTGATCCCCTGTTTGAAGGAGATGACCAAGGACTTTATCAAGTTCCTCAGTCTGGTAGTGATCTTGTATCTCGGCTTTCTCACCACCTTCTCGCTACTCGCTCGAGGATACTTCACGTTTCGACAGATGTCTTGGATACTCGTCAAGGTCTTCTTTGGCTCGAGCTACCTGGGCTTCGACGTGGCGGAGAAGATATCCCCAATCCTTGGACCGCCTCTTATGCTCATCTTCGTCTGCTTAACGAACATCTTACTAATCACGTCCTTAATTTCGATCCTTTCTAACAGTCTGACCAAGGTCATCGAGCATGCACGGGAAGAATACCTGTTCGTATACTCTGTCTTTGTATTGGAGGCCTCAACCTCCAACCGCTTGACCTTCTTTCTTCCTCCTCTAAACCTCATACCGTTGGTCTTCCGGCCACTCAGGCTCTTCATCTCTCCGGAGCATCTCCGTTCCACACGCATTCTTTTACTCAAGGTTACACATGCACCCCACGTACTTGCAATCAGCATGTACGAGCGCATATGCCGGTACCTCAGCGATCGGCGGCTGGACAAGACTGCCGCTCTGAATGGTGCAGAGACGCCAGCACCCCTGCGACGCCCCGCGCTTGCGGATTACAGGTACCTCAGGTCGCCTAGACCGCGCTCGGCGGCTAATATCAAGTACGATCTGCTAGCAGATGAGCCACCCCGGTTTCAAAGTAGCAATGCCACCAAGCAAGCTCCAGAAAACAAAGACTCGGTGACTGAGATGAGGGCTATGCTCGATCAAATGGCCGTCCAGATGGAGGAACTAAAGGCCATGATTGCTCGACAGAACACGAATGATGGACCAAATGTTCAGCAAACAGAGTGATATGGGCGGTAGGAAGACTGGATCCTACATCGAGTACATTGACTTCCAGGTGAGGGTACCTATGGTGCGCATTTCTAACCCCACCATAGCGGTATGCCATCGGTATGCCATGATTAGCCACCCATCATGGCCCATGCGCGCTGCAGGGGCTTTGATCAAGCGCAGCACTGTGGCTGCTTTGAGGGGCGCGGGAAAGGGTTGGCTTGTGATGCGGCTCCGGGCTGTCGGGCTCACGCTAGCGATAGCAGAGTCGCCGGCGCAGCGGCCTTGACCAGGGTTGCAGAGGCATTCCCAAGACGAGCAGCCTTGCTCTGCAGAACTATGCCATCGAGAACGCTATCTATGCAACCATTCCACGGAGCGGCTTGCTACTCGGACTTTCTTCAAGCATGCAACCTACTAGAACCCTGTTATTCCAGCACAGTGCCGCACCGCGTTCGAATTCTCTCAACCAATGCTTTTCCTGATTTACACGCTTCCTCTAGACCTGTGCAGCGGCTGAGCACAGCAGTACCTACCTCTCCACCACCTCCATTGCGCAGTACACGAGTATTCCATCATCGCACAGCCGTCTTCACTGATGGGATGTGCGACAAGGTCTACTTACGGCGCTGAACTATGCTATAAAACTTCGAGAGTCCATTTAGTTGTGCTCAGATAGCCATCTTCCTCATTCGGTCTCTTCACACAAACGACCCTTCTGACCTCAGCATTCTCCTGCAATCATTTGCCATCACTTCTCCTTTCAATGGATCAATATCCGCAGTACTCAGCTGCAAGCTCATCGGATGTGCGCCTTGGACGTGGACCAGAGGTAACTCAATATCAGAGTTCTTATGCTGTGTCAGCTCCAGATGAACAACTCTGGCCATTTGGGGCCCCATCTATACTTCCACCCCCTGCGCTTTCCATACACGCCCAAGGACACGGCATGGCAGGACCCAGCGTTCGACCCGGACTGAACCATCTCCACACCTGGTCCGGCGCCCAGATGCCATCCATCAATGAGCACGAGCCTAGCATCATCGGTACAGCAGGTCCGACCTATACTGCAGTACCAGCGAGCCGGACACCGTCCACTTCGCAATCTGGGACATGGTACGATCCGTTCATTACTACTCCTGTGCAACCGGTATATCACCGGACTTCGCCAAACGCGTCAGACTGGACAGGGTCGTCCCCGAGGTCAACATACTCGTCATTCTCCTTGCCGTCTAGCTTTGCGCCTTTTGGGGGTGTTTTGAGCTCGCCGAATATCAAGGCCGAAGAGCAGCAGGACTGGCCAGTTAGTCGTGGCTCAGTACCATCGGTGTACCACAACCCAGGAGCTTCCGCGGGTTTAGGGATCATTGATCCTGGCATTCTCATCTCCCAAGCATATCTACCCGTTGCCCAGGTTTCTGGCCCACCGTCAACCAGCCCGGTCCCGTCGTCAAACCACGCTTATGGATCTGAAATGTTGTCCAATCACAGCACTCCGCGGCGCACCGCCTCTGAGACGGACCTTCGTACGCTAGAGAAAGACAGGAAGAAGAGGACGTATACAACGCGGGAGAACGCGACGTGCTACTGCGACAAATGCCCGAAGATGTTCAAACGAGGGACGAACTTCAAGTCCCATCTGGCGACTCATTACAGGAATCGCCCGATGAAAGCATGCCCGTACGAAGGCTGTTCGAACAAGTTTGCTAGGGAGACGGATCTCAAGCGGCATATCAATAGCGTAAGGGAATCCGTGTCTGGTTCGCAATAGGTGAATAGCGGGCTGACCAGACTAGATCCACGAAAGGAAGAAGGACTTCATATGCCAGCTGTGCAAAGCCGGGTTTCCTCGAAACGACAGCCTGAAAAGGTACGCTGCTTTACCAGCATCTAAGTCATTGGCGTACTTATGCAAAACACAGGCATGAAGAGCATGGTTGCCTTCACCGCAAGGTGTCCAAGAACGAGCGAACCCAAGTCCCGTTCGAATCCAGGCTCAGGTCTCCAGGAGCGGCATCCTCCAGCAGGAACTATTAGCGCTTACCTACGGTTGATGGTTCAGCTCAATGATACATGTAGTTGCGTCTCTTTTGCATAGCGGTGGATTTCGGCGAATACCCAACAAGTACTGCGGAGGCTGGTGAGGCCTTAGTGTATAGTGGCGCTTGAGGGCAGTGTCTGCAGCACGGATGGCGTTCTGTGATACATCAAGCATGGCGGGCGATATTCTCCCTGGCGCTGGATAGAAAGAGGGTGGTTTTTGTTCTTATTAGCTTTCCAAAAGTACTTCAGGCATGGCTGGCTCCTCCAGCAGTGTTTCCAGTTGCATTGCGACCCCTTCTGTTCCTTTCAGCGAGCACATCCATCACCCCATCTCATCCCGCCCCTCTGACCCCAAATACAGACCATGGAACAACGGTCGATCTCGATACCAACTTACCGTGGGGTTGGTAACGATACCCTCGAGTCTGTGCTCGACCGAAGTGTGATTCAACTGCCCTCGGCGACGATCAGCGGCTCAGCTTTACGCTTGTGGCTTGCACGGCACGCACCTAGATATATTAACTCCTGCTGCGGCCCTGGAACCAACCACCACAGGATCATTAGAAGTGTTCAACGTTTAGGAGACTAGAGACGCAACAATCACCGGAGTTCCGCTTTCTGGCCACGGTAGTGGCTCAGGCGGTGCGATAGCCGCCGGGAGTTTGTGCTTGCTGGCTTGGTACCTGCTCGCTTAATGGCGCAACATGGCGGCAGCGGGCAGTGAATAAAGCCATCGTACCTTATAAGCTGCGGCCTGCGACTTCATCGTCACTCGCTCGTTGCTGTAACTACTGTAGGCCGCCAGGTGCCAGAGTTCTGGATACGGCCTGCAAGAACGAGGTAGTGCATATTTCGCTACGGCATCACATGAAGGACTGAGGCAGCAATGTCCTCTTCAGTCCACCAGCTTCAGTAACCTGACCCAAACAATAACGGCTCTGAAGCGCCGACCTGTGCTACGACTCTCTAACTTCTGTCTCTTCTTACATGTACTCAGGCCTGTAGTCCAGCCCAGACCAGTCCCTGACAACGCATCAGGGCTACCTTAACTTACCGTCCAGCCGCCCCGTGGAGCGAAACCCCCAATCCAGGCACCGGCCGTCTACAGTAGATTCCCCAAACGTCTGACGATTGCAAGCATAATACCCTCGTGCTATAACCAGGTACCCGAGATGCAGACAATCTGATCGAAACCCTACATTACTCGCCAAACCGCCTGACTCGCGTCGCTCCCTTCTCGCGCCGACCGGACCATCAACCGATCTGCCTTGCCCTGCCCTCATGAGCCCTTTCGTCCGATCCAATATATGTCTAGACATTCCCCCTCCTCCACGGTGCTCCATCGAGCGTAACTAACTCAAACCCACCGACCTCGGTTTCGGCGGTCGCACATTAGCTGAATGCCCTGCGTGCTGCAAGCAGCATTGATGAAAGTCCCAAAGCGCGCTTCATGCCGCCCTCTCATTCGTCCGCGGTACCAGCACATCGGTCATTCGGTCCTTTGGAAGACTGCCTAAGGGAATTCAATAGCCGCCCGGCAAACGAACTTGTTCCGGTTCATGGCAAGTAACTTAGGTATCATCGCGACCACGCTGTTGGGTTCATGGCCTGCCCTGCTTTTCATGTTGCGGCTGAGTTAGCAGCTTCAGGTAGAGTGGCTGCCCTCCTCGATGGGGATGTTGGAGACTATGCTTGTGACCAGGTGTATTGTAGGCTTGCTCTAACGGCGTCATGTGTCTTTGAGATTCAGAGACGCTGTGGTGGACGTCTGTACCTCATGTGAGTAGGTACTGTGCTTCCAGTGTTGTGAGTAGTATGCTCTACGTCTGCTGCTCGGCCCTCCAAGTACCTAAGCCATGTCTTTCGCCGTCATTTGGCTCTCGTTACGCTTTTCCTCTCGACTGCTGCACTGCCCTGTAATCCACAGTAGGTCATGTTTCCAATTACAGACTGGCAGATGGATGCATGTGTCTCTCTCTCCCCTATAAGGCAGGCGTTACAAGCCGCGAAAGCCGCTTTAGAAAGCGACGGCGGATGAGCTGCGATACCAATCACTTCATTGTCATGCCGCCTTCTGAAACAGCTAGGCTTACCCGCTTGGGGTTTGCAGCTGCTTGTGGAGGCAGTTGCTGAGGCGGAGTTGGCTTGGGGTATTAGACCAAGGGAGAGTTTTGGATGATTGTATTCTGTAGCTATTTGCATCGACGCACAATCACTGCCTCGAAATACTGGGCCAATGATACTTTCTTCGAACGATCCGATGCATCTGCACTTCAGATGCGTGAAGATGTAATTTGGACTTCAATGCTAAGCCTTGCTGAAGATACTAGCCACGTCCTTACTCCATGCCAGTCGTCAAGTGCATTACCATTCATCGTTCATCATTCCATTTTTGGTTTCATCCTCCATCGTCTCGTAAACCCCATCTAGCTGGATACCCACGTCCTATCTAGATGAAGTCACCGCCTCCAAACCCACCGAATGGATTCGGCGGTCTCCCTCCCAAGCCACCGCCCCTAAATCCACCCCCTCCACTCCCTCTCGGCGCTCCACCAGGGCCTACCGGATCATATCTACTCCCAGGTGGCGCCTGCGGATCGTACCCACCCCTGTGTCCTCCCTGTCCCTGAAACAGCGGATCATCAAACGTCGGATGCATTCCTCCACCACCACCAAAACCGGGTCCGATACCTCCTCTAATCGGATCATTGGGGCCCAGACCAGCTGGGTATAGGTCTCTTTCACCAATGTTGCCGAACCCACCAACTCCACCCATAGGACGAGGCGGTCTCGTCATGTCGTACGGATCTTCAAAGTCGGGCGGGAGAAAATCACCGCTTGGGTGTGGACGTCGGGGTGCGGCGGCTAGGGGGTCGTTGAAGGGATGCGGACGTGCTGGTGGGTTGTAGTCCTCTCGCAAAGGGTCGCGTTGTGGTCGCTCTGGTTCGCTGCGGTTGCTTGGCCCACGTTGAGACGAGCTTGAAGAGGTCTGGGCCGATGATTCTTCGTAGCCTTCTTTGTGAAGTCCGGGAGTCAACTTTTGAATGATGTTGATGCGTAGTAAGGAGGCAAGGTCGGAGAGCCGGCCGACAGAAATGAAGATGTTGCGCAGTGTCTCTGATGCTTGATCTTCGGAAGCGTCAGGCGAGACGGGTGTGGAGGGAAGGTTTGACTCCGATATGTAGTCCACCAATCGTGCGTCAAACGTATATGTCCTGTCGTCGCCCATGCCCATACCCATGATTACTGCTTTGTTTCCCATCCTATTAACTTTTATCAGGTACTCCATCGACGATTGCGAGTGCTTGTAGCGGAAAGCGTAATTCGGTGCTTGGGCGTTCCATTCTTGCGGTAAGGGTTGTGGCTGATCTGGTGTCGACTCCGCTTCGATACGGTGGTCTTCGCCCAGTCCAACCAGGCGAAAACCAACCGAGATCATCGTTGCATGACTGACGAGTGCAACGGCATCGTAGGCGGATTTGAGCTGTGGTGAGGCGTCTTTTGGCAGGCTCGCTGCCATCACTCGGGACAGCGAGTCGGAGCCTAGCAGGTTGCCAGTATTTGCGGCGGACATGTTGGACGGTCAATATGCGTTATGCTGTACTGAAAGTGTGCTGTTGAGAGTAATAGGCAGTTGTATGTTTTTGAGAGGATGTGAAGAGTTAGGTGGAGAGACGGTTAACATCTCCATCTCCATGCGGGAAGCTGGAAGGCATCCGCGCATGACGACACCAGCTTTGACTCACGCGACTCCGGCGTTCAATCACGGGTTCCTTATGATGGGGATGATATACCGAGCTCTGATGGGTGCATAGGAACGGTCAAGCGTTTCGAAGGCCTGCCAAATTCATGCATGTACGTACTCAATATTTATGGTATCAAGCAATAAGAGTAACACAATGCCCCTCCTGCTGTATTTCCCCATGGTGAAGATCCAACCTTATCGTCTTCCCGCTTTTAGCGCTTCCGCAAGCCCCCACCTTCGCGTTTCGGCAGGCGGCTGGCTCGCATGTCATCCTGGATAAGTTATCGTCTTGGAAGTGAAACATCCAGGCAACTGCGACCCGAGGGCCAAACATTTAGCCTTCCTGTCAGTAATCAATTTCCTGGTCTCTCGACCGGTCATGGACCTTGTTACTCTCGGCCCCTACTGACTTCTCTGTGCAGTCTTCCGCTCCTTCCGCCGCCAACTTTCCACGTCACGTCGTTTGCACGCTGGCCAGATTGCTTTGACTGGCTATGTCTCGGGGGTGAAAGGCCGCGTGCTGCTCCTTCCCGTAGCATGGGACGAACCATATAACCAACAATATCGTACCTGAACGGCCCATCATGGCTCTGAACACCTCTCTTATACCGTCTCCTCAAGACCTGCTCATGGTCGTGCCTCGCCTGGCCCAGAAGATCGGATCATTTGCCTCCTCATACCTGCTGGACGAGGGCCTCATCGCAGATGGCATGAACAATAGCACCATGAATGCGACAGCAACAAATACAACTGCAGCCCTTGCGCAAGGCACAGCCGCAGCCGTCGCAGCTGCAGCACAGCAGGCACAAGACAGCGGATTCTGGTCCTTCATCATGAACCCGTTCAACATGGATGGGATGAGAGGATTTGGCGGCATGTTCTCTTACCTTGGTTCAAGATGGTCTTTGGCGACATTCACAGTGGTATGTGGCATTGACATACCTGTACAGGTAAGGTGATGGAGATCTCTATACACTTTGTGTGCGCACACCGATCTTCGTCACCTTACCTTGTGTATGTCATACTTTTGATGCTTTGGCTGACGACGTATCTTTGTCTAGGCTATCTTCCTCAACCGTACACAATTCTACGCTTCTTCCCGCCAGAACCTTGACTTGAGATGGCGGACGCGGTTTCTCCTCTACTGCGTGCCAATTGCGCTCTTCATGATGGAAACTGTTTGGGTGCTACAAGCCATGAAATGCCAGACATCTCCCGACTATCCTCTATTACGGTACGGCGACGCCAACAAACGTTTGGCTATCAACTTCGGCGGAGACGGCGGCTTTCTTCACCAGTTTAGCTCAGCCTTGCTTTTCTGGCAAGACGATGCCACCAGTTGCGCTGCCATGGATATGTCACTAGTGAATGGCGATAAACTAAACGTCTTCGGATCATGGTCCATCATTTGGCCCTTTTTCCTAACATTGTGCTTCAGCCAGTTCATGGAGACCTTGTCGTGTGCCCTACAGGGCAGACAGCTGATGCCCGAGACAGGAATGACCATCTTCGAGCATTCACTTGCATTTGCAGAATGCGAGGCTATGATGAACCAGGCTCTCGGATTCGGATTCTTTGGCTCTTCGAAGCCTGATACCCCATCTGCTCCGAGCCGAGGTGAATCCAGCAGTTCACAAACTGTGCTCTTGACGCGGTCTATGATCTTGAAGAGGCTCAACGTACCTTCTGAAGTGTTACTTATCGCGCTCATATCCTGCTTGAGCCATTTAAGCAGCTCTATCCTAGCAGTAACAGGCCATAGGAACAGATTCCGTTTGGTAAACACAGGCATATGGGCCATGTGCTATATGGCTGCGTTCTTCTGGAGCTTCATCAGAGTCATCTCAGATCCTGTGGAATCTGCGGCCAATGATCTAGGCATCTTAAGATTCCCCACAGTCTGCATCATTGGCTTCATACCACATCTGCTCATTCTTGCAGGCATCACTGTTTGCGCCATCATTTACGGATTCGCCCTCTTCTTCACGGCGCTGTCTCTTCCACCAGATGCACCCCGCAATCCTTCCTTAAAAGAACGTTTCACCATAGCGTTCAATAACCTTCAGGCCAATGTGCAGTTCTCATCAGCTTCATCGATCAAACTCAATTGGCAGGAAGACTTCTACACCAACCTCCTGCGAGCTGGCTTCAATGTCCTGACAGCCGCTTCCGAGGCGGTATACTTGAATGAAGGCAGTAAGATCAGGATAAGCCCCATGACTTGGCTCGAGGAGAAGAGGACTGAAGAGTTGGCAAGAATGATGCCAGGTCGTCGGAAACTCCCAGCAGAGCTGCTTGGAGAGCAGATCGCGAAGGGGTTAGAATTTGAAGATCGACAAACCAGCAATTCCCAGTCGGGTTTCGCAAATGAGCGCAAGTCCAAGGCTGCGACAGGCATTGACGGCGCGAATGCACGTGGCGCCGAGACCGGACTTGGCCTTAATGACAGGCAAGGCCGGTGGCACCTTACCGTCAGTTTCATCAAGGGGATATTCACCCTCTTCGTGAAGACGATTGCCCGTGTTCTGATTGTGCTGCTCGAAAAGCTTGGGATTGAGTCGATACCTCTCTTCCTCAGATTGACCGCACACCAAACAGGAAGAGGTGGTCTCAAGATAAAAAAGCTGCCCCGTAAGAAGGAGCTTGGCTTCTGGGTGCTCTCTGATGAAGGCAACCTGAAACAGGCCACTGATCGTGACGCTGTTGATGTAGAGCTTGAAACACGGCGCAGATTCCAAGAACTGGGAGGGGTTAGAAGCGATGACGCTGTGGATGAGGCTGTGGATGCAAACCTTTACAATTGGTGGAAGTCTGGAGGCTGGTGGGGCGAACAAGATGCCAGTGGGGAGTACCAGGCGCGCGAGGAAGAAGACGACACGACGAGCATGATATCGATGTCTACGGCGGCCAGTGAGGGCGAGTGGACGGACGACGAAGAGGCAGGGAGGAGAACACCTACCAAAAACAACCCCTTTCCGGAACGGGAAAGCGCAAGTCCGGAGCCGACCTTTAGCATGTCAGATCTTGCGCGCTTATTGGATCCAAAGACCGCCCAGGATCGAGAAGAGGCACAGATGCTATCGCGGCATCTTCAAAGCGAGCGTCCCATGACACGATCGCAGTACAGGCGTAGGATCACCTACGAGAAGGCACGCGTTCTGCCAATTGCTCGGCATGGTACAGGAAATGGCCCGCCCGCGGGCTTTGTGTCCGAAGTAGAAGAGGAGGAAGCATTGGAGCGCTACATCCTAGAAAGGCGTGATCAGGAGCGTAAGAAGGCTGCCAAAAGCGGTTCTTGGGACTCCGGCGCAGCGGGTATGGGCTCTAGTGGACCGCAGTGCGTAGTCTGTCAGTCCAGCCCGCGAGTCATCATCGCCTGGCCTTGCGGCTGTCTCAGTATCTGCGATGACTGCAGAGTTGGTGTGGCGACGAGGAATTTCTCGAACTGCCTTTGCTGCAGGACAAACGTTACGGCGTACTCGCGACTTTTCGTGCCATAGGCTTGAAGGCTGTACGGGCGAAATCTTTTAGGCGAGTAAATGTACAGATATCGTAGATTACGCATCTTGACTTGATTCTTGATCCATGAAAACGATCGCGCTCAATACGTACATATGCTCTAGCAGTATTCCCGACGTGTTTGCTATCTATAATGTACATAAAGTGCATCCGTCAAGCGGTTTTGGCGCGACACCCATTTGCTTCCATTGCCCCACGTGTGGCGTTTCTGGAAAAGCGTAACGTCACCGTCGCCGTCCGCTCAGGTTCCTCCTCAGGTCAACAACAACCACGAAACATCTCATCTGCGGCAAAAGCGCTATCGACTGACCCAGAGCTACTGGTCGGTCATCTTCACTCTCTCCAAACCCTTCCACAGCAGTTTATGCAACCATACTCCCCCGCGATCAGTCAAGAAACCCTCGTCCAGACTACAATATTCGAAGAGACTGCACCGACGCCTGATCATGGACGCGACCATGGCGAATCACCAGAGCCCCTGCTCTCAGGCGAGAGCGGAGGAGTCGCGATACCGCCGGAGGCATTGGCAGCCTTTGCGGACGCGCAACCACGCGCTCCGAGACTGCCACTTCCCGCCAACGGACTGAGCCCGCCTCAGACGCCATCTCCGGGCTCGCGAAACCGCATCGCAGAATATGAAAATGCCTCTCAGTCAGCTTCGAAGAAGAGATTGGAAGGACCGGCCTTTGAGGTTATCAAGAAGAGCAGGAAGCCTGGTGACAAACATTCGCCCATCGCGGATCTGCCTAATGGTATGTTGGTAGGAGAACGCGATGAAAGCGTTAAACTGATAAACGTGGACAGAGATCCTCACACATGCGTTGGCGCACCTTTCGCCAACAGACCTGTCCTCCATCTCCCTCGTGTCGCGTCGCTTCCATAACCTTGTCACGACACCGCACGCATGGAGATCTGCCTTCTCCCGCTTCTTTCCTGGACCGGACTCACTCAATGCCACGGATGATGAGGAGGAGGATGAGTACGATGATACACTCCGCACTGAGCGGAGGGCTTTTGCACGTGTCACTGCTCTAGCATCATGGCGGAGCGAATACATCCTCCGGACGCGCCTACTGCGATCACTGGCACGCGGCAAACCTGTCCAAGCTATTGCGTCACCCACAGCTGCGCGTACTGGCCAGTGCCACACGTCAACGTCAGTCGTTATGTACAACTCCCAGCTGTTCACCACTATCAATCACCTGCATGCCACATTTGGCAGTGGCTTGAACAAGCGTGTGCCTCGCTTCATTCATGGAGCAGACGATGTGGGTGCTGCTTCGAGCAGTGACCCAAGCGCAGGCAAGGTGGACCCCTGGGGTCTCACTGACCCTACAGTACTAGTCCAGTTTGCGGATCGCTATCCCGGAGATGCGCAGTACGGACTCGGTTCTGGGGAGATTGTCGGCGCCCCTAACGTCATGGACGTCAGTCAGCCTTATGGTATGGTTTACGGAGAAGGAACGCCAGACGGCATGGTCTACTACCGCTTTGTTGAGGAGATGAGAGGTCGCTTTTTAGCTGCCTCATCTGGCTTGTCTGCCCTGGAGCTTGGAATTCCAAAGGTGTTATCGACACGGGAAGCTGTCACCAGCGTATGGATTGCTAAGTCATCGAACATCCCGTCTCTGACGGATGGCTTGATTGGTATCGTCTCCGGCTCATCTCTTGGTGTCGTGACTACCTACAGTCTCGGCCCTCTGGGTGCCCGCGATCAGAAATTCACCCGTGGTGAGATGACTGCGCGATGGGTTTTAAGCCCCGGAGTTCCCATCATTGCGATTGCGGTCGACGAACAATACTCGCTAAAGCGACAGGCACAGAACCGCATCTGGGCCGTCGCCCTGAACGCGCTGGGCGAAATCCACTACCTTACCAGGTTCCCCAAGCGCGTGCCGCCTGGTGCCGGCACAAGGTTTGATGACGAAGCTCGTGAGAAGTCACCCTGGCTTACAGGGCGGTCCGTCTACTGGACTCTCGCGGAGCCTAGCAGACGTATTGCGAGGCCCAACCCGTACAGCGGTGCCAGTGTCGATGGCAGCTACTCGCCTCGCACGTCGTGGGACGGCATGTGCCTGAGCAAAGAGCAGATCAAGGCCGAGACTCACGAGATTGAGGACTACTTGGGGAGGAAGCCGAAAGACTTCCAACGCTCCTGTCTTGGCTGGGACATGCGCCGACGGCTGGAAGTCGACTTCACTGGAGATGACGGCAACGGTGCTGGTGAGACTGTTGTCGTCTTCGACTGTGGTCTTGAGGAGGATGGTGTTGCATCCATTACACGGTTTATGCGCTGCAAATCTGCGGATCCATTCGCGACGCCGAAGGTTGATGATCTACCATCCTTGACTAGCAGCAGCAATATTCCAACCGCCACTTCCTCCCTCTTTGGTGGTCCAGTCTCTTCTGCTATACCATCTCCGAATTTGGCGCCCACTCCTAAAGTCGAGTTTTCCTTAAGCGACATGGGAGGAGATCTTGTGCACCAACAATCATCGGAGGAATGGCGTTCGTCAACGTTCTCCCTTGGCGGACTCAAGTCTGTCGAGATTATCACGACCGCCCTGGACTGCTCTACATTCGCCACTCTCACTGCGTCCGAGGACCCATTACTAACCATGTCGGGCGCTTCGAGCACTTCTTCGCCGTCTCTGACGCCATTATCGCAAGGTGAAATAGCCGCAAGCCCAGCAGATATCCCTGGACAGCGCGCCCGCTTTGTTGCAGCCGGTACCAAGCTTGGAAGCGTCCTGCTCTGGAACATGCGTTCTCCGCCACCAACTTCGACCTCGATCACCAACACCATCGAGCCTGTCCGCATCATCCATACCGACTCGCCCCAGATCTCATGCTTGGCATTATCCTCCTTGTACCTCGTCCATGGTGGCAACGATGGGCTTGTCCAAGCTTGGGACCCTCTCGCTTCATCCACTTCTCCAATCCGGACCCTGAACTCACGCTTCTCCTCTCGTGCTCGCAGAAGGCTCGTTCAAGCGCAGGCGTCTCCTCAAGGCGTTGGTATCAACCTGTTCGCTGCAGGCGCCATCTGCCTCGACCCTGATCCAACTGTTCTCCGTGGCATGGTGTCTCTTGGCACTCACCTCCGCTACTGGAGCTATAGTTCCTCTGCTGCTGATCAGTACAAGAGCCACAAGCGCCGACTTCGAAGGTCTGAGCGCGGCAGTAACTACGCGGGTGAGCGAGCTCTGGCTGGCGTAGCTAGAGGCAATCTCAAGGACTACATTGCGAGTGAGAAGTTCGAGATGGACTTGGAGGCCGAGAGGCAGGAGAAGGAGGCTGTGCATTTGGCGGGTAGGTTCGGTACTGAGCTGCTGGGTGATGATGCTACGGAGGAGGAGATCATGGCTTATGCTGCGCTGTTGAGTCAGGAGGCTTTGGAAAGGGAACAGAAGAGGAGGGAAAGCGACACTACTGCTGCCATACAGGCGAGCCTGGCTGGATCTGACAGCTCAGTCCTCGGTAGCAATACTGGCATGACCACACCTCAGGACATTCCCTCGCCTCAACAGTCCAGCTCGAACGTTGAGGAGGAAGTTGATCCCGATATCGCTGAGGCGATACGTCTCAGTCTTGAGGCGGAGCAAGATCAAAGCTTTGAAGCCGACAACTCGTCCTGGGACATACCCATCAGATACGCCAAGGGTCGGAATGGTTCTACACCAAAAGCATCGCCACCGCAATACGGTGGAGCAGAAGGCAGCAATGCCAAGGAGCTGACAGATCTCGAGTTCGCCATACAGTTGAGCATGGCGGAGGAAGAGAGTCGCAAGGCTGCTGAGGCTGAAGCTGGAGATGCATTCCCGGCATTGTCACCTGGTGAAGGTAATGCAGAAGGCGGGAGGAGTAAGGGGAAGGGGAGGATGTGGTGATGTTGCTATGTAGTAGAATCGTTCTAGTTTTGGCTTCTCAGATACCATTGCGACGTTTGAATTGGACTATTCACTTAGTCTCGCACAAAGTCCTTAAATGAGATGACCCTGTTCATACCACTTATTGGTCTAATGCGATATAACTTGTGGTATAGTAGCTGTATTGGCCTCAACCTGCATTCAATGTTGGCGGTGGTGGAGGTGGCGTTCAGATGACGCGCGGACCCGGATGGGCCCTGAGCTTCTCTCACAACAACAGCGATGCATGTCATCTCCGGCGTGGGCTAGCCAGAAGACCAGAAGAACCAGCCAAGCGACCGTCAAACACCTTCAAACACCTCCACGATACCCAGAAACACCCGCGAACCTTGCTACCGGACCTGTTACGCCTTTCGCAACCGCGCAGTATCAATTAATCGGCATCGCCGCCTAGCTACACCCCGCGAAGAAGCCTTCACACCCCTCACGAGCGCACCTGATTCACCCCACGGCGGTCTACGCTCGGCCGTCATAGTATACAATTATACCTCTCGTTTCTTGGGATAATACATAATCACCGAACAAGATGGACACCAACATGGAGGATGTGGGCAAGATGCCCGAGGCGCACCAAATGTCTGCTGCTCCAATAGACCCACCGAATATCGGAACCCTCGATGGCTGGATTGAGAACCTCATGGCTTGCAAGCAATTGTCAGAGGCCGATGTACAGAGACTGTGCGATAAGGTGCGATGCAATTGAGCCCTATGCCGGATACGCAATTCCCCACTGCGTGGTGAAGGACTCTCTGGGCTGACATGGAGATATTGCAGGCGCGCGAGGTGTTACAAGAAGAGTCGAACGTACAGCCAGTGGTACGCAAATCCCGCGGAAGAGTCGTCCAAGTTGCAGAAGCTCACTTCACGCGTAGAAATGCCCAGTCACAGTCTGTGGAGATATCCACGGTCAATTCCACGACCTGATGGAGCTGTTCAAAATTGGCGGCCCAAACCCAGATACCAACTACCTCTTCATGGGTTTGTGCTGTCGATCACCAAGCCGTATTTTTCCGACTGACATGTGGCATAGGCGACTACGTTGACAGAGGTTACTTCTCCGTTGAGACCGTCACCCTCCTCGTTGCCCTTAAGATCCGCTATCCTCAACGCATCACCATCCTCCGTGGCAACCACGAATCGCGCCAGATTACCCAAGTGTACGGTTTCTACGACGAGTGCCTGCGCAAATACGGCAACGCCAACGTGTGGAAATACTTTACCGATCTTTTCGACTACCTTCCCCTCACCGCCCTGATCGAGAACCAGATCTTCTGTCTTCACGGCGGTCTTTCGCCATCCATTGATACCCTTGACAACATTCGCGCTCTCGACCGCATCCAGGAGGTGCCGCATGAGGGCCCCATGTGCGACTTGCTGTGGAGTGATCCAGATGACAGGTGTGGATGGGGAATAAGCCCAAGAGGAGCAGGATACACGTTCGGACAGGATATTAGTGAGGCGTTCAACCACAACAACGGCTTGACACTGGTCGCAAGGGCACACCAATTGGTTATGGAGGGATTCAACTGGAGCCAGGAGAGGAACGTGGTCACTATATTCTCTGGTATGTGCAAGCTCCATAAGATTATTGCGGAGGATGAGAACGCTGACATTTTTCAGCACCGAACTACTGTTACCGCTGCGGTAACCAGGCCGCCATCATGGAGATTGACGAGCATCTCAAGTACACTTTGTAAGTGTCTCGACTAGCCCTTCTGAGAGCAAAAAGTGTACTAATGCCATCTGTAGCCTACAGTTCGACCCTTGCCCACGCGCTGGCGAACCAATGGTTTCCCGCCGTACGCCAGATTACTTCCTTTAGACGTCCGATCTTAAGAACGGAAAAGGCGCCTTTATATCCTTTCGTATGCAGACAGTCATGCGAAAATGGAACTGCTGGCTATGAAATGATAGACTACTTTGTACACTTATTCGCCAGCCTGTCATAGAGGGACTAATTATGCATCGGCTAAATTAAGTGGATTGTCCATGTCCTTAGAAGCTTTTGACGCGTGAAGTATCATGGACGTAATGAGAGTAGGTAATCTTGTAAGCACGTGAATTTGCTCTGTTTTACATAAGGTATGGGTATCATCCAGGTAAATCGTTCGACTTTTTGCACCACCATTCATGCCATCCAACTCCGCGCTGAAAACAAAATGGCCTTGACTCTGACTCTGCCATCCATATTCTTTGCCCATGTCCGACCTCAGACCTACCAGTTCCACGTCCTACTGCTAGCCGTGAAAACAGGCGGTTTCCAAATCAGCCTCTCCGGCTCGATAATATGCCTCCCCTTCAGCTTCTCCTTCTCCTTCTGGCGCTCCCTCTGCTCAACAATCGCATCGGTAAGGACGATGACATGGTGATTTTTCTGCGCGTAACCACTCATCAGCAACCTTGCCTCGCCCCTCAGACCCTCCAACCCGATGCCGAGAGAAGAAGCCGCAGACGACGAAGAAGCAAGCCCACTCACCGAGTACCGGAGCATGTTCAGATTCTGCAGCGTGTGCAGCACGTCGTTGGTCGTCATCGCCGTCGCCGCCCCGACCTCCTCCACGCTGATCTCCCCCTTCGTTTCCATCAGCAGGTCCACGATCGTCTCTTGCCAGTACGCCCGGTAGCCCAGCAGCCCGAGATCGGACAGTGGCTTTTCGGGCGACCCGAGCTTGCCTTCGCGCTTGCTGAGCTCGTAGCTGAACGCGATCAGCAGTTTTCCGTACCCTTTGCGTTGGTATTGCGGGAGGGTCAGGATACACGCGACGTTGTAGCCCTCGGCCGACTCCTTTTCCTTGCTGAAGTAGCCGACGAGATGGTGCCCGTGCTCGTCTCGCGAAGTCATGCAGTAGAACAGGAACGGATCGACGTCGTAGTAGAGCGTTTTGTGGTCCAGGAATAGTTTGCTCAGCAGACAGAGATTCCGACACCACGTCCTCTGCCGCCGGCCGTCGATCTCGAAGAACGAAACGTAGTCGTCGCGGTAGATCTCGTTTCCGGGCGGGTGCATGAGCGTGCATTTGTGCCGGTGTCGCCGGAACTGCAGCTCGGATCCGAAGTAGAGCAGACACATCTCGCAGATGTAGACCATGTCGCAGTCACTGAATTCGACGGGGTAGGGCGAGAAGTACCACGGCTCGATCTCGTGTTGGCCCATTTGTACCCGCTCGAGGTTTCGCACGCGCGAGATCTCGGTCTGGTTCTGCGTCATGGACCCGCCGGTTCGCAGCTTCTCAATCTCTTCTTCGCGTGAGTATTCGTGGTCTGGCATGGCTTTGGCCGCGGCAGCTTGGTCTTGCATGTCAAGCAGGTCGACCGTGTCTTCGTCACCGTCGACATCAGCTTGCGGTGTGCCATCGGCGGGTTCTTGTGCCAAAACAGACACGGAGGGTGACTGATTCTCTTTGCCACCGGCTTGCGATGGTCGCCGAGAGGTTTCTGAGAGGTCCGTGGGCGTGGCGGACACTTCGCGCACACTGGAAGTACGCGGCCGTTTGTTGGCTTTGGAATTCTTTGAGGTGTTGGCTTTGCTTGTAGCTTTGCTTGTCGCTGCTTTCTTGGTTTTCGATTCCGGTTTCTCTGGTAGTGGCCAGTCTACTTCGCGTGAGAGATCGAGACGCTCCGCCGGTACCCATTCTGCATGTTGTTAGAAGAATACAAATGGTCTTCTAGTATCGGTAATGCATACCGTCTAAACGCTTGTTGAAGTCCTCATAGTGAACGCTAAATTCATCAGCAAATGATAAGACCGTTCGACCGCGCCAGACTTACTAGAACGTCGGCTTGCCTTTGCGGGTTTGTATAGACAGGATCTCTGCTTTGCGCTTCTCGCCTTCCTATGAATGGTTAGTAGTTGCTCAGACAGATGGAGCTCGCAACAAATTGTAAGAAAGAAGTTCATTCTACGCATGACCTTGAAGACAGGGAGATCTGCCATATATGGAAAAGAGAATGTAGCATTATGAGCCATGCCTCATTGCAAGATCCGCTTGCAAGCGCCAAGCCGCAAACAACATATGTGAATGAAGATCTAATAGTGCGGAAGAGCTCACCTTTTCGACCCACGCCTTAACCCCGACCCTGTTCGATCAGTCAGACAATGTAAAGGCTCGCGTCGGTCCTCATGGTATGCGCACCTCAGCGTCGCAAGCGTCGCGAAGCCCTTCTCTACTTTCGCCTCCTTCTCACCATCTGCACCCGTCTTCGTAGTCGGAGCCATGATATTAGGTACGGCGATGACCCTCTATGTATTTTTGTGGATTTCGTGATGACGGTTGATGAGCTGTAGTCGCTCGACGTGCGGCCGTCGCAAAGCCCAGATTGCGACCGTGAGGCGTTGCAGTCGCTGGTGCCAAGGCCTTCCAGCTACAAGTTTTATCTAATCTGATAGGATGCGATCTCCAACACTTGAGCTGTTGTTTCCTCGATCAACCTAGAACTACACCATACGCACTCGCTACCGATGACACTGGGAGGTCACTTCATGCTGCTGCGCCTCCCTCAGGGCTGTGGTACGATGTGATGCGTGTGCCGCATCAAAATAGCGTCCTCCAAGGTCGAGCTTGCTTCGTGCCTTAGGTACACAGGCATCATTGGTCGCAGGCATGAAATTATGTACATATCCTGAGGCCGCCCTTTCAAATGTAGGCAGCCTGCGCCTCCGTAGTTACTTGCACAGCCTGTGTCGGAGTGTGTGGATGCCTTGTCTCTTCCACACTCCCACCTTTCTTCTGCGATAAGCCGAACGCCTGAGGCAGACTCACTCCATCATATGACGCTCGATGAGCCACCCTGCACGTCGAAACCTCGATAACAGATCACAATCATTCGTCAAACATATGCAAGACTATGAAGACTTGTAGCGGGGCGAAAGTAGGACACGGAATGCGCAGGCAGAAAAAGGCAGAAAAGGCATCCAGACGAGGGTATGTAAGCTTCGTCTGCATGTACTGATACCATAAGACTCGTTGACCGGTGTGTTGTATGGTAGTAAGTACCATGTACAGGGTTAATATTGGTGTGAGTTGCCTGCCCCCCTTCTGTAACATGACTCCCATTCGAGAACGAGACTCCGCGGTCACCTTCCGATTGAATGAAGAATGGCTTCATACAACGATGTCTACACTTGTGGTGGAGGCTACGAGTACCTGCTGAGAAGCGCCAACTATTCTGGAAAAACAGATGTCGATAGCTACCTATTTGAGGGCTCGGTTTGTAGTGAGTCAAAATGATCAAGCCCACCTTCCATAGTCTGATGTGCTTCAGCGCCCCGAAAACTGTATCATGAATCTTTGAGGACTTCTTTGTCACAACTCTGTCATCCTGAGCGAGAGAAATATCCGCCCAGAGCAGAGCCGAGAGTCGAGAGACCTAAAAAGGCTACTGGCAGGAAACGCGTCTACATTCGTCAAGATGGCAAAACAAAAACCTCCTCTGTCGTGGAAATCTCGACCGGAGTGGACACAGCATCAGTGGCACCGAACCTCGAGCGTGTCTCATCCGGCACCGAGAGACACCTGGTACTGTAGGTTAATATGAGTGTGGTGGCGTGATTGGCGGCTTAGCTAATACCATCCAGCTTCATCAACCTGACTCCCGTGGGAAATACGGGACAGCGATTGTCCCTTGAGCAAGATAGTGCATCATTACTGGTGAATGACTTTCGAGATTCGGGCTTCTTTGTGCACGACCGCTTCCTTCCTAATCTGACAGGCAGTGTGGAGCATGAAGGGCGGCGACCGTGAGCAAGTCAACTCATTGCACTTCATGCGCTGATATCTTCTACCGGATCTCTCAATGGGAATCATCACAGTCTGACGAACCAGACAACGGCGGACCAGTCTCGGTCTACACGAACATTCACTCCTCGCCGCGCTTCGCAGTTACGTTGGTTGTGGGCTCCAGAAATAACGACTGCGTGCAAAACCTGAAAGAACATAAGGAGAAAAGTGCAGGTCGCTCTCCTGGGCGACTTCCGTATCTCACTCTACTCTTCCGACCTCTTGAGGTGCAATTTTTGCTCATCAATGCGGCGTGGAAAATTCTGGAGGACATCATCACAACCCAGGTCAGTAGGCCCATGCACACGGGGAACCGATGGTCGCATGCTAACGTTGTCACTCAGATTGGCAATATCACTAGCATGGCTCAGGCCCAGCTTGAGACCTCCGGAGAGTTCACAACAGACCGTTTCTGGAAGCGCATTCAAACTAAGAATCGGATTATACGCTCGATCCTCGAGGATACTAAAACAGCAGAGACTGTTGCCGAACACGTGTATGATTGCCACAACGAATTTAGACGCAACCCGTGCATCACCAGCCAAGGCTTGAGCGATTCCGCCAGGCACCTCTTGGAGTCAATACAGCAAAGGCGTAAGACCGTAGAGAAGTATGATGGCTTGAAGAGTATCATGTTGCAAGTTGATGCAAGGAATAAAGCGGCCTTGGAAAATTGCAAAGCTCAGATTACAGGCCTAGAGAATGATTTGAGTGCAATGAGATTGGAAAATTATGAGCCCAAAGCAGAACTGGATGCTCAGTCCAGCGAACCCCCAGTTCTCGACCACGAGTATCAACCGACAAATGGTACGTTCGTTTCACGCTATGCCTCACACCAAACCTAACTGTTGAGCAGCAGAACCCGGTATACATCACACTGGCGTGCACTACTGCGCTAAACCGCCAACACCGCCAATGGAGGCGCACCCACACCATACCGCAGCGCAAGGCTGCTGTTACTACCAGGCGGGATGCGCTGGGATAAGAGCTGATCCGGGAGTCGGACAGAAAGGGGACAAATTGCATCGGCAGCCAGAGTATCGCCCTCAATGAAGGGCAAGGGGATAGTGACGACAGAACGAGAAAGACACTCATGACTTTATGACTTGATTGGAATTGTATGTCCCCTTCGAAGGAGAAAGAGCAGAGGGTCCAGATCTCATGATACCCAAGGGTCGAAAAACTGTAATTGACTTTCGTTTCTCAAATTGTTTTAAGTAATCGGATAGTTCAAGTATGAATATCCAGTCAGGCCTTCACCATAACTCAAGCTTCACACAAAAGTAGAATTTGGTTATGGAGTTAGCGGTAGTTAGATCTTGTGCTGGAACCTGATATTGGCATCAGCTTTCATATTGGTATCTGCGGTGGCTGGAATTATGGATACCGCTGACAGATAGAGAATGCTTCTGAGCACGCCTACCGGCTGATCGAGCAACACCCAAGCACAATAACTCGAATCTGCCCTCTCAAGGTGCAACATCAAGTAAAGTACCTACCTAAAGGATAAAGTCTATTGCCAGATGGGATGAGTCAGCCGGCGTTTGTTGGCTGGCTGTTTCACCATCACGAACTTTGTTAACCATACCGATATAGCTTTCGGAATTTGCGACGCCTCAGGCATTTTAGTTACACCCAAGGCAGTTTATTTCTCACATTACGTTCATTTACATATATAGACTCTCGAAGCTAGAATGTCCGTTATGTATATAGCCATCTCCCTCTGCTTCCTCTCTTCTAAGAAACACATACAATCTTCCAAGCAATAACAACACATCGAGCAACCAAGACTCCCTTAAGCATACACTTCAACATGACATCGTCTAGCACGGTCTCAGATCCCTCACCAACATCATCTGTGATTACGAGCCGGTCACATACCTCTACCTCAATCTGCCAAACCACATCATGTTCCCCAAGAGATAAAGCCAGTGCGCCACATATCGAAGAATACAACATACGAGGATCACTGGCTTCCCCTGGCCACCTTAACTTCCACACTCTTGGATCAAGCCAGGTAAAGACCCATCAAGGCGACTTCCGCCGTATCGGCCATGGTTTCTGCGGCAGCGTCTGGACGCAGGGCAAGGCCACATGGGCAATCAAGAGAGCTGATGGAGCGCCGACAAGATATCTATGGAAGGAGTACTACATGCAGAACAGGGTCCTTGCAGCGCTAGAACGGTTTCCGACACCGAGCTTTCGCGTTCCAGCATCCTTCTGGTACATCTCCGCCGACGACGACTGGTGGCACGGCCAACTACCGCGATTACCTAGCAACCCACCCCAGGAAGCGTGCAACGCAATGTGCTCCGAACGCATACCGTCGCTCTCGCGAGAGTTCAGGGATATCTTGATCGACAGCTTCTGTCCGCAAGCGATCAGGTCAGAGATCAAGCGCAGCGATTCCAACGCCGACTGCATCACGCGACTGTATCTTGGGAAACGCCGTGGCGGGATGCCGTCGAAGTTCTTCTCCCTGCGCAACTTTCCTCTCTTGCTGAACCACATGGAGCAGCTCGGTCTCCCTGTCTTCGATTACGCTAGAGCTATGGCTGGGGCCTTGGCTTGCATGCACTGGGAAGCGGAGATAGATGCGAATGACGTTGAGTTCGTCCTTGGGTCGCGCCGTCAGCTCGATACTTCACCCCTGCGCCTACCGCCAGCGGTCATCGGATGTCTGCCATATAACTTCTGTACCCGAGCTGGAGTCGAAGCTGAACCGGTAGACGAGATCCAAGACAGCAGTCTCGTGGACGGTAACGAAGTATGGCTCTTGGATTTCGACTGTTGCGGCTCGATCACGATGGATTACGAAGGTGTTGAGAAAGCCGCGTTGGCGGCGCATCGGAATGACCCCTATCATCCACGCCCATGCTCTTCAGAGTCTCCTGACTTCGAGCTATGGAAGACGTTCCGGGACCACTATCTGAATTCCAGTGCCAAGGTGGTGCGACGTCGCGGAGTGGATGTGACCCTACCTGAGAGGTTTATTGCGCGTCTGATTGAGCTGCAAAGTGAACCTAAACCTCAGCAGAACCAGCCTCCTATGCCGACAGACACCAACTCTCAGTTCTATAATGCGTTTGTAACAGGGCAGGCGGACGATGAGCAAGTGGTGGAAGACTGGTGTAACCATAAATCAGAGATCAAGCAAAGTTGAACAAACTGCCATCTGTCCCAACTACTGCGTAGACGAAAGTGCAACGATACTGAAACCCAGCCCTTCATCAAGTCCCACCCCACCCTCCGCAGCCTCAAGGAATGGCCGAACTCCCAGCCGCAGCGCCCTCTCACTCAGCATATCGTCATCCTCCCCCAGCACACCTCGATCAATAGGCCCATTCCACCCGCCCTCCAGCTCCCACAAATGCCCATCCCTCCCCCTCACAAAACTGATAAAGTGAAACCCATTCGGCTCCTCCGCCCGCGGCGCAACCGTGTCGCCTTTCTGAGCCGCATCCTGGTGCGCCTTTTCCAGCTCGGCAGAATCATACAGCAACTGCGCGCGGTCATGCACCTTAAGAGGCACAGCGGCCGCAATGAGCTTGTCAAGCGTCGAGTCCGGCTGGATATGAGCTTTCGCGGGCCCGTTCGCGACGGAGTGGAGCAGGGCAATAAGCCCGCAGGCGTGCCCAATCGTCTGCTTGAACCAGACCACAGGCTCGGTATCACCGACGCCATCGTATTCCGGCAGCTCGGCCTTGCGGGTGATGTCGAGACCGGGCGGGAGGTCGGCGACGCGGCGTTTCCGCCAGACTGCGGCGGGCGCGATGAAGATGAGTGAGTAAACGGGTCGCGGGATCAGGGCCAAGAGAGAGGGCTCGTCGATGGTGTAGACGTCGGAGAAAGCGAGGGAGGGGGAGACACCGAGGGCGTGGACGAGGTGAGTGAAGACGGAGGGGTTGTTTTCGAGGGGGATGAAGTACTTCTTGCCGGCGGGGACGGCGCCGGGGTCGGTGGGTTCGGACATGGTGCGAGTTGAGGACGAAGATCAATTTGAGATGGGCGTAGATATCGCTGAAACAGTGCACAGTCTACGTGATGCAGGAGAGATGTTTCTGTCCCGGGCGTGAGGTAAGCGGTCGGTGCCTGATGTGAATGTCACATGTCACATGTCAGACATGGCATATTGCCCCTTCCGTGCCCAACATGGCTGCTCTAGGAGCGATATGAGATGTAGGTTCTAGATGTAGAGCCGTGGATGCGCCTTCCTTGATGGTCTACAAGTTGGAGAAAGCAATGGCTGATGGGAATGGGGAGCTTTCACACTGTGCCAAGACCCCGTAGCTATGAGATACAGTCCATGTACCTACATGTACCTAGGTAGATAGCTTCAGTGGATACTTCTGAATCTGTCAGACCGTGTGCTGGCAAAAGCACACTTCTTATGCTCTGGCTATGATCCATATAGGCCTCTAATCGATTTGGTATCCCGCGATGTGGACTTGCATTAGCTTTGTGATAGACATCCATCAATCACCACAAAGTAGCCGGAAGCGCATTTGTTCAAATATCATACGGTTCGTAAATGTTATCCTCAGACATAATGACTGTCATATCGCCGCTCCAAAACCCAGCCATTTCCATATAGAGTTAGTTGTATTCGGTACACCAGACGTACAACCGGGTATACCAAAAGATCCCAAAAAGTTCGCCAAATGGGGGGTATCAAGAATCCAATATCGCGCCGATTACCAATACCCCTTTTGCCCGTCCTGCAGCCATCAATCCCGTCATCACCCCATGCAGCCATTCTTGGCAGCCCCAGCCCAAAGAGTCTCTTACTCTTGGGCATGTCCGGCATTAGAAACACTCTCTTCTAGCCCAGAGATTGACGCAGCAATCCTCGCCTCCACGGCAGCAAAAGCGGCACTATCAGGAGCCACGCGCCTCGATTTCGGTCTAAAGAACGGTTAGCGAACAAGCTTTGTTTCCCACTCCATGTGCAGTTACTCACGGTACCCGTTGGCAGCTCCGACACATAACATGCCCGCAACCGGCACATTTCCTTACGCTCTTGTCGAACGCCTGATGGCACGCGTGACATACATAGCGCACACGCTGGCGCGGTTTTCGGTATACGCGTTGTACGAGGGGCACCATTTGCGCAGCTTGGCTGCCGGGCCGTTGTTGCAGGTCGAGATGACTGAGGTTGAGAGCTTGGAGATGTACGCTTTGCCCGCTGCGAGAGTATCTGGTTAGGAGGGGCGGTGAGGGATCGATGTCGGGCGGACTCTGTGCCGGGATTTCTGTGGCTTGAGTGTGAGGTGAGGGAGACGCCGCAAGATGGGCTGTGGGACGAGTTAATCCTGCGTCCGATGTTGTGCTTTCGATTATTTCTCCTTCTTCTGTCACCGTTCCAGCATGTTGTGTGTTGGTTGGCTGCACCGTGGGTGTAGCAGGTTGTGACTGCTCATCTACAAGCCGTCTTCCCTCCATCAAAGCTCTCTGTACACCTCTTGCTGGTGCCCGTGGGCATTCCGGACACTTTCTATGGCTGCATCGTCCGCAATGTGTGTTTACTCCAAAGTCTGTCCCGCACAGATGGCAGCATCTATGCATTCTCATTCGTGGTTGTCGTTGTACTCGTTGCACCATCTCAGGTTCAGTTCCTGGCGTGTTGGAGGCCAGACCAGGAGCGGGGCTGTGCCGTGACGGGAAGGAAGACTCAGAGCTGAGTCCATAACGTGTGAGGAGGTTGCGCGACCTTTCTGAGTTTGCGACAAAGCGTGAAAGGAGGGCCGGAGTCGAGGAGGAGGTCAAAGGACCCCATGGTGAGAGTGGTGGGCTCTCTGTACTAGGGCTACAGGTGGTCAGTATATAGTCTGCAGCTTGATGAAAGCTAGGTCTTACGAGGCTTCTCTGGATGCAGAAGCTGAACTGTCTGCAGCAAGACGAGGAGACAAGTGTGCACTATCATCCTGCTCTAGTCCAACACTGCTTTCTCTGAAGTTGGGCGCTGAGAACGACGCCCGTATCCGGCGCTCCGTCCTTTCTATGCTGCCTCTTTGGCGTGGAATGTTTTGCTCTCCATCTCTTTCGGGCGCACCCGGCGCAGTGGACATATCCATTTGTCAAGGTTTCGAGACGCCGAACATGAACAGGGGACGGATTATCTGGGGACTTGACGCAGCGACGTTGAGTTTGAGGTTGAGGTTACGCAGAGTCGGGGAGGTTGTAGCACCAGGCGCCTGGGTCGTGCGACCCTCGGCTGTGTCACAGTCAACGGTCGAGAACTTCCCGTGAGGTTTAACCCGAGTTCAATGTTGCGACAAACAAAGGAAGGCGATCGACAAGTGGAGGCCCTGGAGGCTGGAGGGGTAGTTACGGGAGTGTGGGTATTGGCCGGGCTGCTGGTGCCGCGAAGCGTAGTTACGGGGCCGAGATTGGTGTGGTGTAGTCGACGTCTATCACCCGCTGCGTCGGAATTGGATGGCGGAGGCAGAGCACACGTCTAGACAAGTAAAGTAGGTGACGGGCGATGTATGTTGATATAATGTCGCGCGCAGTTTACATGTAACCTGCACAGGAGTGTTGCCAACGATGGGCGATAGGTTGATGGAATGACGATGCCAGGATGCTTGGGAGCGGGCGGGATTGCTTGTTACTTGTATTATTGTACTCCTCCAGCTACGAGCCGGCGGCGCAAGCAACCTTGGAAGCTTAAGCAATGCCCAGTCGAGCGGGCCGTGTTTACGCTACAGCAGCAACGGTACCCTACACTGTATGCAGTAAGCTTGGCTTTAAGTGCCTGTAAATCTGGCCCATTCCTCGGTACACAGCCATTTCTCGGTAAGTTAGCCACATGCACTCTTCATGTTCGGTAAGAAGATTGGAGTGCGGCCCCAGTGCCCGCCAACTCCACCCCGTCGGAACACGGATGCCTTCCTCCCGGCTTCCCTGACAGCTGCAGAACGTCAGCTCTAACCGAATTTCCATGCATCAATGATCAATAATCCACTGAATGGCACTGATGTCTCCCTTGTTTCACCCCATTCAGACTGATCATTCAGGCTGATAGTGCTGATCCCGCTCCAATAAATGCGCCGGCAGTCTTCCTATTCGCCAAGCCCGATTGCCCTATCAGTCCGACCGGTATGCCTCGGCTGCAAAGCGAAGACCCAGTATAAGCCTCTCTATATAGATCCAGCTGTCAAGGGCATCGGGTTTCAGGTCCTTCCCGCAAAACAACCACGCCCAGAACCAGGGTACCGTAACTAGGCTACCATTCCTAGGGCACCATAACCATTCACCATGGGTCTGCCCTGATTTTGTCCTGGACATGTTAACTAACGCCATCGTGATATTCATCTACCCCTTCGTCTGCCTCTCGCTGTCTGGTGTCGCTCTTGCATTGCAGACACGTGGGAGTCGCATGAACCGGAAGAAAGTGACCCATCACGCGTTGGCTCCCTAGGAATGGTCAATATCTGATGGACTGCTGCAAGCTCCCACCCGGCCCCTTGCTCCAGCTGCGACTCCAAAGCCATCAGATCCCGTAGCCAATAGCCAGCCACCAAGCTGGTGAGAATGCTACCGAGCCGACACCCATCTGCCGAATCGGCATCGGGTTTCGGTGGAGAGCAAGCAAAATTGAGTTACTTGCGAGTTGGGTATCCTGGCACCACAAGCCGCAATCAAGCTTATTCGCTGTATCAGAACCAAGTTGATGCATCCGCTAACACCCGAGACACGGGCTCGAGCGCTGCTGACCAGAGTGTGACCGAAGTTGACCACAAGGTAGGTACGCTTCTTTCTGAAATCAGGTGAGACGAGCCCACTTCACTATCTGCAGACACAAAGTACACAATCGTACCTTGTGCGCTGAACAACATCAAATTCATCAATCGTCTATTGCACATGCTAAGAACTTTCTTCCTTGTGAACATCTCGCCATGCAGTTCAACTCTCAATTGATTGTCCATCGCAGTTTCTCTACTAGCGCCCATCCTGCTAGCGCCCATGTAGGCGGACGACTTCCTTTCGGAGCATGAAGTGCAGTATACATGTCCATGTGCCGATCATTACAGAGACTGAAGCGGTACGGTCCATATAGCCCACGATTTACCTTACTCACCGCTCCTTGCTGTTTGACTTCCGGTTCAATTTCTTCCTCACTCTCCATCTTTGATGTCCTCCTACACCTCATGGTCGAGATGATTAGTCCCAGGCGCTCAAAGCATCGTGACTGCCCAACTTTCTCTTCTTCATTGGAGACTCAACCACTGTTACCGGAGTAGGAACACCTGATGAGTCCTGCGTCGTAGCTTCGCTCAAAAGATCGGCAACGGTTGATAGAGCAGTTGGACAACTCGCTTCGTACGGCCGATTTGTTGGAACCGGGACTTGACCGTGGGAGATTTGCGAATCTGCTGTCTGAGCGTGCGCCTGCTGAGTTTGTCCCATATCTTCTTGCTCCTCCACGCCCTTGACGTACTTCACATACCGACCATCAATACTTTCCTTTTCACTCTCGATCATCTCCTCCGTAGCTTTGTCGTCAACCCACTGCTCAACACACCTCGGACACTCGATATACCACGCAGTTGGCTTACCCTCGAATCCCAGCATCTCATACTCCTTCAACGTCTCTCCAACCAGCCTCACAGTATCCCAATCAAGACAATCCTCACAGTACCCACGCTCGCACCACCGGCACCGGTAGATCAGTCCACCGGCATCAGTCGTATTTTTGCCGCAGTCTGTGCATGAGTGCTGCGGACAGTGGAAACCAACCTTGCCCAGGGCTTTGGCTTGAAAATGAGGTGTCAGGCAGTTGGAGTGGTAGCTGCGCGGGCAAGAGCTGCAGCAAACGAGCGATCCGCCCTCAAAACACACCTGGCAGTGCTCTTGGTGCGTAATCGGCGGCGCTTTCTCTCGCTTCGTGTCCGCAAGACGTGGGTCCTTGCCTGCCAGAGTGGGCACGGCCTCCCAGTCGTCACAGTTCAGAGACTCCTTGCTGATGGCAAAGCCGTCCATCATCACCGTTGTGTTTTTGCCGATACGCCGGTCTTTGCGGTCCAGATACTGGGACTGGGCCTCTGAAGTCATGTCTGCTTCGCGTTGATACTTGACCCCATTCAGGACTGCAGTTTCGACGCGCTCCATCTTCGATAGCCATGCTTCTTCGTCGATGTGGCTTGTCTGGCTTGTCTGGCTGGTCGCAGTATCCGTCATGTCATGGGCAAGAGTGTGGTCTTTGCATTCTTCCACGGTCGGCTTCCAGTCCCACCGCAGCATATCGGTGATATCGAGCTCCGGATGAGTCAGGGTCGTTGCGCCACGACGCACAATAGATATGAGTTGACTTGTCCCTAGGTGAGACCCATCTCCCTCATCGGCGATATTTGGTGAAGGAGAACCCCCTTTGCGATTCTCGGACGCTGGACCAGACGGAGTCGGAGTGTAGATGTTTTGCATCGACTCCGTTACCTTTTGCAGAGAGATACAGCTTCTTTCGAATTCTTCCGATCATCTGCTCTTCTACAGTACCCTGGGTGCATAGCTTGTATACCGTCACAGGGTTGGTCTGCCCGATGCGATGAGCACGCGCTTCAGCCTGGAGAGTAATCTGAGGGTTCCAGTCTTCATCCATGAACACGACATCGCTAGCGGACGCTAGGTTTATGCCAAGTCCACCAGCCCGGGTTGATATGAGCATGACTTTGAACTCCGAAGACTGGTCATTGAACATTCTGATGGCGAGGTTTCGCTTCGCTCTGCCCGTAGCGCCGTCCAGACGGTGATATCGAAATGTTGATTGGATGGTGTTTCCGCCCTTCAAAGTCAGCAGATCCTCGCAGAGATCTAAGGTACCGGTGAAGCAAGAGAAGATGAGAATCTTCTTGCCCTGCCTGATAACGAGCTCTTGGACGAGCTTGTCCAGCACCATGAACTTTCCAGAGGCCTTGACAACATGCTCACCAAGCTTGTAGGGATCGGGACAGGCTGGCTGCAAGATGTATGGATGCGTACACACTTTCCGCAGCTGCATGATGAGATTCATCAACTTCTGCCATGCAGTCGTCTTCTTGCTGTCCGCTTGCTCGTTGAGCACTGCTTTGTGCATGATCCGTCGGCTTTCGGACCATTCCTCTGGTGGATTCGCAGCTTGCTCCAACTCTGTGACCTTGGAGCCTGTTTCAGTATCTTCTGCTAACACCTGTTGCTCTTTGCTTCGGCTGTCTTTGAAGAGCTCGTCAAGCATGGGGTCACCCATTCTGGTTAGCAGGCGAGTGTACCAGAATCTTTGCATGGGCGTCAAAGGAACAAAGAGCAAGATCTCCTCCTTGGGGGGTAAGCCGAGATTGACGCCAGGATTCTGCTTCAACCGGCGGAGCATGACAAGCTCCAACAGCCGGCGTGCATGATCTATGAAACCAAGCGACACTTTGCCAGCCGTGAGATTGAAGGCATCTTTGAAATTGTCTGCAGTCTTGGCGGTGAATATATCTGGGAATAACCAGTGAAGTAACGCCCACATCTCGTGAAGATTGTTTTGCAAGGGCGTGCCAGTCAGCAGTAGGCGAAACTCTGCAGCAAGGCCCTGCAGAGCATGAGACACATTGCTCTTCTCGTTCTTGATCTTGTGCCCTTCGTCGAGGACACAATACCGCCATACAAGCGCCTTCTTGAACCAGCCTTGCTCAGACACGAACGTTTCATAGGTGGTCACCATGACATCGAATGGGCTATCGTTGAGCCGGAGATCGTTCCCGGCTCTGTCAAGCTTGCCGTGCGCAACCAGCTTGAGTTGATCTCTCTCACTCTTCGCTCCATGGAAACGAAGAACCTTCAAATTAGGAGTCCACTTCCTTGCTTCCGCAGCCCACGAACTAAGAACACTCAATGGACAGACGACAAGATATGGTCGAGGCTCACCTGGAGGTGAAGGATGATTCTCCTCAAGATACTGAAACAAAGACAGTGTCTGCAGCGTCTTCCCGAGGCCCATCTCATCGCCCAGTATTGCAGACATGCCGTTTTCGTACATGTCGATAAGGAAGGATAGACCCTCTAATTGGTATGGTTTCATGACAGCGCGTACATTTTGAGGTTGTTTCTCAAGCAGACGGTAAGGCACCGGCTGTTGCACCTCACCCTGTGAATGAAGCTTGACGATGTAATTATGCTCCGGCAGCAGTGGCAGGAAATGGTCTCGATGGCGGAGAATGAAGGCATCACGGCTGACCTTCGTGTTCGCCGCAATGTCATGGCGTATACGACTTCGTGCGGTGAGTGGCTTGACAGCGAGAGAGGCGCCGGTAAGGTGGGCATCAGATTTGAGGAGCAGCTTCTGTGGGGTCTTTGTCGCTGATCGTGGTGTAGACTTCCGCTCGGGTCGGCCATGGTATACTTGCTTCCGAGTAGAGCGATTGGGAAGCGTCCTGCTTGGCGTCGGGCGGTTTGATGCTACGGACGCCGATCACCCATCAGTACGTTTTCTTAACACGGTTAAATTGACGGATTGCAAACATACCTGACTTGACACCGAACAAGGGCGTGGGCGCGTGAAGCTCGTCAGTACTCTCATTATCCCAGGTCGCAGTGCGCGGAGGGGTGGTGTAAGAACCAATCTTGTAAGTAGAGGGCGAAGGCGACACTACAGGTGTGTCTATCTCTTCACCTAATTGACCACCGTTGAGACTCCACCTCCTGGTGGGGTCCCTCGCTTCGCTGGACATTGTGCTGCGTGAAGATGGCGATGCGTGCGCTTGGAACAATCCCAGTAGGTCAGAAGCAGAGCTGGCCGGCCTCTCGACTGGTGTCCGGAGGCGAAGGGCTTGCTGAGCGTCTGCGCCGGTGTCGGCACTGTCAGAAGGTGAGTGTGTGGAAAGACCAGCCATGGTCATGGTCGTTCCTTCCAAGTTTCCGGGTGGTTACATGTGCATAGCATACATGCAGTGTGTACAGTTAGATGACCAGCTTATGCAATTACACGAACTAGGTAGGATGAGCCGAAAAGGATTTTGGCGAGAATCGAATGTACATGTATGTCTTTGATGCAAGTAATGTTGAGGTTGAAGTTGAAGTTGAAGTTCACTAACATGTTCGTTGCTAGGGTGAGGTGAATAGGTGCTGTCCCGGTGAGGGAGGCATCCGGCCGAGTGAAGTGAGGACCGAAGCGAACACAGAGCCTGATACGTACAAGTATGTAGTCCACACTAGGTAGTAACGAGACTTTGTTGCTTATATGGTGCATGAGGAAAATGCTTCTTCTCAGAAATCCAACATTGGAGGCAGTTACCTGTACAGGAGCAAACTCCGGTATGGTTTGTGAATGGCAGCGGATATGGACAGCATGATTGGACACTTCAACAGACATACTTAAGAACAGACTCATGATATTTGATTTGACGTATAGTAGAGTTGAGACCATGCTTACATATAACTGTTACCATGTGTTGTGTACTTGATGTGTATTTAATGTGTTCGCCGGCGAATAGCGCAAGTGAGCTGCGGAGGACGACGCGACGCCCGTTCCCATTTCGCGTCTCCGCGCCGAAGGTGAAGCCGCTGACGATGCGGAACATACGATCATACCTTACCTACATACCCTGTATACTGCACCACCTCGACACACTCACCGTCGATATTCATAGGTGACTGGCCGTCTCATCAAACATAGACCGACTCGTGCATTGAGGGTCGCGCACACCATTTTCTAAACCCGCCCTCAAAACAATTCGCAACCGAGCATACCCTGCGATACCGTCCACTTCTTCACCTGTACTGGAGTCACCCCTCGCGGTGAGCGCATGCTGACAGCATGGCGCGCTTCTACCCACTTTACGTCCGTCGCTCAGATGGCAAGATCGAGGTACTGAACAACAGGAGGAAGCCGGAGAGGAACGAACCTACGTCGGAGCAACTGGATCAGAAACCCGACAAGAATGGCGTTAGTGATTATTACAGGGAAGTTCCAATGGAGGAGACAAAGCACCTTGACTGGAGGAGGAAATTGGGTGGCATGCTAGCAAGGGAGCTAGGCTTCACAGATCAAGGCAAGTCTTGAACGAGCACTCATGCCGGCAATACACTAACTAGCCCAGAGATAAAGGGTACATGCTCGTTGCCTTCCCAGAAAACTATCGTCTTTATGAACATGTGAAGAAATCAGACGGAGAAGGGAAGACCGTTAAAGCCACCAAAACTCATGCTGGTGGGGGAAACGAACGTCAAGATGCGTATCTGTATGGCCATCCTATGGGACGAAAGAAACGCTTCAGAAGCCCTGCAGACTTCTACCCTCACTTGTACTGGCTTGTCACGGATGAGACGGGCGACCCAGACAACTGCGCATGCAAGATATGTACGCCAGAGGAGTTAGATGAGAAAGAAGCACCGGCACTCAAAAACGAGATCAAGAACGAGGTTAAGGCTCTTCCAGGCGCCAAAAGGGACGATACGAAACCAGACATGATTCGCAGAAATCCCGTGGTTGAGATGATCCGTCAGAATAGTGGGCATGGACCAATCCGTTCCGTCAGTACCAGCTCGCCTACCCCAAGAGGGAGCGCAATTCCCCAAGCATCACCAATGCCACAGGAACGCAAGCTTGACCAGTCGCTTGATCTGCGGTATAACAACTTCATGTTCCGACAAGGAGAGCTCGTGTGGTTCTGGGACCCAAAGGAGAGGTGGAAGCTTGGGATCATACTACGCCGTTGGAGAGGGAATGACCCGCAGCAAACTCGATATTACCAGCTGCAAGGCCTGTCCCATCCTTTCAGTCATCCCACAGATGTGACGATCGCGTCAGACAGTAAATTGAGGCCCTGGTATTCCTGGAGCGTACCCAGCTTCACTTGCCTCCGTCTCAACGATCTGCCCGTCACCTACGACACCGCAGACTGGAATGGCATGTTTGCTCGCAAATACGGCGCCGACGGAGATTATGAGGTTGATGGTAGCATCCTTGCCGCCAAATCTATTGATGCTACCTATACTCCCTTGGACCTGATTCGCCGCGTGGAGCCACAGGCTGGTGTGTCGGAAATGTATTGGAATGGCGTCTACCTTGGCGCAGAGAAGGTTTGGGTAGGAGATGCAATCCGCCCGCGAACTCCGTCCAACACAGATGTCGTGATCGTCCAATCCATACTCGAGCGTACACGCATATCTGCCTTCAACAATCAGGTCCTGGAGAAATCGTTCTCACTGATTGGTGCCGTATATGCAATTAACGAGATCGCCTACACTAATGGCCAGCAGCCAATACCCAACATTGCAGAACAACAACAGCTACCTCCCCGCATGGTGGAAGATCTGCGACAGCGAAACGTGCAGACTATCTCAACGCGCAGACAAGCAGCATTCTACAAGCTTGTGCAGCCGTCGGCGGTCTTCAGTATTCAAGATATCAAAGGGAGATGGTACGAATCGACGTTGCTACTTCCCATGCTAGACTCTCAAGGATACCAGGAGGCCCTGCAGCGAGGCGGGATTGTGGACGTCAGCTTGCGGATCAACAGCCGAGGCGACTGCTACCGGAATGGAAAGGTTCCTATGGAGATTGCTGATGTGAGAGTCGGCGATCGTATAGCCGCTTGTGGAAAGGCACTGCCCGCCGGCGTTGCAATCATCGACGGAGTAGACGCCCCGCCTCTATCTCAGTCTGGGGAGCCACAGCCAGATGAACCCGCGCAAAGACAGCCATCGCAAACCATGGCAAACCACTTGCCCGGGAGCTCGCAAAATGCAGGACCACAAGAGAACCATGGGCCCGGCTTCGAAGACTTTATGAACCTAGATGGTATGGATGGAGATCATTCCACAAGCCTGGGACAAGACTACACGAGCGGAGAAGGTGGTGGCACCCGGTACTTCTAGTGAAAACAAAGCTATTACATGCCCTGGTACTAGACTCTATCAACTCGTAGAGCATGCGGGCGCGTCAAGACGTAACTGAGCAGGCATGTTGTTGTGACATGCTATCACTCAGACGTGGATGGGTGTTTAGGTACGGTCGCCTCGATATCTTGGCTCGGATATTGGACCTGCGCGCGATCGAACCAAAATGTACGCGCACTCTCTATAATCGTTAAGGAACAACCTTGTATTCTGCAAACTTTATCTACCTAGAGTGTGTGCATATATGTAGCGACCGGAAGGTATATTAGGATGTAGTGCAGTACCTTACAGTACCTTATACCTGTAGATGTACGTTATAAGTATGTACTACTATATGTAGTAGTGCACGCGACACTTAGGGTTAGCGGCGGCAAACCGGCTGCAGCCGAGGACTGGTGGCGCAAAGAAGTGCAAGAAAGCCGGGCTAGCATGTGCTCGGGCTTCTAGAAGTCTTCAGGTAGTCTTTTCCCGATCATACGCCATTCCCATCTCTATCCCCTTCTACCTCCTCGTCTTGTCGCCACGTCCCTCCTTTCGTATCGGTAGCATCTTTCTTCGCTTGTAGCGTTTCGAGCCGTACTTTCTGTCCTTTTCTTACTCGCCCTGAAAGAACTTCTGGGCTCAGCCGGGCTATGTTGCTTCGCGCCGCCGGGCGAAGACAACGGCGTCACACATCTCGACAGCTCGCCGCGTCCTTCGATCAACTGCGCCTGCCTTTCTTATGCCCCGCACAGCTACAATGGAATGCCGCCAGGGCTGCCAGCTCCTCGTCGCCGCGGCCGCACCCGCATGACGCCAAAGAGCCGCAGCGCCTTCACCAAAGTCACTCCAGGCACCTCGGGACCATCGCCGAAGCTCAGTCAACCTCACACAGTTCGAATGGATCGATTCCGCATAGCCTGTCAGGCTCGGATGAGCGAGGGAGCTTTGGTTTTCACACCAGAGATTACGACCAGAAGCCACTCATGATCCCCTTACCGGTTCATGTTGAAGAGAAACATCGCAGCTATACCTCTGGCGTTGGCGGAGGCTTGCAAGAGATGGTCCAGGGGCTTTTCACTTGCCTCAAAGTACAACGGTATCACCGCGCTGAAGCTATTATCCGCAGACTGTCGGCGGAGCTTCATCCACTGTCCGGTGAAATCGCTCACGCGCATGGTCTATACCTTGCCGGCAAAGTGGACCAGCTGCTGTCAGAACCAGATCGCGCGGAGAGATCACGAATGATGAATCATTTGCAGAGCTGGTTCGATAATGAAATATGGAACAAAGGCGTCCCGCCTGATTCGAAGATCCTTGTCGCAATGATTCGAGCCGCCCTCAATAGTCTCACCGGCATCAAAAGAGATGAAGCCGTCCGTCACTACACCGAAATTGCCGAAGTACGAGGCACCGACACGTACGAGGGAGTGCTGTATGCTACCGCTTACACGGATGATGAATTTACGACACTGGGTCAAATAAGCTCACGCTTCTACGTATCTCCAAACCCAAAGCCTGCAATTGATCCTCGGATAGAGGTAGCGGAGAGCGCAGATGCTGATGGAGCTGCGGACTCCTCGGACAAACTCCCGTCAAGTATGGAGGATAAATTCGCAGAGATCGTCGAAGTAAATCAGAGTGGATTGGGACTCACATCTTTAAAGGAAACTCTAAGGGCGTTTGATGAACTGGCCAACAAGCTGAAGGCTGAGACACCGTCTGATTCGGCGATTTCAGACACTGGACTGCAGCATGCTCTTGCTATGCAAAGACAGCTACTCGTTGAAGAAAGTGCTAGCGAGGTCGCAGCTAAACGTTGGAAAGCTGAGGATGAACAATTACGACGCATCGGTATCAATACATCCATGAAAAGTAAACCGGTCGGCGCTTTGATGTGGGATTGGTACTCAGCACTTTTGCCTCTCCTACAAAAGGAGTTCAAGGAGACCAAGCAAATCATAGATCGACTCGAGAAGCAGGAACATCTTCCTTACACGGACGAGCGCTTGCTGTACGCGCCCTACCTGGAATTGATGACGCCTGAGAGTGCGGCTGTGACGACCATCATCACCGTCATGACCATGTTCTCTCGGGTGAAGCGGGTTGAGCATGGCGAGATCAACGTGGGACCCGCAGAACACAAGCTCGCACAGTTGACGGCAGAAATTGGCAGAACTATGCAGCTCGAGAGCCAGGCACAAGCTAGTAAGAGGGAGGCCCGGAAAAGCGCCGTTTCAAAGCCTAGTAATGGTAAGCTGCGCGGTGCGCGACTAAAACCGGAACGCCGCAGGTCCCTGTACTGGGCTACTACAGGCATACCGCACGAAGATGTGGAAGAATGGCCCATCAATATCAGAGTGGCTATTGGCGCCATGCTAGTATCGAAGCTGATCCAGGCCGCCAACATCTCAATAACTCGACAACATCCTCGTACGAAGGAGATGGTCACGGCAATGGTACCTGCTTTCATGCATAAATTCACCTACTCAAAAGGAAAACGGATCGGATGTTTGCAAGCTCATCCAGAGCTCATTCAGAGACTGTTACGGGAGCCAGTCGGTGGCCTTCTCGCTAAACGGCTACCCATGGTTGTGGAGCCTGTACCGTGGACTGGCTTCAGAAAAGGCGCCTACCTCAACTATCCCACCGATTTTATTCGCTATCCATCATCAGATCCGACTCCAAAACAGTATGCATACGCTGCAATTGAGAAGGGAGATATGGATCAGGTGTTCCAAGCGCTCAACGTCCTGGGGAAAGTTCCCTGGCACATCAACCGGGATGTGTTGAGGGTTCAGATTGAAGCTTGGAATATGGGCGAGAAAATCGCAAACTTTCCCCCTGCCGATCCATCCTTGCCGGTACCACCGGAGCCAGAAACAACGGACGCGTCAGTTAGACGGCAATGGTTAATGGATGTCAAGGATGTCCAGAACCTTGCGGCGGGCCTGCACTCGCAGAGATGCTTCCAGAACTTCCAATTGGAGGTTGCTCGAACTTTCAGCGAGGAGAGGCTTTACTTCCCACATAACATTGACTTCCGTGGCCGCGCCTACCCGCTACCACCCTATCTGAACCACATGGGTGCCGACAACGTCCGCAGTATCGTTCAGTTCGCCGATGGCAAAGAACTTGGCGAGGCCGGTCTGAGGTGGCTCAAGATTCACCTCGCCAACGTCTTCGGATTTGATAAGGCTAGTTTGCAGGAACGAGCAGACTTCACAATGGAGCATATTGACGATGTGTATGACTCGGCCACCAATCCACTCGGCGGGAGGAGATGGTGGTTGCAGTCAGAGGACGCCTGGCAAACCTTGGCAGCCTGTTTCGAGCTGAAGAAGGCCTTGGATTCCCCCGACCCAACGAAGTATGTCTCCCATCTACCAATTCACCAGGATGGTACATGTAATGGCCTCCAACACTACGCTGCACTTGGTGGTGATGAAGTCGGTGCAGCCCAAGTGAACCTTCAGCCTGGCGATCGGCCCGCAGACGTCTACACCGCGGTCGCGAACGCCGTGAGTGCCGAGATTGACAAGGATGCTGCTGCTGGAAACCCTGTTGCTCAAATGCTCCAGGGTAAGATCTCCCGTAAGATTGTCAAGCGTCCTGTCATGACCAATGTGTACGGCGTGACCTGGTATGGCGCCAAAGAGCAGATCAGTGGCGAGTTCCACGAATTGTTCCCGCATATCAAGAGGAGTGATCCCATCAACCAGGATCTCATGGCAAAATATGTCGCTCACAAGATCTTTGGCTGTCTTGGAACAATGTTCAAGGGTGCAGTTTCGATCCAGAAATGGTTGGGAGAATGCGCTGAGCGCATTGCAATGTGTGTAACCGGAGAGCAGATCATCGAGCTGCAGAACATGCAGAGACGTTACAAAATGAGAATGCCATCAAAGGAGGAAAGGGAAAAGGAGAAGGAGAAGGCCCTGAAGCGGAAGGGCGCTAAAACTGGCCCCAAGTCTATGTTCGACATTGAGGTGAAGGAGCTTTTCAAATCATCTATCATTTGGACCACACCTCTCCGCCTACCAGTGGTACAGCCGTATCGCGTACAGAAGGGCACGGCTGTCTACTCGACCCTCCAAAGTAACATTCACATAATGGAGCCTCGGCCTTGGGATCCTGTGGCAAAGCGCAAGCAACTGCAGGGATTCGCTCCAAACTTCATTCACTCACTGGACGCGACTCACATGATGCTCTCAGCCATCAAGTGTGACGAGATTGGTATGACATTTGCTAGCATTCACGACTCCTTCTGGACGCACGCCTGCGATGTGAATGAGCTCAGCATCGTCCTCCGAGATGCTTTCGTCTCCATGCACAGCGACGATATTATTGCGCGTCTGCGTGAGGAGTTTGAGACCAGGTACAAGAACGGCATGTACCTTGCCAGTGTCAGTGGGAAAACAGAAGTCGGCAAGAGGATTCACGCCCTGCAAAAGAAGCTACGCTACGATGCCAAAATCAGTGGCGTGAAGAAATCCAAGGGCATGTCGGCTGAAGTCATGGAATTACTGATAGAGAAAGAGAGGGTCGATCTTCTGAATAGTGATGATCCTGCGGATCAGGAGGCTGGCCGCGCCATGGTTACACCTGGAAGCATTTTCGCGGCCGAAGCTGACGAATCCGCGCTCACGGATTCGGGAGACCTGTCGGGCACACGCCTCGGAGAGGTACCTGACAGCGTTGAGGAGTCGACCGAGCAGGACAAAGATGCTGAGGATCTCCTTGACCCTATTTTGGGTGAGGATCATGAGGCGATTGACGAGGAGGGTGCGTCCGTCTCAGAAGTTTCAGAAGATCCAGAGGAGATGGAAGCCGCAGAAGCCGAGCCGACCGAAGAATCGGTAGAGGAAGAGAAGTCGGAAAACATGGGGAAGAAGCCCAAAAGAGCGCAACAGCTCAAACGGGTACAGTTCTGGCTACCTGTGACCTTCCCGGCCGTACCGGCTAAAGGATCGTTCGACGTAAAGACGCTGAAGGACAGTGTTTACTTTTTCTCTTAGTGACAGCCGAACACTAGAGTGGTTGGCGTTCGTTGGGGGTGGAAAATGTATTATACAGGGTTCAGGATTTGGCATTGAAGGGGTACAGGCGGCGCCGATGGCGGATTTGCTGCTTGAGCTCACATAGAGCGGTCAACTGTACTATATACCCACATATGGAAAAATCTCTTTGTCTTATATCATACGAGGACTACTTGATCTGTGGAACAGTGCATATTGTTCTCTGAATTTGATACAGGGGTTGCCTTTGTATCGGGATTAGCTGAACACTCGCCTTCTTCCGCATGAGAAAGTGGTTCCGCAAAAGCTGACACGCTGTTACTCCTGCGTATGCAAACACTATCTACTTCAGCTTCCAATCCTTGTAAGTCCACTTCTCCGTGACTGTACGCATCGGCTTCTTGTGCTGCATAGATTTCCTGGCTTCAATCTTGCCGTTGAGCAACATATTCCGGTACCGATCTTTGAGTAGATTGCCTTCTGGACGCAGGGCGCGTAGAGAGTCTTGAAGCTCGTCGGCCAACACAACCTCCAGCGGAGCTTCGGGCACACTATAATATGTCAGCGAGTTGGACCTTGATATCAGGTGTCTTCATCACTTACCGCAGTTTGCCACCGAGGGCTCTTCTTCTGAGAACTTCCTCCTCTCCCGAGTCCTCGCCGTCTGCCTCATCCGTGATCCCGTTTGCTTTCCGCTCCGCCTCCTTCCTTGCCACCTCCTTGGCAATCTCACGGATCCGTTGCTGTTGCTCCTCCTTCTTCTTCATCTGCTTTTCCCATTTTTCCTGCCTCTCCGCCGCCTTTCTACGCTTTATCTTGTTCCTCTCTGACGGCGTTTTCCTCTCAGGTCGCTTCTTGTTCACATATGAGTCCTCGGCTCCACTCTGAATGCCTTCCCACTCGCTCTCCCATGCGCTCTCATATTCATCATCGGTCACCGGATCTGGCTTTGCTGCCTCCGCAAGTGCCTTCTCCATCCGCTCGGCTTCGGCTTGTTCCTCAGCCAGCCTTGCTGTCTCGGCCTCGACTGCCTTCTCGCCTTCGCGCTTGACAAGATCCTCCCAGGCTTCAAAATCCGGATTGTAACTCTTTCCAGCGTCTGGTTTCCGTACCGCAGCGAAGGGCCTTCCATTCTCGGCGAGCGATATAGGAGCGTGTTTCAGTGTGGTCGGCTCGACCTTCGCCTTCTTCTCTGGTATGAAAGAGAATCGGGGGTCCTGCGCAACTGGTTCCATTGCCCATGGATCGTGGTCTACTTTCTCGGTGATGATAGTCTTCTTGAACCCCTCACCAGTGAAAGCAAGATCCTTCAGACGCTGCAACTCCTTGTGTGGAACGTAGGTGCCGTTTGCGCGCCGCTTGCTGCTCCCTTGCACAATACCATCTCCGATTTTTCTCTTGCGTGTATCTACTGCCGGGATAACAGAGCGTTGCGCAATGATCTCGTCGGCCTTGAGCGGCTTGTTCTTCTTGGAGTAATCATGCTTGATCGTTTGAGAGCCGGTGGTGTCGACAGCGAAAAGCTCGTCGGAAGGCCGTTCAGACAGGATACCACTGCAATTGGGTTAGACTGCCGAGTTCGAATGTCTTTGTACAAGAAGGCGAGCTTACCCTGCAACGATTTCCTCTCGAACATCTTCAAGGCCGGTCTGCACCTCCGTAATGTCTACGTTCTTCCTCCATGCCTTCTTACCCTTCCTCGAAGGCTGTTTGTGCTGCGCGGGCGCTTGCTGTACATCCGCCATAATGAAATGTGAGTACGTGGTTCGTGGTGGACGGCTACAGCAGTACTGGTAGAGTCGCAGCAGAGGTAGTCGGAAGTATTATTGCTGCTATCGATAAACGGGTCCAGAATTTCATGCCCATGCGCGGGCCCGGATTTAGCGTTTGGGGCCGGCAATCACCGCAGGGTGCAGGGACCCTGCCAGCTGCACCCTGCCCGGGCGTTGCGGGTGGACGAGAGAAGCATGGACGATCTCCCTTAACCCTACAGGCTTAAGGTTCTCCAGCATCTCCTGAAGATAATAATATCGCAACGGTCAAGCCATACCTTACCCATCCCGTATACCACACCACACTCGTCACTTTACCGCCAGCCTCCATACCAGTCCCTACCACCACCACAGGAGCTCGACATAGCACCAATCCGTTCCAGTCCGCACAATCGACCACCCACAGCTACCTCCACAGCCAACAACAATGGCGCAGTCCAACATCGGGTCGTATAGCAACCCACTCAAGAAATTCAAGTCAGTATTGCATACCACATCCTGTATACGGCGCAAGAACTGACGGAACTGTCCATCACAGGTTGGTCTTCCTGGGCGAGCAGAGCGGTACGCACGACGATGATGCCCACCATACCCTCCATACTCGAAACTGACATCTGCTCTCACAGTCGGCAAGACGTCTCTGATTACACGGTTCATGTACGACTCGTTCGACAACACGTACCAAGCCACCATTGGCATTGACTTCCTTTCTAAGGTGCGGCGTCCTTGATCCCGCTTGCAACCTTCGGGTGTATCCTGACACCGCTCGCAGACCATGTACCTCGAAGACCGCACTGTCAGATTACAGCTCTGGGATACAGCTGGACAGGAACGCTTCCGAAGTCTGATCCCCTCTTACATTCGCGACTCGAGCGTAGCCGTTGTTGTCTACGACATTAGCAGTACGTGCCTCGGATGCCATATTGCCAAACTCTAGGCAACAGGATGTATCCAGCAGCCTGTACTAACATTCCGCCAGATGCCAAGTCATTCCAGCAGACACGAAAATGGGTAGACGACGTGCGCGGCGAGCGTGGTAACGATGTTATCATTGTGCTGGTGGGGAACAAGACCGATCTCAACGACAAGCGGGAAGTCACAACGCAGCAAGGAGAGGAAGAGGCCAAGAAGCACAATCTCATGTTTATCGAGACTAGCGCGAAGGTTGGACACAATGTCAAGGCCCTTTTCAAGCGGATAGCGCAAGCTCTGCCAGGCATGGAGGGCGAGGCGAATCAGCAGCCAAACCAGAGTAAGTGCGCCGAGCTGGTACACCGATGGATCCACCAAGGGCATGGGTGAACTGTCGAAAGACTGCTTTGCTGACTCCTACTTGCAGTGATTGATGTGAACATCAACCCTTCAACGCCACAGGACAGCTCGAGCTGCAACTGCTAGACGTCTGTGCCTCTTTGGCAGATCTTATGGCTTGTATATCTGTTCTTCAAGCGATACCTATGGGTTTGGTTTTTTGACATGTCCCAGTGTGGGCTGTATAACATTGCATGTAGCATGGCGTTCAGGGAGAGCAGACGGTTTTCGGCTCACGGACTGGTTGGGCCAGCCTCGGCTTCCGTACCTGTATGTAAGAACGAAATGCATCATCCTTGAACACGTATTCTTGGATGATTCGCATGGACTCAGTGTTCGAATTCAATACGCGAAAGTGATTCCTTTGCACCGTCGGGTGACAGCAGCGACACTTAGACATGGTACAATTGTGCTATAAGATTGCGAGAAAGAAGGCTCGTTGCCCTAATATATGCAGTAACTCCGACCCAAATGCTATTATTGCGCTGAACCTGAACATTGCAAGAAACTCGGCTCCATCTCTCCTAAACCTTCCCAGTCATGGGTGGCGGGCCAGTCCCACTTCTCGCCCGTCGTTCCCTCTCACTAACACCCGGTTCAGGTACCCTGATATTGAGTCTTCTGAACTTGTCGCCCGTACCTCTGACCCACTCTAGGTCACCCTCGTTGTCCTTGCCCAACCAGTAGCTCCTTCCCACTCGAGTCATTGCCCTTCCCAGTCTCCCTTTCCAGCCCTCACCCTCTTCTCTGCCCGTCCTGAACGGGTCTTCAGCCAATTCTGTCGACTCACTTCCGCCCTGCAGGCCGTAGTTACTCGCCGATGTATTCAGGATGTGCTGGCGCAGTACACCACGGGCATAAGCCACGACAATCAGGCAGAAGTAGATCCGGACCAACCAGAGCCCACTGATGACCGTGATGCTAGCAATGCTGCCACCTTGGAACACCGACTTGCTCAATCCACCTCCATTACCCTTGCCCACCGCCACCGCGTCTTGTCCCGGCATCATGCCTGACGCTGGCGTCGCAATCACGTCCACGTGGCTCACGGTCGCTTCCGGATCCGTGAAACCGGCGGTATCGTTCATCGTCTTGCCGCCGGGCGCGCCGTCAGCAGTCTTGTTATCGTCTGAAAGGTGTTGTGCCAGCAAGATGAACCAGCCGACACCGAACAGAGCCGTGTAAGCAGCGTTGATGAGACTGTCCAGAATGTATACCCAAGCCAGCGCTAGACATTGGAGAGGTGCTTGCTTGCGAATATGTGGTCCCAAGTAGCAGACGAGTCCGAATACGAGGATAGAGTAGAGGTACATGGAAAGCTGGAGCGGGTTGAGATGGAAGCCGGTGAACAGGGCGAGGATTCCGTAGACGCCGGAGACTTTGTTGATGAGGAGGGTAAGGGTGATGAGCTCAGTTGCTGTGCGTAGGGAGATCAGGTAGAGGAAGGTCTGTCAGTGTCAGTCGGCCCAGTTCATGCTATACAAGCCGCAACCGCATCATATCAGGCAACCCTACCTTCGGCCGCGGAACGCGGAAGATTGCCGGAAGCGCCATGACGCCAGACGAGACGATATGTTCGCCCGATTCAGAGGTGACGGAATATGCTCAAGGCGTAGCTGGTCGGTAGAGTGATGAAAGGCGCAGATGTGTTCGTCGCAGACATGAAAGTCTAAGCGCAGGAAGACGTTGCGGAAGCGCCGGCTGGAGGAGCGGCCGGAGTCCGGGAGTTCTTGGCGAGTCCAGTTCGCCAACCTTGAACACCTCCGTTCAACTTCAGCACCTCCTGTCACGTTCCAGCACGGTGTCAGTTCAAGCAGGCTTGTCTCGTCTCTAAGTGCATATGAGGCATCGAAGCCTTGACATTTATTCCATTACTCTTCTTCAGTCTGTGTCGGATGATTCTATTCAGCCTCTGGACCCTGTACTTGTTGGCTCAATCGGCTTAGCGAACTTCGCCTTCACTCCTCTAATATACTTGTCCGCCATCAACTTCTGAATTATAGGTTGCTCGTTGTGTTCATCAAACGCTTTCCGTCCCTTGTACCTCTCGAAGAAATGAAACACATTCGGATCATCGCCGTCTCGGGATAGACAATAGTACACGATGCCGGGTTCGAATTGAGAGAGCCTGGTCGTCTCAGCATAGACAGCTTCGAGATTATCGGCATGCTCGGGAAATGCATAGACCTGCGAGCCAGTGGCCTCGTCAGATCATATCAATATCATGTGTGCGTATGTAGGATCGGGGTCAAAGGTGAGTAGTACCGTGCCGTAGACGCAGAACTCGTCTTCTGGAGTGGGCGGCAGCTCTGTAAGGAAGTCTTCGTTATCGGTCATATTGTCCGTTGCAAAGAAATATGTAAATACTGGCAAGTAACTCTCGAATATCGCGTTTGCCGATTACAGGGGGTAGTAGTGCATTCGTAGAGGCGTAGGATCTCAACCAACGATCACGTGGCGATAAGACGTCCAATGAGGAAGGTCGACAGATAAGGCGAGATTCATCACGCTTGAAGGTTCCTTTCATGGCTAACGTGTCTCGAATGGTCATACACTTGACACATCCTTCGATGTTGTCATGGGTGTCATTTTTGGGAAGTACTGCAAGCCTCGAGCAGTGTCTACAAATCCATATCAAGCTCATGCTCACACACTTTAGGCGGCTGGCCATGGCGAAGATGTAGCCAGACTTGTTATTGTACGCAGCCACGAGTTGAAACGAAATGACCAGAAAGTTACATGCCCAAGCCCTGGGAAGGTGATCGAATAGTTATAAAACAACAGGGAAATAGTATGGCTGCAGGGGGGGTTATTGGAGAGTCGCTGTCCGCTTCATTACGTATCATAGGCATATGAAATCGATCGACTGGATGATTCTCTATCAGGCTGAATCGAAGCATCGTGAGACTTGACAGCCTTCAAAATATCGAGGCTTTTCTGGTACAGCCTGTGGTCAGTCCCAAGACAATCCTTATCAAGGGCCACACCTCTCTCTGCATGATGCAAGGCTTCCCCATGCCTACCGAGAGCCTGACATAGCTTTGCAGCAGCGATGTGCCTTGCGTTGAGTAAGCAGATGGACGAATTGAACACAATTGAGCAGACTTACATGGTTGACAGCTCGCGACCAGCAATACTCTCATCTTCGAAAAGCTTTATGAACCTTTCGGTCAGCTGTAGCTCCCCCTCAGTCGTGTTGCCTTCGACTTGGGCGTACTCCGCAAGTTCCGAATGTAATTTTGAGCGCCTCTCATCACTGTCTCTGCCTGCCTTTGTCGCAGAATCGCACGCTGGACAAGCGCAGGCGAAGCCGTATGAGTCGAGCAATCGCTGTTGGCGCGATGCTCTCATGGCCCCGTGCTCCTGCAGATAGCTAATGGTCAGCTCCTCGCCTTGCTCAATGCGTCGTGTTGCATGGATGGTGAAACGGTCGAGGCTGTCGTTGAAATTGCCTTGAGCGTTCGGGATGCACGAATGATTGATGCGTGAGATGTTACGGAAAACTGCTCTCCGATCGTTTCCCAAGTCGAAGACGTTATTTCGGAATATGCTGAGCGCCTTCATGTGTTCTTGCAATGATCGCTTGCTACCAATTCGGTGGTCTTCTGGTGATTGTCCGAGGACACTCTTGAACGTGTGCTTAGCTGTGTACCATGCTACTTGGATCCATCTGAGGAATGATAATTGCTTGCTTATATGTGTGGAAAGCTGCATGAAATGTTCCCGAGCTTCTGGGGACAGGCGCCGAGAAGCGCCGTAGACATCTCCGTCCGCAGATATAGCCAGTAAAGGCCGTTCTGCGAAGATTCGGGTCCCCCGTGGGATTGCACTCTTCGCAAAGGCTCCTAAGCCTTTGACACCAGCAGTTCTAATTTCATACATCCTGGTCGCGTGCTGCAGTCGCGTGCCTGTATCCCCTATGCGGCAAACCGAGATTGCACACTGCGCTAGAAGGGGTAACTCTTGGCGCGCTAGTGAAATGGAGCTTTGCCCGCTATGGTATGTGTGCATTGTGTGGTAAAACCTTATATGCCGTATGTAGCATGGTAACATCAGTCAAGAAGTGAATGACCAATTTCTTTACATCAAACGATGTTGCGGGACACCGACAAGTCTGAAGTGCGCCCTCATAAAGCTATCTACAATCAAGCAGCAATGGCCTCGGCTGTTTGCAGCCCAGCGACCGTAAGGTTGATGGCCGCCATAGCACCAACCTCGATCGCTTTGCTCTCCGGATTCGTATCGTTGACAGCCATAGCGTACGAAACTCTCGACATATAGGTACTCAATTTTGAGACCTCGCCAATGATTGCCGCCGATCTTTCCGCGCTTGCCGGTTTTTCAGACAATTCGTAGAAGTGCCAACAAGTCCCGAATAACGCTGGTATGATAAGGATCGCATTCACAATTGCGCCAGTTGCGCGGCCGTCCTGGACCGCCAGACCAGAGAAGCTGCTCTCTTGTGCCCTGAACTTCTCTTGTGCTGGCCCGGAGAAGACTAGCTTGGCCAACACTACAGCCGTGGTATTCGCCTTCATGAAGACACTGACAGGTTGATTCTCAATCGGATATTTTGGAGCTAATGCATCTGCTGCATCTGCTGATGCGGCAAAGATTGCGCCCATTACAGCTGAGGGTATCGACCATTGATTTTGACCTGTCTCCTCGCTAGCTTCGAAACTCGTCACGAAGTCGCCTGTAAGTGCAATGAACCCGGCGGTTGCATGCCCAGCCACAAACACTGCGCTCTGCAAGGCGCTTGACAGTGTAAGTGCCTGTCTGTTGAGGGTTTCATGGTGTACGGCCGCCGCCTTGAGGGAAGTCGCAGATGGATTTGGTAGTGTCTGAAACAGTACGCTCAACCCATCCCAATCGCTTGCAGAGATCACACTTGATGTATCGTTGTTATTTGGGAAAGGAGCCTCATCGTTGGCAATTTTGTAGATGACAGTGTAGCTGACGGCAGCAATCCAGGTGAACAAATCGAGGAACGAAATGTCCGCGATGCCTAAGAGATTGAGTATATCTGAGATCACTGGTATGTGAATCTTCGCGTCAAGGATGCCGATGGCCGTTGCGGCTAAGTCTTTGAGAACATTGAGAAGAGCGTCAACCACAACCTGGGCGCTTGAGAGGACTCCATTCGCCAGAATTCCTGCGATGCGTCTGATCATGCTGCCAACGTCCAGAGAAGCAAAATCCCTTGCCAACTGCGCAAGTTGGTCATAGACTGTTGACAGGATACTTCCTTCCTTGGAGATTGCCGTTAGCAGATCTTCGATGAGTTCTTGGACCACACTCATCGAAGGGCTGCCACTGAGTACTGTTATCTGACCAGCCTGGTCCCGAAAATGATTGGAGAGCAATTGCGATCCAGAAGTCTGGCTTCCTGCGGGATTAGACGTACTTGAGCTAGCAAGCGAGGTCGCGGGGGCACCGAGGAGCGACCAGTCTTTGATGCCAGCCCATTGATTGACTGTTTCTTCAACGTTCGCAATCTGGCCGTCGAAGGCGTTCTGCACCTTCGTCATGTCTGAAACCATGTCCTGAAGAAACAAGTTGGTGATGTTATGCATGACGTCCTTCGTTCGACGAATATCGTCCCATTCAAACAGGAACTCCAGAAAATGGATTACATCTTCGATGGCAGTCTCGATCTCATCGAACACCCATTGTGCTGCGCCGACCACTGCTTCAGCCGTGTCCAAAACTGTTCGGTAAACTTTCCCGCCGATGGTTGCGAAGAACCGCCAACTACCACTGACCGCATCCTCGACGAGTCGTATTGCAGCATCCACACCCGACTTCAGCCACCGGAAGAGGTCGCCAGCTGAGATTGCTATATCAGTATCCAGGATATCCGAAGCCGCTAATGCTCTCAGCCCGTGGGAGCCGCGGTTCGTTGGTGATTCAGCTTTCTGCGCTTTTGGAGGGCTGTCCAGGCCGTTATAGATAGTCTTAAGCTTGCCCATATTGTCTGCCACAGCGCTAGCATCATCATCTGAAACTGAAGAGGAGACAAGATGAACGGATTCAGTTGGACCGAGTACGCCACCTGCTACGATCCCTTTCGGAAACGTCGCGCCTCGGAGCGCGTCCTTACTGTCAAGAGAAGCGAGCTTTTTGAATGGTTCATCCATGGGATTGATCGTAATGCTTTCAGAAGCGCTGGTGGATACCATAAGAACGGTACCATTGATGTCGTCTGCTGCCTCGATGACTGTGACTGATCCCGTCGAGTCTGTCGCAACACTCACTGGTGTCTGTCCCAGCACGTAGTAAATACCGTTGATATACACTGGGGTGCGCGACTTTGCAGAGATCGCAAGCTCTGCCTCTCTGACGGGAAGGTTGTCGGCGTCTGCGAGGCTTATGGTCGTGGTGTAGGAATTGAACGAGAGCGATTTCTCCATTAGCGGCGCAGCAAGCTTGATTTCCTGCGCTAGCCACATCTGACTTGAGGTGCTAGTAGCTTGGATCAACTTTTGCAAGTTGCCGCCGCCAGAGGCAAAGATAGTATTGCCACCATCTTGCCTGTTGACGTACGCGGAAACACGCTCGATGCCATACACGATTGGAACTGGAGTGCTCCAAGATCCAGACTCAGAGACATGGTCGGAAGGACAAGAGAGGTAGTAAACATCATCGCTACCATTTCTTCCCCACAGAGTTGTTACGCCATCGTGGATCATAGCCATTAGCTTTTGGGTTCCCGCGAAAAGGCTATTCGTCGCTAGAGGCCGGCCCAGATCGTTATCAGCCTTTTGCTCCTCGGCGGCGAAGCGATAAAGTGTGGAGCCGCCAATGGCATAGAGATCTGTAGTACCATACAGATCCGATGCCTCGTTCAAGTTGCGAGCTCCAGCGATAGCCGACGCAGGTTCATCTCCCGGAAGACCAAGGCGGGTCGGTAGAGGCGGACCGTCGCCAAAGATGTTGATGATCGGCACATACACAAGTTGTCCGCTTTTACCAGCCATTCCCAAGGTATATACCCCGTCGACGGATTCGCCGCCGGCCCTGCCGATGCAGCTTTGGTAGCTACCGTCTTCGATGTCGACCGGTACATTGTGAGGCATCCAGTAGGAGCCTTGTGACTTCGATGGGTCAATATAGTAGCGAGCTATGTCCTTGACAGAAGAGATTGTGGACCGGTCGATGTCAACGATAAGGTATTGTTGATGGTCTAGAGTCTCGGAAAAGAGGATGCCAGCGATCGTGATCCCAGCCAGCATCTCGCCTGGTGCATCAAACGGGTACAGGGTCCACTGCGTTTCTGTGATCCATGTTCCAACTTCATTCGAATTCGCTAACGATACACAAAGGTGATCAGATCCGCCGGACGAAACTGCCATCCCTAAGCTAATGGACCCATCGAGGGCACTCTGTCCGGTGTCGAAGGTGCGAACAGTCGCACCAGGAAATTTCGCCTTATTGAACGCCGTAGAAAGGTCGTTGAGTATCCATCCGGTGGATGTCTTGCCATTTTGTTCCTCGATGCCGTTGAGGATGCCATTACTGTCAGTCGCAAATAGTAATGCATGGCCATCGCTTGTCTGTACTGCCTCGAACTTGGCTTGCGCCGACACGATCTCGCCCTGCAGATAGTTCTGCATCATTTGGGACGAATATGTTATTTTTGGGACTGTGTCCCTGCTGGGGACCGTGTTAGCACTTTTTGCCGGTGTCGGAATCGGGGTGGTGATACCATTCGTTTGCAGCAAAGGATCTGTTGCGATTTTGGATCTCGGGAGAATGGCGCGGAGCCGCTTTGGACGTACGAAGCGACTCTGGGGGACTTGATCCAGGGTAGTCTTAACATAGCTTATGGAGCATAAGAGATCCTGGTTCTTGGAGAAGATGGGCGAGCTGAAGGTGAAGACTTTCGCTCCAGGGAATATAAAACTCTGAGGGCCACTTAAGTCAATGGCCCGTATACTCGTGTTCGCGAAATCCGTAACATTTCCCTTAATGTCGTTTATGAGGTCGTTGATACCCGTAAAGAAATTGACAATGGAGCTTCTGTCAGGACTTTCTGAATCATCTCTCGTGGATGAGGTCGGAGGGGACTGCGTTTGCAGAACACCGTTGTCGTTTACCGTGAGGTTGTAGACATCGGTGAGCGTCTTGTCGAAGATATTGAGATGGTCACTTGTCGAGTCCCACCGAGCATATAGGTAGAAAACCAGATGCTGCGTCACGGTGATTGCGTTGCCACTGAAGTTAACGTCACAGTTGTAGTTCGACTGGATTTTGAGTTCGCCGGAGGTGGCACCTTGAGAGTCGGAGTTGTCGGACGCACTCTCGTAAGCCATCGATATGACATCGGCGCCGCTTTCGGAGATAGCAGCGCTTTGCAGAGATTGACCAGGAACAAAAGTATGGTAGTAGGTGACCGGCCCCCACCAGTGTGCCTTGACGGATGTTGTCACTGCAACGCAACTATTGCGAACGCTAGGCAGGAGCTGTAGCTCTTTCATGAAGTAATTGGCGATGGTATTGCGGTTTATGGCAATAACTCCACTTTCTGACTCGATGTTCGTTGGCTCGACCCAATTCCAACTAAAGCTTGCAGCGCCCGGAAGCGGATTATGGTTAACTGCACAGAGATAGTTGAGGGTCGTAGCGGATTGCTGAACTGGCGTTGGGTTCTGAATGGGGACACCACTACTCTCATCTACAAGTGTGCTCACTTGCCGCTCGATCCCCGTCAGGTGCAATTGGGACGGATCAGGGGTTTGTTGTGCCACAGCGTTGACAGAGAGAAGAGGCTGGCCGTACTGTTTTGCGTTGGTGCTGTAAATGGAGACGAAAGACTTTTGCAGAATAGCCTCGGCATTGGACCCAGCCGGGATGCCCTCAAAGGTGGGAACACTTTGCAACACCGCGTTGTCGAGGTCAAACAACAGCTGCTGAAGACTGAAGGCGGTACTTGACAAGTTGGTCAGTTGCGCTAGAAGCGCAGCCTTCTCCTTAGGGTGGTTGTTGAAATAAGGGGTATTGAGTTCCGAGTCGAGGTCTTCCGTAATCAAATCGACGGTCGTGTCCACGTACCACGGGAAGCCCGGTCGTTGACTCCAGACGTTCCAGACTCCGGTTCCACCGAAGCCGGACGGAGGAGTGTTCTGGATCACGGAAAACTGTGAGCAGTACATGTTGAACCGAACGTTGTTGGCGCTATTGCCGAGGACGACGACTGGCTCAGGCAGATCCTTCGGCAAAACACCCGGAGGCAGGCCCATTTGAATCTTGACGCCACAAACAAAGAGCGCCTTGGTGAGTACTTGGATGCGAGGGTCATTCCAGGCAGTGCCGTCTGGTATGTCGAATGGGTTCACGCCCTTGGTTTGTATCAGAAGGTCGTCCAGTGCAATCTGCTGGGTGGGGTTCCCAGTATTTTTGTCAGCTAGAAAGCATATGTAGGCGATTGGCTGACCCTCTTGGCTCAGATATTCTAGCAGGCCGGAGTTGATACTCGCTTGTGTGGTTGACAAGACAAAGTCATACCCATATTTGGGACTAGACAGATTGGAGTCGTTGAAAGACATGATTTGAGCTTCCTGTGTACCCTTTTGCTGAATGAATACGGTGGTAGGGCGAGTAGAATAAAGGATGGTGACGAAAACGACCGATTATATGTCCCGTCATGCTCAATTCTTGTCTGCTAGTGATCGGCAATTATGTTATCAGCTTCAGCTCTATTAAGTCAAGCCTTTGTATTACAAAGTAAGTTCAGTAAGCAATGGCTTGGAAATAGCTGTGTATCTCACACCAGGCTCTGCATGAAGGGAAGTTTCAGGAGCTGAGCCTGGAGTGTTCGGATCTCTCACAGCAATACCAACCTATGGGTATACACCAGCGAAGCCTGTTCAGCTCGCCACGGGTCAAACCGTTGGCTGCTGAGACGTCTGGTAATTCACTCATGAGTTGCGCTGCCTTCAGAATCATGGCTGGCTGTACATGGTCAGGAGACTGGTGCAGCTGGACGCATGGTCTTTCTCTAACCCAAACGAGACCATCTTTTGTCGCACATGCTATACGCAGCTGAACATCAGCAGAAAGGCGCTATCATATGTCGTGCGTGAAGGTTTCCGGTGTGTTTGTTGACTACGCCTATGTATATAGATTCAGCTGACTTGGAGGATCCCACCGTAGCTAGTAAGCCGAGGTAGACTCTCAAAGTGGGAGAAGAACACGGCTTCCTATCTGATAGTAGCATATTCTCCCTATCTCGTTTATATTTTATTATATAGCTAATTTAGAAAGGTCATAATTAATTGCATAGCTAATTTAGTAGGGTATATCTAGTCCTATGACTAATCCTATAGTTAATTCTATTATAGATTGCCTATTATAATAGTTAAATAGGGTCCTGATAGTCCTCAAGTTAGTATAAGGTCCGTTAAGCTATAGTACTAGTAAGAACGTAGTTAAGACTATATAATATACCTATATAGTAACGTAACTTATATAGAACTTCGCTATATATGGTAGTTCTGGCGCGGGACAGAACGATTCACGCTATGGCCATAATGTCCCATGTCAAAGATTAGATATTCCTTCCGAGGGATGCAAACTCATAAGGTATTCCACCAGCCAGAATCTCAGCTTTCGTGGTATACGGACTAACAGAAACGACAGACTTCCATTCTGCACTGTGGCATACTAGCAACCCCAGATAGACTATCAGTGCATATTGCGAGCATCTCATCGGCCTGAAGCGAGCGCGAACGAATAATCATAAGAAACCACCAATGTCCCCGCTAAGAAATGGAAGGTTATCACTGTCCTGCCAATTCACATTCCATTCCATCGGGTCCCATACCGAGAAATTGAGGTCAAAATCCGGTTCCATCTCCGCCGGAACTCCTGCTGCCACGGCTTCACGGCAATCGCGTTCGGCTTGAGCAGCCACTTGTCTTGCTTTGATCATGCCCCTGGCTGCAACATCTGCGACAAAGTTATTAGCCATAAATGATTTGGCTTTGCCTGTGAATGGCGTGTCTTTGTCCCAGTCTTCGTATTCGATCATGTGCTCGATGATTCTGCAGACTCGTACGCATTGAGACCGTCGGTCATCCCCTGTCTGAGAGATGTCTTTCATGAGCGTGAAGGTCTGTCTGATGATGTTTCTGATACCCGCCTCATCGATAAGCTCACTGGGTGCCGTCCCAAGAATGCGTAAGAGGAAGAAGACTGCGTAGCTCGCAGCGCGAAACACATTGAATGTCCCTGTGCTCAGTATGTCGGGAAATGTAGTCACCACTATCAGGAGCTGTCTCGCCGTGATACTGCTCTGTGTGACGAGTTCAATCCCTAGGTGAAGGCTTTTCAAAGGCTCTATTGTTTTCTGATCGAGAACGTAAGAATACAGGCTAAGGCGCGCGTCAAGGAATGACACTTCATCAGCAGGAGCCCATTCACCCGCGTATCTCTCTTGTACCGTGCAAAGCTCAATTTCAAACAACCGCACAAGCGGAAGGGCATCTGGCGTCAGTCCTGTGGCCGAGGTCTCGCATTCTCCCAAGGCAGCAGAGATCTTCGAGGTGACGAGGGCGATATGAAGTTGGATTTTCGTAGTCGCCGGTATCCCAGGCATCGAAAAATTCAGGGCGTGAAGGACTGTGTGGTCAATCCTGATGGAACTTGGCACCCCGAATCTTGCAGTATGCCTGCGGAGTAATCAGCGATTTTCATGAGCAGCTCAAGAGGGATCATACCATTGATCAACGATGAAACAAGACAGCCAGGCTGACGTCCGAGTTTCCAAGGTTCCGACCTCCGACTCTTTTGCAGCAAATAAAGGGAATGGATATTGCGGACGATGTAAACCAAGAGACCGTGCTATAGAAATAGCGACTGCACAGTACATCGATAGCAGCTCCTTGTTCATGTCTTCAAGTGGGAAAGACCAAACACAAAGTAGAAGTAAAGCCTGAACAAGGTATATGGACCGTGTGCCGAGGAGGAGGATGTCTGCTACCAATTGCCTTGAAAGAATCTGTAAGCGAGGGTAGTCAGATGCATGCTTGCCTGAGCCTTTGCTTGTAACGGCCAATACGCTCCAAAACAACAAGGGTGCTTTATCGTAGCTATCGATTATGGCGGCAGGGTCAAGCAACAGCGGGAACTTTGGGTGTAGACGAGAGTAATACCTAGAGATCGTCAGCGGGTAGAAGATGAAAACACCACTGGCTTGTCGTACTCTTCTAGCAGCTCTGCCACAACACTGGATGTGAAGTTGACGCCAGTAGGCTCATGGATAAATCGAGCGGATCTCTTCCCACCGAGGCGCAATTCGGCAGTTATGCGTGCTACGGAGAAATCCAGGCCTGGTAAAGGTTCGTCCGGTCTCGACGGCGACTCAGTTGGCTCAGTACCTGATTGCTCGGAATGGGGCGTCTTGTATGCCGTGTCACCTTCTTCGTATCCATGGCGGCGTTTCAGACTAGATTCGATTAACGTGGAACACAAAGACAATGGGCATTAGACCGGTGTTACCTTCTCTTTGGTGTCCGCTTGAACGAAGGGTCAACAGCGCATCGCTCTCCTACTTTTTCGCAAGCCGAGCAAGATGCAGGGAATTTTTGACTGGCATTACATCTTATCTGCTGACATCAATTAATGTTCACATTGGCGGCGTTGGCTTCAAGAACCAGAATCGGAGAGCGTCTTGAATCTCACCTTCATCTGGCGACATCGCACACAAGGTACGCCAGCCCGGCGCGGTTTGATATGAGAGGTCGAATTTGCATGCGAGCGAGCCACTGTAGATTGGATGTTCTCCATTTCAATAGACCGCAAGGCGGTGGCCACTGGAGCTTCGCGTCCCGTTATCTTGGCAATCTAACAATATCAACTCGTTCACAGGCCACGATACCACACCTCCATCACCGATTATCTGACATGTAAAGGTTCATTGAACACTGACGGCAACATGGATGCCCGTGTCTCTTCGACAAATGACGTCTTGGGAGTCGTCAACACCCGACCGTTTCCAGCGAGTTTCGCTCTATCTAGCGAGGTATCGCTAGCACTTCCGGTGCAGCCGATGAGGTTTCTCTTGTACCTAGGCAGCCATATTCCTCTCAGCCCTATCCCTCTCAGCCCTATCTAATTCGAGACCCAACACCACCACCTAACGCCACGAATGTCGCTCCATCCAGCGCAATATCGCTAGCACTTCCAGTGCAACCGATAATATTATAGTCGTAATGGTTCTTCCTAATTCCCTAAGTTCTACTGCGCCAAGCATGCTTAGCCGTTTCTCTTGTAGGCATCCATATTCTTCTCAGCCGTATACCCATCCGAGTTCCAACATGACCACCTCACACTGCGAATGTCGCTCCATCCAGCGGGATATCGCTCGCACATTCGGTACAAGCGATGATGCTGCAACCGCAGCGAGCCTTTATAATTCCATGCGTCCTGCGTGGCCGAGCCTGCCCATCCGTCTCTCTTATACATTTCCATATTCTTTTTAGCCTATTCTATCTGAGCCCTATAGCAATCCGCGCCCAACATCACCACGCAACACCAACACTGCTGATCTGGGATCTTGTGAGCTTGACCTGGATCACCATAGCAGATTTTTGAAAAACTCCACGAGCTTGGTTGTCATCACTTGTTCCAATGCGGCTGTTCACTCGAGCTGCCTACGCGACGCTTTTCCTCGCGTACCTTGCATCCGCTCACGGCGACGATTATACAATGGATATGGACATGACAATGAGCATGGATATGCATCGGTCCTCCAGCGCAGCTGCCCCCTCACAAGATACTCAAAGCGAAGGTCCCACGAGCTACTTCGCCTACGGCCAGCACACGAATACCATTATGGCGCACATTGCGCTTATGACCCTGGGCTGGTGCTTTGTTCTTCCTGCAGGTAAACTATTCTCTAGTTCTGGCACGTATTGAAATCGCGACTAACTCCGCGACAGCTGTGATGCTCAGCATTGGCCGCTCGCGTCTTGCGCTCCCAGCGCAGTTCGTGTTTCTAGTCTTTAATACCCTCGGTCTGCTTTTCGGAATCATCTATAACAGCCAGACGCCCGATCTGTACGAGAACAACGTCCACCATAAGATAGGCTGGATCGTGACATGGGTCAGCGTTGCGCAGGTCGTTCTGGCCTTGATCTTCTGCTATGCTGACCGCGGTGAGTCCAAGCACTCGCAGTCAAGATCATTTTCCTGCGCTGCGTTCCTCCCTGTCGCTACGGATGAGCATGAATGTCACTTCCCAACTGGTGCTGGCCGCTGGTCCCGGGATAATGGCCAAGACACAGAGCCCGACTGTTCTGTTCGCAGCACTTCATCGCCGTCCTGCGGATCGCCAGCGGAGTACTACAGCTTTGAACAGCCCGACGGGCTTCATTCGAAGCCTTCCGGACCGCGCGACTGGTTCCAAAGTTCCATTGTCGGTCGGTTCCTCTTAAGCCGCGTGCCTGGAATGGTCCCGAACCGTGTCTTGCGCATTTTCAATGGCGTGTATGATATGATTGACCGGATCATCCTCCCCTTTGGCTTCGTTGCGATTGCCACTGGAGCTGTTACTTATGGTGGTATCTTCCATGGTATCGAGATCTTCAATGGTCTGGCGCACTTCATCAAAGGTGGAATCTTCTTCTGGTACGGCATTATCACGCTTGGACGCTTTATGGGAGCCTGGGCGGACCTGGGATGGGCCTGGAATAAGAAGCCCCCGGCCTCCGTCGTTGGTTGGAAGGCAAAGGTTCCCTTGGGCGAATTTGTGGAGTCCTTCGTCATCTGGTTGTATGGTGTTATCAATGTCTTCTTGGAGCACCTGGCCGGCTCGGGAAAGGAGTGGACAGCGAGGGATATGGAGCACGTCTCGATCTCCATCATGTTCTTTGGTGGTGGTCTTGTCGGCATGCTCTTCGAATCCCGACGTATTCTCGAGGCGCTTAACAGCACTCTGCTTCAATCCTCTACCCAGGAATTTGACAATGGGAACTGGCAGCCTCCCAAGTCACAGGGTGTCTCTCTTAACCCGATGCCAGCTCTTGTCATTTTGCTCCTGGGTATGATGATGGGATCACATCACCAGGACAGCATGACTTCGACCATGGTGCACAAGCAGTGGGGTAACATGCTTATTGGATTCGCGATTGCTCGCATAATGACATATGTCTTACTCTATTTGCGCCCGCCAACCTCATACCTCCCAGCTCGTCCTCCCACCGAGATTGTGGCTGGATTCTGTCTCATATCTGGTGGGCTCATCTTTATGTTGAGTGTGAGTGATTCCAGCACATCCCGTATAGCCACCTTACTGACTTTCAATAGACCCGCCAAGTGATCGAAGCTATGGAGTTCTATGAGCTGGACGCCATGTTCACTTTCACGGTTGGCATGGGCTTCACAGCATTCATAATGTCGCTCGTGGTTCTCAACATTGCAATCAAAGCATGGGCAGTAAAGCGTGAGCGAGCATAAGAACGATTAGCTAGCCTTAAGATGAGTAAAAGGCTTAATAAAAAGATAGGGGGCGCAGTATAGAAAGGAATATAAAGGGCTACTAGAAAGGTAGATAGTAGTATCTGTATATTGAGACATATATATTATAGCTTACTTTTATATCTGCTTTACTTTACGAGGTTAGTACTAAGAGTTAGGTAACTTCCTATACGTACTTATATATATAGCTCCCTTAGTAGAGTATTAAGGTGTAAAGTATAGTACATATATAGGTTAATAAGATTAGTAGTATCTATACTAGTATAACGTTTTTACCTATGAATTTAGACTACTTATATAGTATATACCTAGTAAATAGCTAGGTAAACTAATTAGAAGGGGATAAGTATATCTTAGGGTTAAATAGCCTTTAGCTAGTTATACTCTATATTTATAGGCTATCCTAGATGCGCGAAACCAATAGGGCCTATTAGATTCAGAATCTTAGTACTAAAGTCTACGCGTACTAGCGCACCCTCTATCCTAGGGCCTAACACTAACCATAAGAACAGAAGTTAACTAACGCATATCTCGACGTACATCTTAACGCATATCTTAACGCATATCTCGACATATATCTTAACATATATCCTATTATATAACCTAACGTACTTATTAATGCATATCTCGACGTATATCTTAATATATATCTAACCCATATATGCGAGTCTAATAGGGGACTATTAGACTCAGAATATTAGTACTAAAATCTATACATACTAGCGTACGCTCCCTTCTAGGGCCTATTAGATATAGGCCTATTAGAGTTAGCTTCCTACG